>JAGXJF010004390.1:0-607321 GCA_019208055.1 Stipa capillata
CACTTAGGATGCACATGACTTCTAGTTTAACGCAAAAAGTTTTTGTAAGCCCTAACTTTCGGGTTTTAGAAAATCGGGATGTGACAAACCTACCCCCCTTAAAGGGAATCTCGTCCCCGAGATTCAGACAGATTAGGAGAAAGAACGGAGTAAAGCAACAGGGTCTTTTGCTGCAGAGAGTTTTTACAAATCCAACGCAGGTCCTTTGTCCAAATTATCTAGGCTACCCCCCTTAAAGAAAAGGCTGTCGCCTTGACATTAGGGTTTTATTGACAACTTTCTCAGGATGTCACAATGCTTCGAAATACAAGGTTCTACGGTAAACATCGGGGATGCGTTCGTTGCTGTGTCCGGGCTTTGTGCTTTCCTTAGCGTCGATGGGGTTCGTGTGCTCCTCGCTGGAGTTCTTGGTACTTCTTGTCCGTAGCTTCAGGTGGTAGCGGAGTGTCTTTGGTGTTGACTTGCAGCAGATGCGTCTTGGAAGTGGAGTTCCGAGGCTTCTTAGGGCATTGACGGACGAAGTGTCCAAGTTCCCCGCAATAGTAACAGGTTCTATTCTTGGGGTTTTTGTTAGGGGCGGCGGAAGAATCAAGATGGATCGTGCTCTTCTGGAAATCTTGTTTGTCCCAGTTGTTGAGTTGATATGCTGGAGATGCTTCCCGTTGGTGTGGATGGCTGGCGACTTCAAAAGATTGTCTCTTCCCGTGATGAGATCGTTTGCAAGAGTTCTCCGGATCATGTTGCTTTTCATTTCCTTCGTTTCCGGGTGTTGATTAGGTCATGGTGTTTATTTATGGCTGAGTCTACAAGGTCGCGGAGGGTGTTTGTTATTACGGGCTCCATAGGGCATTGTGCTGGAACGTGGTCGAGCGCCTCACAGAGGTAACAGGCGACTTGTCTCATCGGACATTCTTCATCCAGGTGGGTGGTGTCGCAGTTGGGGCAGTTGTCGGGGCATTGCGCCTGGAAGTGTCCTTTTTCACCGCATCGCTTGCAGGCCCGTCTGGTAGTTGGTATTTCGCTGAGGCACTCGCGAGCATAATGGCCAATTTCATCGCAACGGAAACATCTTTTGTTGGCTTTCTTATTATCATCCTCGAGTGGTTTATCCTTTCCTACCGGCTTTTGCTGGGAAGATGACTCCGTAGGTGGTGGCAAAGGTTGCTTCCGGTGTTGACTGGAATGGCTCGTAAGGGGAAGGGGGTTGGATCCATATTCTGTACTGAGGGGATTTCTTTGCTTCGAATAATTGACTTGTCCATCCTGTACTTTTGTCTCCGGATGTTAGTCGTCGTGCCAGGGAAAGAGGGAAGTAGCAATTAGATAAGAGGGAAATAGCACGGGGTATTGGTATCGCACAAGAATTATCATCAAGCATGACAGTGTTGTTGTGGTTGGGGAATAACCCACCAAGACGCAAATAAAACGGCGAGAAGAGCCAATATGGTACACACATATGCCGGTGCCTAATGGCACTTAGCATACCCATACATCGTGCTTGAGGCACAGGGTTAAGTCTAGGTATAAGCAGCATTATAATAAAGCACATAAAACGACAAGAAGACCAACATGAAATTTATCCATACGCCTAGGAGCGTATCGAGCAGGCGCACCTTAATACTGAAGGACAGGAAGGAGTTTTCTCGGGCAAGCATCAAAACAAGAAAAACACACATAAAACTGCTGGCACGGAGGGGCTAATCCAACCTCAGGGTGCCTTGACTATTTGGCCTAGATTCGACGGGTAGCACGGGGCGGAGCTGTTCTGTCACGGAGATTTTCGTCCTCAAGGGAAGGGAAAGACTCTAGGAGTGTCGTTGTTCCTACGGTGGCGAAGGCCTCCTCCGGGTGTCATCACTCTTGGCAGCGGCATCTCGTTGGCTTCGGAGGCTTGTGCAGACGGTACTGAGGGGTTGCTGGGGCAAGGCGGGGAATCGAGGCTGTTGAGCGACATGATCCAGGAGTCCGCCAGCTGGTTAATCAAGTCGTGCTGGGCGGCGATGTAGCGGTTGGCGTGGACCACTGCCGCGTCTTCTTCTTGCTGTGCGTCGGCGAACACGGCGTCTCCCTCAGGGGCACGAATGGGGTAGAGGAGATAAGCACGCTGGTTCGCGCCAGGAACCTGGTAGTGCAGGCGAGAGATTGCTTCCCATGCAGCCATTTGGATGGCCATCGGAGAAGTAGGTACGGTTTTCCCGATGAAGCGGAGGGGAAAAACTCGGTTGGTGGCGGCTGGGTAGACATGAACTTCTGCCCAGAATTCATGCAAGGAGCAGGAGGCACTCCCCAGGTACACACGGTACACGGGGCGTAGTGTTGCTCCAAGGATCTGCTGAGCCATGGACCAAAGAATAGCCGGAAATCCGGTGAATTCTGCGGCAATAGTTATTTGAAGTATGGCGCCACGGGACGACATGCTTATCAGGGAGGTTGGGCAGGAAAAGGGGCACTACGGCTAAGTATTTTGCCGGCGAAATTGAGTGCTTGGATGACCAAGGAGAAGTGGCACGAATGTGCCTCACAGGAGCAGAGATGGCGCTTCATATAGCCTCTCGGCAATATGGGGGTCAACGAGAGTTTCCAAGGAAGATTGTTTCGGGATACGTCGGAGGCTTGCGTCTCATCCGGTCGGTGGCTTCGGTCATAGAGAGGACAGGTGTCCTCTAGGACGTGATGACTGTCTACCTCCATAAATGTGGAATGGCTGAGGTGTCCTTGCCGTACCCTAGATTCGCGTTTTGAATGACGGGTGAGAGGGATTCGCGGAGAAGGGTAGACTGGAAAACATTTTTACTAACTGTTGACCGAGTAGGCCATTTTATTTAAGGTAGTAGTGTGAGTACGAAACAACACCTACGGGTGTGGCGTACTTCACATGGCATACATAGTAGCAGTACATCATACAGGAACACACACCATGCGTCTACATTTATTGGGTACATGCTAACTTAAGCCGACTAGCACGAAGAAATCCTACAAGCTTAATTCACGATCCGTACTTCATCATCTTCAGCAGGAATAACCTCCTCAGGGTCTTCTTCTTCTTCAGAGTCTATCTGAGCTGTCATGGCCACCATATGGCGTGGGACCTGGTATTCCATACACAGTTTGGGGAGGTGCCTGCGGTAGACTGGTTCTTACTAGCTCTTGGGTTTCCATGATGGCGTTTTGGTGGGGGCTGGGGTTCATTCATAACGAGAGTGTCCCGGGGTTCCGGAAGTGCTTCACTTGCATTTGCAGTCCTTCGCTGGCGGGTAGTGGCTAGTTTTAGTAGACCTTGCGTACGTTTTAATTCTTCCCGCACTTCGTTCATCTCCATCAGGAAGCAGTGCATCAGCGAATCTTGGGCCCTAATATATTGTGCCATGTTCACCACTGCAGGGTCTTCTTCTCCTTCTGGTTGGGTGTAATCGTGTAGTTCTGGTTCAGGCGGGTGCTGTGGAAGGTACCTGGTTGCCCTAAGGGTTGCTAGCTCTGGAATCTCATGGCGGAGCTGACCTAGTGCCTTGTAGGCGGCTAGATGAACGGCTTGAGTAGAGAACCAACTCTTTTCTCCCTCACATGTGTATGAGCGAATATCTCCTTGCCTTGCTCCAAAGACGAAACTCTTGCCCAATACTCGGTTAGGGTTTCCGAAATCTTTTCCTTGTAGATATGGTATTCTGGGGGTGTCATGGCTCCACAGCGTACTAATGCCTCTCTAAGGAGTCGAACATATCCACCAGTGTTGGCGGCACAAGTCTCACCATATTTCTCTACAGGTGCCATCTGCAATTTTTAAAATCAGAACTGGGGTGAGTATAGATGTTCAGAAATTGGTCAAGATAAGGTGATTACTAGAAAGGATGAGGATACCAGAAATTTACTCTTAAACTTTTATTTTGGCTTAAGAAAATATTCTTTGCTTGGATTCCTATCTAACGGCCGTGCTAGCTAGGGTTTTCCTACAGTCAGTATGGCTCTGATACCAAGCTGTGGCGTACCCGGTTTTAGGGCCGGATACGTCTCCCGTGTTTACTGTACCGATCCCTGGATCAGTAGTCGGTACACACAAGAACTTGATAACATCCTCATACCATACCGAATATCTTACAGAAATAAGCCATTATGGTCTTTATTCAACATCAGGGCCGATTGGCCGAATAGAAAGTAGCAGCGGAAAATACAAAGCGCGATTATTGACACCATCAATATGCCCATCCACAGGCAACTGACTGGGGAGAACGCCCTAGCCCTCGTGGTCGCTGACCTCGTCCTTAGAGCACCACTCTCCTTCTTCATCTGGCCAAATCAACAAGCCAGGTGAGTACATTGAATGTACTCGCAAGCTCTTCCCTCGGGGAAATAATACGGCATAGTTCATGCAAAGGGGTATCTCAAAGGAGAGCTCTATCCTAGGTTTCATGTTGTGCGGAATGTAAGTTTGTATTGTAAATAACAGTAATAGATTGAAAGCGAACTTTGTAAAACAACGATCCCAACGTATCACATCGTCTTCCGTGGTAGCCCTTGCTACCTCTCCTTTATTTCCTCCCGCGGGATAGCCGCGCTCATCACCGCTTACCCCTTTCGGCTTCCGCTCACACCACCCCGGTGGTGTAGCAGCCTTTCCTTCAGCAATTCCTAGCTACCAATCCGGGTAGCGTAAATTGCACCCTGTGGACACATCATGCCCACGTCCTTAATCCTTTCCCGGTTTTCACAAACAAAACCCAGTCTAACCAGTGTGTGGCCTTACCAGTTCATGTCCATGACCGAGGACGCGGCTATTCGAATAGTTTTTAACACTCTGCAGAGTTGTACGGCTTTACCCACAAGATGTAGTTCCCCCTGGGCATGCTACCGGTCGCATGTGTCCAGGGTTTGTACAACGAGACTCTTCTCCCGTGTTCATGCCAGAGCCGACTCGCTAGGAGGACTAACCCGATCCTCTGCATCACGATGACAGGGGTGGGACTCTCCCCCTTTGTGTCCGACCATGTTCCACGCACCTTGTAAGACCCTACTGAGCTTTGCCCCCACAATACGGTGAGACCCATGAAGAGCTTTTCCCCCTACGCAGTCCCGTGGAGATCCTCTAGGGATCTACCGGATCCACTAGCACTTCAACCTAACTTCCACGACTACCGGGCTCCGGCATTAGACGAGGTACCAGGTCTAGTCCTTCCCATAAAGGACATGTGGACGTACGGTGGGGAAACTGATTTAGCGGCACTTAGGTTCGGTCCTTAACTGATTCCGAGCGGGACTCCATAACCACCACTCCACGGGTAGCGACCGCTACCCGACTATTTCCTTCCGCAAGTAGCACCGGCTACTCTACATCCTCATAACCACCCTTAGCATTCCCGCCCGAATCCAAATCCTTCTCATCATTTCATGCGGGTGTTTTCACAAACATTTCTTTTAAAAGAATTTCCTCGTCATGTATAACACAGCCGAGGTTTTGATCCCATATCCCTCCCGTACTTTGTAAACTTGTTTTACAACTAGAGCAGGTCCTAAGCATCAGCTACTGCTTATATTCCTACTACTTGCCGGTCGATCTCGACCGACTAACTAATCCTAGGTTACAAAGGACGGATTCCAACCCTACGCATATGCATCTACTCGGCATAACTTTATCTAACATAAAATATCGGTGATAATAAAATAGCATGCAGGGTTTCGCAAACAAAATAATTAAACGTTGCAAATATGGGATTCGACATGTTCAAGGTAGGGAAAAGCTTGCCTGGCAGTTCCGGGTCCTGTTCCTGTTCTTGGCGTGAAGGTAACGTCGGATCCTCTCAGCGGCACGTACGGCACTCCGTTAACTATACGTCGAAAAGAATCGGCGATAAGAAGCGAGCGATAGAACTATCGAATAAAACCCAGAATTAAATCACATGAAATGACGTTGGTATCCGGGTAGGGGACTTGTGTTACTAGGGTTCTTGATCCGGGCTACGGCTTCTATGGATGCATGGTTGCTGGTGGAGTTTTAGTTTATTGGCGGCGTGGAATAATCGTTTTGATTATTCTGGAAATCACGCATGCATGCATGTGTGGGTTTTGGAAAAGATTAAACGATGCCCTAACTTAAACCCTACTGATAAAGCTCCAAAACAATCTAAACTTCGAAACTTGCGAGTACAAAAGATGGGACATGTTAACTTGACTATTTGGAAATTATACGTACACATATACGTACATGCGATTCTAAAGAGAATAGGACTGAACCCTAAACCTTATTCCTAGCTTCAAATTACTTAAGTTTTGAAATATAAATGAAGTAAAGCTTCTGCATATGCTCAACCTTCTGGAAACCGAATAATCTCTCAATAATCTGGTCATTAGCTTCCTAAATCGATTGGGTTAGCTGAGCTGGGGTCATTGGGTTCATTAGTTTCTATCGAAACCAAACCTAAGGTTGCCGAATAAATCCTTCGAATGGGTAAGCTGCATAAATGACGACGTGTTTATGAGGGTCTAGACTTTCTTTGATTCAAAATCACATGCCCTATCGAGCTAATAGAGTACTACTTGTTAATATTCTGGACGTTGAAAGCATTTTGCTCGTGCTAAGAATAGTACTTTCAGCGTATGCATATAGCCTAAGAAAAGAAAAGAATTAGCTACACCTAATCTCCTTGTTACAGCATGAAATCATTTCAATCTTGAAATTTTGTAAAAGCAGAGGTTTGTATTTTTTTTTATAGAGTTTTCAGAACCGGAACCAACTCTCACTAACGGGTCATTAGCAGCACACGAAATGATTGAATAAGCTGAGCTGATTGGCAACGGAAACAAACTACTAACATAAATGAGCTTCCGACCGGTTAATTTCCTTCGTGCTGTCGGAAACGAAAATTAAAGGGGCGTCTTCTCCTACTAAGGGCGGCCGGTTACTTACTTTTTGGGAACGAGCTCCGGACTCACTAGAGCTGCTCGGGTCCGAACAGCAGGTGGCGGCGGCGGCGCTTTGCGCGAGAGGATTCCGGCGGCGGGGCTTCAATCCGAGCAGGGAAAAGGGCTCCAGAGAAGAGGGGAGGGCTCTAGGCTCACTCCCTTTGCCCTGGGAGCTCGGGAGGCTTGGATAGCTTGGATTTGCGCGGAACAGAGGAGGGGAGCGGGAGCTAGGGGCGGCTCTGCAGTCGGCCGTGGGGAAGA
This sequence comes from Stipa capillata, assembly GCA_019208055.1. Taxonomy (NCBI): domain Eukaryota; kingdom Viridiplantae; phylum Streptophyta; class Magnoliopsida; order Poales; family Poaceae; genus Stipa; species Stipa capillata. The sequence continues at coordinate 7,153 of JAGXJF010004390.1, forward strand.
AGGTGGTACGGTTTGGGGAGTTAATTGGAAGTGCTCGGCTAGGGAAACCAGAGAGAGGAGCTGGGTGGAGACTTGGGGTGGAGATGAAACGCTCGGTTGCGCTCCATTTATAGCGCTCGGTCGGTATGGGAGCATCGGTGGCTGTGGCCAGCGCGGTCAAAGGCTGCGACGCTCAGCGTGCCTTGGGCCACGGCGAGGCAGGACAGGGCTTCGTGGCGCACGGGGAGGAGGGTGGCCGTGCTCCAGCGGCGGGCGGCGCGGGTGGATCAGCGGGCGGTGCGGCACGGACTCGACGGCGCGGCGCGCTGAGACGACGCGCGGCGCGGCGGCGCGGCCTCGTGGTGCGGCTCCCGAGGTACTCTGCGAGGGGCGTGTAAGCTGGGCAGAGGTGATGCGAAGGGCCAGGCGCGAGGTGGCGCATTGGGTGGTGCGCAATCGACGAGAACGCGGCTGCCGGCGTTCGGTGCGGCGAGACCCTTCCGAGTTCTACAGGCGACGCCGAGCTGGACGGAGGTGAGGTGACGATCGATCGGCGCGAGGTGGCGCGCTATGACCGTAGTTCCTGGCGGCTGGACAACGCAATGGTGGCGGGCGGCGCGTCTGCCACGGGAGGCTGGCAGGGGAGTACGCGCCAGAGTGCGCCACGCGCATGCGAGTGGCACGCGGGCTGTCCTGGAGTGCTTGTGGCTTGTGGGTGTGTCCAGGGTGTCAGGCTGCTGGTTTAGGTGCTCAGGAGCTAGAGTAGTATTGTGGAACTTGCTCATACCGAAAGAGCTGCAGTGTCTTGGTCGTAGTGCTGGGCATGGCATGAGCTCCTACTGGAGGTGATGGGACGTGAGAGATTAGAGGTTGACAGTGCTGGACATGCTAGGTACAGAGGAGTAGTTCTGTGCTTGGTTTGTGTCTGGTCATTGAGATATTTGCTGTCATTTTAAGCGGAGAGTCTATTCGTGCACAGTGTGTTCGATACGGGTCTCGGCAATTCTTTATACAGAATGTACTCATATTTTAGTGTATTTGGCCTTCTGGGGTATAGAGATTGAGGTGGAATTCTATCAGAATTTCCGAAACATATTCATAGGAGATGTAATTCGATACACGCGTTTGCCCTAAGGTTGATTAGTTTCATTCGTCGGTGTTTTGAACTGGACATTAGTATCTTATTTATGATTGTGTTGTATATGATATTAGGTTGTTCCCTGGTTTATTCATAACTGTCCGAGAGGTCGAGAGTGATTGGTTCTGCAATTAGGGTTTGATCGGAGGAGGGATTAAGTCTGAAGGGAAGGATCGGGCCGAGGGGCTAGGGTTCGGTACGGTAGGGTGGAGGGGAAATAGGGTAGGTCTCCTGGATTCTCCTTCCCTCACTTGAGTACACTCTGGGATGAGTTTGTCGTAAGAGGTTTAGGTTTACTGCGTGTGTGCGGGTCTAGGGTTTAGTCGGAAGAGGTGCGTGTGTGGCAGTGTTAGGTATAGTTTCGGATTGGTCCGATTTAATTCCGGGTGACATCATGCACTAGCCACATGTCGACGGCAGACCGGAATTTATAAGGGCTCGCGTATAGGCAGACTAGGGTTTGTCGGGACGGATCGTCTTTAGGGTTAGCGTTAATAGGAGTTACCAACGAGGTAGAGTTGTTGCCGGGAAAAGCTTTAGGTTTCCGCGGTCAGGGAAGATATTGGTGGGGCACTGGAGTTTAATCGGAATCATAACACTTGGGTTCGGGTCTTTTGATCGTGAGCCGGGTTTAGGGGTTTTACCATTCGTCGAGTAGGACGACAACAGGGTTTTGGGTGTATAGGGTGTATGGGTTTAAATCGGTACTAATCCCACTTAGGATGCACATGACTTCTAGTTTAACGCAAAAAGTTTTTGTAAGCCCTAACTTTCGGGTTTTAGAAAATCGGGATGTGACACCATGGCATACATGAGAGAGCCAACAGCACTCGAATAGGGAACTCTAGACATGTACTCATCATCTTCTTCTGACTTTGGACAACAGCTTGATGATAATCTGAAATGTACAGCTAATGGAGTGGAAACTGGCTTGGCATCTTGAAACTTGAAACGGTGAAGCACCTTGTTAATGTATCCTCTTTGACTGAGATACAATTTTCTAGCAAATCTGTCTCTGGAAATCTCTATGCCAATAATCTTCTTTGCTGCACCAAGATCCTTCATATCAAATTCAGAACTCAATTGTTCCTTCATTGATCAATATTTGCTTTATCCATCGACATATAATAGCAAGTAAATGGCAGAGCCATTAGCAGATCTCAAGTATACACAGCTATCACAATTAGATCTTTTTAAAGCCTTGAGATATCATGAAGGTATCAAACCTTTGTACCACTGCCTGGGAGATTGCTTCAATCCATACAGTGACTTCTTCAATTTGCAGACAAGCTTCTCTTTACCAGGAACAGTAAAGCATTCAGGTTGATTCATATAGATGTCTTCATCCAACTCCCCCATGAAGAAATGCAGTTTTGACATCTAATTGCTGAAGTTCATAATCATGCATTGCAACAATGCTGAGAAGTGTACGAATTGAGCTATGCTTCACAACAGGGGAGAACACTTCATTAAAATCAGCACCTGAAATCTGGCTGTAGCCTTTGGCAACTAGCCTTGCCTTGTATCTTGTCCCATCATTAGGAGTAGAACCCTCCTTGCACTTGAAGACCCATTTACAGCTTATTGGTCTCTTGTCACTAGGCAGTTCACTAAATCCCATGTGCCATTCTTGTCAAGAGACTCAATTTCATCATGCATGCAGTGATCCATTTGCTTGCATCAGCAGAGATAATGGCTTCTGAGTAAGAGGAAGGTTCGGCAAATCCTTCAATTTCCTCTGCGACGCTGAAAGCATAAGCAACCATGTTTGATTCTTCAATTACCTCCTGACAGGTTTTGGATCCCTTCTGGGCCTATCAACTGCAATGGAATGCTGTGGAGTGTTCACAGTAGCAGGTGTTTGATCGCCTGCGTCACCTGCCTGTGTCACAACTGGCAGGTCATAAGTTACCTGTGGCACAGCTGGCTGATCTGGCTGTGGCACAGTTGCCACCTGTGGCACAGGTGCACTCACCTGTGGGACAGGTGCATGAGAATCCACAGGTGCACTCACCTGTGGGACAGGTGCATGAGAATCACTGAGCTTAACTGAATGCTCCACCTCAGAGTTAGACTTCTGTCCACTGTCCTCAAACTCTCTAGGCTGATCAACTAGAACATCATTGCTTTGCAACATAGCAGCCGCATTGAAGACAACATTTCGGCTGACTATCATCTTCTTGGTTTCAGGATTCCATAGCTTGAAGTCTTTGACACCAGACTTATAGCTAACAATATGTATTTAACAGCTCCGGGTTTTAAGCTTCCATTGTCAACATGGGCATAAGCAGGGCACCCAAAACACTCTCAGATTTGAATAGTCTGCAGGAAGTACCAGACCAAACCTCAATAGGTATCTTTTTATCAATGGCTGTGGAAGGTGGCCTATTGATAAGGTGACATGCAGTGGAGACAGATTCAGCCCAAAAATGCCTGTTCAGACCTGTATTGGACAACATGCAACGGGTCTTGGAGATAATGGTCCTGTTCATATGCTCAGCTACACCATTTTGTTGAGTAGTGCCAGGAACAGTGTAGTGTCTCACAATGCCATGAGACTTGCAGTATGACTTGAACTGTTGGAGCAGAACTCCATACCATTATCAGTTCGAAGCTTCTTGACTTTCTTCTCAGTTTGGTTTTCAACCATTGTCTTCCACTCTTTGAAAGTAGAAAATGCTTCTGACTTGTGCTTAAGGAAATAGGGCCAGACCTTTCTTGAGTATCATCAATAATGGTCATCATGTAACGAGATCCACCAAAGATGGCTTTCTGGATGGCCCCCACAAATCAGAATGCACATAATCAAGAATTCCTTCAGTTGTGTGAGTTGAGGTAATAAACTTCACCCTTTTGTGCTTGCCGCAAATGCAATGCTCACAGAACTTTAGACTTCCACTATATCCTTCAAGTAAACCACGCTTGCTCAGCTCTTCCAGACCAGACTTGCTCATATGCCCAAGACGCATATGCCAAAGATTTGATGCATCAGAACAAGAAGCATCTTGAGGAATACAGGGGCGGCATTGCCTGAGATTTGTACTGCTACAGAGATAGTATAGTCCACTGGACTTCCTCAGGTCTGCCTTCATCACCACAAGAGACTCTTGGTGATCTTTAAGCAACTATCTCCACCTGAATAATGGTACCACTTACTATCAAGTAGCTCATGAAATAAGATTTCTCTTCATCTTTGAAATGTATCTGACATCTGTCAGTGTTCTGATCATACCATCAAACATCTTAATCTGAACTGAGCCAATTCCCTCTATCTTACATGATGAATCATCATAGCCAAGAACTGATCCACCATTGCTTAACGGCTCAAGGAACTGAACCAATCTCTGTGAGGGTACATGTGATATGTGCAAGCAGTGTCAAGAATCCCACTCATCAGTCGCAGCTCTCTGTCCAGTAGAACTGGCTATAGCATTCAAGAAACCAACACATGTGTTTGCATCTGTGTCACAGGTGGGCCGAAGACCTGTGTCACAGGTGGGATGATCACCTGTGTCACAGCTAGAGCTGGCACAGCTGAGGTGGTCGACTGTGTCACAGCTGGTGCAGAAGTTCCAGCAATGACCACCAGAGACTCGACGTCTGAGTTAGCAAAACAGTTGGCAGCAGCATCAGCCTTATCCTTCGGCTTTGTGCCTTTTCTGTTCTCCTTATTCTTCAACTTGTAACACTCAGAAATGTCATGTCCATCACGTTTGCAGTATCTGTAAAACTTGCTCTTTCCTCTGGACTTTGACCTGCCTCTCTGACCTGTGGCACAGGCAGAGCTTCTTCCATGTCCATGACTGGGGTTTTTCTTCTCAGATCTGCCTCGAACAGACAAGCTCTCAGCATGTGAGCCACTTGAATCATATAGACACCATCTGTCTCATCTTCTCCTTGGAATGCAGAGCCTCATAAACCTCATGAAGAGTGAGTGTATCTCTGCTATACAGCATGGTATCTCTAAAACACAAATATGAACTAGACAGCGAACATAAGAAAATCAACATAAATCTTTCTTCATCATAACTAACATCCAATGATGCTAGATCAGCAACAATCTCCTTGAAATTAGAGATATGTTCAAGCAAGTTACCTCCTTCGGCATCTTGTGCAGGAACAAACTTTTGCTTGAGGTGCATCTTGCTGGTCAGATCCTGGTCATGCAGATTGCTTCAAGCTTCAGCCATAGTGAAGTAGCATGTGTCTCCTGGAGAACCTCCTGCAGAATGTTGTTGTGCAGATGGAATTGAATTTGGGAAACGGCCTTGCGGTCCTTCTTCTTCTCATCGTCGGACCAAGCAGTAATAGCCTTCCCGCCAAAGGAATCCAAAGCATCCTCATAATCGGCTTGAGCTAATAGAGCATGCATCTTGACTTGCCACAGAGAGAATCGAGTATCTCGATCAAGAAGCGGAAGAGTCAAACTTCATAGACGCCATCTCAAGAACGAGCAACCGAAGCTCTGATACCACTTGTTAAAGGTGGACGGGTCCAGAGGAAGAGAGAAATCAGGGTAGCAGAAACAAACGTGGCAAGAAAACAGGGCAATCACACACGATCCAAGACACAAGAGAATTTTACGTGGAAACCCTAGAGAGGGTGAAAACCACAGACGCACGAAGATGTCAACTTCACTATGAATGAAGTCCTGACCCGTTAGGGATTTACAGTGCTTGGCTTATCCCATAACGTCTACAAAGAAGGTATATATAGTTACAGGTGGCTAAAAGGGTATCTGTGTTACTGCTTGTGACACAGCTGACTAGCACAGGCAGAACACTTAACATGCTAGCACCTGACTCAGGTGAGATAATCTACTGTGTCAGCTACCTGTGTCACAGGTGATGAGCCACCTGTGACACCAGTGGCTGACACCGCTGTGACACCCACTGGCTGACACGGCAACTAGAACGTCTTCTGTAAAGGGTGTGACAGGAATTTGGAGCAAACTCAAACAAGGGGGCCGACGTCGAGGGCGCCGTGTGCTGTAGACCTGAGCGCGAGTGCGCGACGCGGGAGGTGGATGCCGTCGAGGATCGGGCTGAGGAGAAAACCCGCGCCGAAGAGGTGCGGAGACGGCGGGCCAGTGCACACCCAGGGGCTACCACCCTGCCGTTCTGCAGGGCCCGGGCGGGTTTGGGCAGGCTCAGCAGGGTCCGATGGCTGTGGGCGGCGCGAGGGGGAAAACTAGGGCCTCTTTGACCTTGCAGGCATTCTTCAATGAAGTTTTATAGGATTCAGACTTATAGGAATTTCTTCGTACGAAGGCCTTTTAGATGACAGAAATGAGGTCATAGACATCCTATGAATTTTTATGGAATGACGCAATTTAATAGGATTTTGAAGAAATTCTAACATGAGCTTGAATCTCATGAAAAATTTCCTTTGTGTTTTGCATGAACCTTCTCTCTTTAAATTCCTGTAGAGCATCCAAAGAGTTAGTTTTGCGTATCTCTGTGTTTTTATTTCCTACAGGATTTCATAAATCATGAATTTTATTCTTATATTTTTTTTCTATTTCTACGTTTTGAGAATCCTAATTCTAAAGAGAGACCATGTCAAGTTTGTTTGTGCTGAGATGTTTTGCGTTGCATTAACCTAAAGTTTGTGTTTACAGTGACATCGACCTAGATAATGACATGCTGTTTGTTAACCAAAGGGACTTCGATTGGTAAGAACATTGCAGACATTCTTCTGCAATTAATTGAAGAAATGAGCTGTCTTAGACCAGCAGTTGGTATGACCAAAAGAGCTTTGGTCAAGACGTACACTCCACCACTGGCTAGTGGCAGTGCACGAATACAACGAAAGGCCGACGAATTCGACTGTACAACACATTCACACGCCAAAAACCGTATGCGGAAAAGAAAAGAAACAAAAAATTTCCACAAGATAAAAATCTTCTTTCTTTCACCTAAAGTGGTGACCAGAATGTTGGATGAACAACCACCTGACACGGTGAAAAGTATTTAGCAGAGTATTTTTCACAACATCAGTACCAACCACACTCTAAATGGCTCACCTACAGCCTAACAGAACACCGCAACACCATAACCCAGAACATACCTTTCTGTGACCGGATAAAAAAAAATCCCCTGAAGGAACGGAAACAGATGTCTTGCAAGAAATGCAATTTACCTGAAACAGTAAGAAAACAAACACTTGAGTGCTCAGCTCACTATATGTAGCTGCTGCTTGAGCATTGTTGCTGCCATCATTCCAAGTTAACTAGCCTATCCAGCAGCAGTCTGCATCGATTAATCGATGGCTTCCCTCTTGCTGCTGCTGAGAGCCATTGTTGGCGCCGCCGCCAATGAAGGACTTCTCGGTGCGAGGGAGGCGCAGGAGGAGGCGAAGCAGCCCAAGATGTTTTCTCAGAAGCGTCCAGTGGTTTATCAAGGATGCAGGCTCGAAGACGACGACGTGGAAGAAGAACGGTGGCTGGTCACCTGCTTGCGGTGGCCTCGGTTCGATCTTCAATCTGTTTGGATGCAAACGACTTGATCTGGTTCATTCAGACAAGCAATTGAGATTAATAGTTGAGTGGCGCATGCCTGTGGAATAATGAGGGCTAGCCATGCCTCCAAAATGTATTTCGTATCCATGTTTTGAAAAACGTATATTGTGCGTGAATAGGCTTTGGTTAATTTCTTACATGGCTGTACAAATGTTTAAGTGCTACTCTACGTATCGTGGGGTGCATCACATTAAGGAATTGTCACTGAAGTCTTGCATCCGCCTCCTTTCCCCGTTTTGCAACCCTTCTGAGTCAGTGGCGAAGCCACGTTGAGGCTGTGGGTCAGCTGACCCCACAGCTTTTTTGCAAAATCTATTATACTAATGAAAAATTATGAAAAAAATTCTAAACAACAGTATAATTGAACCCACAGGGTTGCAGTGCTGGCACCGCCACTGTTCTGAGTGTGAACAAGAAGGCCGAGCATGGCAAATTTAACTAACAGAACAGAGATTAATGCCTTAAAACAGCATTTAGGTAAACAACAGATTCACTTTTCACTAGGGCAGAAGCAAGTATTATTGCATATGAGAACTATCTCACTGTCAGTAGAACTCCATTTGTACATCACCAACCATTCACTGCTAGTGAAATTCATTTTGCACACTTGATCTACTGCATACCCAGATAAAATAAAATAAATGGCTCAGATTCCAGAGAGATGACACCTCAACTCCAGTCAACAAAAGGAAGGGGAGGATACCACCCTCTGGAGGAGGTTGCAGTGATGGAGGTAAGTTGCCCCATGAAGTGTGGCCACCTAGTATGTTCCCCGAAAGGAAAGCGGCATTATCGAAGGGAATGTCATTAAAGTGATCACGTATGATGAAATACTTATGCTACCCTGGCAGCTTTTGCATTTCTAAGCAATTCATTGTTCCAGGTTCAGGAATGCTCTCAAGAATGGTTGCCATGAATTGAGGAAGCTGACAAGACAATCTTACAGAAACCAAATTACTTAGGTGTTCTAATATGTCGTCCCTCATTAGTCATCTGGAGGCACCAACCGATGGACCCGCTTGCAGTCAAATTGTCTACAGAGCACCTAATTATTGATTGGGAGGAACCAACAAATGGAAACTGCTTGCATAGAAAGGATGACATTCAATGATTGTGTCTGTATGACATGGTTCTATCCATGGCATGACGCGCGCGCGAGGCCTGCAAGTAGATTAAGAGGAAGAAACAACAAATTCTAAGAATTCTGTATTTCAGCACAGAGCAAGCGCTCCCAACCCAAGGAAACAACATTTTTCACCTTTTTTTTAAGATAGGAGAGGAGTTATCCAAGCAGTTCAAATTTCAGAACCTAAACTCCCAGCTTCTGTCTCTTTCAGGATACTTCTTTTCTCATTTTGCAGTCATTTACAAAAGGGAAAAGCAAATGTACATGCACATGTGGGTACGTGAGTTAAGGATTTAGGTCAATTCTCATATTTGTGTATCTCAAAAAATTCTCAAAAATTCATAGATGTTCATCATGTTATAATATGCATACCCACAAAATTTCATGCAAAAATATAATCAAGAGTGCCCTACACAAAAAAGACAAAAAAGGGGTGGGGTGGGAGAGGCCTGCAAGTAGATTAAGAGGAAGAAACAACAAATTCTAAGAATTCTGTATTTCAGCACAGAGCAAGCGCTCCCAACCCAAGGAAACAACATTTTTCACCTTTTTTTAAGATAGGAGAGGAGTTATCCAAGCAGTTCAAATTTCAGAACCTAAACTCCCAGCTTCTGTCTCTTTCAGGATACTTCTTTTCTCATTTTGCAGTCATTTACAAAAGGGAAAAGCAAATGTACATGCACATGTGGGTACGTGAGTTAAGGATTTAGGTCAATTCTCATATTTGTGCATCTCAAAAAATTCATAGATGTTCATCATGTTATAATATGCATACCCACAAAATTTCATGCAAAAATATAATCAAGAGTGCCCTACACAAAAAAGACAAAAAATTCAACTTATTTTTAAAACAATGCAGCAACAATTTTTGTCTTTTTTGTGTAGGGCACTCTTGATTATATTTTTGCATGAAATTTTGTGGGTATGCATGTTATAACATGATGAATATATATAAATTTTTTGAGAATTTTTTGAGATGCACAAGTATTAGAAATTGACCTAAATTCTTAACTCATGTACCCACATGTACATGTACAAAATCCACTCTCTTTACAAAAATCAGTTTTTCATACTAGCCCAACAGTTCCTACATGGCCTGCTAGAAAATAAGCATCTTCAAATATGATACAAACACAAACTGCGTCCTACTAAATTACTATTTAATCTGTCTCTTCAGGATACTTCTTTGCTGATTTTGCAGTCATTTACAAAATCAGTTTTTCATACTAGCCCAACAGTTCCTACATGGCATGCTAGAAAATAAGCATATTCAAATATGACACAAACACAAACTGCGTCCTACTAAATTACTAAATTAATTGGTGAGATTAAAGGTGTCATGTAATGTTTATTTTGGGGCTTTAGGGGGGCAACTATAGTCAAGCTACATAGTTCATATTTAATAGCCATCTGATTGACTGGGTGACATGTATGTAAAACGGAGCATTATTTCTGGCAAGAGTCTCATGCAATAATCAGATCAGCTGAGAAAGAATTTCCTTCCACATGCTGGTATCCAACAAAACTGGGTTTGACTTCCAACAAAATTAGACTGTTGCACCATTGCTCCAGGGATAGGCCCTGAATAATGAAAGGTAAGTCAAATATAAGCCTATCCAGGGACTAAATCCAATTTACAATTAAGTATTGCTTTATCATTTAATAATCAAATGTTTTCAGTGTTCTAAGCATTGCGCTATGGCATAGTAATTAGAAACATGTTCTTTGCAATTAATGCACTCAATAAGTAGTGACAAATTCCATCTAACAGTTGGTACGACTCTATGTACACTCTGGGAGACGAACAGTGCTGTACAGGGCTACAAGTATACGCCATCTATGTACAGATAACTATTTAATTTATGATAAAAGAAGTGAAGAAAGAAGTGTTACTTGAAGCCTACAAAAGGGCTAAGACGCATAGCCCTCTAAAGCGAATTACAACGGCAGTTTCTTGAATCAAATTTACATAAAGCCAAAAGTTAGGAATCTGTAAAGATCTTCAGGTAGTGTTGTGTTTGAAGTACCCAGGTCTAGACCAACATCAACCAGACAACCCAATGTGGATTCAGTATTCACTTAAGAAGTTAAGTTTAGCATTGTGAAGCAGCTTTTCAAAACATGCCCGCAAGTTGCATCTTACAGGCGATACATCTCGTAAAATACACAAATAATGCATCCACCCGCAACCACACTACTAAAATACAAGAAAGAGAGCACAAGAGAGCTAACATACCGGATGGAGCTAATGCTGGATTAACAGCATGTGTCTTCGGGTGGAAGTACCTGCATGAATCCCAAACTTGCATGTCCCCTGTGACACCATCAAGAAGCTAACTAAAAACGCGTGCATCAAGTACAAAAGTACTCCCAATGGAACGGTGATTCCTTTGAAATGTGCAAAGAGGGAGAACTCCGCACAACACTGCGCATAAACAATTGATCCCAAGTTCATCTTGGCATAACGACAGATAATGCTGTAGTTAAACTAGTAGGCAACACAAGATGATGAGGAGCAACTGCCGACGAGATTACACGTACGCACCGTGCGGGCTAAGTAGTTGCAGACGCCCTTGGCGAGGAGCGCGCCGTCGGGCTGGTGGAGCGGAGAAGTCTGCCGAAGAAGACGGAGGGGCTAGGGACCGAGGGTTAGGGGTTTAAGAAGAGCGCGCGCGGACAAGGTGTTCGAGGGAACCGCGTGAGCCAGACAAGCAAACGAGTGCGGGGAGGAGCGGAGCACGTAAGCTTAGCGGCGGACCGAGTCGTACCAGAGGGCGCGGGCGCGGCGGTGCTGGGCACCCTGGAGGCGGCGCCTGCGGGCGGCGGCGGTGTCCTGGAACTGCTTGTCGCAGTAGTACTTGCCCAGCGGCATCTCCCTCCCTCCTACTCTCGTCTCTTCCTTTCCTCCGTCCTCTCCTCTCTGCTCTCTGTTCCAGTCTCCCTCTTCGGCCTTCAAGCACGTTTGCAACCTGCAAGCTTTTGCGAGCAATGTAGTAGATCTTTCAATTTTTCTTTGCTAAATCCTTCAATTCAAAAACTTCTACCGTAACCTTCTCTTAGCATCGCTCAAAATAGGCCTGGCTGAACATGGGTAATTCAAATGCACAACCAAAATAGGTGGTGCAAGTGCATAATTTCAAATAGGGTTCGCGCAAAATCCCTGGTTGAATTGAGTTGCATATCTTACAGACAAACATTAGCGATTCAGAGTTCAGCAGGCAACATCAGCTCATTCAACTGACAAAATTTCTGCCTACAACCAAACACAGCTGGAAAACCATCCTCACGTTGAACACACTAGTCGATAGGTGCAAACAAGTACATAGTAGCGACAGGAAGCGTTTCATAAAATCTCAAACCACATAACAGTCTGATGATAAAGAAAAAACTAGGAAAATCAACGAGGATATTACCATAAATACATTCAAACTGCTCTAGAACATATTACAGATCAGCTATTGCAATCTCGATTCTCAGGCGAGGGTTAGAAGGGGGTGCACGGGTTACATGTCAAGAAGTTTGCATCGCAACATACTACTACGAAGCTACACAGGTCAACAGAGTGGTCATACAAGAATGAAACTTCACATCTTCAACAACCATCAGTCCATCACGCTCGCATGCTGCCCAACCAACATCCCAGGGAAATGAGGCAGTCGGTCTCATAATCCTGCATGGGAGCACTGCTTTCTCGCATGCTCTGGGATCAATTTTGCCACAATATCAACTGGGATTCCTTTCAGTTCTGCGGAGTAATAAACATGAAGAATTAAGATAAGGGGTTGATCTCATCCCAAAGACAATTAATTAGCTACGTAAGTCTGCACTAAGTAGTTACACAGTGCCTACATGAGCAATTAGTAATTATAGTAATAAATGGTGATGTCAACCATGGGGAACCCTCATATGTAGATATACGACTTGTACTGTGCAAATAAAGCAGAACGAGTGCTACCCTGTTGCTAAACTTACCGTTAGGCTTGAAGTTAAAAAGAGGGGGCAGAAAGCGGCCATTTGGAAGGCGGGTATTCGGGTCCCGAAGCTCATCAAAAAAGGGGTGAACAAGTGCCTCCACCTGGACAGCAAGTGAATAGAGATCTTAGTAAAATATGTAGTTGACAAGATTATCACAAGAACTAGTGCACTGATCTCGTACTTGTGTGTTTCAAACATGTGATGTGTATTCTAATTTACTTACAGCAGTGCATCTTAGGTTGGGTGAGTATTGGAGGAGCCGAGAGACAAGATCAACAGCTTCTGGTGGCATCCTTTTATGGAATACCTAAAAAATTGCATGTGCTGTTAGTCACCTGATAGCAACCAATTCCTAACAGTAGTAACAGCACTAGATAGATTTACACCTTGTGCCACGGGTGTGCTTTAATCTGTGGGAACTTGAACTCCGTATAATTTGGGTTCATGCATTTAATTTCTTCCCTTGTAGGGGTACCAAGGACCTGCAATGAATGATCAAATGCAAGGTGATAAGAGTTTATGCCTGGGAATTCAAACGAATAATAAATTGCTAAGGACCAGAAGTGGCAACTACCTTGATGATTTCGACAAGTTGGTCTACACCACTTTCACCAGGAAAGAGAGGCTGTCCAATAAAAAGACCTTGTAAGCCAGTATAAACTCAAACCATATAAACCATAAAATGCTGAGTTGTGAAGGGCTACCTTTAAGATGCACAAAGAAAAGGAGGCTGCTTACCTGCCCTAGCATAAGCTCAGCAAGAACACATCCAGCAGACCAAATGTCAATGGCTGTCGTGTATTCAGTGGCACCAAATATGAGCTCTGGAGCCCTATAGTATCGAGAACAAATGTACGATATGTTTGGTTCTCCCTTGACCTGCAAATTAGCACCATACAGGAAGATAAGATTAGCTATTTATTTTTATTTTTTAAAATATGTATTACTTGACTATCTTATTCTTACCAGAACTTTTGCACTCCCAAAGTCACATAGTTTGAGTTGGTGAGTATGTGGGTTTACCTAAAGTAGAAGTTCAGAAAATCAATTTACAGAAACAAAGACATGTAATTGGTGGTTGAGACCAGCACATAATGAGTAATTTTTCAGCATACCAACAGATTTTGTGGCTTGATATCTCTGTGGCAAACTCCAATGCTACCATGAATATAAGCCAGTGCTCTACAAATCTGTCAAAAATCAATAAATGTTGGATTTAATTCAGGACAGAAAAATCAGCTTGATTCAGAGTTAGCAAAAGCTGTTGGAAAGCAGATTTGCTTCCTTACTTGTGGAACAGAACATGAAGCACAGTACGAGGAGACCAAGTATATTACCATATCAAGAACAATTTCCAAAAAGAACATATCAAAAATATTACCTGGTATGTATACAGCTTCACGTAGATAAGTGGCATACGCTGGTTCATCTTGTTGTAATGCTTCACAACACGGTGAACAGTCTCAGGCACGTACTCCAGAACCAAGTTTAGATACAGTTCATCCTTCTCAGTTGTAGAAAAGAAACATGCTTCAGAGCTACAACATTTGGGTGGTCAAGAAGGCGCATGGTCTGCAGTTCACGGTTCTTGTAGCGCTTATCCTGGAGAACCTTCTTTATAGCAACAGTTTCACCTGTCTCCAAACATTTAGCCTGAAAAAGGGTTAAAACAAAATTGAACATTAGAAGCAAACTCTATGTACACACATAGATGTATGAAGACAGTGACAAGAAAATTCATACGAAAAGGTTATATAGGATATCTCAAGTATGTACATAGTTAGCTCAAGACAGGAAAACAAATAATGTCGCTCAAGTAGATTCATGCAAGGTAAATTAGTGGAGTTGGCTGCCTAATAAAACATAAATCAGCCTGAAGTTGTTGCAACTAACCTGGAAGACAATCCCAAATGAACCTTGACCTACAATACGCTCCGCCATGTAGCTCACAGTCTGCAGGTGCATACAGGAACCACATATTATAACGAAAATTGTTCAGGACAATTAGCTAGTTCAAAAGGGAAGCTAGCATCAAGAAGAGATAGGTAATAATGCAGGCATTTAGGACATTTGGCATGCCAGTATTATGGTTTTGGCTTATAATTATCAAATCATGCACACAGACAAACACACACAACAAAAGGCTGCCAATCCTAATCAAATGAGACATCAAGCGGTCACCTGTTTCGGTTGACCATTTCTGCCACCAGTAGTTGTGACAATAATGTGACCAGTTTCTGTTCCTTTGCCATTAATAATAGTTGCTTCAACCTCCTGCATATGTCATTCACGCCAATATGTTATGACTAAGTCATACTATTTTCATAAAATACAGCACAGATTACACTAGACACATCTAAATAAAACTTATGTAACCTTGTCATCTCTTATCTTCAGATCATTCATCTGATCAGGCAACTTCTCAGCACCCATGCTTGTGCTGCTGCTGTTCTTCAACCCAGACGGGGCTACACCTACTGAAGCCATCTCTTGCGAAAGCCAACAGACGGCTGAGTCAGTTCGCACCAAAATCACACAAGCAGTGGATCTATTGGTCTACCTGCGTTTCCACCAATAATGAACATCAGTCGCATGCGTTACAACGAAATTTACGATAAACACATGAAATGCACCTAGAGTACTCATGAAATGTGCCAAAATAGCATAGTCAATTGGAGCTAACAAAAGTGTCTTGTTCTTCTGCTAAGCAAGCTTACTCTTCAAAATTGCAATTAACTAACTGAATCTGAAGGAACACGGCACGTGCTGTCACAAAGCCAACGAATGCGCTCGCACGAAAATAAGAAACCTTTACTAATCTGGGCTCTCTTCTCTTCTGCATCTGTCTTTAGGAGGCTATTCATTCTGCATCTGTTAGCGGGGCATCCACTTATGCAAGCATCTGAGTCTCTAAATGAAGGGGAACGAGCAAACAAAAACAAAATTCGACCATTGGGTACGAATTGACGGCATAAATGATCTATATTTACTCGTATCCGAAGCCAAGAACTTTCCTCTGTAGCAATAAATACTCGAAATACTTCGGTAATCCGTATAAATGCTCCCAGCTGACTGAACACCGACACGATCCAGAGCAAACTCGGAAAGCCTCGGAGAAATCGTAACTAATCCACGAACACCACGCATAAATCCACCAGAGATCGCGAAAAATGGCCACGCCTTCCTTCAGCAAAAAACGCAGATCCTAGGCGATAGATGGTCACCGGAACCATCAACCCGGTGAAGCACACGAACACCACACGCGGCCATGGATGATGGACCCGAGAACGCGTCTTAGACGAGCACACAAAACCCAAAGAAAAAAAATGGAACAACCAAGCAACCAAAACCAAATCGGAGAAAACGAGCAGGCGGACGACGATTCATACCTCCTCCTCCTTCTCCTCGTCCTCCACAGGTATCCCTTGATCCTCCCTACAAGACTCGCTCCTCCCCCCTTGTATGCCTCTCAAGCCGGCTGCTTGGTTCCTTCCCCCAGGGCCTTTCCTCTCCTCTCTAGCTTAGCTCCCGTCTCCCTCTCCTTTTTGGGTTGTCGGGACGCAACGCGGTAGTAGTAGTACCACCATGCCAAGGCGACGCAGCAGCGGCCGAAATGATTTGTGCCGAAGGGGGGACGGGCAGTCAAAGCACCCACCACCACCATCACGGGAACGCGCCGCGCCCCGGCTCCACGCGCCTTTACGCCCACCGACAGGTGGGCCGCGCTGTCCCTAGGGCCCCGCGTGTCGGTGGCCTAGGGCTGGTGCGGGTCGCGTCCCGGCTCGGCCTGGGGGGCTCGGGATCGATCCCTCTTGGGCTCGGCTGGCCACGCCTTTTGACCGGTCAAATCGTCCGGGCCCGCAGCCTGGACTGGACCCACCTCGGGGGCTCCCCCCCGCTGCTGTTTACCTGCTTTATCAATTTCTCCCTGACAGGTGGGGCGGGATATATCCTGGCCCACAAGGCATTGGGTGGTTGTTAGGATGTGACCGGGACGCGTGACGGATGCGTGTTGTTTTTTTTTCCTTTTCACAGCATCAGAGGACCCAAAGATTGGAATACGGGGGGTGCGGGGAAAAAGACGAGACTGCCCCTCGTTGGGTTTGGTTAGATCTGGGTGGGTTTTGTTTTGTTTTGTTTTGAACTCGAGGCGAGCAGATGAACGGTAAAATGGGCGGCAGCGGCAGCCAGGACCAGCAGCAACAGCGGGAGGGAGCAGGGAGCTGAGGTGAACATGTGGCTGGAGCGTGGCGGACCGCACCGGGGGAAGGTGCTACGTGCAAGTACGCGTGGTTCGAAATTTCAAATTGACCGGCGAATCTGGCCTCCACAGAGGCGGCGCGCATGAGATCATGCTTGATCCTTGAAACCCACGCGGCCGAAATTTAAAAAAGAACTTCGATTGAGGTTAGCAGATGATGCTCCGTTTTCAAAACAGTTGTTTTGCGGGGTGGTTTCTCTGATTTTGTTTGCGGTGAATTGCGTGGTAAATACCAGAGTTCTTTTTTAAACAAAATACGAGAGGTTACGTAGCATGTGGACCGTGGTAGTCGAGATTTTGTGCGTCAACAGATGTGTAAATAACACGTGTTTGTATAAATGAAATGTTACCGATAGAACTACACATAGGGCAGCAAGGAGATAATCTCTCCGTTCAAAATTATAAGGTGTACGTGTTTTTCAAGATTTAATTTTAACCAACGGTTAATCCAACTATATATGAATTATTTGATACAAAATTGATATCATTGAAAAAGCTTTTTAATAGAATCTAACGATATCAATTATTGATGCGTTGCGTTAAATAGAAGGAGCGCACGAATCTCGTGATTTATACATCTAAAGTTAGATTTGTGCGCTCCTTCTAAAATTGTAGATCTTTTTTTATGGGGGTAAAATAGTAAATCTTAGATCAATTTGGTCCACAACAAGAGAGAAGCGAGGCATGTATCAGTGACACCGCCAGTTCTGGTTTCAAACGCGCGGTGGTAGGACTTACAAGCATGGAATTAGCGCCCCGAGTGGTAGGCATCTACGATGTATGGTGATAACATGCAACACGATAGCATCATTTGGTCGTGAATCGTGTTATCTTATTATGGAGGTGACGACCATCCATGAGACGTGGAGGTGTGATAGAACACAGTTCGATGACTTTCTGTAAATTTTGTGAAGACCAATATACACGACAGTACGGCTGGACCAAGGTCACAATCAAATAGCCTGTGTGCGTTTCACGTAACAACGAGTCGATGTTCCCCTTTCTTCCATCGCGAAAATGACGCTCGATCGCTAAAATACAGGCAACGGTACCGGTATATATCGTGTGCAGCACGAAACACACTCCTGGAGGGCCACTCTTTTGAGCGGTAGTAGTATTTTACAAGAGGAGAATCTCCCTACGTCGATTCATTTAACACGTGCCAGAAACATGGTAGCGGTGACGGCCGTGTCAGATTTTCTCATCTGCGTGCCTGTGTCAGGGTGCCTATCCATTCACTCAACCCTTCTCCCCCGTCGTACTAAACAAATGAAATCTCTATTGGCACGCGCTGATTAACCCGCCGCTGACGCCTCCTCCTGGCTAGCTCAACTCGACCAAGAGGAGGCCTTCATTGCCGATCAACTTTTTCCACGCACGGATCGAACGGAACGGATCACTTCAAAAACGTGTCGCAGCCGCCTCGACCGCTTTAGCACTGACAGGGTCAGAGGAGCCCTGACAAGAAATTGCACCGGGTATTTCGAAAGGATACAGACGCTTTCGTTTGTTTTCATTTTGGGCGGGCTTCGATCTGGCTCTAACATTTGTTTCGGCGTGTTGTGTTTCGGGCAGCATCGATCATGCTCAAGTAAACGGAGTGCAATGATGGCCGGTGGCCGGTCGATGTTTAGCTCAGTATGGACACCTCTTTGTTTTGATTTTCCTTTTCCTTTTCCTTTTTGTTCAGTTTTTTAACTGTCCGGGAACAGGATCGTGGCCCACCTACCAGCGACACCTGTTCGGACGCCAGATTAAGCCAAAAGAAACATGGTTAAGCTGATCATGTTCATGGATAAGACCGCCTCCCATGTGGCAGGCAGGTTAGTCCAAAGTCTAATTAATCCCTAATTAATTAGCCACCTACGTACCCAATCATCACGAGAACTCATGATGGCACTGGTACTTAATCGCCTAAAACGTACTACTCAAAACTCCAAACCCTAGCTAGCAACTCCTAGCACAGACGGAACCGTCGCTAACCTTGTGCTACTTACTGACGCATAGGTCTCGGTGAGTGGCACAGGTCGGTAAGACCCGGATGTCAACGACAGCGAGAGGGCGCACACAACAATGAACAATCTGCCTAGACGAGGGCTAGTGCTAAGAGCTACATGCTGCAAGGCAGGCTGCTTTGTTGGGAGCGACGGCGAGGGCACACGGTTTTTGAGGCCGGTCACCGTGGTTGACGTTGCGATAACACTCGACTCGAGCGTTGATCACTTGATCGGGCCATCTGGCTGTGTGTCGTGGCTCTAGATTCGGGGACAGCGGCCTGGATCGGTGCGTGCAGTGTCCCCCGGCACCGGGGCCATCCATAGCGCGAATCATTGGCGCCACTGACAAGGTTACGTTATGGGCGACGGATTTTCCCTTCTCGACTAGCTTATCCGTTAGGTGCCGACATGTACTGCTCTGCTCCGTTTTGCAGCATGTGCAACGGGACTCGCTGTGTAACCGGGCGGATCAGTGAGGCTTGTCTTCTTCTGATGGCTCAAAATGTGAATGCCAGGGCGCCATTTTGCCTTTGATCCTTCCTAGCTACCCTCTCTCCGGTGAGATGTACATAACGGGTGCGAGAGCTATTTCCTCCTCGTTGGTTGCACACTTGCACGTTAAGGCCCCGTCTGGATTTTGGAATATACGTCGTTATAGCTCTGTTACCACACCACACCGACACCTGACTAACTACGCGCTGATCATGAGTACGTACTCCCGCGTAATTGGCTTCCATCTGAAGCTGCTAATGCTAGCCCAGTCTCCTGTTTCCGTCGCGTGTCCTCGGGCCAAAAC
Organism: Stipa capillata; assembly: GCA_019208055.1. Taxonomy (NCBI): domain Eukaryota; kingdom Viridiplantae; phylum Streptophyta; class Magnoliopsida; order Poales; family Poaceae; genus Stipa; species Stipa capillata. Next base: position 26,945 of record JAGXJF010004390.1, read on the forward strand.
CATGGTGCCGCGTGTCCCTCCTCGTGTTTCTGTGTCGCGCGTCGCATGCATGGGGCCATGGCGATAATGGCGACGTCGCAACCTCTTGTACTGCTTGTCATGTGGCCTGCGCGCGGTGCCTGCGCCCACGGCGGTCCGTCCATCAGTAAACTAGACGGACGGGTTTGTTCCTTGCTGGAGAAAATTCGAAGGCATCCAGATCCGGTCCCCATGCAGTGTCGTCGTCGTCGTCGTCGTCATCGCCGCCTCGTGAGTTGTGTGGTTGTGTTCTCTTCCTGTCGCCGTTGCTGCTTGCTTGCTTGCTTCCTCACAACCCACAAGGGTCATCAGCATGCATGGGCCGAGTTGGGTTCTTTCGCCACGGAAGACAAGGCCCGAGAGGCGGAAAGGGAAAACAAAAAGGGTCATGCTAGCTAACCCTGAACTCTGGCGTTAAAACCGAAATTTCGAAATCGGGTATTCTTTTTGCACGAAAATGAGAGATCTATTAATCGGATTAGAGTTACATTATAGTGGCATCAACGAGATGCGATACAAACTTCTAAAATTGAAGCAAGGAAACACCTAGGCTGATTTTAAAGATGGTTATATTGATGTGGACATTCACATAGCTAAATTGGAATGAGGATGGGAGGGAATTCCCCATGAGTCCATCCCTACCCATCTGCGCCGTTGAGGAGATGAGAGGAGGTGGAGGTGGCACATATGGTGAACGTGGATGTGGCGGCCGGAAAGCCACGAAGCATAGCTAGCTACAAGTGCAGCCAGCCTAGATCCGCTCCACTCGGAGGCTATCACCGTTTACCGCCGTGACCAGATCATCGTTGATAGCGTCAAGGAAAATTGAAAGAAAGGGGATGAGAGAGAGAGAGAGAGAGACTCAGCGCAGTGACATGTAATCCAACTGCTTAAGAATATTTGTATCTTATTTGCTGAGTAACCGCCATTAGCGTGACTTCAATGTCTAAGATGACAAAACCACTTCATGAGTTATTTTTTGTTGAGTTTGCGTCGAATATGTGTACGAGTGGGTTACAAGTTGGACTAGAGAAGACGTAGTATTGTAATAGGGTACTACAGGGGGGAGTCCTAGTAGGATACGGGTAGAGTTAGAATTGGACTCATGTATCCTGGCCTCCTATATAAGAAGGGGGCACCACACAATATAACCAAGCCAATACAAAGAGATCAAGGCAAGGGGGAGGAGCGCCCATAGTCAAGCCACGTGGACGTAGGCCTCGTGGCCGAACCACGTTAAAAACGTCGGTGTTTCTCGTTGCCTAATTCTGCGGTGTCTTGGATTAGATCTACGCTTCCGCGAGTGCCTCGTCGTTTTCGCAACAAGTGGTATCAGAGCGTGAGGTTCAGTAGATCTTGAGGCGGTGCAGAGGAATCCGGCGGTACGAGACGGAGTACGGCGGCGTGTGTACAAGGCGAGGTGGAGTCTGGAGCGCGTCGTGGAAAATTCGCTTCAAAGGCGCGAGAATTTGCACAAGATTTTTGTGTGGAAGAATTTGAGCGCGAGGTGGAGCGGAGGAAAAAAAAAGAGGAGTTCGCGGCGGTGCGAGGCGACACCGGGCGGCCGCGTGAGCTCGGTGGCACCAGTCGTGCTCAGCTCGGCGGCCAGGCAGTCCACGGTGGCGCACGCCCGCTGGCAGGCCGGCCAGGCGAGGCGGCCCAGTGGCCTGGCCAGGCAGTGCGGCCCGGTGCGCTGGCACGGCCCGGCCAGCGGGGCAGCCCAAGGCGCGCGTCGACCTGGCGCGAGGCGGGGGCAGCCCAGACGAGGGCGGCCCAAGGCGAGGCGCCCTAGGTGGGGCGGCCCGTGGCGGGGGCACGGGAGCGAGGCAGGCCGGGCGGCGGGGCACCGGCCCAGCAGCCAAGGCCAGCCAGCCGCGGGCACCGAGGCCCAGGCGGGCGCGCACGCGGCCCAGGCGGCGGCAGGCCGGCCCAGGCGGGGTCGGGTGCCAGCCTAGGCAGGCACCAGCGGCCCGGGGGCAGCGGAGGCGGCCCGGGAGGGTGGTGCGGTGGCCCGGAGGGGCCCGGTAGGGCCCGGCGGGGCTCGGTTTAGCTCGGAGGGCCCAGGTGAGGCTCAGGAGGCCCAGGAGGGGCCCAGAACGCATTGGGGAGGTCCAGGACGCATTTTGGAAAGATTTTTTCAGCCAAATTTCAGAAAGGAATTCGTTTTTGGTCAAACTCGAATTGGGTTTCGAATTTTTGGAAGGAAAGGGACTCAGAATAGGAGTCCGGCTTGGATTGAGGATCCAAAGATTGCTATATAAGCAGGGGTTTGGGGAGGCTTCAACAGACGAGATCTCAGGAGTTGAAGCTTACAAGCAACCTGGAGGACACGTGATCCAGAGGAGCAGAGTACTTGGTGGTCCGGAGGTGAGGCGTGGGACTCGGCATCAATTGTGGATAAATTGATGGAGGGAAAAACAGTGGGGTTGGAAGAAGTGTGGGCTAGCTACCCAGAAGATCTTCAACCAGGGCTGTGGAGGCTCGACACGGGAATTGTGGCGAGGCGTGCGGCTGAAGGCGCACGGCAGGGAAAGATGGTCTGGAAAGACTGTCCAAGGAAAAGATAAGATAATTGTGAATTTGACTCAATGAGATGACTCAGGATATGGCTGTAAAGTTTTTTTAGAATGAAGAAGGAAGTACAGTTGCGGGTGGAGTCATGGTGGAGTCAGGGAGTAGCAATAGAGTCTCATCGGCGGTTCAGGTCATTGAGCTGCAAAGGTGAATCTCAAAGTCCAAGGTGCAAGGAGGTTCGCACAAGACGGCTTCAAGGTGGCCAATGACATATTCGTCAAGGTGGAGTTTGTTGAGTTTGTGTCGAATATGTGTACGAGTGGGTTACAAGTTGGACTAGAGAAGGCATAGTATTGTAATAGGGTACTACGGGGGGAGTCCTAGTAGGATACGGGTAGAGTTAGAATTGGACTCATGTATCCTGACCTCCTATATAAGGAGGGAGACACCACACAATATAACCAAACCAATACAAAGAGATCAAGGCAAGGGGGAGGAGCGCCTGTAGTCAAGCCCTGTGGACGTAGGCCTCGTGGCCGAACCACGTTAAAAACGTCGGTGTTTCTCGTTGCCTAATTCTGCGGTATCTCGAATTAGATCTGCGCTTTCACGAGTGCCTCGTGGTTTTCGCAACAGCTACGATTTCAGAAGTTTAAGAGGGCATGCATAATATCCAATTGGCAGTTTAGGATTAAGCGGCACTAACCGACAATTCTGGGATAAACTAGATCTCTCCAGAATAAAAAATAGCTTTGTAGCGTGGAATACGCTGGCACACCAAGCATTTCTCGTGCAGAGGCCCGCGCGACAACATAGCCATTAATTACAACATAATAATATGGATGTTATGACAATAATGACGGAGTGGAGGGACTTTATTCAAAGTCACCAAACATGTCATTTGAAGCGAATTCAATGATCATGTTCTCCGTGTTCATTTGATCATCGTCTTGTTGGAGATGCTGTTGTCCTGAGGTTCTGGAAGAACAGCAGTGGAACAACCGATTTCCTTGGACTTGTCGGTCTGGAGGTTGAAGTGTGCTTCAAACTTGGATCCTTGAGGTTGTTTCTTGTGTCCCACGGATTGTAGGTAGAGATCAACGAGGTGTCGAGGGGTGCGACATTTTTTGGTGGAGTGCTTGTAGCATCCACACTTTTGGCAAACTTGTGATTTGTCAAATTTAGGCTTTGCAATGCCTTTCCCCTTATCCATGGCACGTGGCTTCTTCTTCCAGTTCCGTTTGCGCTTTCCATTGAAGTGCTGCTTTTGGTTCTTGGAAGAGCCTGCAAACTTATTACTATTCTGACCATTGTAATGTACTTCTGGGAGCGGAGCGGCGCCTACATTGCGCTGATGATGGTTTCTCAAAGTGAGTTCATCATGCTTTTCCGCTTGCAGGAGGACATGTATAAGGTCAGAATAGTGTTGGAATTCTTTAGCGCGGTACTGGTGCTGCAAGATCCTATCCGATGGAAGCATTGTTGATAAGGTTTTTTCAATCTTATCTGCTTCAGAGGGTTCTTTCTCGCAGAAACGCAGCTTAGAACATATCTTGTGGACAGCATGGTTATATTCTTCAATGGACTTAAAGTCCTGAAGCCGAAGTTGAACCCAATCATAAGTTGTTTCGGGAAGGATAACCGCTTTCTGCTGTTCATATCTTGTTTTAAGTGCTCGCCATAATGCACGTGGACTTTCTACCATCAGGTATTCAGATTTGAGGTCCGAATGGATATGGTGCCTTATAATGTATAAGGCAGCATATTGATGAGGATCTGATAATTCCGGTGTTCCCTCAACGGGAGGGTTGATCGTTGCTACAATGCTGCGGGATGCAAGAGAGATTTTGACATCCATTGCCCATGTGGGATAGTTGTGACCATCGAGCGCGAGCTCTTCAAATTCTTTGGCCATCTTGATCTACATAAAATTAAACCAGAGATTTGATTAATTTACTTAGGAGTAAATCAAAGTATCGTCATGGTTATGTTGTAATAATTGTGCAAAATTCTGAAATTTCAAGTAAAAACTTGAAGTATGAAGTGTAGATCTCAGATTATATAGCATAATCACTTTGAAGATAATCACCAAAATGGTGTAGATCTTGTAGTAATAGATAGCATAATCTGACGAGCGTTAGTAGATGCTTAAAAATCTATTACGTTGTTATATGCTATATTTCAAATATTTGGAAGAGCACATTTTAAAAGTAATGGTGGATAATCTGCAATGAAGCAGTAGATCGCATTTATCCATTACTTCGTGATTCACAAATATATGAGAGATAATCACTTTGAATTTTGCATGTCAATTCCTTGAATTAAGCCAATTGAGCTAAAAAGCGTTTTAGGGCTTAATTGAGGTGAATTGATATATGAATTTGCAAGAAAATTGATCTCGATTGCAAATTTATAGAAAAGGTGCATGTTATAGGGATTGCAAAATAGCAAACACATTGAACATGGACTTAATTTACATTTACATAGTTTCTGAAATTAAAATACATAACAGAAAACATTACTGAAATGTAAATATTAATAAGCACAGGGGCCTAAACATAACAGAACTAATAAAACAGAACTGTAGGAGAATTTTAAATGCAAAAAACCCGAAAACAGGGGGGTCTTTTTGCTAAAAGGGGCTGCCAGCCGGATGGGTCAAGCCAACCTGGGCCGCGGCCCAGGCGGCCTTATGGCCCATTCGGCCCGGCTGAGAGGCGCGCTTGGGGGGGGCAGGCCACCCCAACCTGGGCCCGGGCCTTTGAGGCCTTTCGGCCGCCCAGGTGGGGGGAAACTTGCAGGGGGCGGCGGCCTATAGGGGCAGGGGGTGGCGGTTAGGGTTTCTAACCCTAACCCCAAGCACCGGCGGGGCCGAGGCGGCCGGCCAAGGTGGCGGCCAAGGCGGCGGCCAAGGCGGCGGGGCCAAGGTGGCCGGCCAAGGCGGCGGCTAAGGCGGCCGGCCAAGGCGGCGGAGCCAAGGCGGCCGGCCCAAGGCGGCGGAACCAAAGCGGCCGGTCCCTTCACCGTGCCGGAGCCAGCCGTGCTCCACCCCCCCTTCCTTCCCCGCCGCGCCGACGGGTCTTCACCGGGGGATGTACTCCTCCTCGTTGGAGGAGGAGGAGGAGGCGGTGACGTCAGCACCGGCGACGCCATTGGCGAGCCCGAGAGCGGCCGGTCTCCAGGAGCCGGCGCGAGCGGCCCGGAGCGAGGCCGACGGCGGGAAGGGGGCGATGAACCGGCGGCGGGCGGCTGCGCACGGAGGCGCGTCGGCAGCGACGGTGGGCGAGGGCGTCGGGGCCGGTTGCGGCGGCGCCAGGGGTGCTTCGAGGCCGAAGCCGGGAGGCGGCGGCGGAGGCGCAGCAAGCTCGCCGGTGGGCTCCGAAGCCGGTGCGGGTACAGCGTCCGCCGACGGCGGGGCCGCTTGGGGGGCACGGGGCGTAGCCGTGCACCGGGCACCATGTCGGGACACCCACCGGATCGGCGGCCGGGGCGGGCCACGGGCGCCATGGCGACGAGATCCGCGGAGGGACGGCCGCGCCGGTTGGTGATGCCGCTGAGAAGGTACGTGCCATGCCCAGGAGGCGGGAGGGTGCTCCTACACGTGCCGCCATTGTCGGAGGTCGAAGGCAGCGGTTACTCCGAGCGTGGCGACGGTAACCGAAGCCAGGGCCACGACGACCGTGACGGGGAGCGAACCGCCGGCGACGACGAGCGGCAAAGCAAAGGTGGCGACGTAGATCCTGGAGAACGCGAAGGAGGAACGGGGTGAAAGGGCGGGGCATCTTCACCTCTTTTCCTTCCTTCTTGCTTCTGTTCTTCGATCTGTTTGTGTGTGGATCTGCTCTCTCGGTAGAGACGTGCGTGATAACGTGTTGAATAATAATCGAGACAGAGTATAGACAATGAGTGAAAGTGATTCTTGTATTCATCTGAGAATGTTCATTACATATATATATACATGGAATAGATGGCAGTTAATTGCCTAATCGTCAGAACAACTGCCTATTGCGGTTATGAAGATTGATCAGAAACGACGCGTCCCAAAGGAAGACGCCTTGTCGCAACAATCTGAAACTTACTTATGGCATCGCGAACAATGGCTCCATTAGCCGTCGCTTACCTGATATGACACACAAAATCCCAGTTAGAGTAGAGAATATTCGAAGGGAGAAAATTAGTTATCCATTATGAGAGAGACAAGCTGCTAAGAGACAGCTTATCGTGCAAACCAACTTTCACAAGAGAAATATGGTGAGGCCGTGTGAGGGGGGAAGGTGTGATGGAAAGATGATTACATTAATTATGGTAGAGAAAAAATTGTTGAAATATTTTTCTGGTATTGTCTCTAGATGACGTGGGATCCTTAGGACATGTACAATCAGCATGGTCTGATCTTATACTATTTACCAAGGGTCCAAGACACGTAAATGCACTGGGAATATCACCCTAGTTTCAACTTTTCAGTATCTTTTTCCATCTTTTCAGCGGAAAAAAATCCGCATTTAGCCCCCCACCCCCCGACAAGTCAATTGCAAAAATAGCCCCATAACTAACGCAAAGCCAAAAATAATCCAAACGAGCGCTCGGGTGAAGACGCGTGGCACTTACCACACCCTTGACGCACGCCACCCTCCTACCGCACCCCTGGCATGCGGCCCGCGCGTGGGGCCCGCGCCCAGCAGCTGCCGCAGGCAGGGCATGCGGGCAGAGAAGCTGCCACAGGTGGGGCGTGCGGCACCCACCTGCCGCACGTCTGCCGTGCGGAGTTGCCGCGCCAGCCGCCGCACGCCCGGCCTGCGGCCGGCCCTCGTGCGCCGACAGCCCGGGGCCCGCGGTGTGGCATGTTGTAGGTGTGGCGTGGTGTTTTTCCCTGCACTCACTTCTCGAAAAATGTGCCTCATCAAATTATTGCTGCAGTAGCAAACTGTTTGTCTCAAAATACGTACCAGTCAATTTGTTGCTACAGTATTTCTCTTTTGGTCATTGTTCTCCTCGCCCGGAAATCGCGCACCCGCATGCGCATGCGAGACTCTCCAGTCATTTAAACCCCAGCGTTGCAGCTCCCTCCTCCCTTACTATCTCATTCCTTTCGCTGGTACGTTCTCTCATTACAGTGCATCCCAAGAATAGAGAGAACAACGAAAGAAGATCGAAGTTTGAAGGAATTTTTGTAGGGTTTCGAGCTAAAATCAGTGGCTGCAGTAATTGAAGGAAAAAAGGATGAAGTGAAGATGTACAAGTAGAGGTAAGTAAAATTCGCATGCAAGTTGTTGATTAATTGTTTCGTTAGTCGGAAATCAGCATGTTACGCTATTATTTTGTTTGCTATATCTCATATTTGGAAGAGATGTTTTTGTTTATTTTATGAGACCGAAAATATTAATTAGCAAAATTGATATGACAATGACGATTTTAGTTTAATTTTTGGACTAAAAATAATAACGTTTTTGTTATGTAGTAATTAATTAGTCAGATTGAAGTTCTCTTTATTACTATTGGTAGTCATATTATTTTCTATGTTGAGAAAATGAGTTAAATAGCAAATAATTAGTATGTTTGTATGATGCTATAAATTTTGATAACAATATTGTTATTTATAATGTAGTGACCCGAGTACATATGATGATGGCTTGAAGAGTGAATTGTGGATCATATTTGTGTTGCAACAGGGAGATTGGTGCATTGAACCACCGTTTAAGGTAATGAAATTTCACATGCAAATAATTATGTACCTAGACTATTATATTTTAGAACGTGCATATATTTTATAAAAATTTATTACAATCTAAACTGAGAAAAATAATGTCAGAAATCGAAAACATAACACATTGAAGTAAAAAAGATTTTAGGCGGTGGAAAAATTCAGAAATATAGGAGTAAAGAATTAAATTTTATAATATGAATAAAAAGGTTATACACAAATCACAAGTCATCTTTAGTGTGAAACATACTAATCATTTCTATAATTATGAAAAAAAGTATTCAAGGATGCAGAGCATGCTACACGTGAGTACGTAAAGAAAAATTATCAATAGTACTAGTGAGTTATTTTGAAAGTATTATTCGTCCATATCTTATGAAATTATATTGTTCGTACATTTACTATGGTAGTAGATGAAATTGAAATGAAACATTTATTATGGTAGTAGACGAAATTGAAATGAGAATAACATATTTATATCTATTTCATGCATACGTAGGTACAATGAATGAATTATTAGTGTTCTACGGAGGCAACATAATACGGGACGGGCCTTGCGGGCTCGATCTGTCACAATGCCAGTTCAAGGTAGCACGAATAGAAGGTTTGGTGGAGATTAGTTTGTCTGACCTGAGGAGGTCCATACGTCGGGAGTTTGATCGGGAGACAGCGCGTAAAAAGCTTGTCATCAAGGCAGTGACATGTAGGGGTCACGATAAGGGTTCATGTGACCCCTTGTGGGAGCTACATAAGGTCACTGGCAATGTGTCATGGACTGGGTACATGAGGCTTGTTACCACTCCTAGAGCTGCGATGTATGGCAGGCCAATGGTGTATGTTCAATTTCTTGATCGTGATGAAGGCTCTAGTGCGGCTGTTGAGTTACAACTTATCGCGACAGAAGGAAGTCATCAGATAGTCCTGGTGGCAAGGGAGGACAACCCTATGCATGAAGATGAAGAACAGTTAGTCAGTAACGAAGATGCAGGTCCATTCTGGTCCGCCCGTGTAGACTTATTCGAAGTCTTACCAACCCTGCCGAACGAGTTGGATTCGGATGAAGAGGGTGAGGAAATATCTGATGGTAGCGAGGATGATGAAGGTGATGTCGCAGGCGGTGCTCAAGTAGCTGTTGCGGAAGATATGGACGAATTGACAATACAGAACCTTGTGATCTCACGTGACGTCAACTCACGCTGGGGTTTTGATGAGAACACTCTAATGGTTGGCCAGCGCTTTCCAAGCAAGCAAGCCGCGAAGACCGCCATTACGAAGTATGTTGTCTCCATAAGTCGTGAATACAAAGCAAAAAGGTCAAATCCTCAATGTCTGAAGGTTGTATGCATAAAACCGAATTGCCCAGCGAGAATCCGTGCGAACCAGCATGCGGGTCTTTCTAGGGATTTTGAGATAACAGTCCTGATACACCATACATGCGAGCTATCTGAGCTGTTGACGAAGCACCGTAATGTGAGTGCTGCATATGTAGCCGAAAAAGTGCACCACCTAGTGTCGCAAGATATCTCGGTGGGGCCGAAGGCACTGATGGCGACCGTGGCTGACGAAGTAGGTTTTCCTGTTGGCTACAGCATGGTCAGACGTGCCAAACAGAAGGTTATCGAGAGGATGTTCAGTACATTCGAAGAGGGGCATAACTTCGTCCCCAGGTTGCTGTATCAGATAGCAGAAGCTAACGCTGGCACTTACATAAACAAGTCTGATAGGCCACATCCTGATGGGGTACCTGGTCGGTTCATACTTGATCGTGTATTCTGGGCCTTCAGTCAAACCATCGAGGCATTCAAGTACTGTCGTCCCGTGCTATCAATGGATGGTACATTCCTCATGGGAAAGTACAAGGGGACATTACTAATAACAATGGCAGCCGACGCAAATGATCAAGTGCTTCCAGTTGCATATGCAATCGTTGAGAGCAAGAACTCAGATAGCTAGCTCTGGTTCCTCATAAATCTAAAGTTGTCAGTTGTCAGAGATATTCCTCATGTATGCCTCATTACCGATCGCAATGCTGAGTTTCTAAATGCAATTGATACAATAAGGCATACAGTTGTTGACGAGTACAGGTGGAGTGATCTTGAATCGAGATGGTGCATGCGGCATCTAGCGGCCAATTTCTTTCAAAAGTTCCGCTCAAAAGAGCTAATGAAGAATTTCAAGAAGATGTGCATGCAGAATCGGGAGCGAAAGTTCCAGGACATCTGGAGATTATTAGAGAGTGCAACTGCCCGTTACAGCGGGGAATCTCAGGTCGATGGTGAACAGCCAGTGCATCCCCGTGCTGCGCCCATTAGAAGAGTTCGGACTCTCTCAGAGTGGGTCAGCAAACACGCTCCAGAGATTCAGAAGTGGGCGTTGGTTCATGATATGGACGGTCGAAGGTATGGCATAATGACGACAATCATGTCAGAAGGTTACAACGGCGTGCTTAAAGGTGTGCGGTGCCTCCCTATCACTGCCATTGTCGATGAATCATGGTCCCGGACTGTTAGTTACTTCGATAATAGATCCAGGGCTGCAAAAGATAACATGGAGAAAGGTAAACAATGGTCTGCAGTTATGCAGAGGTACATGGACATGAAAATTAAAAAATCTCAAAAGCATGACATTCGAGTGGTTGATGGCTTATGGAGGAAACATGAGATCCGTCTTCACAGGAAGCATGTTAATAGCCACGCTAGAGGTGACAGGAAGCATGAAGTCAAGCTTAACGCTACTGCTTGTTCATGCACATGTAACAAGCCAAAGCTTCTGCATTATCCTTGCTCACATGTGTACACGGCATGTGCACACTTGAAACAGACTTCGCAACAATATGTCTCACCATACTTCAATATTCACCATTTGCTTGCCACATGGAGCAGCGAGTTCTACTCATATGGCATTGATATGAGCTATAGGGATGTATGGCCTGACCAATGGGAGTGGGTGCCGAATGCAGCATTGAAGCAGCAAAAGAAGGGTCGACGACATACTCGGTGATTCAGGAATGACATGGATGATAGCCAAATTGGAGAACCCCGCAAGTGTTCAATATGCAGGAGCGCTACACATAGGAAGAAGGATTGCCCGAACAAGCCGAGTGCGTCTACCCGTACCTAGTATAAGATAATATGTCATCAAATTTCCTTCGCCGACAATGTGTTTAATCTATGTATTGTCACTTTTAACTGCTAGTGTTGTAATATATTTTACGTTGGTATTGTTCCTGTTTAACGAAGATACTTGTGATGTACACGTTAGTAATGGCTTGTTTTATTTAAGTTATGCAGACTTGTCTGATGTTTTTTGGCTGCAGGACATGGCTGCACTACCGGAACTACTGGAGCATTATTACGATGATCACCATCGGTGCTACTCTTGGCTGCGAAGTGAGGTCGAAATTCCACCAACATTCATGTTAAGGGTACCAAGGTCACACTGGGCACTTGATGATCGGTTCGTTCCATTCCTACGAGATAAAGGGCTCTTGCCATTTGCTAGGATGATGTCGACTGGCCACTCTTTCACGTTGGACTCGTCTCTGTTGACTGCTCTAGTCGACAGGTGGAGACCTGAGACTCACACTTTTCACTTCCGTTGGGGAGAACTGACAATCACTCTACAAGACGTTTCCATGATCACAGGGTTGCCCGTTAGCGGAGAAGCAATAGTTCCACCTCCTAAGAGAGTTGACTGGATGGAGCACTTGGCTGAAAGATTTGGTGTGGAGATTCCAAGAACGAAGAAAGGAGAGCTTCCGCGTGGCGTCCCCAAAGACTTGGCTTAGGATGTTCGACACATGCCCGGTGGATGCTGACGAAGAAGTTGTCAGGACGCATTTGGTTGCGTATTTGCTATACCTGTTCGGTTGGTTCATGTTTCCAAGTTCGAATGGTCACATAGTGTACGCAAGCTACATACACCTTGCAAAGGCTTTGGTTGATGCTCCACTAGGGGACGCTCCTCAATACAGCTAGGGATCTGCAGTACTTAGTGCTACGTATAGGGGGTTATGTGACGCAACATCCTGTACAAAGGGCAAACAGCCGGTACTTTGCGTATGCCATTCTTTACTTCAGCTGTGGTCTTGGGAGCACTTCCCTGTTGGATGGCCCCAGATAATTGAACCAATCCATCCGTATCCCATGGGGCTAAGCGCTATAGATGGGCTGACTATGGGGACTCGGTGGACAGGTGCCACTTTTACTTGGGCTCGGGACCTGTCCGCGCGTTGCTACCCAATGTACCACCAGGAGTTCGAGATGATGGACCACAGTGGGGTGATATGGTTCCCATGGACAAATGACCATATAGCTAGTGTAGCACCTCATGGTTTGTCTATCCAGTGCAGAAGGGACGTACATTACTGGATGATGACATGTCACCTGGTATTCTCTAACATGGTAGAGCCGTATGCACCCCAACGTGTCATGAGACAGTTCGCGCTATTCCAGCAAGTGCCCCCTCCAGCTAGCAAACAACTGGAGAAAAAAATCCATGAGTACATTTTGAAGTTCGCAACTATTATATGCTTGTTAGCGTTTTTCGTGTACTTACTGGTGATTTTCGTATTTCAAATGCAGGCAGGGTAAGAAAGGCAGGAAGGACGACGATTGGAGAATGACACAACGTCGGTGGAAGGAAATGTGGGACAACTTGGCTGCTCAAGAGATCATCCCAGAACTAAGGTAGATAATTTGTGACACTCAGCTTACGCATGTTATGTTCTGCATGTCAGTGACTAACATTACCTTAAATGCAGGCGGTATGACGAGAGCACGTACGACGACTACCTGCGGTGGTACATGCCAAGGATCTGCGCTAAGCTCACATGTCCTCCACCCGAGAGACGAACAAACATCATACATGCTGATCAACTACGGATGGGGATGGATCGGTACCGAGCTTTACGTCGTGACGACACGGTAATATTAAAGAATTTTCTGACTAATTTGATTAAAAAGCACATCTCGACGAGTAGAAGTAACCTTGCATATGCAGTTCGATCGGGCCTTGCGGATCCACGATACCGCAGCATCTGAACTTCGCACCGGGCGTCATCGCGACCATCCCCTATACCGAAAGATAAAAGACATGTACGAGAATGCGAAAGGGATTATCAAGAATTTGAGTTGCGGTAGGACAGACGACATATTACCGCATGCTTTAAATATGCCGGATGTACGGTCGGCATGACCAAGTGAGGCAGTAGATACACGTGCCGCTTCAGGACGTCGAGAAGTAAGCCTTTTTCAATGTTCAAAGTTAACTTTGTCCATTATTTCTGCGTGAATACATAAATTGCATCGAACTACTGACATTTAACAGTACAACGTACGTGGGGCACTTCACTCTTGAGGATATCCTCTAGGCGAGCTGGTAGAGGACTACAGGTACGATAAATTTAGCACACAGACTCATGCAGCCTAATTACATATATTAATTTGTAGTACGCAATCATCACATGTTTGACATAGTACGACTCGGCGCACGAGCAAGGCCAGATGTCACAGAGAGGTGCAGCTCGAGAGGTATGCCTTTGCTAACAGAGCACAAGTTTTCCATATATCGTTAGTATGATATTTTGCGTACACGTTTTCCTAACTTCTGTAGTCGGACGTACGTGCGGACACATCGCACATGGTAACGTCCTCTACGCGAGCTCCTCGAGGACTTCAGGTGCACTTAATTTTGTGCATTTCAGTATTATACAACTGATGAGGTTAAAAATAAGTACTAAGCGATTATCAAATTTGTATGTAGTTTGACATGAATTCGCCACAAGAACAGGCCCAGGGGTCTCCGGGAGGTTCATTTAGTCAGGTATGTAATGGTACATTTTTTAAGTTACGTGCAGCAGTTGTACCTTAAATTAAATTTTCAATAATAATTCCAAATTTTTCTAGACAATGGACCACATTGATTCATCACTCGACGATTGTAGTTTTGCTGTCCAAACCCCATGGATGCAACCTACACTTCAGTACCAGTCCCTAGTTGCAGCAGAAGGTTACAAGGTTGGTTCGTCCCACGACCCGGGCAACGATTGGGTACAAAATTTTTTTGGACAGCATCAGATTGCTCATAGCCAGATTCCTAGTCAACCAGAACCTACTCAGGAGACTCAGGAGACTCCCTGCTACGGCTTCCGGACTAACCCGGTGCCGCACGAACAATTTACTTTCCCCTCAGATCACATGCCGCGCAGACACAAGAGGGGAAGATGTCATTGATCGGTCACCCTATTTACTGGTTTCACATAATTGTACTACTCTACTTTGTTGTTTCGACTACTCCCATCAATTAATAAGATCTTTTATTCGAGTTTATAGTCTCATACGATAAAAGTACTAAACCAGGGCAGGCTGTTTATAGTCTTTCAATAACTTACCAAAGATTTAAATTTTGATAATTTAACTTACCAAAGATTTAACATCCACAACCAAACTGTATGTTTATCTTCTCTATTTTCTCACTTCTTTAGATGCAAATGAGGAATACTGGGCAGCCGAGAGAGTTTAGCGTAGGTATAAAGCTCTGCGGGATGAGGTGTGACGAGCACAAGAATGGGAGATGGGAGAACACACGGACTGCAAATGGAATTATGAGAGCGAGCTGCACAACCTCTTCTTTTAAAACGATTGTTGCCATTGCTTCAACAGTTCTGACAAGACTACACACTGCTGGGTCTAATCGTAACAGCGTAAAAATATCACACGAGAAGAGTTAAATCCAAGCACCGCGAGATGCCTGCGTACACAAATTCCGAGACAAACTTCGCTAATTTTGAGATAAACAGTAACCAAACAGGAAATATACTGTATAAAAGTTTGCTTTGCACTGATTTCGAGATGGAATTAAAACTAGTGCGCATGTCATGTCCAGCTATACTACAGTCAAAAATCCGTGGTCACATGCACCCTATTGCACAAAATACTTAGTTTGCAATGCATGCGTGCATGCACGGCTCTACGCTACATAAACAACGGGACCCCATACATGCACGGACGCACGAGCATTCTTGGCAGGAAGCAACAAAAACAACGAGTGTTCTTGGCTCTACGCTACAAAAACAACGGGACCCCATGCATCCATGCATGGTGCAGCGACCCGCCAGGAAAACGTACAAGGAAATTTCCTGCCAGAACTGTTAGCATCGCAGTCTTCCTTTGAAATGGTCAAATAATACTAACCGTACAAGAAACAAGATCGAGTATACGTACGTAGTAGCTAGTGCAGCGCTTGCATATATGCCCGTTTCAATCAATTCCATTGACCCGGTTGCTGCATGCAGTGTCGCGCGCGTGCGCACATGTCAGTAGGCATACTGTCGGTAGAGTGATCTGTCCACTGATACATTCTTCGCATGGTTGTCAATATATGAAAATTTAAAATCTGGCTTTGCACAAAAGTAAAATTCGAGCAAATTCGTGTTGTCGGCGTGTCGGCTCGGCAATCCATGCGGCGGGGCCGGCCGCAGGCCGGGCGTGCGGCAGCTCCGCACGGCAGACGTGCGGCAGGTGGGTGCCGCACGCCCCACTTGCGGCAGCTTCTCTGCCTGCATGCCCTGCCTGCGGCAGCTGCTGGGCGCAGGCCCCACGCGCGGGCTGCATGCCAGGGGTGCGGTAGGAGGGTGGCGCGCGTCAGGGGTGCGGTAAGTGCTACACGTCTTCACCCGATCACTCGTCCGGATTATTTTTGGCTTTGCGTTAGTCATGGGGCTATTTTTGTAATTGACTTGTGGGGCTAAGAGGGGATTTTTTTTCCCTTTTCGGCCAGCTAGCTAGCCTGCTCCTCGCCGTGTCCTGGCAGCCTCTCTGATAGAATCATGAATGGTGAGATCTGTTGCAGCTGGCCTAAGCTAAGCCCATAGCTACTCCGTGATAAGTACTCCTTACGTACTGACGTAGTATAAGTTAACAGTGGATCGCCGGCATGTAACATGGATGTCAAATTTCCATCTGCCAGCGAGACATTCCGAGCCCGGCTGGGCCTGGCAGGACATGCAGAAACCGTTGCTTTAGCCTTGCAAGGATGCCAGGCGATATCGCCTGTCAAAGCTAGTGGCCATGCGGACGTACGATACATGAAAATCACTGCGTCTGCATTGACCTCCGGTTCTTAATTAATTTGCTCCAGCGCGCGTTGCTATCAGCTATCCTAGCCTCCTTTACTGCTGCTGGCGTGACAGAGCGAGTACAGCAGAAAAGAGTTTGGAGCGAGTACGAATCTGTCCTCGGTAGCGGTGACTTCAGTTCCCAAAGCACTTCTTTGTGGTGGTTGATTGGGCGGCAACAGGTTAGGCAGATTTTGCTAAGCAAAGCGTCTGTGACAAGCGGTTCATGATAGTATTACAGAACTATATGGCAAGATATCGTGGTATTAAGTTAAATTAGTGGTAGATCTAGGATTTTGAGTAAGAGTGGATCAACTTAATATAATTTTTTAAAGATGGGCGTAGCAATATAAAAAAAATTCTTATTTTTGACTATAGTATATAAGCCAACATAAATTCTTAGCATGGGCCTAATCGCACTCTGGCCACCCTTTGGATCCGCCACTGAGTCAAATAACTATTGTATAAACTCAAGTTTACCTAACAAGAATATGGCTAATGATGCCTATAAACTACGGGGAGGGGGTCTAACGCATATGCCTAAATTACAAGTGATCTCGGTCACTTTCACTTTTGTTTAAACCATTTAGATCAATATCCAATGGTTCAGATTTAACTCTCCTTCACTTTCTCTAAACCCTAAAAGCCCCTGACACCACCTTCTCCACACTTGATCCAGCACCGTCTCAACCATTGCTATAGTTGCCCCTGCTTGTTAACCCTAGTGCCTCACCGCCGTCTCTAGGATCCTCCTTATCGATCCACCCTCCGGCTCTGGCCCACCGATCATCTTCCCCTTTTCTGTGGGCGGCACTGCATACCATCTTGTCACACTATCCTCAAGCACCGTCTCCACTGTAGGTCTATTCCCTTCACTACAAGCCCTAGGAGCACAAGAAACCTCTACCCTAGATCCTCACCTCTGAACCTTAACTCCTAACCTTGGTGAGGTTGAGCACTACTAGAGATGAAGAAGAAGCAGAGGTTGGAGCGGAGGAAGAAGCAGGGATGGAGCAGAGGAACAAGCAAACTTGGGCGAGCTTGCAAAAAAATCAGTTTCTGAAAAATAACAAATGCAAAAAACTCAAAGTCTGATGTCTCGTGAAAACGAAGGAATGACACTGAGCAGTAAATATGCTCTCCTCCATGCTCCAGCATGCTAGGTAATGTCGCTGGTTGGGGTAGCGGCCATGGCGTATGATACATGCAAGTTTTTGTTTTGAGACTTCACCGGTGGATGGGATCGGGAAGATTCCCACCTGAGTACGATATCTTGTACATGCAAGTCACTGCGTTAACGGCATAGAAAGATTTTTCTCATGATAATCGGAAAATATTTTTAAAATATACATCAGAACAACATGAAGTAACTGGTATTTAAAAAAATAAAGTGGTCAACACCGTCAAAGATTGACGAACGGCAGGAGCAATGACTTCATTTCCTCACTTACTGCTGGTAGCGTGCGCGAGCGAGTACAGCAGAAATGCATGACAAACCACCAGGGTACAGGATGTGTTCTCGGCAGTGGGCTCTTCATACTTTTGGAGCCCCATGCGCTTCGATCTGGCCTTTCAAGATCTCGTGAAAGCGAAGGTAAGAGCAACCAAAAAGAAAGAAACATTTTCTTTTCGAAGAAGAGAAAAAGAAGGAAACAACGGGAATGCCAAGCTCACCCGAGGATGCGAGGCCGTGAGTGAGGGGGTAGCTGGCCGGTGAGAAAATTTAAGGTGGCATCGTGCGCTACTCATCTGCTACTTATTACAGCCTAGTGGTCTCCTCCTCGCCACCTTTCCTTTCCTGGTCTCGCTGGGCATTGGACGGTAGTCATGCACCAAAGCATGGCTTCTGCCCACCTTGCTACTGCCTACTGGTTACCAGCTCCACTTGCCATGCTCGTTTCCTCCATTCATAGCCGCGAGTTAATTTGGTTAATTTACAGAGTGTGGGCAGTATGACATAAAGTCGTCGTCGTCATCTTCGTGCATGTATTACTCCGGAATCAAGAGAGTGTAAACGTATTGTGATCAGAACCCAGGAGGTCTTTTATTTGAACAAATTGAAGTCTAGCTAAAGTAAAAACTGCGGACAAATAAAGGGAGTGTTTGGTTGGGTTTTTCAGCAGTTTTTCACTGGAAAAAGCTGTAGCTCAACCAAACGGCCAGCTTTTCAACAGCTTTTGCTGACGGTAGCTGTGGGCTTTGCAGTGGAAATTCAGTTGTTTGGAAAAGCTGCCTTTTGCCAGCTTTTTTGCAACGTGCTGAAGCTTCTGTGCTCATTTTTTAAAATGTTGTAGATGATTTGGATCAACTAAAAGCCATATATTCATTTTCCCACGGCCACAGCAGCTTTTCCAGACAGCCAGCTAACAGCAGCTTTATCAACAGCCATAGCCTAACCAAACAGACCCAAAGTCAGACCGGGAAGACGGTGGGGAGGTGGGAAGGGAAAAATGGAGATACGTATCTCAAAGCAGATCGAATGGGCTAAAATTTTGACCGAGATCACACGCATTATTAATTGAGTGACATATAGCAAATTAAGGGATGTAATAAAGAGAAAGCCAACAAATGCAACTAAAAGGAATATACGCTGCGATGAACAGTTACTGCCATATTTCTAAGAAAAATAGAGAGCTGAGATGGGTACCAAGAGGCAAAAACCCAGCAATTTTTCGAAGTTCAAACAACAGGTGATCTGGTAGGTGTAATGGTAGTGCTCCCAGCTCCCACAGGGCATGTTGCCCATGCCCATAACGTTATGTCACCAACTACAATCCTTCCAAAAACTACAAATCTGTTTAATGTTTATGTGCGAGCAGATCGATCGGGTCTGGTATATGAACAGTACGAGCAGTACCAACTTATATGTTTATTCCTAAGAAGCAGAAAGTCAAATTTAGCACAAACAACAGTAGTGATGATTTAGATGGAGTCACCAATTAAATGAAAAACTCTCCAGCACTAATTCACTGCAGCAAAGTCCCTTCAAGGCTTCAAGCTCAACCGAAGTTATGGTAGTAGTAGTACTAACAGAATTACTAGTTCTCTGGACAGATTAAAGAGAAGGATTATACAGACACATGCATGCAAGCTTAAATTTCTGAATCTATGCATTAATTCCAACCTTTGTTTGTCAAACTACTAGAATTAGTTGTTGGCGAGAAAGGAGGTTAATCTGACTGGAAGGATGAAGAATACGATTGGTGTGGAAAAGCAGCCACTGCACGTGGTCGTACGTCCGAGGTCCGAGCGGCAGAAACACGCCTACTTAATTGAGAATACACACACTATTACTAGTAATTCAACAGACATAATAATTACTAGCTACTCCCTCTATTTTATTATATTATCTTTAACTTTAGGATACTTCATATTAAAATATCTGTCTATTAAGAACACTAAAAATGTAATTACTGTGTTATTTCTACACTTATACATACTAAAATACTTTGAGAATGATCAGATGGTTTCTTACGTTATTTAATTGGCATATGCATCATTTTTATTTACTTTTTCTTAAATTTAGTGTTTACTTGGTTTACATGTAAGATGATCTGAAAACAAATATGGTAAAATAAAGGAAGTAGCTTACATGATAGATGGTGCTAGTTCAAGCGCGACCTTGTGTTGTTTCGCTATCATTTAGATCCCCCTGTCAATGATATGCTAGATGTACTCCACAAAATCTCACCGCCACCTGTTCTTCCCCCTCCTTTAAGCTACTAGCAATTTCTCCAATGTTCTTTAGCTAAAAGAGAGAAAAAAAAGCAATTCCAGCTCTTTCTCTTTCCAGTCTCTTGTCACACTAACAATATCAGTCACAGACGGTACTACTACCCCAGGCAAAGATACTTCAAATCGATAACCTGAATTTTGAAACCACACAGCTTGCCCTTGATGCAAGCTAGCATCACCCCCAAGCTCCCACCCACAACCAGATCTACAAATTTCTTTCTTTCTTGTGACATTGATGCACTGATCTGTAAGATCAAAAATATTAATGGGGATCACAGGATGGCAGTAACAGCAGCAGGTACCCCTTCCTTTAAGCGTCTCCTTAACGCCCCTCACCTACCATCCCTCAGGCTGATGAGCTGCCGCCTCTTCAATGTTCTCCGCCTCTCCCGCTATAAAACCTCTCGCCACCTTTCTTGCTCCTCCATCTCCCACAGCAGCAGCAGCAGCAAGCAAGCTTAGCAGCCATACCAACACACCACATCACACGCTAGGAGCAAGCGCTAATTTCAGGAGCGAGCTAGCGATGGAGAAGTCTGCCAAGATGGTGGCCGTGCTCGTCCTTGCTGTTCTGGCCGCGGCGACCAGCGCCGAGGCGAGGAACATCAAGACGACGGAGGCAGCGGCGGCCAGCAAGGACGCGGTCCTGCAGCCGACGACCTTCCCGCCCTTCGACCGCTTCGGCAGCGCATCACCGGCGTTCGGCGGCCTTCCCGGCAGCAGCGTCCCGGGGTTCAGCCTCCCCGGCAGCGGCGGCGTCACCCCGGGGTTCGGCGGCATCGGCAGCATGCCCTTCCTCGGCGGCGGCTCCCCGGGCCTGGGCGGCTTCGGCCGCATGCCGGGCTCCCCCGCCGCCGCCGTCGACGAGCACGCCAAGAAGCCGTAAAGATCCAGGGCTGGTGGTAGCTAGCTAGATCCGCTAGTGTTTGGCACGGTGCATGGTTGGTTCGGTAATGCTATACGTAGTGTGCATGCATGCATGCATGGTTTTGTGGGCGCTATACGCCGCGCGTACCTACGTTTATATGTGCAGTTTAGCTTGCACTATCTGTTGGAGAAGTCGATCTGTTGGTCGTGTTTGTTATTTGATTAGGTCTATCGTACTTGTTAAGTTCTTGGTTATGTAGTACTGCTGTTCTTGAGGCATGAATAATGCTAGATGTACGTTGCGCTTGTGTTGTGGTGATGATTAATTCAGTAGAGTATTATAAATATTGTAAGCTCATGTTGTTTGTATTTGTTACGATCGAGTTCATTTATCTTTTGGCTGAACCGCAATATTGTCATTAAAGTCAGTCTTCCTTTTCTCAAGTATAATGTTTGGCTGAATTAATGAGACTTGATGGATAAGTATGATCTAGACAAGTTCCTTTCAAATCCCTTCTCCACACCAGAATGCCTAGCTGACGTACTTCATCATCTAGGATAGATCGATCGATCTTGAACGGCACTATTCGGAACTTGGAAGCGAGTTGAACGGATAAAGCCGCACAAATTTACACTACCAGACTAAGTCCAGAAGAGGGAAAAAAAAATCATAACTCACAAAAAGGGGGAAAAAACATCACAAGCGAAATGAAGGAAACAAGAAAAGCAAATAACCTCCCTAGTGATAATGATGCAAACGCTAGCTTTTAAGTTACCACATGCTAGCTAGTATTGCACAGACATGTACTGTTGGCGTAGTAAATTCACTGCTCTAGGTGGGTAAGAGTTATGGTTCTCGCATTTATGTACGCCTTGCTTGTACACTATCGCATTCTACGTATACAAACGAAAATGCTAGCTAAACATGAAAGACATGCATTTGCCTGTTTTGTTGGTAACTGAAAAGTTGCAGCACTACTTTGCTGCACGAGTTACACAAGTTTGACAGAGTTATGCGTTTGTTTTGTTTGTAGCCGTGTCGATGGCAAGTTTACCTTTCTCCCACCCGACGTAACTATGAAAATTGTGCAAATTTATCTTGGCCTAACCAAAGTGTGATGCTGATTTAGATGACCTAGGGCACGATTTTAGCTCAATATCACGTGTTGCCAAAGTTTTCTTGCCAAAATACAGCTTGTCACTCTTTTTTGGTACCCAAATCGGCCGCCAACACCAAGACAAACTTAACAATAATTTGTCAACTACTTGTTTGGCATACACTAGACAGCAAATTGCTGGTTTTCCCCATTCATGTTGCATTCAATTGCATTTTCCTTCGATATGCTATTTTGTGCCCCTTGGCTAGCTACCTTGTTCTCATTCTTGCCATTTGTTTTATGTGTCACGTAGGGTAATCGGCTTTTCATGGATGCATGCTCCAGTGTGGAAGTTTGGGCTAGCTGAACTGGACAAGCAATCTCTTAGTCACCGTGTTATTTTTTTTTGACAAACCTCGTTAGTGGGCAGGGTGCTTCCGCTATTTTATTAAGAAGAATGGATTGGCCGGTTTATTAGAAAAATTAGTCCAAAAACTTTTACAAGACACAGTTGATAGAGAGGACAATCATACAAAACATCAACAACAACGAGTAAAATGCCAGATATGACAACGTCTATCCGCCCGAGCTTTCACTACGGCAACGCCTAGGCCCAGGGCAAGGAGCGAGCTGAGCTCTTCGACAACGCTTTCAAGGAGGGAACGATGCCCGTGGGCACCATTGTCCCTGGCACCGACCCCCGTCGAGACAAGATTTTCATCCAGAGCTTCACATCACACCACCCCGTCGAACCTCGTGGGAGGGGGTTCGAACACTCCAGCAGCCACCGTTGACACCCCAAACTGGTCGGCCCTGTTCCAGGGAGGGCTTGAACAGACTCTTCGAAGATGCCTTCAAGAAGGGTGATGAGGGCATCACCGGCATCGACCCGCGTCGGGACAAGGCTTTCGCCCAGAGTGTTTACCCCCACCCCACTGAAACCCCAAGGGAGAGGTCCAGCCACCAGAGACCTGCAACCAGACCACAACAAAACGCCATGAACCCGCTTGCACCGGATCCGAAGCTTCCACAGTCGCCACCGGGCTTTGACCACGCGCACACAAACCACCACGTTGCCCCACCAAACCTCAACCACTGCGCCGCAGAACGCCAAAGGCAATGCAACAGCCAGTCACACCGATCAAGCCTTTGCTGAACACACTACCCCGCCGACGCGCCTCGCCTGTCAGCCACATCGGACCGAGCCCTGCTGGTAGCACCATCAGCAACCCCGTCGATCACCGGTAGAACTAGAGCGTGCAGCCCGAAAGCTGCGATGCCCCCCGCCAGCCACGAGCCCAGAGCCGGCCACTGCCTGCGCCGCAGCACGGATCTAGGTGCAGCAGCCCCAGATCGAGGCCCACCGAGCAGCGCCGAGCCCCGCGGAGAAGGACAGCACCACTGCCGACCGGCCAGTGACCTCCGGCCAAACCTAGCAAAGCTCCGCCGGGCCCGCACCACCGATATCCCCTGCAACCACATGTGTGCTCACACCCAACTCACCAAGACGTGCCACCGATGCCGATCTCTGCTGCGCACACGCGCACTATGAGAACCCTAGTTTTTGAGTTAGTCGTAAGTGGTGTGAGGTGGAAGTTAAATCAACTCGCGTTGCTGAGTTGACCTGATTTTAGCGAGGAATGTTGAGAGTTAGGTTGAGAGGGGAGAAATTGTCGTGCATTCGCATAGTACATGTCATTCATCATCTTCATTCATACACATGTATATGCAATTGAAATTAAAACTTAATTAATGAGATAATATTAAAAATGTCTTAGTACAACAATAATTGAGTACAAGAACTAATAAAGAAGAAGAAAATAAAAGTACATGATGAAATGTCTACCTATACATCGATACTAGCCAAATCTTCGGATACGGAGCTATAGAAGAACACGAGTCAGAGAGGGGTGATCTTTTGAAATGTTGGCGACATCCGAGGTCGTCGAGTATGTGTACTCGAGACCGTTGGAATTACGCCATTGCTGTAGGAGGCAGAGATTTTCAAAAACAATATTTTGAAATACAGGCGGTCCCACCAGCACAGTTCCGCCAACGTTCACATGCTTAGTTGCGGGGGGGAAATAGTGCCGAGGTGGACCAAAATAATTTTAGTTTGAAAATAGTTTTGCAAAATGTTTTTGTTTCTAAAATGTCCGAGGGCCACGTGGCTAAGACCCTCATTGGAAAAATATAATACATAATTATATTATGGAGAAAAGAGGTGAGAATATAAAAATATTTTTATTTATCCCATACTACATTGCCTCCATATTTTTGTTTTGAAAAGAATTATTTTACAAAATCAGTGAGGAGATAAATCAAAACTTTGAAGATAAATCCATCCATCGGATGAATTATCCAGCAAGCCATAGCTTTTGACCAGGATCAAAAGTTAGCCTGGAAGCTAACCAAAAACCAGCCACGTAACAAAACAAGCTAATAGGAGGTGGCAATTTCCACCAAAAAGGTCACATATAAATTCAGTAGGGATCAAGGGAAATAGCAGCCAACAATAGTAGTCACTTTCGAGACCACCATCCTCTCAAAGAATTGAGGGTAGTAAGAAAGAAGACCACCAAGCTCAAGCTACATGAGCTCATCAAGAAGCGTAGGGCCGTGGTGTAGGGACTAAGGTTTTAAGAACCTCAAGACCAGCAGGACATTTAGGAGGAGAAGGCCACCAAAACCTGAGGAGGAGGAGCATAGGAGAGAAAAAGGAAGCCAGCAACCTACCTGATCCAAACCGAAACAAGGTAGGATCCTCAAAGGCACCATAACCTGTATACATATGCATCTTAGCATGAGTATAGGGACCCTCAGAATATAAATTCATCGCTGGGTTTTTCTTTAGGCAACTCTGGTAGAAATCTGTTCTGATCAGATTTTTTTTACCTTTCTCAAATTTCTTTCAAAGAAATTATCATAATGAATTAAGGCAACGAATAGGCAACCGTATAGAATATATGTTCTTATCAGTTCTGCCATCAAACATTCCTATACAAACATCAGCATAATTTAGCTAAGGAATCAAGCAAGTATCTGTTCTTCTCAGTTAATAAACTGATTTAGATTCATACAAAATGGTGAAGTAGAGAACAACTAAAAATTGAGTGCAGTAATCTATCTTATCCAGAGTAATACCATTTCTCAAACATCCTTCGGATAAAAGCATCACACAAATAAATCATCTAGATCAAGTAATAATCTATTCTTATCAAGTGTAGTAATCTGTCTCACAGTTTAAGTAATCTGTTATAGGTGAAAGGAATCACATATAAAAATCAGAAATAGCATCAGGAGCACGACATGAGCATTTGCATGAGAGCTAAGTGATCATTAGAACAAGCTTAGCAATCGGACCATCTAATGCGCAATTAGATTTAAAACAAATCCAATCACATAAATCACAAATAGGCAAGCAGCACAATCGGACCATAATGGTGGAACCCTAGAATTTGGGGAAGCAGAAAAGGGGTTTAGAAAAACTTACCGATGGAAGAGACTGACGTCAAGGGGAGCCACGGCATGCCACCGACGAGAGACGGGCCCGGCGGAGCGCCGCTGGTGGCGGAGCTACGACACCGGCCACAACCGTCCCGGGCGACGGCCGAGGCAAGGCAACCAAAAAAAGGAGGCGAGCCTGGCGGCGGGGCACCTGTGAGGCGACGGCGCTTGGATGGCTTCAAGCGGACAGAGGCAGTGCCGGACCAAGAGGTGGAAGCGACCGAGGCGACTGAGGCGCATGACGGGGCATCCGCCCGAGACGACGGCGTGTACCAGAAGGCGGCAAGGGTAGGGGAGAGACCGGCGGGAGAGGGAGGCCGCGGGAGCGGCGGAGGAAATCAAGAGCCGAGGTGTCGACGGCGACATTGGAGAGGTGGCGGCGCATCCTAGAGGAGCCGAGAGGATGAGAGAGACGGGAGGAAGAGAGAGTGAGGTATGAGAGTGAGGCGCCGAGTGGGCCTAATGGGCTGATAGGCTGGCCGAATACGTTGGATCTGGAGTATCGATGTGAGACTGGTAGTTCTGGCCTGTTGTGTGGACTACGACGCGGGATATGACTGAGCGGACGGTGAAACGGCTCTGTGACTTTACAGTCTGGTTGTGCATGTGCCGACGTGAACGCCACGACTATTGGTCGTTTATGGGTACAGTTGCGCATCTCTACAAAGTGTAAGAAAGTATGGCATTATTATTCCATGTTTCTGGTTGGAACTGCGAACACGGCAGGAAAAGGGATCTATCAGGGATCCTAACAACCTGTAAGGCATGAGATCATAGTCTTTTAAAGTAAAACTTGACTCTCTTACCTTACAAAATTGCATTGCTTTTGGAGAGCATTGCTGTTCTTAGTAGATAGTGCATTAAACACCACTTTCCTATTCCTGGACTTGTTGAGTACCTTTTGTACTCATCCCTCTATTCTAATTCCTTTGATTAGATTGTGAGCCGACAACGGAGATGAAGGTGATGTACGTCGAGGTCGAAGAGGAAACCCCTGAAGAGCAGATGTCAATGAAGGAAAATGAGGGCGTGGACTACTTAGAGTACCGAGACGAGACTGCCACCGAGTAGAAGTTTAGGTTATGTGAGTTGAGAGATGTAGATAAGACTTTTGCTGTATCCAACTAATAACGGTTTTAAATTCCCCGTACTTTTGAGAATGAGTTTGTAAGACTTTATGTTATTCTTCAAGTTTGTACATTAAGTTTGTAATATATGGACCGCTGCAATGCTTCTGTCGTGCTACTCTGTATGATATATTGTGGATGAGAAGGCACTTTGTCTACAATATGTCAAAGACTAGCATATTATTCAAGAGGGTAGTATGTGGGTCGCCGCACGCACACGCGCCGCCAACACCACCGATGTCCTCCCGACGTCGCCTCCGAATTGCCCCCTGCCGGCCACGGACCCCCCGCCGGCTGCCACCCTAGAAAATATATAAGAGATGGATAATGTTGTAGAGAACTCTACGGAGAATATATTTGTCAGGAGTTTACTAGAGTTGTATTGTAGGGCTTGGATTGTGCCACATGGCAACAATCCAGCGGTATTGTAACCCTATAAAATAGGAATGCCCTCTCCTCCCATGTAACTAACCAAGTTGAACCACCATGAGTATGGAAGAATGCTTAATAGTGTGGCATGGAGTTCTTAATAGAGTGCTAGGATAGCCACCAAAAGTTGTATTGTATCAAGTTTACAGTTGTGAATAAAATAGTTCCCTTGTGTAAGATTGTGATCTCCCTAGTATGCTGCGTATTTCTAATAATTAGTGCTTGTTAAGTTGTGATTCAACGTGAGCGGCTTGGTCGTCTGAAATCATAATGGTGCTTTAATGTGAATGGCGTAGCGCCAGAAGCAAAATACTAAGAATAGAAGAAAATGCTAGTCGGTGTAGAAAGTATGTTTAGATTTTCATAGTATAGGTAGTAAGGATTATCTCAAGCCATTCCCAACATATTACACCGAAGATGACCTAGATAGTAGAAATGACCTAGGAAATATAAAATAAGTAAACTCTAGTAATTCTTTCAGGATGACATATTGCTATATTATTGTGCTGAAAGTTAGATGCTTCTGTGCATGTTCCACCAAGCATTGAAATTTACACACTACGATGCCTCAAGGACAGATCCATGCTTCCCAACTTGGCATACATATTTCCTCACCGGGTGCTAATCTGCTCGAGTTGAATAGAGGTATGAATGAAGCAATAATATTCTTTAAGCATATTGGTGACTGTAGTATTCAGGGAGACAATGCAACCGTGAAACTGGTCAGAAAGACAACTAAGGTGTCAAAGAGAATCAGTGGTCTCATGACTGGGACAAGTGCCATGGTATCATATGGAGGGTGCACATGTGATGTCATGGGGTTTGGGCTCCAAAGACTTCACCTAACAGCGCAAACTGGTGGAAGGGTAAAAGATGAACCAATTGTGATAACTTCCATTGAGACAATTTAGAAAGTATAAGACGTGGTGGAAGAATAGCAGGCTGCTAGAGTCCTTGTAATCGCTGACGTTTCTGCACAGATGGACAGCACTGAGGCCAAGAAGATTCATGACCGGTTAATAGCATTGGGAGGTTCTACACTGATGAGAAATACACAGTAGCAAATCCCTTTTGCATGTTGGTCAATTGCACTTAGACATGCCTTCGATCAATTACACTTAGCCATTTCTATACACGGTCGTCACAGTTAGCACTATATCCTGATTATAGATTTGTGACTGGCTTGTGCAATAGCCATGTGTCATCTAAAAGTGGAAAGTCACCCTATTTCTAAATGATCTAAACCATGTCATGTGGTCCATCATGTGAAAGAAATTTTTGCTAACCTGGGAGGCCACACATGCTGCGCGTAGGTTGCTTCCGAGGCTTGTATGCATTATCAGCACGGAGTTGGCATCTGCTGCTGTTATGAGCCTTCTTTCGGCATATACACCACAGAACTTGTACCATGAACCTAGCAACTCATAACCTGGCCTATTGCGTGCGGTAGTAGGACGTCCTTGCTTCCGCTTGTGTTTTGGTGCTTTTAAATTATGCAACTGCAACCTAGACGGACTACAATTGTTTGCCTCCATTGAAGTATCCCCTTGCACCTCTAAAATAGCCATAGCAGCCTCCGACTTCTGCTCCACCAATCTGAAACCATCCTTCTCCCCGCTGAGGTACCGACCTGAAGACTGCACGGTTAGAGTCTCCAAGCTTAACTACTTCCAGCGCTGCTACGTACAGCGCCGAGTGTCGGAAAGTGTGCGATCTCCCAGGTGCTTTATCCTTCTGGTACTGCATGCGCAAGGTGTCTGGGCAAAATATCTCGTGCGTTCCTGCCGTTCCAACACTTCAAGACCTTCCCTGACAACCATAACCTGAAACCAACAAAAAAATTCTGAAAACTTGCAATTTCATGTTTCATTTCGTACCTTCTCTAAAGCGCTCCTCGAAAGATGCACTGGCGGATTGCACAGAAAAAAAAACTAACAATGGACCATGCTCCGTGCATGAATAATTTTCCACCACTAAACCTATTTATATCAGGTGCGTGCTCATCTCATCATTAAAATTAAATCATTTGCATGCCTTCAGCATATTATATATGTATCATATGGCATGGCAGAAGAGCTATTGGCACCTATATACCTTCATCAACTTACTTACTTGCACGTAGGGTTGCGGAAGAATAGAGGCAGTACCTGCAGGTTGGTGGAAATAAGTATGTGGATAGGCCCGTCATGATCATGATTTCAGGGAACCATGCCTAGGAAGAGCTTGGAACCAATGTCATCATCTTTGTCATCTGCGAGAGGAAAACAACTGTTATTAGCATTGTCTTCACAATAAAAAAAAATGAATGACATATAATCCTAATAACCCGAGTCCCAAACCTGGCATCTGCGGAACGCCGGCGGCCGCTCAATGCCTCACCACATTTGCTCCTCAATACGGCCACCACGGTTACTCTGACAATCTCTAGAGTCTGGACACACCAGAGCCGTCGAACCGATGAGCCAATATGTCACATAAATTTTGCATACAGGCTATGTGTCTCGAGAGTAGTTTGAAACTACAGCTTGATACATAGACACAACATCTGTTAACAAATTCAAGAAACAGACACCTTAATAGATGATGAAAAATAGAGGACCTCGATTGCTGT
This sequence comes from Stipa capillata, assembly GCA_019208055.1. Classification (NCBI taxonomy): domain Eukaryota; kingdom Viridiplantae; phylum Streptophyta; class Magnoliopsida; order Poales; family Poaceae; genus Stipa; species Stipa capillata. Next base: position 56,667 of record JAGXJF010004390.1, read on the forward strand.
AGCTATCCTTACACCAAAGGCAAGTTCAGCATAAGTTCACCATGAAGACTCCCAAAAATTGCTAGCTTATCTCTATCATGTAGCAAAATATTTAAAATCAGAGTTTCACAACATACTGAATTATATAATTACTGTTAACCTGATTTAAGTTTCTTCTGCTCAGTAAAACAGTTAAGACAACTATAACAAAACTGTAATATAAAAAACTTGTAACAATGGACAAATGTGCAGAGAAAAATTACCAGAAACGACTCCACTGTCAATTGTATCTAAACCTTGCAAGTATTTCCCAGATAAAGACACACACGTGTGTGTAAAATGGCACGATTCTTATGGCCATCTTAAAAATCATCCAACATATGACCATGAAATTTTGTATGTCAACATATATTTAGTACTACGATGTCAACATATGGCTGTGGTAGCTTGCTTGGCTCGATAAAGGAAGGCTAGTTTCCATCAGTGCAGAATGTTGGCTCCCTGGCTAAACACGAGCCTTTCAGAAAAGTTTATATACAAAAAAGTGCGTTTGCAAAATTCTGAAAACATTTATTAAGTGTAGATGATTGAGGGACTCGCGAGTTTCTCTACAAAAATATGAATTAATTGTTGTTACACAATCCTAGGTGCTAGACACGCCGATCTCCTACGAGGTAACACGCGGAAGCATAGATCTATACCAAGAGCATTGCAAAATAGGCAACAAGAGATACGCCGTTTTTAATGTGGTTTAGCTGTGAGGTCTACATCTATGGGGCATGACTATGGGTGCTCCTCCCCTTACCTTGATCTCATTGTGTTGACTTAGTTACATTATGTGGTAACCCCTCTTATATAGGAGACCTAGGATATGCGAGTCTGACTCCGACTCTACCCGTATCTTATTAAGACTTCATGTAGTACCCTAATACAATACTACGTCTTCTCAGTCCAACTCGTAACGTATTTGTACAGATATTCGACACAATCTCAATAATTATTGTGGGCTATGCAACAAAAGGCAAAGACGAAGATCACATAGTACTCATACATCTAACTATGTGATTTTTTCGAAAGTTTTAAAGGTACATCTTTTTATCGGGGCTCACTTCCTAGTTTTCGTAACAGGCTACAAAGTCTTTCCATTTATAACGTTCAACGTTTTATGAAGTACTAATATATAGGTCCTTCCGATGCTATGACAAGGTTGAGATCAGTCGTGCGTTCGAGGAAGGTTGAGATCGGTCATGCTGAGTCAGATTATCTATCTGTCATGTTCAATGTTTTATGAAATATTAGCTTTATTCCTAAATAGATGATGTCCTAAAAAAATATGCATCCAACTTCTAGCTTGGACCTGTAACAATATGTAAAAAATATTTCAACGACTACGAACACCAAAATAATCTCTGAACAACTTCGAGCCGACCGCCATGGCGGTGTTGGAGTCTGCGGGCTCCTCTCTGATTCACAAAAAACACTGATTTATGGGCGCGGCCGACCCGAACTGCGTCATTCTGACCGCAGTGGGGCCTGCTATTATTGCCTTAACCACTTTGGGATCCTCGGTTTCTTCTCGTTCCCGTGCGAGACCACCCAATCTTCTTGCTTCTCTCTATCTCTCATCCTTCGACAAGGGCCGCCAGCACCACAACCGCTTGCCTCACGCCGCCATGACGCGCCTCTCCTCCCCCGCCCTGCTCGGTGCGCCAGGCCTTCGTCAGCCCCGCGTCGTCATACAGGCGAGCCAACCACGGCACGGTCACTGGTGACCTTCGTCATCGATGGGGGCACGGCAGGTGGAGGGGAAGGGGGAGGGGAGGACCCCTGTCATAGGAGAAGCTGTTGGGAACGTGGAAGGGGTATGAAGGGTTGTGGGCACGGTAGAAAAGGACGAAGCGCGATTGATGCCGCTCCGGTCAACATCGGGATCGGCCACGCGGACGTTCACAAATTAGAGCCCCTGTTCACCTGGAGTCCGAACCCGACACGGCCCATGACTCAACGTCGTCTACAACGTCATTGCGTCTAAATATATAAGCACGTAGTGCCTTACGTATACCTAGAGTTTGGCCAGAGCCCCGGATTAAACTACTAGCACCTCGCTCGCATAACCGGATAGCCCTACATCTACGTACACGACCCAGTAATCGAATCATCGATCGATGTCGTCGCCGACACCATCGCCGTCGGTTCCGCCGCGGGAGGTGCGCATCGAGCTGGTGAACATCGCGCGGCGGGATCTGCAAGCGCAGCACGTCTTCTCCGAGACGTGCCGGAGGAACCGCTTCTGCGTCACCTGCCGCCGCGCCTTCTGCTCCCACTGCTGCGGCCTCCACCACGACGACTGCGGCGCCGACGACCAGAACCATGTCGTCCGCGTCGACCTCGACGCTGACGGCCGGCCCGTCTTGCCCGCGCTGGCGCCGTCGATCGCGCCGGAGGTCGTGGACATCATGGCCGCCCAGGACTACGCCTCGCGGCTGCCCAGGGACGCCTTCTGCCTCCACTGCATGAGGGCCTTCCGCGCCGACGCCTGCTCGCACCACGACGACGACCACCACGACGTGCCCCTCCCCGACGCCGTCATCCGCGTCGAGAAGCACGGCGGCCGGATCTGCGTCCGGTGCAGGGGCGACGAGTGGTGGTTCCCTCACTTGGAGATGGCCCTCGGCGAGCCGGTCCACGAGGACGAGGACGAGCTGCTCCTGCTCCCGGTGATCAGGTCGGAGCCGGGCATGTGCATAATCTGCGGCGGCCTCGTCCCGTGGAAGCCCTGTGCGGCATCTGTCCACAGCGGCTACTGCTCCCCGGCCTGCCTCGAGAAGCACCTCCGGGACATTATACGGCGGCGGCGGGAGCGCCTCGATGCCAGGCAGGCGCCGCGAGAGCTGGGCAGCCAAGGCAACGGAGAACGTACGTCTTAGATTACTAAATGAAGCTAGCTAGTACTGTTGTTACTGCTGTACATCTATTTCAGATATTTCAGATGCGTGCTTATGTGGAAGACCTTTGAAACTTTGACTATTAATATCTATATGTGAATTGCGTCTAATCTCCCAAAAGAACTGAGCAGACATATTTGGACGAAAATTTACAGGCTTTCATGTTATCATATGCCGATTATTTTCCCAGATTTTTTTTTGTTTTTGGAGATTTCTGGGTAACTCAACAAATATGAGATGCAGAAGCAATGGTTCTGAAAATTGGCATTTTTCCTTTCTTTTCAGGTTAATTTGCAATGGTGCTGACGACGAAGCCGGGAAGTGCATGCAGGGCGACGAACCCGCACAGACGACATGCGCGAGAACGCCGTCTTCCCCTGCTCCACGGTTGCGTCGAGGGCTACGTTAGGGACCTTGCCGCGCGGAGACAGCACCGGTCCACCAGGCAAGAGACGCCCGGGCTGCCTACCCAAGCGCCATTTGATTAGGCAACGCGACGCGTCCTTTTGATCTATTATTTGCTACTTGACATGTTGTTGATTAATGACGGTGCTTCTTATGGTAACTCATACCTTAATGACTGCGATACTGATCTGGTGTCATCGATGTGAGTACCCTTGAAGAATTGTAGCTACGTACTTGCAGCCTATGGAAAAAGAAAAAACCTAGGTGGTTGCGGGTTAATTCGATATGCATATCCATCCAAACTATTCCTTCAATCCTTCTTCACCATAGATATGGAGTCCAACCCATGCAAACTCTACCATACAATAAGTAGTTGTGGACTTTCAAGCTCCAATCCAACATAAAAGTTTCACGACAGAGAACCAAACGGCAAACACATAATAATTACTTCACTGCCTTTTGAATTTACCTTAATTAACCAGACATGTGGAGCATAAAAATGTCGACATTTTGCAGCAGTTCAGGCGGTAACTGGACCTCCAAAACCAATTTACCTCTTCCCATTGCTCAGGAAGAGTCTCTGTCCCCCACGGCTTTGCCAAACACCTTTCACAGGCCACACCAGTTGCTGCTCCTGAGACCCATCAGTTGCTCCACACCCGTCTCTGAGCAGCACCCTAGAATTTCCTCCTTGAGACCGAAGGTTGCAGGCAGTATTCTGAAACTTATGTTCTGGGGAATCCTTTGCAGCACTAGCAGCTTCTGTAGCATCAGGAACTTTCCCCTTCCCCTTCTTTTTCCAGTTGCCTTCTTTTGAGCTAACAGTTCCACCACCACCGTTTCCTTGGAGGCTAGTGAGACGTAAATTGGCGTAGTAGGCGTCAGCAAGTTCCTTCTGCTTTTGAGGATCAGGCAGTAACCTGGCCATTTCAGGAACGAGGTGCAAGAGACCAAATTGCTCAACGTAAGAAAGATACTTTGAAGCATTGATGACGCCTTGATGGTACTCCCCAGAGATCTCTTTAAACGTAGCGTACCTATCCCGATCCATTCCTAATGCAGTCCGCATTCTTTCGACCAGGGATTTATTCGCTGCACGAACATCCTCCATAGTGCGCAACATCTGGCTGTTCACAAGTGTCTCCTGCCTTTCATTTCCAGCCGAAGCGAAACTAAATGATCCGCTAACGCCAGGACTCAGGTTGGGCATAGGCCAACCTGGGGAGTGACTTGAACCAGAAGGGATTGAATCAGTACTTGTAACGGACCAAAGCTGAACAGAATGGTGTATATTCACAGTTCCTTTGCTTTGTTGTCGGAGCCCAGATGCATGAGTGCTCTCCGCAACCTTTCTTGCCCCTCGTTGTGTTAAAGCAGCACTCCTGTTACTAGTGCCTAATAAGGAGGGAATGCCTCATCCCTTATCCTTGCAGCAGTCCTTGAGCTCCGACTAAGAGCTGGTGTAGACCTTGATTGCTCTGATATGGGAGGGGATGAAGATTCTTGAAGAACAGAGCCTATTCTTGCATCAGGGACCTCCTGGCTGGAGAGGGGAGAAAAGTATGATTGCTGACATACACGGTTCGTCCCAGAACTTTGGCCTGCTTGTGATGAGTGCCAGAACTAGAACGAATACTTAATGATTGCAAGGGAGCTGCAACAGAAGCAACTTGATTTCCCAAGCCACGGCCCACATTTGCAGTGCTATTCTGCACAGACATTAAGGCATTGTCAACAGCTCCAATGGGGCAGCGAACACTATGCCTCCTACCTCTGCCATGACTCTGCTCTTGCTCGCTCCAGTCTCTAAAACTGGTTGGTGTCTGACACTGATGGGCAGGGTAATTAAATCAGATGACTGATAGTCATTTTTGTCATCAATATGAATATGCAAGCATGCCAATAGTCAGAAGTGTAAGCTTAAGACGAGAGGTGGAAATGAGGCAGATTCATTTGTACACCTGGAGTGCAGCATTCTTCTGTGCATGAGGCATGCGCGCCATATGCTCCACAGCATTATGCCTCTGGAGGGAAACAAAAAAGAAAAAAACAAATACCAACTAAGCATAAACAAGTGTCAAAAACTAATCTAGTGGCATGTCCAGTGAATATGAGTTATCGGTATATAAACTGTGTTTGACTTGCCTTGAGCGCCGCTTCACTTTGGAAGACAATGAATTTTTCTCCAAGCACCCTCTGTCCTCACAGAAGAAATGATCTCTCCGAAAATGCATCTGAATATGCCCATGCATCATGTTAAATTCTAACATGTAATTTAATTTAAGTGTGACTTATAACTCTGGAGCAACTTGTTAAATAGTAACTTCAAGTTCAATACGAGTCTGACACTAAACTCTGTAGCATAACATTGATATGCAATAAAAATCTAAGGGTCAAGATGGATCGGAAACATGTATAAGCTCCCAAAATGGAGATCATGTTTATATCCACATCGAACTGTAAAAAGGCTAGCAGGCACTCAACGTTTGAATAGATAGCTAACATCGAACTGTAAAAAGGCTAGCAGGCACTCAACGTTTGAATAGATAGCTAATATGTTATGGTCTAGCTTAACTGCTATGGACATGAACTCCATCTAAGAAAGTGATATGACATCAACTAAATAGATATACCCATTACAGTGTTCTAAAAGGCGTCTGCCTAGGCAACGCCTGGCACATCTAATCGGCGATTAGGCGCTGTTCTGCTTACTGACTAGCGCCTAGCACCTTGGTGAACACAAACTATTTAGATTGATGCGCCAAACAGAAGGTATACCTAATAAACATAAACTCATAGATAAAAAATTTAGATTGAACATACAAATGCTATTCAAATATTTACTTATTTGGACATGGATAAGAATTTATATCTAATCGGCGCAATATTTTGGATCCGCTCCTGTATCTTTCTAGTATAAAGTTGTTGGTGGATGCAATGTTTACATGATTTTTATGTTGGTTCGACTGTGCCTACATCTAAGATGGTGATCTCATTTTGATACAAGTATGACAGCTTGACATGACATACCTCTAAGTCATCATAGTTCCTGAAATAATCGTATTGTCCACAGTGTTGCCTGTAAACAACCACAAAGTCAGAGATAGCATAACTTTGTACTTATGCCCCAACTAATAAAACAATGGTTGCTGAGCACCTCTGACATATGTGACAAGAATAATGTTCTCTTGTCATATGAGTATATAGTTCATTCCCTCCATAAAATGGGATTTTGCAAAACTCGCACATTGGGTGCCCTACAAAACCACTGCGCTCAACTTCCGAGCCATCCACCTCCGAATCACCGGTATTTATGTGCTGATTTAATTGAGCCCTTGTGTAAAGTTTCTGCTCACAAATAAATACCTGTTCAAGACAACAAACAGTTCAGGAACTTATTATATAAAACACAAATTGTGGGATACATGAAATATTTATTAAGGAGGCTACAAGAAAGTGTGCACTCATGATAATCAGGATGAAAATTCATATCTATTTTGCAATACTGGTCAAAGCAAAATAACTGAAGAAAAACATCCACAGATTTGATAGTGACACCTATTGTGCCAGACATGCCAAACATAAAGTCATTATACATCAGGTCGAAAAATACAGTGCAACTATACTATCTCAGTGTTCTCCTAACTAATTTAAGCATGTACATGTCAACTGCTAATGTATGTGAATGTACATTTGTGCAAACAAAGTTCCAAATGGCAAATGTTATGAACTATTTAATCCATTGTCTGTTCGCATATAATACACTTGAATATTGAAGTGGAAAAAAAAGTGAGGGAACTCCGACAAGGTTAGAGGATTTGGTCTATTATGAATACAGGGATTTTTTTCATGGTCTCAATGGGATCAGAATATATGATGGGATGAAATGTGTTGAGTTGATGTATAGAGTACTGTATCCGGCTACCAGAAAGGAATAAGCTCAACACATACAAAATGATATTTGCACTGCTAGTGTGTAACTGATACTTATAGCACCATGAAACAACACAACCTAAGAATTATGATGTCAATCACTTACAACAACGAAATTCCTGTCCTGTATGGATTGGTAACTGGTATTGAGCGCTAGGCAACTTAATATAAGGATAAATTGACCATACCAAACCTAGCTATCAGTCTAGTATAACTTTCGATATTACCAACAATCATCTTCACATTGGAGAATATGATTAAATCAGTTAGACCATCCATCAAACATTAAACTTAGTCTACGAGCTCACGCTGAACCAGTTAACAAGGACAAAAAACCCAAAGTGAAATTCAGCAAACTAAAGTATTACTGGCTTAGCTGCATAAGTATTAGGCCATCAGTAACATCACCTTCCTCCCATCCAAGCAAAGGTCACACATGTACAAGTAATGCTGGTTGAACATATGTGCCTTGAGCTGCTCGATGCTCCTGAACTTGCTCTTGTGTTTCGCCTTGGATGCCTTACCACCCTTCTCCCCCCTGTTACTGTTGCCTTCACAAACAGTGCAAGAAATCCGGCACATCGCGCGTACCGTCATGTAATGGTCGGCGTCGTCGAACCACGCCTGCGTTCCCTCGTGGTACCAGTACTTCCCCACCTTCCCCTCGCCGGGCGCAGCCGGAAGCGTAGAGAAATCGCCGATCACCCTCGTGCGGTCCCCCATAACCTAGCCAGCGAGAAACCACACGGCGATGAGGGCGCAATTCAAAAAAATTTAAGCGCGCGCGCGCCGGGGCGTGGGGATTGGGCCAGATGAGAGAGGGGCGGGAGAAAGCGCAGAGCAAAACCCTAGGTGCCGACCGACCTTGGTGGCGAAGACGGCGGGGCAGTGGGTCATGCACAGGCAGCAGCGGTGGTCGCGGAGGACGAAGCGGAGGCGGGCGACGCACGCGGAGCAGACCTCGCGGTGGCCGCAGGCGCCGTAGGCCACCCACTCGAGCGGCTCCGCGCAGACGGCGCAGGCGTCGTCCATCTCGGGCTCCCCGGCGGAGGGTGGGCGGCGGCCGCGGGAAGGTGGAGCAAGAGGAGGAAGAGGTGGAGCGGGGCGGCGGAGGAGGAATCTACTAGAAGGTTCGAGAAGGTGGCGAGGAGTGGCGGGGGAGTCGAGGGGTCTGCTCGAGTGCACGACGCATTGGCGTTGGTGGGCGCTGGGGGAAAGTGAGGGAAGTGGGCTGTGTTGCGCGCAGGGCCAATTTTAAACGCATTTTATACGACTCGTATGCAGGGAGAGGCTCGTCCAGTTCGTGGTAAGCAAAATACTCGTCAAGGTTTATTTTATTGGCTGCGATAAAATTTTGATTAATAATTATTTTATTAGTATATAATTTATATAATATAAAATTAATATTATTAAATTCGTATTTTTTTCCTTGCGAGAATTATTAAATTCGTATTTGAAAGTACTTACTTACGATTGTGATTTTATATCACATAAATCATGTATTAATAGAGTAATTAATGGTCAAAATGTTATCTTAACTTATTAAAATATATCTTATATTATAAAACGAATAGAGTAGATTCGGAGACTAGAGACCTAACCAAATACTACACATATTTTAACAGGAGCATCGCTCTTCCCTGAAACCTCTAAGCCTTGATTTTCACTGGTCACCAGCCACCGCGCACTCTGTCTCCTCGTAAGCGATGCTAGTCATGCCACAATGCCCTTGCTTTGCCCGAGTCAAGCTCCAGCCCTCAATCTTTCGCTCCTCTCCTTTAGTTGATAATAGTTTACACCGTTAGAGTTATCTATACCACCCCGTACACTTGCGTTCTGGTGAACAAAGACCACGACACTTAGCGTCCTCAATTTATACAGGCTATGTATCAAGGACTTATCGTCGTTGTCACTTGTCGGCTCTGGCCGAACTACCTCCGTGGTGATTCTACTCTCATTTCCTTACGTTTTTTTATTCTGAAACCTTCCTGCATTTTATTCTCATAGCACGGGACCAATGTCCCAAGGCACACCACTGTAACATAGAGGAGCATAAGATAAGGCCAAATCACGTTTTACCCCTAAAGCCACGCATCGAACATCCAAGTACACGCAAGCAGGGTTCCGGTTACCACCCGAGATTTTCCGGTAACCCACCAGTAATTGGTTTTATCTGACAACCCCAGAAAGGTCCATACTGGAGAAAAATCTCCGACGTTATACTATCGAAGAAACGTGGAAGCAAAAACGAGTCCTTCCTCCACGTGCATAGTACAAAATTAATGAAAAAACGAGAGAGCTGAGTTCAAGTTAATTTGTAGAAACAGCGTGAGTTCGCGCCCGTTAGAGGAGTTTGAACTTGACCTTCTGTGTTGGCTAGTAATCGTGACTTCATCGTTTGGAACTTCCTCGTAATTTTTTTAATGTAGATTCGTGACTCAACTCATTCTCTACAGTATCAATAAAATCTGTCTAATATATGCCAAGAATCATACACCATTCTCTACAGTATCAATAAAATCTGTCTAATATATGCCAAGAATCATACACTACTTAAGCCGATATCTAGAAATAGAAGTAATTTACCGCACAATAGCAATAGCAAATCCAAAGTTACGTCTGGAACGAACACGCTAGTGCTAAATGAAGACGCACACCTAGCGCTAAATGAAAGCAGCTTTCACTAAGGCAACGGCGGGGATTACTGCATCAGGGAACTCTCATCACAGAATGGTAATCTCAGCAGTGAAAATTTCCAATTTTATATATCTATCAGAATCTCAGCTTACACAACTTATTAAACAAAAAAAGTTCCACTCAGTCGATCAAACAATCAGCTCAAAACCCTAATTGATTCAGGGCCCTGGCATATCTGCCAGGTAATGTACATGGAACACCATTGATCTGGCCGGTCAGTAATGGGATGGCTCTTGTAGTCCAGGAACTACTCATATATCAATGCAAAATTTAACAAACAATCATGGGGGATTGTTGAGAAGTGCACTGAAAAGCAAAGGGATTTTCCAAATCGGGCCCTAGTTTTAATCTGCTGCCATGAATGGGTCAATATCACCAAGATCCGCAATGAGGGGCTCCGAGTCTTCCGACTCGCCTTCTTGCGGGAAATATGTAGGGAATGGCAGCAAAGCTCTGTCGGGTTTCTTGTATATTGAATCCTTAACGAAAAGAAAGCTACCTTGAGGGCCAGGAACCTACAACGTTGACAAAAGAATACATAACAAGCATATCACAACCTTTATACTTCAGCAAGATGTACTGCAAAATGGAGATGGAATTACCTGGCCTTTCAGATACAGTAAGTTCCTGGCAGGGTCAATTTGGTAAACCCATACATTTTTCACGGTGCGTTGTACACCACCCATGCGCCCAGGCATCTTCCTGTTTTTAAAAAACCTGCAACATTATAACAGCTGTTATCCATTATATATGGAGAACTACCTGCTGCAGTGCTGTTCTCTGGGACACAACAACCACTTCCGCAGTGCATTACTACCAACAACTTTAAGTTTACAAACTGTCCATTCACAATTTAAATCAAGTGCATTTGTTTGTGCTAAACAAAAAGCAATCTCAATGTTCACTACCATCTGAGGGAACTTATAACAAGAAAGCTTTGACAGTGTTGCACATACCATCAGAAAAATAGCTTCTACAGACAGTTCTACCTTGACAATGCTATATTATTAAAATGATCAAGTGGTATGACGTTTGTTTCCTTTTTGCTCCATACATTTACAGATTCACTCAATAACACCATCAGGAGCCCCTCAAGAAACATATAGGTGAATTCACGTTCACATCAGGACCAGAAACCATCTGAGAATTTCCCTTAGAAGTAAATTCATTGGGCGTACAATAATATGTAGTAGCAAAATTGTGGTTGGCACGTCTTGGGAGGCCGCTGGCAGATGAGTGTGAGTAGAGTAGGTGACAATAATGAAGTAAAATTAGCAGCCTTATTGTCTCCGTCTACATTTTGATTCATTTAGCCAGACAAATAATATGTTCACTAAAAACAAAACCCAAGGGCCTAAATGCTTGCCATTGCTGCATGCAGTTGTATTACCTATTACCCTTTTAAACCTTTGAGATTCTTTTTTTCTAACTACATCAGGATGTTAAAATCCTGATTGAATGAAGTCACTGTAAGGCAAAAGGCTACAAGCAAAGCGCACACTTCATTTTTTACGCGAAGCATTAGCCTGTGGGCTTTAGACATCTAAACATGTATCTCCAGTGAAGGATAAGATCTGAATAAAAAACATAGCAGTGTGTTTATTTAACAGTTCCGATCACACTAGAGTCTTAAGGAGACACAAACATGGTTTTAGGTACATATGTATAACATTACTGATTTAACAGATTAACACTTGACAGTACGACCCGAGTACCCATTAAAAAGGGTGGGAGCATGCAAATCTACTTAATATTATGAACAACGCAAAAGGCCATCCTATTATTACTTACTGATTAAAAGCATAATAAATATCACTGCTACTGGATTATTTTAGACAAGGTTTTATCTATTTTAATCATTTTACACATCAGAAAACAACTTGCAAATGATACTTAACATCGAGGATTAATCCTGCTAAGAGGGTGAGCAACTTCCAGCAAAACTCCACTGCTACCTGTTCTAATGGCAGGTACCATGCCTCTTTCGAGAGATGTATTACAATTGTTCAGTGGGTGGACATTATGAGTTATGAGTTATGACATACCCTTCCAGGAGCATCCCTTTGACCAGTAGAACCAATGCTGCGATGTGACAAAGATGCACCATGTGATGCAGGCATCCCACTAAAACCGTGTCTTTTCATCCCACCCTACAAGAGTAAAAGACAAAAGGTCATACAATTGATGTAGAATGGTAAAATGACCTATGTTCTAAAAAAGGAAAGAAATACTACCTCTATTCGGAAATAGGTGACGTTTTAGAAAGCGTGCAATCAAACTTTTCTAACTTTCACTACTAATAGGTTCAAAAATATTTAGATTGGTGAGGTGAAAGTAGTATCATTTGATTTGCCATGAAAAATATTTCCGAAATATAATTTTCATAATTTTTTGCTAATATATAGAGACCGTGTCAACGTCTAAAACGACAGCTATTTACGAACAGAGGGAGTATGTAAGAAGAGCAGCAAAATGGAAGTTGTAATATTATGAGATAATGCTCTTGATTGCAATGGTAATGCGAAATTAAGCGGGAATATTGAAAATCATCCACAACCTGGATTAACATTTCCAAACTAAGAAAATAATATAGTGCCATATTTAAAACAAGGTTAAACATTTCAATCAGTTTCTTTGATCTCCCATACAACTGAACTGTGTTTTGTAATTACCATCAGTCAATATTGTAATATATATCTATCTGTTTGTAAATTCTAAAAATCATCAGTAACACATACAATGTTTGCCTTGATTGTCAGAAAATCAGCAGGAAAAAAAAAGTGTCTTTGAACAAAACAGCTTCCTAAAATCAAGTGATAACTAGGATCCTAGGACTTGTGTCCTGCATTTGAAGCAGATGCACAGCTGAGCTAATTAAGGGAAGATGTCTTGCTGAAAGAAACCCGTGCTTTAATGATTTCTTGTTCATCTAAAAGAATACATTCTTAGAACATGGTGATTCTCAGCAAGTTTATAGCCATGTTAGGCACTTTAAAAGAGTGAAGTTAGTAGACATAGATAGGCAAGAAATACATACTGCAAAACCTTTCCCCTTTGTGATTCCAATGACATCAACAAACTGTCCAGGCACAAAATGGCGAACCGTGATGGTTGTCCCAACAGGAAGAAGTGCATCCTCAGTAACAGGAAACTCCTTTAATTTTCTCTTCAGAGGGACTCCCTGTGATCTAAAGTGGCCCACTTCAGGCTTTGATAGATGCTTTTCCTTCTTCTGGCCTGCTCCGAGCTAACAAATACCAGGAAAGACTTTCAGAAGTTAGCAACAAATTTTGCAAGATAAAAAGGATAAGGGCAAAAGCCGAAGAGCAAGAACTCTACAACCTTACCATATAGACTTAGAATTTAGATCAATAAAAGTACAGGACAGAATGTTTATTGCACTAGTGTGTCTGAACTATTCATTGGGGGGCAGGCAATCATCTACAATACAGCAACTGTGTGGCATGTACTTGGCAATGCAAAAACCCAATGGTTATTCTTCAAACAAGTCATTACTACAAATTTAGGAGATGACAAAACCTTAGCAGTACAATAGAATAACCTAATTTGATAGGCCAACCTACAGACTTGATATCATGTTGAATCGTAAGAGCGCGCGAAGCAAATTAGGCGTCCTCTTTTCTACTCATTTTTCCTTGCGGCCATGGGTAGAGACGTGGGAAGAAAATTGCTATTACATGGGTTTGGTTACAAACTTACGATAAACATAACTAGTTACAGCAGCTAGTCTCAACTCTCATGATCCAGTCATCTAGTGAATTACCAATCAGTTATTGGAGAGCCTTTACAATTCTACCAAAAATATTTTCAACATTTCACGTCTAGATCGAACCATAATCATCTGGCAGGGCAAAACCTTAGACCTAAAGGCACGAAACACTCAAATTGCTTTGAGTCTAACAAAAGAGTAAAGCGAGCACTCCTCTCACAGAGGTTCAATACTTGAGGTTTCCTTAAATCAAGGTCCAATATTTAATTTTTCAGTAAAACAATGGAGAAGTTCGCGATCCCTATCATATAGTACCAAGTTTGATGCAGAGATGAGAAACTCGCAGCACCTGCAGCGCGAAGAACCCCTCCTTCTCCGCGGTCTTGACCTGGCAGACGACGTTGTCGTCGATCCAGAGGACGGTGATGGGCACCTTGGCGCCCCACTTGTCCCACATCGCCGACATGCCGCACTTGACGCCGATCACGCCGGTCCGCCGCGAGTCCGGGCCCATCACCCCAGGAAGCGCCTCTATGATCCGGCCCCCTCCCTCGCCATCGCCGCCGCCGCCGATGGCGGCGTCGTCGTCGGGGTGGGAGACGAGAGCCTCGGCGGAGAAGGGGCGGCAAGTAGGGAGGCGGGGACCGGCGAGGGAGAGGTGGCGGAGGCGCGCTAGGAGGCCTCTCGAGGCGGCCGCCATTGTGGGGGAGGCCGTGGCGGCGGCGCTGGTCGTGCGCCTGGAGAAGGGCGGCGCGGCGTGATGGGGGTGTTTACGCGGCGGCGAGGAAGGTGGGTAGGGTTTAGTGAACTCGGAGGCCGGGGAAATGGCCCAAATGGAGCGGAGCACACGTACGGCCCCACTTGCAAGTGGGCTTGTGCGTTGTGCTGTGCCTTCTAATTCTCGGGGCTTCCATCTTTTTTCTCTATTTCTTTTGCCTTTTGCGAGACTCCATCAACTTTTGTTTGAAATGATTTATGTACTGACTTTTGTAAGAAGTTCTAAACAAAATAAAATGTTGATCTGCCCCTTCATTGTTACTGGTACCTTACCATGTTGTTGACTGCATTCGACATAGAAACCTGGGAAAAATTGGTTCAGCGACACTAGAAATATGTATGGTGATGCTCAATTTTTACCAAGCACTGGTTCTGTGGTTCACATTTTCATCGGCCACCAAATATCCTAATTTTGAGACCAAATCAAAGTTTTCGTTTGGTATTTCTTCCAGAAAATGTCATATGCCACTATTATATTTGCTGTTTCTCTAAAAAATAAATGTCATTTTATAATTTCGTGAGTATGGTAGAGTAACGCTACAGTTTCGGCACGGCAAAACCGACCCTGCATTGGCTTTCCAAGAACAATTGCATGACGTCATTCAGATGATAAACAAAGAGCATATACTCTAGTGGACAATAGGAGTAAGAAACACAAATTAAAATATCTTCTCACTTGGGGCATGTTGTTAAGTTTACAAAACTAAAATTATCCTAGAAGAGCCGAAACAGTCGCTGCCTCTGAATTCCTGGACAGAAGCTATTTTATCCGATGAACAGAATTGCAGAACTGGTGATCCAACTGGTGAAAGTAATATATCCCAGATAAATTCGATGAGGCCGCATGCACAGCATCCACCATTCGTACGATCTGATCCTCAGAGACATTGTATGACCAGACCACGAAACCATATAATTATGTCATGTGACGCTCAAGGTTAGCTGAAGTTTTCATCCTTCAGGCCTCGAAGAAACGAAGCTCCACCATCGCTTCCTGATGCTTGGGGGAATACCAAGCTGTGGCCTTTGCTGAACCCAAAACCTTCAGAGCCCAGTCAATAGCAAAAACCAAGTCATCCACTCGAACAAAATGGTCCTGACCTCTTGGGTCAATGGCAACCGAGGATTCAGCACGAAAACTGAAGGGCCCAACTATCTGTGAAAGAACAAGGAAATGCTTTATTAAATGTAAACTAGAATTTCCTATGATAGCTATTAAGCTGTCCTGCACATTCATTAGCATTAGATGAATTATATACTAGCTTTCCTTAATACTAGTCATTAGTCCCCAGCCCTAGATCTTTTCCTAATCGTTGTGCACAATAGTTTGACATATAACTGAATAGTAGGAAAAATTGTCAATATCCCAACCAGCAGTATAAAACTAATGGTAACTAGCAGTTACTGGGCGTGTCATGCAGTACTGATATTTTGTAAATACTATGATTTAGCAATTAAGAAAACCACAAAATAGCGTTACTTATTCAAAATCATGCATATGACTCACGTCAATTTTGGAAGCTTGACATTATGTTTTTCATGTAAACATATTTCACAGCATGTTTCAGAAAAAATTAAATCATAATGTGCTGGATCTATGTGTTTCACGTCAAAACCAGTTGATTCAACCTGGTTTTACTTTAGGGGTTGTTTGTGTTGAAGGCAATTAAAAAATGATATCATATGTGATTCTGCAGCAGCACCCCTTCTCCTAACCAATTTTCTCATTGTTTTCAGTAAAAACTATACCTAAATTACTAATATATTCTAGGTCGACAACTTCTCCTAAAGAAAATCTAGAGACGTATGTAACTTTTTTTTATATAGAATAGCAACCCACCAACGTATTCTATCCTGCGGAAACTGGGTATAATTAAGCCCTTCAATACCTTGTTTTCCTATTAGCACTTAAAATCTTGATCAATAAAAATAGCAAAGCATGTTGGACATGAATTATACACCATATCGATTTTGAAACGACTCGACAGTTTAAATGCAAAAACTAAGAGTAAAGAGGTCACAATTTGTGGCATAATATTGTTTATACAACATGAGCTTCTAGCTCTAGGTATCAGAGCACAAAGTGAAATAAAAAGACAGATATGATTCACCTGTTGTTGAAGAGAAACAATCACATCTGGACAAACATCACAGAATGTCTCTAAATCAGGCCGTCGAGAGAAGAAGAAATCTTGTGCAAGACAAGAAGCACCACGTAAGAACAACGATCCTGAGGATATATCTAATCGGGCACTTACCCTTGTCAAATCCAGGAAAAGCCTCTGAAAGTTTCCATGTTGAGCTGTGAAAGTAACAGAAGCAAAGAGGTCTGCAAAGGCAGCAAACTTATTCCTCTCGTTAAATACTCTCAATGCATTGCTTTTCTGTGCTCCAGCCTGCACAGACATTCTTTTTGAACAATCCCCCAAAGAACTGCTGAACAATGCACCTGAACAAAGAAAAAGAAATAGAAGACAGTAAATGGTGTACACCATTTGGTGCCGTCAACCTGTAAATCTAATAGAGGGCTACAAGATTCAACAATATAATCAAATCTCATATCCATTCACTATAGATCTTCATGATCCATCAATGGGGAATTGGAAACACTAGGCAATAAATTATCAAGGAAAACCAGGTTGATCATGATAATATATCAAGTGCACAATATTATTGACTTGCAAAATCTCATCTTCCATCAGAACACCAAGGATTAGATGAATTAGATATCATATAATCTGGAAATGCGACTAAAGAGCACAACATGGCATATCAATGAAAGTCTTGCCAATAGAAGGGCAACAACAGAACCTCTAAGCAAGTAGATGCAAACATATATTTTTTCCCTTAAAAGGAGCTTACGCAATGAATTGCTGAAGCTCAAACACTAGTAGAAAGCTGTAGTGAACACGCGTATTCAAACAAAGGTAGATTCTTACCAACGGTCCCAGTGAATGAAACATGAGGATCCGAGAGAAATACATCATATGGCTGAACCATTTTTAGCTTATCTTCCTTTTTCCTCCAAACATCAATGCTTTTCTTGATGGAAATAGCTGCTTTAGCACACAATCCAGGTAGCAGAGCGAGAGGAGCATCATTGGTATCATCACCACCAAAACATTTTGGTTCCCCACTATTCTGCTGCAACAATAGATGATAACTCAATCCAGAACTGGAGCCAACTGAAGCAAGGTCAGCTGATAATGATAAAGGCACGTCCCAATACACCCCCTGTTTATCAACAAATAATCCAGGCCAAGAGGCTTCTAATGTAAGATTTTGATGAGGAAGCTGCAAACAGTAAAGAAAAGTTCAGTTCAGCCAAGCATTCAGAACAGTAACAGCTAGCATTAGTTAAGTACACTAGTCATTCCAACAAAAGAAAAGGATAAAGAAAATCATAAACCAGTCACATCCTATTCAGGACGAGATGTCCTAATCAGCATACAGGAACAAAATCTGATTTACTGAGAAATCGCAGTGCAAGTAACAAGAATACCCGCAAATAGCTAACTATATACCGAATAGCTTAAGAGCATCCAGGTGTTTTGCCTTATGGTGAAATATCACTTTGCCTCGATCCCCCTTCTTGATATTGTACAACTCCAGCAGCAAAGTGGTATCTGGTGTGATCAAGAGTTCCGTGCCTACACCCAGAGACATAACATCATGCAAATGCTTCTTGATATCATTGGACCAGGGGATCCCTTCTTGCCGATTTGACAACTTCTCCTTCACGACTGCCACAAGCTTCTGTACATGAAGCTGCTCCAAGATGGTAAAAGACCTGCACAGAATACATTAAATTGTTAGTGAACATGAGGTTTGTACTTGTTATACTTGAAGCAAGATCATTGCCATTATACAGTTCCCCGCGCTGTAAGCAGACAAGATTCAAATAAACGAAAACGATAACCAAATTCAAGGTATTTATGAACAGCTACCAAATAAATCTACCAGTCATGTTTCATTCACTTTGGATCGTTGGTACGTATAGAAACATCAGCGCAATCGGCACCTTGTAAACCACATTTTGCTCTGATAACCAAAACAACCTTGCAGCAGCGCAGATATGTAAAATACGACCGGTTTTGGTAAGACTGGTGGCGAGTTAGGGTGGGTTACCAGTTGTGGGCGAGGTGGAGGAGGTGGGCATGGTGGAGGGAGAGGCCGGCGCGGGATGCGGAGAATGAGGGGACGAGAGGGGAGGCCATGAAGCGGTGGAGGAAGTCGAGCTGCTTGGTGCGGGTGCCGCGGTGCCCCCGGGAGAGGCCGAGCGGAAGCGGGTCGCCCGGGACGGGCCGCGCCGCGCCCTCCATCGTCGCCGGGGACTCTACGTCCAGCTCCCACCTCCCGTCCCTGTCCGTCATCCATCGCATCTGCCGCAACATCGCCGCCGCCGCCGCCGCACCCCGCTTCCGCCGCGCGGCGCTTCCCCTTTTTTGAGTTGTTGCGTCGGAGTGTGCAGCTAGCCGGTGGGCGAGGATAGGTGGGGACGAGCCACGCAGGCTCGGAGAGGAGAGGACGGCGAGTGCCTTGAGTCGCATTGGGGGTGTGTAACTGAACTGGATTCATGGGTGCTGATTATACTCGTGCTGCATCTAACTGCAAATACAGATTCTTCAGGAAAACGCTCCTCTTTCCAAACTAGAATCACATGAAATTTCATACGATTTCACTGCAAACAGGTCAGTTCTTACGAATATTTTATGAAATCCCCACACGTTCCAAGGACCAAGATGGCCCAAGGGCATGGAAACATACGCTTACAACGCGACGATGAACCTTTCATCCATGAACTTAAGAGGTGCAGCCCTTTTGTTGTACATATATTTGCACAATGTTTTACATAATGACGGATGTCTGCTGTGTCACACTTTACATGATCCACCCCAAGTCACACTGGTCGTTGTTCCTCGCCAAACCAAAATAAATGACCATGCTGCTTATTCTAAAATTCTAATCGTGTAATTGGTGTAACAACTTACAAGCTAATGATTTTACTTGCGCAGGCACACGGCTATACATAACGCCTTGCAACATCTTTCGAATTAACAGTCGTTGCACTGCATGCAGGTCAGCCGGCACGGCCACAATCATATTCAGCTTCCTTGCATTCGCTTTCCCCTTCTTTTCCCCATCCCCTCATCTCCGCATGTGAATTGAACATCGAGAGAGCCCATTGGCATCAATGTTATTGACCGCCGGAATAGGAATGGACATCGTGTGCAAGTGTCTACAAGATGTTTGGAGGATTAGCAAGATTATAGTAAAACAAAAACGAAAAATGGTGAATGTCACAGTATGTTTCACCGATTTTTAAGACATTATATAGTAGTTGCTAAACAGATATTAGCATACGAGTAGCATATTCATGTCAATTTTCTTCTGCTTTTTACTATAGAACAGACAACAGCTATGGAGATTGTGGCTCTTCAATATATTAGTGGTTTCACGACTTCAGGTAGATATGATCATTGATCAACATTCCACCCAGACTAAGCACAAATATTTTCAGAAGTGAACTGAGCTAGCTAGCAGCAAAACGAGACCTAATTGAAGGCACGTCACAAAGAAAATCACTTCACTAGGCAAACCAACAGAACAAACTAATACCATATGTCTAATATTCTTTTCACGGGTTCTGAGGCAGTTGCTTTTCACGGGTTCTGAGGCAGTTGCACGAGTGATTGCAGTCATTCTATTTACTGCTTTA
Organism: Stipa capillata; assembly: GCA_019208055.1. Classification (NCBI taxonomy): domain Eukaryota; kingdom Viridiplantae; phylum Streptophyta; class Magnoliopsida; order Poales; family Poaceae; genus Stipa; species Stipa capillata. The sequence continues at coordinate 76,852 of JAGXJF010004390.1, forward strand.
ATGAGTCTTCAGTCATTGTGAGAATTGGCGCTCTCAAGTTTCAACCAATAAACATGACCATAAGAAAATGGCAAAGGTAACAGGACACCAGATTATCTGGAGCTGTGCGTTTACCTGTTCTTGTGATCGGAAATACATGAATGGAGTATAGTGTAGAAAATTTGAAACCCTTGATGTGTATATATCAGCATATCTACAACAAAGACAAAATAGTTGCATTTACACAAATAAATCTGCGGCCTGTAAAATATTAACCACTATAAAAAATACAACATTACACCACTCACTTTTCAATTTGCCTGGTCAGATGACTCTTATCCCATAGGCCAGCACGTGACAGCCAACCCCATCTTAGGAGGAAATAACATTTGCTTAGCTTATCTTTCTAACAATTAAAACTAAATGCACCAGAAGATATATGAACAAGATAGCACATTAATTCCATAGTTATGGGAATCATAGACAATAGAAATAGAGAACATTAGGCTGGTACCACTCCAAAGGTTGAAAATCAGAGAAATGCTACTCCAAATGTGTCGCTTTGCTGAGTACCATTCCAAACAGCAAGAAATTATGAAAATGTATCACCTTCCATCCATCATCACAGTTAGTGGCCAGGTTGGTGACAGAAATGATTGGAAATCACATTCTTGCCCTCTGACTTTAACCCTAATTTTCATTGACCGGTATTCTAACCCAACCCGACCCGACCTGGGCACACCCAGCCAGACCCATCCCAGTCCCCTCCCCATCTTGTCTCAAGTTGAAAATTTGTGTTCATGTTGCTGAAAACTTGTTGCTCAAATCTGTGTTAAATCTGTGAGAATAAGCACCAAAATACATGTCAATGTGTGAAAAGTTGATACTCAAATCTGACTTGAATTAACTGCAGAAACCAAAATAGGAAGGACAGCAAAATGGTCATTTCACAACTAACAATGATGATGGATGGAAAAGTTAACGATAATAGTATTATCATAATTTCCTGCTGTTTGAATGATACTTAGCAAAGAGACAGCTGTTTGAATGATACTTAGCAAAGAGACACCTTTGGGGTAGAATTTCTCTAATTTTCAACCTTTGTAGTGGTACCAGCCCAGTTTTCTCAAATAGAGAAAACTTGCAAAATAACAAAAGATGCACTGAGATTTTAAAGCAAGGAAACTTGTAAAACCGAATATTCCTTCTGCGAGGAACACATAGGACAATAGATCTTGAAACCATACATTTTAAGTACTTCAGTAGTGCCTGATGTACCTTTTATTGAAAAGTTCTCCATCCGATTCCAGCAATGGTGCAATCTTTTCATCTAATCTCTGCATAACAATGAGCAACTTCTGCATACTTTCCGTAAGTTCCTGATCATTCATACAAGTTGCAGCAAGTGTCTGGAAAAGAATAAAATTGATATATCAGTGCAAGTATATTAAGCACTTAACAAAATCATCAGAGCCTGGGAAAATAAGCCAAAATCACCAGACTATCTTTACTTTTGGCTTAAGTTGTAGTAGAGTTTCTATGTACCAGTGCACTGCTAAAATTATACTGTTGCCAGCATATTATAAAGGGTAAAATCTCAAGTTTCTCAAGGGAAAGGAAATTTAACATATTAAATCTTACTGAAGCATCATGGCTTCACTCTAATACCTGTGCAGGACGTGAATTTGTGCGTCTCTGCAGAGCCAGGCGAAGTTGGTTAAAAAGGTCTCCCACAATTTCCTTTTGTTGTATAAGTGAGACAAGCTTTTCTTTCTGAGCATGGCTTTGGATGAGTGCATCAAACTGCAAATACAGGGGAACAAACGAACAAATTGGTCACTAAACAAGAAAGCACACCTCTATCAGCAACGGAGCACATACAGTGAAACTAAATGTGGTCCTTTCTAGGTTCTGTTTCAGAGAATTCAGGATCAACAGATGCAAAAATGTTTCAAAACAACCTGGTATGGTCTCAAGGGTAAGCGCAGCAACGTGGCACATACACTAAAAACTTAATGTGGTCTTTTCTAGGTTCTGTTTCAGAGAATTCAGGATCAGCAAATGCAAAAATGTTTCGAATCAACTTGCTTAATTGTCTTAAGGGTAAGTGCATCATCAGCATTTTGACATCACATGTTGTACAAGGTACTCAGGTCTAGGTTGCAAGTGGCTTGGCCCATTGGGCCACCTAACTTGGTTAAAAATTCACTTCCAACTTAATTGGTGGTTCAGTTTGTGTACATGCCATTGAATTTTTGTCAAGCAAGTGAACTAGGATGGGTCAATGGGTCAGCCCAACCTGACCCAGTTCGGTCCCTACTTAGGTCCCTTCATGTTATTGTTTCATCACTTCACCAATAGATAGACCTAGCTGGCATGCTCATGCGAGTTTAGGGACCAGACTAAAACTGAAATGACCCAAGTGAGACAATGGGACAAGTCTAAGGATCTCTGGTGCAATTTACTCAATCTAGAAACTAATGGAGTTTGATTTGATAATTAAATGATCAAAATTTATCAAAAAAATTACAAAAATAATCAGAAATCAAATGCAAGAAAGGGAAAATACCTGTACAGAATTAGTAAATGTTTTTTCATAAGGAAATCAGTAGATGTTCCAGAGAAGGCTTTTTACCTCATATCTCTATCGCTGGAATGTGATATACTAATGGAAAATGCTTTATAGAACTCTATTTTGTATAATTGGTGAGAAAAAGTAAGCAACCTAACCTCATCTTCTAGTTCTCGGCAGATTAATGCTGTCCTCCATCGTAAATGAACTTTTGATTGGCTTACATCTGTGAAAATATGGTCCCCCACATATAATATTTCATCCCCATGAATGTCTAGTGACTTCTCAACCATCTGAGCACTACCACCAGAATACAAGCCACCTAAATACCCAATTAAGAAAAGGGTAATAAGTCAGCGACACAACAAAAAACATTTTTTTCTGTTGAAGCTAGTACATACAAAACGGACAAATGCACAGAAAAGAAACAAAACATCAAGTTTGCAGGATTTAGCAATAAGCATAAAAAGGCTGCAGAAAATGGGAGGTAGCTCATCTGTGAACGAACAATGAAAATATAACTGCAAATCATCTTAGATCTCGAAGCCTTCAGACATATATATATATATTGTTTTCTTTGTTATGCAAAGTGCCCATTTACTACTTTCAATTTTGAGGATGTCATAAGAGTTTTTGCTTCACTACACCCTTCTGCAAAAAGTTTAGGAATCTTAAAGCAAAGTAAAAAACATAAGTTTTTTTTTCTCGAACACGCACCAAAGCACACGTCTTTTTGTATAAAGAAGAAATGACACAAAAGAGCATAGTTGTACAAGGATAACACAGGGCGACCAAACAAAGAAGAAAGAAAGAAAAGCTAAGAAAAAACTAAGGAGGAAAGAAAAGCTAAGAAAAAACTGAGGAGGTTAACAAAGCTAAGAAACAAAAACCCTATGGAACTAAGGCAGTGATGGTCAGGAGGCCGTGCGTGAAGCAGCAGCGACCTAAGCTCCTTGGCCCCTGCAAGCATCCAGAGGTTCGCCTCGTTAACAATCTGGTCCACGAGCTGCCCACAGTCTGGGCAGGCCCTGTCGAACACACAAGCATTCCACAGACGCCAAATTCTCCACATCGTGAGTAAATAACATAAGTTAAGGGCAAATGTGGTAAAGAAGATCTAAAGAAAGCAAACCTGGCCACATCGAAAGCCAAATATTTATAGGTTGTTGGGTTTAGATAAAAGAAAAGGAGTCAAAGAGTACAAGTTTTCCTAGGCCATTCGTTGAAAAAAATAATCCTTGACCCTAAATACTCAAATCAGGCACCTCCTATTGAGATACAAGAAAAATATATGTGATAATCTCTTAATCTCGTCTTGTAGTTATGCTTGATGGAAGTCACTATGAGAAAATCTCAGCACATTATATCAGATGGTGATGGGGCTGGTGGGCTGTGACCTTCGAGCTGCATGCGGCTACGGCATTGCCGTTGGAAGGTAAGAAGTCTTCTCCCAACTGATTTCTGGAGAATATTAAAGATACCTAAAGTAACAAGCTACTCCAACTAACGACAAATCCTCTTCTCTTTTTTTTTCTTTGCCATTAACAGCCCACCTTAATCCATTTTTGTTGAGGTTTACATTAGTACGGATTTGCCCCCACCTCAATCTAATTATCTTGCTTTAAGATTCGTAAACTTTCCACAAAAGGGTGTACTGAAGCAAGCGTCACATTATAATACCAAATAAAAATGCCCAAACTCACCCGCACATGCACATGCATCTTATGCAATCGCGCGAGCAAACCAATATATGTTGTGGCATTTACAACCCACCTATGCAAAAGGATCCAAATCAGGTCACTTTGTTTTAGTGGCTATAACATGATAAATGTGTATTTTGCTCATATAAAGTCATATATTAAAGCTGTTGATGTTGGTATGCCAAACGTTTTTCTATTCCTCCCCTAGCATGAAAGAATTTATGTCTTATTTTTCCCTCTTGGTCAATCTGAAAATTTTCTTCCAGTTCATATATAATTTTCATACAATATTGACTTCAAGTGAAATTATGATATCTATTTGCACCCTGAAATTTGAACATGTTCATTAACAGTGAAAAATAAGAGAACAAGTAGTGGAGGTTCTAATCACCTGAATTTGCTTTAAAACAGGGACGTAATAATCCATCGTTTGTTACAACCTCGTACAGTTGATGTGACATCTGGAAAAACTCTGGCTTCTTCGCAGAGACTATAACCTAATTTGATAAAGAATCAATTGATCTTAATGAAGTTTTGAGTATGATGGCAAGCAATGACTGACAAGCAGTTACCTTTAAAGTAACCAACATATAGGGGGTATAAATACTCACCATTTCAAACAGATCTCTCCATCCCATATCATTAGGAAGAAAGCGATTGAATGCATGATTCATCATTTTGTTCGTATAGTGGTAATCTGAGTTAGTAATAAGAAGCAACCTTTTTCCAGCCTGATGAGTTGAAAAGGGAAAACCAGTAATTCAGTATAGTGGTATAAGGGCTCTACTATTTCAAATGGATCATGAGCTCTTAAGGTTATGATGTGTCAACCTCTTTTTGATCTAGAAGAGCTAAAGGCAGTTCTGGGTCAGGCTCTACAAATCGCTCTGGCTCAGCCATTATTTCACTCTACATTTGAACCAGCTAAAGAAATTTTAAGACAAATATTAGTCGTAAATCATATATAATGACCAACGATTACCTTGAGTTGACCTTCTACATGTGCTCGAAAAAGTGCTTTGGAAACAGCCTGAAAAACAAAAGACTTCAAATTTTATGACACAACAAAGGTGGACAGTTGTAAAAGAAGCAGTAGTGCTTGTTACATTGTACAGCCCTTTGTAATCCAGTGGCCCAAGTTCAGCTGGCACCAACCCTTGATCCAACCTGTCAACCATCTGAAAAAGACCGATGTCCATATAAACATAGTTCAATTTAAACTTGAGAAAGGTTTACTATGAATGACCCGAGCTTATCACATCAAAAGGTTCAGAAGGTCTAACGACATTAAATTCAAAAACACTGTTATTTATTTATTTATTTATTTGCTTTAAAAGCGCTGCGACTATTTCCTGAATGAATCAAAGCAGGAGCGATCATGTTAATCTACATGTATGAGGAACAAATACAGTCTGATTCTTGAACACGCAGCAAGCTTGCTGGATGAGCTTTTCTTAGGAGGTGCTTATTCAAATGCTCAGCGCAAGCCGAGCACTCCCATTCATTACTGCTATAAACCCCCTACTAGCAAAAGGAATAATGACAACCTGGTTGTTGTATCCTCACAGGACATCATATCTGCAAGTCCATCTGTACATTAAATAATTTAAGAGCCTACAAGGTAGCATATGACGAACTCTAATCCCTTGGAAGACAACGGCACATGGTTCATGGATGAAAGAGAAGAGAACACCAGAACTACTAGCAAGAAGAACTTTCACAAGGTTAGCACTTGGCATCGTATTTTTTCTCTGATTTTTTACCATTTCTGCAATTCTTACCAAGTCTTTTACTGATATTGACAAATACTCTGCTTCTGAAAAGTCAATAATTCTATTATATCTGGGAGACAAATCAACTGACACTATTAGCTCATCTGATATGCAAATGCAAACAATGGTTGTTCATTTAAATGAATAACTAGATATGAAGTGACATCACACGAACATTGAAATGACAATTATCAGATAATGGAAAAGGTAAGTGACCTGCATGAACATGACAGCTTCTGAAACAGAGAAAAGGGTATTAAGGAACTCCCATGTACTTTCTTTCCGCAAATCCACCAATTCTCTTCCATATATGTCACTATTCACAAGCATGAATAAGATTTATCATTTTTCCCAGGAGCATAACAAAATTGACAAAATGTCTTGCCTATCTCTACCTCACTTCACGAGTGGACAGCATCTGGGTACCATGCATGGCCCTCTTAATGTAGCCAAAACGGTCAGCTTTGACCAAGTTTCCTTTTACTTTATCCATAATAAGACCCCTGATGACCTGTGGAAGAGTAATCATATCACTAGGGGTGATGTATGTTGTTAAGGTATTATGGATGAAATACACATTGGTACGCTACCAGGTCAGGATCAAATTCAAGGTCATCTACTGGGAACCCCATGCTCTTCAGGTTGGCCATCCCATAATCATATGCACGCCCTTCCCAGGCCTGCACAAATTTTACGACACATCGGTACTTTTTGCAATGTACCATAATAACTATACTGAACAATACATAGAACATTCACTTCGTCTTACCCAAGATGTGAGACTTTATTAGAGAGAGAGAGAGAGAGAGAGAGAGAGGAAAAACTACAAAAAGAATTACTCATAGTTGACACTGCTGCATACATTATCTTTAGATTTGCCAGTCATATCAGTTCAACATTATAAAAATTTCTACATATGAAATCCTCAGTTTCAGAGCATAGAGAAATCAAGAAAATGGATATTGAAGTACCATCACGTTGTAATGAATCAATGTATAATCCATATCATAGCCAATGACACTGATAGATCGAAGATTTAGTGTCCTGGTGCAGAAAATTCCACGAGGAGAGTGCCTTACTGTTAAAGGATCCTGCATTTAGCAAATAACAGTAGTCTCAGTCATTGGAAGGCTGACTAGTTTCTCCATCATCATGATGCTCAATCAAGATACAACTGCCAAAAGGAAAAACCAACCATGGAAGTTCAAGAAGGAAACATTAGCGGTCAGAAAAGAACTGCAAAACAAATCCGATGTTCACTGTGCAGAATTTATAGTTAAACGATGACCATGCAACTTTAGCTTTTAACATATTGTGCTATCATCTATTCATCATTTTCTTGGAATATTTTGGTTTTTGCCATAATTCATATCCACTCAGCTATGTTGCACTAAGTATTGGAAGTCGGTGCTACAAAGGCATGTCCGTTGTGGCTTTTTAATAGAACATTGTATGCATTCTCGAATAACTTCTCGATAAAACATTTCAAGTTAAATTAAGTATTTTATTCAAAAAGGGTAAAATTAGGTATGTATTTAACAAGTCAAGAAACATATGGATTTTATTAAGCATCTTTCTAATAGATAAAACAGCCATGAAATAATTTTGCCACTATGTCTGTTGAACTGCATATAGCTGAAAAAGCTTCAGGTATTATTACCTCCATACCATTTTCAAGAGTTAGCCTATGTTCTGTTTGATAGTTTACTTTCTCGGTGTAATATTAGTGCTACACAATGAGCAAATCAGCAAATTCATGAAAGCTTTATTTCATCAGGCTTATGATGAAACCTGGAAGCAGATTGATGCGGAAGTTCTAAGTTACATTGGTCAAAACATCATATAAATGTTAGAGAACATGAATAGAAATAGAAGAAGCATAGCAAACACCAGCAAGGTGAAAATCATGGTAATAGGGTAGAATATTACTGCAATTCCCAAGTCACTGAGCAATATTTCAGCTTCTCTCGCTTCTTTCCAGGCTATCTCCTCTATAGGACCATGCAATGTTGACTTGCCGTTCCCACCTAAAATCCAAGCACTTCCGAGTAATTACAAAAAAAAATTCTAGCATAATTTTGATGTTGTTATAGTATATTCCAGCAGGAAAAGAATCTATTATGTATGCCTGATACTTTTGTCGAACACAGTACTGCGTGAGTGCTCGTTTGATCTCACCGAAATAGTCAAAACAATTATGGACTAACATAACATCCGCTCGGCACAGAGGGAGTAATAGCTCAGAATTACGGAGGTCGGAGCTCACCGAGCGCCTCGAGGTGCTCCCTCCGCACGTTCAAATCCCCCTTGGTGCTCTCCCCGAGGTAGTCAACCTCCGAGAGCCTCGATGAGGTCACCGAGAAGTACCACTCCTCGTCCTCGTCCTCCTCCTCCTCCTCCTCACCCTGCTCCCCCTCCACCGCCGCTGGCTTGCTGGCGTCGAGCGCGCGGCACCGCAGCGAGAGGGGAGAGCCCGGGAGGCGGGCCCTGACGAGGCATCGCGGCTGCGGCGGTCTGGAGCGCTGTGTACACGACAGCTGCGGCGGGAGCAGGAAGCAGAGGCGCCGCACGAGGTCGACGGGGTCCGCCATTGCCGCGCGCGCTGATGGCTGCTAACTGCTTTGGTGAGCCCGAGAGCGTGGGCGAGTGAGTGGATGGGGGAGGTGGGAAGAGAGTGGGCAGTGGGGACGGAGGAAATACGTCAGACATATTTATGAGATCTCTTTATTTATTTGAATATGAATACTTTGATGCAACTTCGCTCAAGTGTTTGACTCGCAACAAATTTTGAACTGCTCTGTTGATTCTTGAAGGTGTTTTTTTTGCTTTCACAGTTAAAATATCTTACGTTTGTTCATGTCACATCGTAATGTTTTAGTGTAAATCATTATCGGCGATGATGATACTTGCACGAGTTTTGCTCCTATTTGGAAGCGTCGTCAAAAAGTCTATTCATCCTCTCGTTGGACCATGCTGGATCTAAGTAGTCACGATGGCTGCTGGCATGACCGGAACCCTCTCTCAGGGGTTCGGTAGAATGGTGGGGTGCGACACTTTAGGTGAAAACCTTGTCCCAATTGGAGTTGGTGCCAGTGACAACGGCACCCACGGGCGTTGTCCTTCTTCTTGGAGGCATTGTCAAAGAGTTTTGTTCACTCTCTACCTTTGGCCTCTATGTCCCCCGGGTGAAAAGCTTAGAGACAATGGCCCTCGATGTTTAGCGATCACATGGTCCGAGTGAAGGTCGATTGGAAGCTGACATTATTGCAACTTCGGGGAGCGGGGAGGGCACGGATGCTTCTAGAGGGTGGGCAGCGTTGGGCGGTTTGGTTCTTTCAACCTTTTGGGTTTGGGTGGCCCAAATCCGCTTCCCTTCGAACCTGACTTCTCTCTCCGGCGTCAGTAGTGTCGGCGAACGTGACCGTGGCCATCTTGGTTTTGGCACAACATGTAGAGATATTGCCAACAGTGACACTTCAGTGACGAATTCAAAGTCATCGGGTCGTGGATGCGATGGGTGATGACAATGATGCGATTGGCAGCTCCAGTGAGGGTTGCGTTCTTGTTTTGTGTGTGTCGTGCTGGGTCAGCTTTATCGGCTTCTCTATTCCATCGGACGGTACTCTAGACTTAGTTTAGCTAGGTGGCTTTTCTATTGTCAGGATCTTTGCACAATTGTCCTCTAATCAATTGTGCTTTGTAAAATTTCAACTTAGTTTTCCTCATAAACTGGGTCAACTCGTTCTTCTTTATGAAACTGCAGGAACCCCATGCCTCTTGACGAGGTTTGTCCACTAATACCGTGTCAGTATAATCAGATGTATAAGGTTTCCTGTAATAATTGAACATGTTAATCATGTTGGTTTAAGTTTGTATTATATTATTTTATATAACTAATAGGAGTAAAATACATTATGGGGTACCTAACTTGCAAAGTTGCTTTAAATAGGTTACTAGCCTCCTACACTGTACATCTAAAATGAGTAAACTCGTCTAAGTAGGTCACTCTGGCTAATTAGCAAATCATCGTGGCATGCCATGTCGACTTGTACTCTCATCGTAGCTTGGAGCGCATATAAATATAGTCTCCAAGACACACACAGCTGGTCGCGTAAAACCACTCACCATAGATCCAAGGTGGCTCTCGACTTTCCTTGTAGCCTTCCCACCATCTGCAACAAGGCCCCTATCACCCCGAGACTTCGCTAGGTTTCAATTCCTTGCTCCTAGCAACAATCTTCTTCTTAGGATCATGTCGCGCCACCCTTGTGATTGCGTTAGATGCCACAACTCAAAAGCTTTCGAATGATGAAAATAGTGAAATACTACGACTCCACAAGGTCGAGAGCAAACTAACTAATGGCGTAATCCTTGCTAAAATACGATAATATTGTAATGACGTAATCCCTGCTAAAATACGATAATGATGTAATTGATCTTAGGTGTAATCCTCAGTGATGAGAATGAAGTGGAAAGAAGATAAAATAAATAACATTTTTCTAACTCGACCGAGAAATTGTTATAATTGAGTTGATTATCTTAAACATCTATTCTATATTTAATGGTTAAATGAGTATTGTATATTTTTAAAATTATATGCGACTTTATAGATAGTATAATTTTTTTTAATATAGACCGAGAAATAACAAATGCGAAAAGAATAACGTAGTTAGCACATTCCCGATGTGACGTCCATGGATCGAACAAGGTGCTCCAGGAGCTCGCACGAGAGGCTTATCAAGAGGCGCTTTCCGGCTTTCGAACTCTCGAGATGCCATGCTTATGTTTGAAGCATAGGTTTTCGAACTGTCGAGATGCCATGCTTATATTTGGAGCATAGATTCTTCTTGGCTTCGAGACGACGGATACATAACAGGCTCGCAAAAAATACGATTGTAACATGTGAGGTGCAAGTAAGACCTGGACGTCGCAAGCAGACTCGTGATATCAGAGCGTATCGTTATCGTGTCTGCCGAAAAGAACGAAAAACAGAATACGCTTCTGGCCGGTGCTAAGAATCGATCGAGAATTTGTCCAGCTCTCAAGCACTTTTGACACGACGCGCACGTACGTAATGCCGATCTGCATGCACCCGACACGAGGATGGCACCGCCCTCCTGCAGACCGACGCGCATGCCACCCAGAGCAACCACGACGACGGCCCCGCAGCTCCGGCGGCGCTGCCTGTCTCGGCGCCGTCGCGATTGGGTGGCACGGCCAGCTGCTGCTCTACCGCCTCCGCGTACGCGCCCTCCTCCCAAGGGTCTAGGGGCGCGCCCCTGCTCAGCCCCTGCGGCACGTGCGGCTGCACCGAGACCCGCAGCTCCTCGTAGTAGCCGCCGCCGTCGGCGTCGCGGTCTGCTGCTGCGGCTGGCGGCGGGACCGGCGCCGGCGCGCACGGCGGGCAGCAGTAGCACAGCGTGAGTTGCATTGCGAGTTGCGCGCTTCACGTTAGTTTCGACGCGACAAGGAAAACGAGAGATTTGAACGTTGACGTACGTACTGTACGTGAACAACGTTCCGAGGAAGGAAATATATGTAGACCTACCGCGTAAACACAGTCCGATACTAACTTGAAATTGAGTGTAGTGCTAGTTTTTGAAGGACCGGGGGTTTGAGCTGGATCCGGAATTAGCAAAAAGTAACTCGGATCCTAGTCCTAGACGAACAATATTCCTTCTTCTAAACGGATTTGCTTTTAACAGTCAACACAATAAACAGTTTCGGAGGGAAATAAAACACATAATAGCCAGACTTAACCAGACTTAAAATGCTACAGGTACCAGCTCATAGTTTCAGAGACAAAATGATGTCTTCCAGTGGAGCAAATATAGAGGGAACTAGGTCTTCAGGTTCAGGGCAGGCTGCTTTACGCATAAACATTTTCCACAAAGACGTAAAATGAATCTCCTGGACTGAATCAGCAAATTCACATGGGTTGATTTTTATGATACTATGCAGGCTTGTATTGAGGTCTGTCATAAGCTGCTATGTTCTGAGGTTCACACTCCGGGCTGAAAAGCCGCACAAGCAAGGCTGATGTCGAGCTCGTAGAGATTGCTCCACATGATGCCCACCTGAGACTCCTTGGAACCGTTATCCGTGGACCTAGAGAATGAACGCAGGGTCAGCAAAATGGTTTCAGTTCTGAGTTGCTTTAAAGGACTTACACAAAACAACATAGTCATATGAAGATAGCAAAACGATGAGACTCATAAACCTTGATAATTACCAATGATATGATATTAAAAGGACACGATCAATAATAATCAAATAAACAAGCGAAGATGAATATTAAAAATATTGAAATAGAAAAAACTGGATCATCACCATAGTGAAGGCGGCAGAGCACCCAGAATGCAAGGGCACCACCAACAGAGAAGATGCCAGCAGTGTGACGCATCAGTCGGGAGCAAGGCTTTGACTCTGGCCGCATCACCTCCCCTTCTGACCATCCCAGTGCCTGTCGTAACGCCATTGCAGTCCTTGGATTCTTCAGGGATAAAGACCCTGCTAGTTTGCTGGAGTTAACAACAGGTTCCGGTGTTCAGCTGTTCAAACTTCAGAGCACTTTCACTTCCTGAAATTGTTTGTAGTTAAATAGTATATCTTTTCCTTTCCAAATAACCTCAGAGTAACTAATGTCCCAAAAATATTGGCAGATGTGAATTAGCTTTAAAACTGCAGCATCAGCAGTCTGATAGGATAAAAGTACATAGACTTATGCACTGATTTCTCATTGACTACCCATCTATTTGCTAAACACATAAAAATTGTTAAAATTTAATCAACTTAGATTAGAATTTACAATGTAAGACAATAACACACCACAAACTAATACACAGAGTCCATGATCTAGAAGAAAGAAAGAAATGTGTTAGCTAAACATTGTGTATACCACTCTCGTGTATTTTGGCCTTACAAAGATTGCCAAGTTATATGACCACTCAGAGGACTGCCTGTGATCAAGAAGTGATTCTGAAGAGGAATACCGATATGGGGAGCAACATACTACCTCCTAGCCACATTAGTTATCAGGTGGCACCGCATAGATGGAAAGAGGCCTCTGCTTGGATTATTCTCCTCCGGTCTCCAGCGTTGGCAGAGAAGGGGTCAACAGCGCTATTGTCGGGAGGGGAGGAGGAGGATACATGGGTTTCTAATTTCTGAGTAGGGGTGTGCATACTGCATACGATATATTGGTTAAGGTATATTCAGTGAATACTGTACCTTTTAAATACAGTAATTAAAATGAGATACCAAATTTAGAAATGAAAAACTTTGGTCCGTTATTCGTTTCGGTATCGGAAAATACCATATTTATCACATTAATGCGAACTAATAAATGGTACAGCGAACTAATAAATGATAGGACTAAGGGCCCGTTTGGGAGCCTTGGAAAAATATACCCTTGTAAACAAATTACAAGGGTATTTTACAAGGCTCCAAAGAAACCCTCAAATACAAGGGTATTTATTTCCACTTGTAAATTCTTGTTTGGGTAAAAAGGTATTTCAACTAGTGAGCTGAGCTGAATCATGGTTTGTACTTAAGAAAATGAGCTGACGTGAGCTGGTTGCATCAAAGCAAGCATAGTGAGTCCATGCATGTACAATACGCACCATCCACGTAGCTGAATTCGAGCCAATTAAGCTCGAGGACGATCTCGTCAAGTTAATTAGCCGATGGAACTAGCAAACTTGCCATGTAAACGTTAGTTAAAATAAAACTTCCCGTTAATGCTTAAGAAAATGAGCTGACGTGAGCTGATTGCATCAAAGCAAGCATAGTGAGCTGAGCTGAAAATGACTTATCACATATGAATTATATATAACAGAACTAGCATCTCTTAAGAAAAGAGGCATAGAGCGAAACATACACACAAAGTCAAGTGAACTAGTGTAAAATTACTGTGATGAATCTTGCCTTGACGAGTGTAAAATAACAGCATACACACAAAGCATAAAAACATAGCTCTGCCGACCACAAGAAGAGCAATGAATCTCCATCAAGCATCTGAATAGCTACAGATTGCATTCAAGCATGAAGCATTCTTCTCTTAGAAATCTGATATGTTTGAAAAAACACAATGTGAAGGCTACCAGAACATCTCTAAAAAGATTACATACATATTGCATGCCCAGCTGTGATATACAACAAATCTCGCATAATAGACATTAGCCATCACAAAAAAAAGTCAGAAAGTTAAGCATATACGAAGTTCACATGTTTTACTATGTTGAAGTGGATATGGATCAACAAGAAGGTGAAAGTGATGCACCTTAATAAGGGTAAAAGAGTACCACAAAGCAGAGTTTCTTACCTTGTCCTGAAGTTCCAACTACAGAGAAAAGATGTTCCTTGTTCCTCAGCCCCAAATTCGCCTGCAATAACGAAAGGAAAAAACCGTAAATTCTCAGGGCCAAACAGTCTTGTACTCTCTCAGGTAATACATGAATCAATATATTGATATATCAGAAAGAAACTCCAGCTGAGGAGGCAATAAATATGCTTCTCACTGAACACTTTCATATTGACTTGCACTATCTTTTATAGATCATACTCTTTAAACACCAATGAGGTACCATGTACAAATGAGACAAACTATTAACTTAATAAAATTTCCTATTAACTCAGAGCAAAATTTCCTGATACCCTGTTAAACACAAGAGCCATTATCATTGAGTACCATCATCACACTAATGAAATTAGCTTCTCTTAACTTTTTTAGCTAAGGACAAGTTAGCTAAAATAATACCTCATACACAACGGCAGAATGCCAAGCATTTTTGAATATACATAACTAGTTATATGTTGTACCACTGTAGTAATACCTCATACACAAAATATACTAGCAAGCTGAACATGCAATCCATCAAATATAATCTCTTTTTCCAACTCTATCAGTAGGAAGCACCAAGAAGTCATCCTTTTCAGACAGCTTCATGTAATAGAATTCTAGTACTTGAACAAGGCATATTACCAATACAACGAACTTGCAAGAATTGTAACATGACATATGGCCCTTCAGTTCAGCTTGACACACTTCTAGAGGGGTGAATACACAAATTCTGCTTGTAATCACAAATTTACACATCATTCACATATATACACTCTATTTTCTGCAACCAATCACAAATTCACAAAATGCACAAATATACACTCAATTTCTGCTAGCAATCACAATGCACAAACCTTCGGGAGAAGGGAGGAGGCAGCCGGGGACGAGTAGCTCGGGGATGAGGAGCCCGGGAGGAGGGAGGAGGCAGCCGGGACGAGTAGCTCGGGAGGAGGGAGGTGGCCAGCGCTCGGGACCACCAGATCCAGGAGGAGGCAGCCGGGGACGAGTAGCTTGGGGAGGAGGAGCTCGGGATGAGGGAGGAGGCAGTCGGGACGAGTAGCTCGAGCTGAAGGGAGGTGGCCGGCGCTCGGGACCACCAGGACGAGCTTGGGCGGCGGCGGTGGAACGAGGCGGGGAGGAGCTCGGGCGTCGGCGGCGGAGTGGGGCGGGGAGGGGGCGACCTCGGGCGTCGGGGGCAGAGCAGGGTGGGGACGAGCCCGGGATGGGCGGGGAAGAGCTCGGGTGGGGTGGGGAAGAGCTCGGGGAGAAGGAGAGGTGGGGACGGCGCGAAGTGGGGAGAAGGAGAGGTGGGGGGCGGCGGAGGAGTGCGCCGACGGGAGGAAAAGAGAAACCTGATGTTCCTCAGATTAGAAAACGGAGGTGCTGTGAAGATTATTATTTTTCGGGTGTAAATGAAAAAACGACGGAAACGGGCCGGCCCAAAACTGGGTATCCAAACAGTATTTTTCGGTCCGGTCGTTTTTTCTTCGTAATGGCAACCTTGTAAAAAATTTCACTTGTAAACAGTTTACAAGGGTAATTTACTTGTCACCAACAAAACCTTTGAATACAATTGTAATTTTATTCCTTGTTTGGGTATTATCTAAAACTGCTCTTCCCTTCTGGAGAGCTCCCCTTCACTCCTCTCTCCTCTCGTCTCACATCATATTCGAGCACATCAGAACCCAGATTGATTTCTCTTCGCCCTTGCCGCAGCAGCCATCGTCTCCGCGGCCTCCTCCGGCGACGTCCCTCTCGCTCTCCCTCTCCCTGCGCGGCTTGGATCGGCCCGATCCGTCTCCGTCCCAGGAGACCCCTCCTGTACAGCCCGCTCCAGCGTCAGAACCACGACATGGCAAGTGGAGAGCAAGAACCACGGCAGAAATCCGAGAGATGTAGAACTCACCGAGCTGCAGCGTGCGCAGGATCGGAGGGGGTCTCGAGGCGATCGTCGAAGGAGGAACAAGGAGCCGCCGAGTCCTCCCCGCCGGGACAAGGAGCCGCCGCGCTCAGATCTGGCGGAGGCGAGCGTGGGGAGGAGGCGAGCGTCGGGAGGAGGCGAGGAGGATCCCGGGGAGGTGGTGATGGTGGCCTCGTCTGCGACCTCGACGTCAGCGTGGCGGTTGCTAGCCGCCGAGCGCGGCGAGGGACACGGCAACGACGACGACGAGGCTCCGGCAAGCGGCGCTCGGTGGTCGCCTTCCTCTGGAGCGGGCGGTCGCCTTCCTTGCATGTGGCGGTGCGGGGAGGCCGGGGAAGGAGGAAATCCGTGGCGGCGGCGTCTCGTCGTGGGCGGGCGGCGACCGTCGTCTCGAACCCGATACTCGTCGGATTGGAAAACAGAGCACCTGAGGAGATTATTTTTTTTACCCGTGTAACTGATAAAACGACGCATACGGGCCGGCCCAAAACCGGCAATCCAAACACTGTTTTGCGGCCCGGTCGTTTTTTCTTCGTGGGCTGTAAATTACAGAGGTATTTAGGCCAATACCGGGCTTCCAAACGGGGCCTTAGGCCCTGTTTGGGAAATTGGTATTATTTTACACTTGTAAAGATTTTACCCCTGTAATTTACTTGTCCCAACAAAACCCTTGTATACAAGGGTAATTAATTACCCTTGTAAATTGGTGTTTGGATAAAGGCTTGTAAATTTAAACAAGTATTCAGATTTTGAACATGTGACACCAATATACAAGGGTAATTAATTCCATCAAGAACATCCGGAGCAAGGGAAGGGCTGAACCCAAATTCATGAAGGAGAAAAGGTCAATCCGTTGACCTACACCTCACGCTTCCTCCCCAAAATGCAAGGATTAGAACAATGAAGACCACAGATCTTGCCCAAGACCCAGCCCAAGCAACATTCCCTCAGAATCCCACAGAATGAGCAGCAAAAATCTGGAGCCATGGCCTGAAGAGCCAGCACAAGCAAGCCTTGCTGCTTGCTAAGTGCCAACAAAGCAACTAACTGCTGCTACTACATACATACCCATTGGTGAAGAGCAGGCCGAGGCAGAAGCTCCCAACGCAGAGCAAGAGGACCCATCTCCTTGCCACGGCCCCCTCCCCTCCCCCTCTCCTCCAGCTCATGGCCGCCGTCGCTGCCGCAGTGCCGCGCTATCACCAGCTCAGCTCAGCTCAGCTTGGGGAGGGACGCTGGCTCTTGGGGAAGGGGGGACGTCGGGGTGGCCGGCGCTCAGGAGGACGTGCTCGGGGAGGCGCTTGCGGCGTGGCCGGCGCTCGAGACAACCAGATCCCGGAGGAGGTCGGGCGGGACGGGCCGGGCGGACCTCGGGCGGAGATCTGGCGGGACGAGGTCGTCGGAGGGTGGGGAGGAACGGCTCGGGATGAGCTTGGGAGGGGAGGAGATCAGCTCGGGCGGCGGCTCAGAGATGAACGGCCGCGGGACGAGCTTGGGGAGGCGGCGCTCGGCAGGCGGGGCGAGGAAGCGGGGCTCGGCGGTCTCCTTCCTCGCGCGCGGCGGCGGTCGCCTTCCTCGCGTGGCCGGCGTCGCCTTTCTCGCGGCGGCGGCCCGATCTCGGTGGCGAGCAGTGGCCCGATGTTTCTCGGAATAAAAAACGGACCAGCGGAGCAGTGTGTTTTTTTACGGGTGTAAATGGGAAAACGACGGAAACGGGCCGGCCCAATACCGAGAATCCAAACAGTGTTTTTCGGCCCGGTCGTTTTTTTTTCGTGGGCTGTAAATTACAGGGGTATTTGGGCCAATACCAGGCTTCCAAACAAGGCCTAAGCTGTAAATTACAGAGGTATTTGAGCCAAAACCGGCCTTCCAAACAGGGCTTTAGGCCCTAAACCCACTCCCAATCCCAAATCCCCCACCGCAACAATCCACCCCCCCCGGCCATGGCCGACGACCCTGCCTCCGCCGCCGCCGCCTCCCGCTCCTCCTCCTCCGCCGACGAAGACGACGAGGGCACCGACAGCGACAACTCTAACTCCGACCCAGCCGCACCCCAGCACCCGACGCCACCCCTCCCCGACAACTCGGCCCCTCCTCCCGCTGCCGCTGCCGCTGCCGCCACCGAACCCGCCGGTCCAACTCCCCCTCCTCCTCAGCTGCAGGGGGCGAGCGCCGGGGCAGCGACGGAGGACTCGAGGCGGCTGTTCCAGCGGCTGTGGACTGACGAGGAGGAGCTGCTCATCCTGCGCGGGTTCCTGGAGTTCACGTCGCGGCGGGGCACCGCGTTCGCGTCGCACCAGTACGACACGGGGCCCTTCTACGAGGAGATCCGCCGGAAGCTCTCCTTCGAGTTCTCCAAGAACCAGCTCATCGAGAAGCTGCGCCGCCTCAAGAAGAAGTACCGCGTCTGCGCCAACCGCATGGCCGCCCAGGGCGGCACCTTCGCTTTCAAGAGCGCGCACGAGGGCGCCATCTACGACGTCGCGCGCCACATCTGGCGCCCTGCATTCAAGCGCGACGGCGCCGCCGGAGGCGACGCCTCCGACGAGGACGACATCAACCCCGCAGAAGCAGCAGCAGCCGCAGCTGCGGCCGCCGCCACGGCGCTGCCTGGTGCAGTTGAGGACGGTGGCGGAAGCGCGTCCATGCCCACGCCGAGGGGCAGGGGCGGGCGGCGTGGAAGGAGGAGGACGGCGCAAGAGATGGAGGCGCCCACATTGCCTGCAGCTCCTGCGCTGATGTTAACTGATGTGACTCAGGAGCCGGCTGTTGTTGCGATGGAGAATTCGGTGCCGGTGATTGCACCACCACCTCCTGTGCCAGCTCCAGTGACAGCCAATGGTCCCACTGAAGAGGATGTCCGGAGTATTCTGTCACCGCTACTGAAGGAGCTCATCAGCTCTCTCGCTGTCGCTGGGCAGACCGGACCGGGATTGGGTTTGGGCATGGGATTTGGGGGCGTCGGAGGTGCCGATATTCTCAGACTTGGTTTTGGGGAGGCCGGACTGAACCCCGGGGTGCCCAGTGATGAGAAGTGGAGGCAGCAGCAGATTCTGGAGCTGGAGGTCTATCTGAAGAGGATTGAGCTTGTCCGGCAGCAGGTTACCTCGGCGCTAGAAGAACTCAGGTCATCAGAAAGTTGATTAGTTTCTCTTGCTCTGTAATCTCCGATACGGAGGTTACTGTGTTCTCTGAAGATTTGTGAGTATTTGTTTACCATCAACTTTTGATGTTGGATAGTGCGGCATTTGGAGAGGGTATACAGAGTTGATGTGTTATAAGCTTCTAATTATATACTTGGCCACTTGGGTCTAGCTTAGTTGCATGTAGTTGCCATAAGGTTAGAGATGAACTTTGATCTGTAGATGGAATGATGATCAAGGTTTGTCATTACTTGTAGTTCACTTTATTCTCTGATGTGATCAGTTTTATAATTTGATAAATGCAGTGAAGAGTTTTGAGGCTGGAGATTTGTGACCCACACTCTCGTTTTAACTTGACTTTGTAAGTTGTAATTGAGCATTTGTTTATGGCAGAAGACTGAGAAGAGACAGGAAATTGAAAAAGAAAGAGAGTATCGTACGGCAAATATTGAATGCACAGCCGTAGCTTTGTTAAGTTTTTGCTTCATGGACATTGTTTGCTTCCGCGTTGGTGATTCATTTTGCATGCAGGACTTGTGCTGCCTGGAACTCAGTGAATCAACGATGCTTCAAACTTCTGCTGTTGCTGGTTACCGATGCATATATCTTAATGGCTTTTCGTATCCAGTTCCACTATTTCGATTGAGCCGTTGACAGGCATGCACACTGCCTTGTTTCTGGTAAATCTAGACAAGTTTCTTTTGATTTTTTGCATGACAGGTTATTATTCAGTCGGGTCGGAGGCAGGGTATTAGTTTGTTCTTTCATCCTGGTTGGTTATGAAAGTTCAGCTACAATGTTTCTGCTCGAGATGTATTTTTGTCATAATACTATGTTCGCCTTTGCTCAACCTTTTTTGCAAACATTCAGCATACAGATTAAGCTTGACTGCTTCATTGGATTATTATGGTGTGTAATGCATTGTTTTCCTTGTGGAATGTTCTCAAGGCTTTTGCAGCAATGTCTTCAGCAACCATGTCGAGACCATCGCTTTACAGAGGAAAAGGAAGCAGCACG
This sequence comes from Stipa capillata, assembly GCA_019208055.1. Lineage (NCBI taxonomy): Eukaryota > Viridiplantae > Streptophyta > Magnoliopsida > Poales > Poaceae > Stipa > Stipa capillata. The sequence goes on from JAGXJF010004390.1 coordinate 97,297, forward strand.
GTACAGAAAAGGAATGAACTCCGACGAAGCAGAACACATGAATAAAAATGTAAAAACACAGGGTGAAATCGAAACGAATGTGCCCCTGGAGAAGTTCGCAGGATATCCATGGCTACTGGATGCTGCATTCTCCTCCGGCTCCGGGCGACCGCTCCTCGTAGCAGCGGTAGCCCATGGCCGCGGGCGGCCCGCGCACGCCGTAGCTGTAGTAGTGGCAGCCGGGCAGGGCGCAGGGGCTGGAGTAGCAGCCCGGCGTGCAGCGGTACCCGTGCCACGGTCCCTCGTCGCAGCACGCCGCCTTGCACGCCTTCTCGCAGTTCTCCTTGCAGGCCTTCTCGCAGGCCTCCTGGCAGGGGTTCTTCTTCTCCTTCGGCTTGTCGTCCTCGACGCTGACGACGGCCGCGGCGAAGCACGCCTTCCTGAGCACCTGCACCACGCACACCGGGTCGACGGTGCCGACCACCGTCAGCGTGCACTTGTCCGTGTCGATGTCCATGGACTTGATCCCTGGAGTGTTACGGTCACACCCATTTGGTAAAAAAGAGAGAGGGAGGCGCAAGATAGATGCAAGTTCCGATGAGATAAGAGTTAGATAGGAAGGGAGATACCCTCGAGCTTGGCAACAGTTGACATGATCTCAGTCATGCATTTCCTGCCGATGAGATCAGCTCTGATCACTGTCTTCTGCACGTTATTCAGAAGTAAAACACAAGCATTCAGTACAAGCATCCGGCGGAAACCCCCCCAAAATAGCGTAGAAGCAAACCCAAGAATATGATCACTAATTACCTTAGACATTGTGAGCTAGCTGTGTCAACACCCTTGGACTTGGGGTCGGCGCAGAATCTGCGTGGTGGAGAGCAAGGCGCTGTCTGAAGTTCTGCAAATCATGTCTGATATAAGGTGGAACCATGCATGGAAGTCAACTAAGCAATGGCCAGTGGCTGTTTGTTTCCAGATAAAAAAATGGCAGTGGCTGGGAAATAGGAGTATATTCTTACTTGTGCTCAACTAGTGCTAGTGGATAGAATTCTTTTCTTAATACAGGATGCTGCAATTGTAGTTGCACTATAATACCGGAAACCGAACTGGTCAGTCTACGCTCTCTGTTTGTTTCTCGTCCGTGTTGAAATGTCAAAGCCACAAGGTTTTTAAGTCCCAGTTCCTAACAACCCTTGCGTTTCAGTCATGACAAAGATCGATAGAAATACAACGTAGGTAGCCGGAGAAAGGGATGCTGTCGGAAGTTGTACAGAAGCTTATGTACTAGGACTTCGTCAACCCAAGAGGTCCACTCAAGTGCCAAAGCATAATTGGCTAAGACTTCGTCATCCAACGAGGGCGAACGGCAATAGTTGGTTAGTCAGACTACTAGGTTCGGATTGGTCAGGTTTGCAACGAGACATGTTAGGTGGCAAGGCAATGTATGAACACTTGCATAAGATTCAGTTGACTAAGAAAATGTCAGGACAAAGATACAACGCACAAGAGCTGAAATTGGCTAAAAATTGGAGCACAAGAGGTAGTACATAGTATATGTGACCAAGTTGAGAGATGGGAGCTTTAGGCTAGGCTCCGTTCTTTTTAGCTTCTTGGCTAGTTTATGGCTCAGAAAGTTATAAGTTGAAAAGGAGTTATGATGGGGTTAAGCACCCATAAATTTCCGTTGGTAGCAGGAAGCTAGGGAAAGACGGCTTCCTGAGCTTCTCATCCAACATATTAAATCTGCCCTCCAAGTTGGTTACCACTACGTGCCCTTGCCCCTCCCACCCAGTTCTAAGCCCAGCCCCGCACCCTGCACCTGCTCCCCTACCCTCCTCCTCTCTCTCCCGAGATGCCAGTCCCCGCCGCCGCCAGATTCGTCACCCCAGCATAGATCTCGCCCCCGCGGCCCGGCTGCTCTTGCCCTTCCTGGCCCACCACCGCCCTCCTCCCCCGCTGGCGTCCTCGGCCCGCCACCTACTTCCCTGCTCCCGTCCTTGACCTTGCCGGCTCGCCACCGAGCTCCTCCTGTCCTTCCCGACCTGCCTCCGACCTCTTGGCGTCCCTGGCCCTCCACCGACCTCCCCGACTGCTCCCGTCCTCGACCCAGCTGCTCAACATCTGCTACCCTACTCCTCTTATGCCATTTTCCTGGCCCTTTGTTTATGTGATGTTGTGCAAAAATGGTTATGTCATAATGCAGAATGATTCATCAATGCTTTTGTGATGCAATGAACTGCATGTGTGATATATGTAACTTGTTGTTTTATTAGTGGCACATCTCTACATTTAGCTACTGTTTATGAACTCAGAAATATGAGCTATTAGAAGTGAAATTGAAGTGGAGAGGCACGAACTGATTTGGATAATTTATCTTTATTTTTGCTATTCTCTTCTTTGTCATTGAGGACGAATTTCTGGAAGTATTTACGTTGATGCAGATGTAAAAGTTCTATGAATTGCTATCAATTTTTTTGTATTGTACAGAAATTGGAAATTTGGCAAAGGTTATTACTATTTGTATAGCAATTAGCTCTATTTTAAATGAGAAATTTACAGAATTTGACATTGCTAGAACCAACGCATAAACAAACAAATAATTCTAAGGGTATTACAGATATTACACTATTCATCATAGGAAATAAGTCTTGAGCTGCTAAAAGGAAGGGGATCAAAGTTTATAAAGGCTTACTCCCACAGAAGCTCTTGTGGGCATTAAGTTTAAGCTAATTTATGCACAAACCTAAACAAAAAGAAGAGACTGGTATTTCATATACTTGTCAGAATAATCTTTCATATTTTATTAGAGCAATACAGATTTATACTCCAGTGCAAGAGGAACATACTTGTTTCTTTCTCAAATTTAAGACCAAGGAATATGCTAGTCGAAATTATTTAAACATTAGCTGTCGTCAGTCCAATTTTTGCAAGCGAGTTGGTTTTCGGAGATGGGCTGCTGCTTAAAGCTTGACCACATCCTCCGGGCCAAGCCTGGCCGGGCCGGCCTACAACACCGGATGCGTTGCTCATTCACTTTTTTGTGAGTGTTTCATGAAAACACAAACGTGTGTTCTGCAATTTTACGGGTACCATCTTTATATGGGCACGCATGATCATTCTTCAGTCTAGCCATGGCCTCATGCAATAAACCCCCGAAGACTACTTGGGTCTGCCGCTGCATTTCCGGAGGCACAAGAAGATGGATTTCAGTCACTTATCGATAAGGTGGGGGCACGGCTACCTAAGGGTAAGAACCTCACGAAAGATGGTTAGGGTGACTCTTGCAAAGTTGGTGCTGTTGACCACATCTACTTACCACATGTTGGTCCTAACGCTGCCTAAACAGGTGCGGACGAAGCTGGACAGAACTCAAGGGCTTTCGTTTGGAAGTGCGATGACGGCGAGTCGACAAGCGGCGGTCACTCGCTTGTAAACTGGAAGACCATGTACAGATCCAAGATGATGGGGGGCTCGGGGCTCACAGACGTTGAGAGATTCAGCAGGGCATTTCGCCTGCATTGGCCCTAGTTCCAGTGGTGTGCCCCAGATAGGCCACGGGTAGGCACGCAACTGCCTTGCTACGACACTGACATGGTGCTTTTCCGTGCCTTCGCGTAGATCACAATTGGAAATGAGGAGAAAACGTTGTTCTGGCACTACATCTGGGTAGGTGGGGCTCTGCTACTTCCAAGCACCAGAGCTGTTCATGATTGCAACAAAACCATGTAGAAAGAGCTTGACAATGAGATCTAGATTACATGCATGACCAAATTAAGCAACCTGGCGCAACTCCTTCAATACATCGACCTTGAGATGCTGCTTGTCCGCGTAAATCTGGACCTGCGGCGCAAGGACAATATATTAGATGGAGGTGAACGGCCTCTTGGGATTACTCTGGCCTCAAGATACAGTTCCTGGCTGCTTCACGAAATTTAAGGCATAAAAATTCGGCGGGCGATGGGGGAGCCAAAATAGATGATTTTCTCGTGGCTTGTTCTACACAACCACATTCTCACGGTTGACTCTCTAGCAGTTAGAGGAGGACCCAATAACCCGACGTGTCAGCTTTGCCTCTGCTCACCCAAGACTGCTTCACACCTCTACAAGGACTGCCGCTTCACCATTGAGATCCGGCATTTGGTCCGTCAGTGGTTGGGGATCTTTGGCACCATATCTCGAGAGACATGTGCCTCGATTGATGAGTGGTGGGAGGGGACCTTGGGTGTCATCCACTTTGACTTGAAGTGTGTAAGAAACAGTGATTTCATTTACGTCATGTGAAACGTCTAGAAGGAACGCAATCGGCGCACCTTCACCGAAAACGGATAACGTATCGGGAAGTCACTTCCCTCGCTTTAGATGATATTAGATATGTGAGTCTTTTCAGTCTTGCCCCCTGGCATAGGTGTTCCGGATAACCAGGAGTAATCAGCAAATGAAAATAGATTTCTTTGCGTTGTTCCATCCAAAAATAATGGCACTTAGCTTTGTAAATATTCCTTTATCTCCTTAATGAAATGGCAATGCTCCTACCATATTTCTCAAAAAGAACAGAAAAACCTGAAGACTGAGGACTGGTGCATGTCTTGCAATAGACCAGATGGTGTTCCTAGTAAACCACCGGTCAAAGCTGGATCTATAAATCAACCGTCCATTTGTCCTACTATATGGGCTTCTGCTGTGCTGCATTTAGGAAACATGAGTCAATCAAAAGTAGGTTTATGAATTGAAGTAGGCAGGTGGCTATCTTGCTGTCTAATCTAGTCACGTTGTGCTTTGTTGTCCTCTCAAAAAGGATGCCATTTCGTTTTCTTGTTAGGTTCAGCCAGATCTTGTTGGCGATCAAATTCATTTTGATGCCAGCATCTTCCACTGGAACATAAATAAAGTAAGAAAACCACAATTCGGGCCTATTGTTTCTTTCAACACTGACAGAACATCTTTCTTTTAACATACGTGTCATGTAATACTGCTTGTGTTAGACCTAAGAGTCTGTCTCCTATGCAAATGGTGGACCTCTAGTGTATTTTTTTCAGGAACACACGATAGCGCGTCTTTTTTCATTAGAAAAAGAAAACATGGTTCAAGATACAACAAACAGAGATGCAGACAGAGTACACATCCCACGCAGTACACCTAAAACAACCTAATTGCCCAAAATACCCACCGAACTCCACTCGCTAGCAGTGGCAATTAACCTGTCTATAAAAGTGGGCAGCGAGCACGTCTCGTCACTGAGGATCCTCGCATTGCACTCCAACCAGATCGAACGAAGGACCAGCAAGATGAGACCATTTCTGCTCAACTTTTGCTTAGCAGGCCAGCTGCTGTGCAGAGTAGACCACCAGGGCAGCAAGACATTGGAAGCAGAGGGGGTGAGGAGGTGCCTCCTCATGCTTGTCAAGACATGGTGCCAGATTGCTCTCCCGAAAGTGCAGCCAAGGAGGATAAGCCCTATCTAGTGTATTTTGGTTAGCTGGATAAGCCCTATCTAGCTTTGAAATTTTTCCACAGGAAAACATGAGCACTTTGTAGTAGGAGCAATGTGTTGTAGTATTTTAGTCTTCTGAGCTGATGGTCAATGTATGTCACACGACACATCTCCTAGATGTTAGGTGGCGTATTGGAGTATAAGCAGGAATTTCTGTTTTCTGAAGTAGTTTGAATCTGCAAGTATGATGGTGTTGATGCATTAGGTTCCACGCATTGGATACCCATGATATCAGTTTTGGGTTCACTCATCTGATATCCATAAGATCAGTTCAGTTTGTTGTAAATGAATCTTGTTCTTTGTGTACTGTGTAGTAACGATTTCAAAAATTGTTGCTTGAAGATCATAAAAAGAGTTTCCGTTTCATATTTTCTTGAGATCAAATACTATATTATTCAACTTCAAGTCAATCTGCTAGCCGTTTCTACAAACTTTAGCATTGGAGCCTTTCTGATCCAACCAAGAACTATGCCAAGTGGGCACACACAAATTATCTCTTTTGAAAGCTCCAAGGAAGAAATGCTTCATGATTTGTAGTTTGGGTGAGCAGAGCCACAGAACTACAGAAGCCCATCACTTTCTACAGCACGGGGTGCTTGCACGCCGGTTCAAAGCAGAAATCGAGAGGTTTTAAACAAGTCAATTTCATGATTTCATCACAGGACCGTGGCCAACTGGCCATCCAGATAAGCCTTATTAATGCTTATCACCAACAGCGTAACGGGTTGTTCTTATGTCTGACAGAGCCATGTAGCGTGAGACTTGGCGTGAGTCGATGAACGAGCAGCTTTTCCAAGGTACGCGATCGCTATCTTCACGAGATTACGGTCTGATTGTCTTTGATTAGAGTAACACGGACGATGGTATCTGCCCTAACTTCCTTTTTATTGCTCACCTATATCCTGACTTAACGTGGCATGTTGTAAGCTGACGGCTTGATTTAATCCAAAGAATCGGTAAAACGGAAGTCTGTAATCTTTCTGTTCAGACATACAATGCGTATTTTATTTATCAAAGTTCATATTTTATTCATAATTTTTCTACAATATTTCGTCAATAGTTACAAAATCACAATAATAATAAAATCCTTTTGAATGTAAATCAATGATATCAATCTTGTGTCATATAAATTATATATTGTTAAATTAATTATCGATGGAGATATTAATTTTAACAATTAAAATACGTCAGGGAGCAGTATTTAAGTGATCCTCGGAGAAATCGATCCACCTAAAGTGACCAATCACCAACCCGAAACCTGCACACATCGCCGCCTTTCTTTGCTTGAGGTGGAAGTAGCGGTACTTGCAGGTTGCGACGCACACAGCCAGGCTCCTTAACTCACACGGTCACACCAACTCTGCTTTGGGCCCAATCTTTTCGCCTCATCTCTCACTTTCCTCACTATATAACTATCAGGTTCCTCTCTGCCTGCTCAGCATCTGGCGAAGCCAGCAGCGGTCTAGCAGCCATCATTGAGCAAAAGGCCAGTTGCATAATCGCAGCAGTAGAGCAGGGCACGATGATGGCCCGGTGTTGCTCCTCCCTGTTTCTTGCGGCGGTCGCGGTGGCGCTTGTCCTCGCGGCGCCGTCGCTCGCCGGCGACCCGGACTACCTCCAGGACCTCTGCGTCGCCGACCTCAACTCAGGTAGGCAGCTCAAGATTTGCTGAATTTCTCTGTTTCGTTCGCAACAGATTCAAATCGAATCGGTACTTCGGTTCCGCATTGAAGAGGTACGGCTATACACTCTTGTAGTGTCTGACACTATTGACGTAGGATAGAATTCATGTTGGTAGTTAATGCTAAATTTAGTGCCGATTCATGGTTGGATGCAGTACCATCCAACCGATGGGGATGGGAGGAAGTAGACGATTAGGACCCAAAATCTAGGATCATCCGCTTCCTTCCAGACAATCCGACGATTAAGCTGTTTATAGCTTCATACGATGATTCACTTGAAATAACTCGGAGTTCCAAAGATCCATTAACTTTAGTATTAATACTGTACCCAATGTCAAGCTTGAAGTTTAGCTTAACTTCGGTTCTAAAGTATACTCACGAGTCATCGTTTCCCACAATCAACTGTGCGACTTGGCGACTGTGCGTCTAATCTGAACCGTCCGCGGGACCAACCCGGCGGTACGTACACGAAGCTCATGCTCATGCATTGCAACATCCCCCTCACCCGTTTGCGTTGCACTTGCAGAGGTGAAGGTGAACGGGTTCCCGTGCAAGGCGAACGCGACGGCGGACGACTTCTTCACCGGCATCCTCGCCAAGCCCGGCGCCACCAACAGCACCTCCGGCTCCGTCGTCACCGGCGCCAACGTCGAGAAGGTCCCGGGCCTCAACACCCTCGGCGTCTCCCTCTCCCGCATCGACTTCGCCCCCGGCGGGCTCAACCCACCGCACACCCACCCGCGCGCCACCGAGGTCGTCTTCGTCCTCTACGGCGAGCTCGACGTCGGCTTCATCACCACCGCCAACAAGCTCGTCGCCAAGACCATCGCACAGGGCGACGTCTTCGCCTTCCCGCGCGGCCTCGTGCACTTTCAGAAGAACAACGCCGACAAGCCCGCCGCCGTCGTCTCGGCCTTCAACAGCCAGCTGCCCGGCACGCAGTCCATCGCCATGACGCTCTTCGGGGCCTCGCCGGAGGTGCCCGACGACGTGCTCACCAAGGCCTTCCAGATCGGCACCGCGGAGGTGGACAAGATCAAGGGCAAGTTTTCCCCCAAGAAGAGTTAAAAGAGCTAGAGCGAGACCTGAAGAAGTCTCGGACTTCTGTTGAAGTTCCATTCGTTTGTTCATTGATTTGACTGTCATTTCTTTCCGAGCTTTGTGGTAAGAGTGACCTGCAGAACTTTGTGCTGCTTCTTCAGTTCTTTTAATAAGTTGCAGGGGATAACAATTGGTTGATCTTTTATCAAATTGATACGTGATATGTCCAATTATATTACTGTATTGAGTATTGTGTATCTTGTTGGAACAAATCTTGTCACGTCAACTTTGTTTAGTATGCATGTTGTGCGTGCTTGAGAGGAGAGAAACAATGCGCGGGTTGTTTCCTCGAGAGGAGTGCGTGATGCACCAGCTCCAACGCGCGGGAGAGATGGGAGCTGAGCCACATCCAACTCCAAGCAACATAATGAGAAGAGAAAATTTTATATACACTACTGAAAATTTGATAAGTTCTACATATGCCACCAAAAGGTTCCTGGTTTCAAATATAGAACTCTAATTTTACATCAGTTTTAAATATACCTCTGCTACTAATTGACTGTCAAGTGGCTGCTGAAAAGATGATTTTTACCAATAGCATTAATTGATTTTCATATATTCGACTCTATAGTAGACTTAGAGGTAGACATGTATGTAAACATATTTTTGTTAACATATATCTTCTAAAAAATATGCAAAAACATGCTTATTATATCTACTACTAGAGTGGTATATGTGAAAATCAGCGGAAAGAGTAAGATCGTCTTTTTAGTAGCCACTTAACTGTCAAATAACGAGTAACTAGCAGTAGTGACATATTTAGACTAGAGCAAAATTTAAGTGGTATATTTAGAATCAGATTTTTGAGCCAGTGGCATACGCAGGAAACTAATCAAATTTTCTGGCATATATTAAATTATATATTCCTCCACGTGTCACAACAGGCTGGCATATAATCTATTCGTTGCTACCACGAATATTTTTGTAGAGGTACTGCCTTGTCTATATTCCTCTTGACATGATTACTGGAGGACACACCGTCAGGAATTTAGGATCTCATAATACGGCTGCTTACTGCAGGATCTACAATCAGAAGTGTAGTAGTTCAAACATCCCAAAATTCGAATACAGGTCTATAGTTCTATACTACATGATTTGAAATATCTACAGTTATAAGGCTCGAACCTTATAGACTTGAAAGTTATAAATTGCTGGATGCATGCACAAGATGCAAGAGAGCACCTCGCCACGTTGTAATACTAGTGGTATATGTGATCAAGTTGAGCTTAGTCAAATGCCGGTACTTGCTATACTCGAGTGCAAGGAACATTTAACCTTTTTTAATTTAAGACCAAGGAATATGCTAAGTTAATTTATTCAAAAACTAGCTATCTTCGGTCCAAATTTTGCAAGCAAGTAGGTTTTGGGAGATGGGCTGCTGTTTAAAGCCTGACCACATCTACTGGGCCGGACCGAGCCAGGCTACAATACTGGATGCAGATTTACAGGGATCATTCCCCTCTTTTTCTTACAGAGATAATCTTTCTATCATTTTTTCAGTCCAGCCATAGCCGACCATGCCATGACGATTGATGCATGTCTTGCAGTAGACCAGATGGTGTTCCAAGTAAACTACCGATCAAAGTGTTCCAATCAAACGGCTGGATCCTGATCAATACCTGCGCGCACTGTCCATTTCTTTTTTTGGAATTTATGCATTGTCCACTTGTGCCATATATCGACTACTTTTGTGTTTCATCGAAGAAACAGGAATCAATCAAAGGCAGGTTTATAAATTGAATTAGGTAGGTGGCTATCTTGCTGTCTAATCTAGTCACATTGTGCCTTTTTTTCCTTCTTTGAAAAAGCTTGCCATTTTTCTCCACAAAAAGAAAGCTTGCGATTTCGTTTTCTTGTTAGGTTCAGCCAGATCTTGTTGGTGATCAAATTCATTTTGATGCCAGCATATTCCACTGGAACATTAAAAAGTAAGAAAATCACAATTCAAGCCTCTTGCCTTTTATCACTATGACAAATTAAGCGTCCTACTTTTTGCATGAGGTTTCGCAAGTGCACAGATTATGGCATGTTTTGCATCATGATTTTTTTCCATACTTTTTAAGGGATTGTCTATTTCTCAATAAAATCTCAGTCACATTTCAAAGCATCATCCATACTTCACTCTATATATGTACTACCTATAGATTGAAAAACAAATTAAAGTTTTTAGCAAAATTGTGCAATTTGAGATAATTGAGATTTTTTAAAAAGGTCAAGCAACCGAGAAGTAGCAAAAAATATATTTAAATGCCAAAAGTGGATTATCATGTTAGGGTGTAACGGGAACTAGTTATACAAATCCACACTCCATGTTTCTGGAGTGCTTTAGGTTTAATTTGGCATTTAAGTGGATTATGATAATTCTGTTTGGTTGAATCGCTTTTACATATATTATTGTTGGTTAGTTGCTTTTGGAATAACCTACAGACACGGAGTTTAAAATAGCTTCCTGGCTAATCGGAAAAATAGAGAGATACGTCAATCCTTGCGGTAAGTCTAGCTATTTTATTTTGATGTATTTTATAATGTAGTTAGATTATAATCTTGTTTGTCCAACAACATGCTAACTTTTTCACATATACTTTTGTACAACAACATATAAAATTAGTTCAACACTTCACAGTTTAACAACCGCATATTGGCCCACTTCTAAAGAGCTTATGGAGTGGCTTATGGTCCCAGAAAGCTATAAGCTCTCTAGAAGGGAAAACTTCACTACAGCTTAAAATTTTGAGCCTTCTCATTTTCTCAAAATGATCGATTACATTAAACATATATACAAAACAAATCAAGGAAAAGAAAAGAAAAAACTCATTGAGAGGATGAGCCTAGTAAAATTGATCGTTTAGCATCACAAACATTGCCTAAGCTGACCATGAGAACAATCCAAGTTAAATCTCTGGTGACCATGCTAATTCTCACCCCCTGACTCAAATGGTTGGAGTCCCCTGACTGACTCCAACATAGGTGGATGGCGTGAACCACTCAGTGCCCCAGGCCCCGACATGCAAGGAATACTGGATGCGAATTATATACTTTGGTCATTTTGCTTCATATATTGTTCACATACAAAGAATAAAAAAAGAAATCGTATTACCCAAACAGTACATGAGGCACGAATTTGATACGAATTATCATTCAAACAACGATCAAATATGTCAAAATATATTATAGACTTTCCACAATTACCTCTGGCCATAAGCTCAAATCTCATAAGCTGTTTAGAAGGGAATATGAGCTTACCAGGGTTTCCCCACACCGGAGCTTCTGGGTGCAGTTAAGCTTAAGCTAGTTTATACACAAGCCAAAGCCGTCTAGAAGAGAGTCATTAAGCTTTAGTCTTTTGATGGTTGACCCACGACACTTATCCTCTAGATGTTACAAGGCGTAAAAGCATGATTTTTTTTTGTTGCAATAGTTTGATTTTGTAGGTACGATGGTTGATGCATTAGGTTGTACTCATTGATCTGAGATCAATTTTGTTCATTATAAACTAAGCTCCTTTTTTTTTGTCATTCTACAATGTACTGTACAATCTTTATAATGAGCGCTTGGAGCCTTTTCAATAATCCACCCAAGAAACATGCCAAGCGGACATGCACAATTTTTTTAATTAAAAAATCAAACCAAGAAACACTTCATGATTTGCAGTTTGGATTAGCACAGAAGCCAACTTTTTCTACAGGTACGGGTGCTTGCACGCCGGTCCAAAGAAGAAAACAGAGGTTTCCTCGAAGAAACAAGTTGATTTCATCACATTTGCATGGCCACTCAGATAATGCATATTAATGGTTGTCGCCAACAGCTTAACGGGTCCTTCTTATGTCTGACACAGCCATGTAGCGTGTGATTCTTGGTGTAAATCGATGAATAAAGCAGCTTTTTCAAGGTTAGCGATCGTTATCTTCTCCAGATTACGGTCTGATTCCCATGAAACTTTGATTAAATTAACACGTACGATTATATCTGACCTAACTTTTTTTTCGTGGCTTACCTTTAGCCTCTTTTCCCCCCTTAAAATGGGAGACTCTCCGCTTTCTATTATCATAAACCACTATGAGTACGTACAACAAAAGAAAACAGCCAGACGCCCATTGCTGCCTACAAGCACACTTACATTTAGCCTGACTTAAAGTCTTGCCTTGAGTTCCGCAGTGGTCAAACATACAGTTTATTTCAGGGTTTTTGTTTCCAAACTTGAAGCCTCAGAGAGAAAGGCTATGCACTGCACACTGGCCTACAGAGATGATAGAACTGAGTGAACATGTGAAAATCAGTAAAATGCCGCTGTAAAATTTAAGTTATTGGAAAATGTTACGACTTAAGTTGATCCCCAAATCTACCTCGCCCAGTGACCAATCACCAACCCAAAATTTGCACACATCACTGCGCCTCACTTTGTTTGAGCTGAACGTACTAGCAAGTTACAACGCACAGCCAGGCTGCTTGAGCCCAATATTTTCGCCTCGTCACACCCTTTCCGCACTATATATGCATCAGGCTCCTCTCTGCCTGCTCAGCATCCGAGCCAAGTCAGTAGCGGCAGCCACCAGTGAGCAGTGAGGAGGGGTAGTACAAGAGGTAAGCAGGCAGAAGCCAGAGCTAGCGAGCTGCGCACGATGGCCCGGTCTTGCTGCTCCATCTTTCTTTTGGCGGTCGCGGCGGCGCTCGTCATCGTAGCACCGTCGCTCGCCGGCGACCCGGACAACCTCCAGGACCTCTGCGTCGCTGACCTCAACTCAGGTATCGATGAAGATGGATGGAAGTAGACGTCTAGGATCCAAAATCTACTCAATCGATGATCATAATCTTCCTTTCGAACCATCAAATGACTCATTTGTTTATAATTTTATACTATGATCCAACGTGAAGTTACTCGGAAATAAGATAGTGGCCGCTCAATTTGCGCGGCCAGATTTGTGGTTCATTTGTTACTATAATTTCTACTAATCTATATAATATAGTTTGGTCACGCTAAAACAAGTAATTCAGATTTTTCTTAGAACTAATTTACATCATTGTAATCTGGTTCCACAAAAATCAGTGATGTTTTTTGTTCTAAAAGTAAACATGTCTTTATAATCTGATGCAATCAAAATAAGAGATGTAGATTCTTTTTTCTTTCATTAATGTGATAATCTAGACTTGTAGATTGATGTGGAAATTTCTATCCCAAGATGGATGCGGCACTTTGGATCGCACCGTTGTGTATGTATATACTAGTACCGAATCAAATGCCTTGCTTGAACTTCAGCTTGACTTCTGGTTCCAAATCACGATTCATCATTTCCCCGTTCTCGTTAATTTAGCTATGTGCATCTTTTATATAGAGGTCGGAGAAGTTTCCGTCTATTATATACTAAAAACACAGAACAGCATAAAAAGAAAGACATACTAAAATTATAAAAAAAAATATCCGGCCATGGATCTAGTGCACCCTATTTTTATTAGTGGATCATAGCCGATAGATCTTTACAATTGTGATTAAACAGATCACAGCCAATAGGTTATCATAATTGTACCTAAATAAATCGTAGCCGATATATCATCACAACTGTATCTAAACAAATCATAACCGATAGATCTTCATAACTGTACATAAACATATCATAACTAATATGTCTTCATAATTGTACCTAAGTATTAGACTACCAATAGATCTTCATAACTGTATCTAAACATACCACGATCGATAATTTTCATAATAGTACATAAACAGATCATGATCAATAAATTTTTATAAATGCACCTAAATGTAATCTGGCAATTGATTTGTACCTAAATATTAGATTGCCGATAGATCTTCATACCTGTATCTAAATATGCTATGGCCTATAATCTTTATAATAGTATATAAACAGATCACAACCGATAAATTTTCATAAATGCACCTAAAATTAATCTAGCAATTGATCTCTACCTAAATATTAGACTACCGATAGATCTTTATAACTGTATTTACATACCATGGCTGATAATCTTCGTAATAGTATCTAAACAGATCACAACCGATAAATTTTCATCCGACACATCGTCATACCTGAACATTTATCCGGCATTAGTTTGATGTACGTTAGCTGTTAATAGCATTCGAGTAATAGATATTCATTCGTTTACCGTTCATTAAAAAGCTGCCTGAATATTTAAGTCTATGTACTGAACTAATATCAATGACCTAAATCTTAACTGCACGTACTGATCTAATATCACATATAAATGATCAGCTAATGATGATCTGAATTAATTCAGCATAACCTAAATAACCTACCGATCTAATATAACGATTGGTCGACTGGCTGGCGATGCGAGGTTTCATTTCCGGTACTAATCTAATACTACGTGTAAAGTCTATGTGCGTCAACGCGTGCTCTGCAACCATCATGGCTGGTGATCTTACCTACCGTGCTTTAACCTGAACCATCCGCTGGACCAATCGGACGGCACACATATACTCGTGCAGTTTGTATGAAGTTTGAGCTCATGCAGCCCGTTTGCACGTGCAGTGCTGAAGGTGAACGGGTTCCCGTGCAAGGCGAACGCGACGGCGGACGACTTCTTCACCGCAATCCTCGCCAAGCCCGGCGCCACGAACAACACTGCCGGCTCCGTCGTCACCGCCGCCAACGTCGAGAAGGTCCCGGGCCTCAACACCCTCGGCGTCTCCCTCGCCCGCATCGACTTCGCCCCCGGCGGGCTCAACCCGCCGCACACCCACCCGCGCGCCACCGAGCTCGTCTTCGTCCTCTACGGCGAGCTCGACGTCGGCTTCATCACCACCGCCAACGTGCTCATCGCCAAGACCATCGTGCAGGGCGACGTCTTCGCATTCCCCCGCGGCCTCGTGCACTTCCAGAAGAACAACGCCGATAAGCCTGCTGCCGTCATCTCGGGCTTCAACAGCCAGCTCCCCGGCACGCAGTCCATCGCCATGACGCTCTTCGGGGCCTCACCGCAGGTACCTGACAACGTGCTCACCAAGGCCTTCCAGATCGGCACAATGGAAGTGGACAAGATCAAGACCAAGTTTGCCCCCATGAAGAGCTAGAGCAAGAATTAAACAAGTTTTGGACTTTTGTTGAAGTTCCTCACTGGTTTGTATTTTTTAAATTTGTTTGTCGTTCTACAATTGTATTGAGCGCGTACTAACGCTATTTTGAGTGCGAGAGTGATCTGCAGAGCTTTGTGCGGTTTCTCGTAATAAGTTGCCGGCCGGGGAGAACAATTTGCTGATCGTGTTACAGTATCTCTATTCGAATTGATACGTGTGATATGTCCTATTATATTACTGTATTTTGTATCGCTATGTATAACAAGAAATACAATAAAAAATATTGTGCGGAATTACATCTCGCTTGATGGTATCAGTGTAGGCTCGCATATGGACTACTTGCTACCACCAACATACGGCAACGCTGCACTAGCTAGGAAGAGATAACTTAGTCTCCTATGGGACATTTGGTTTGGATAATCTCCTATTCCCTCTTTATATTATATTCGCCATCAGTGGTAGATTTTTCCGTCGATGCTGCCCACATTGTGACATTTGTTACCGCGCATGTCCCATCGCTCTTTGCAACTCGTAGGCAAGGTTCATTGCAACTGTTCGCCTAACTTTCAAATAAAAAACTAGAGTTTTTATTTTCACCCTCATGAGGGATTTGATAAATACCTATTTAACTATGTCTTAATTTAGTTTTTGATAAAATGTCGTGTCAGTGATATTTTATTAAAAGGCAAACTATTTTTTATTAAAAAATTCTTTTTAAAATTAGGTTTTGCGACACCTATCAAATATTACCAGCTGACATATTGTATCAAAATGATCGTAAGACAAGTCTTTAGTTGACAAGACGGGATGCTACATCTGACCCCAAAAATGGCTTCCAAATAGGGATTAAGATTTGAGACACAAATAGGAGACAAGTACATGCTAACGGATGAGCAGGCAGCTCTAAGGGAAATGAAAAAAAATATACATCTAGTTGCTTCCGCACCCACCGCAGAAACGCATGCACTTTAATTGTGTATTTCAAAAAAGAAGAAGTGAAAAGAATACATTGATGTACAACATGATTCTTGAAAGGGGCGCGGACACAACCACCGTGGAAATCTGTATTGCAGCTCCAACGCTGTTTTGACGGACACGGACCATGCGTGGGTGCCTGTGTCTGATTTCATTGTTTGACGTCCACGTTGTGGCTTATACACAGTATTTTTAGACTTAGATACAAAAATGTTTGTAGCCTAATGCCATCAGACGTCGCTTGAGCAAGAGAAAGGAGCAAAGTTAAGTTGCATTGGTTGCAGGGCCCTGATTGGTTGGTTTATTGGTTCGTTTGTGATTCCATAACTAAGCACGTGATCGTATCATCTTGGTATGTGATCCTACAGTGACCAGCAGAATGAATTAGGTGTTTCTTACAATAATTATGTTGCTGGAAGAGCTCTTTTTATATATCTTTATTGGCTCAATCATCAGGCTGGAAGATGAGGAAGATTCTATCTGTAAAACATATGACGTAATGACACTATCACATTTTCAGTTAGTCCAGCTTAGCTCGATTTGATCATTGCATATATGATTTGGCTTTGAATTAGTCTAAGCCAGAATGTTTAGGGATCACTATAGAATCTTTTCTTCATCAAATGATTGAGGTTAACGTCTTCCAGCTTGCCAGCTTGTTGGTCACCTGAGGGTTATGATTATCTTATTTCCAAAAGAAAGAGTGAAGGGAGTTTCATTTGCAGAGTGAGACTTTTTTTGTGTGTATAATTAGATACAACCTAACGTACTCCGGAGGTAAACGTCTTCGATCATATGATTGCAGTTGCATCCTGTCAGCACTTCTAGATTGTTGAAGTGAACATATGTGCAATGCCCAAAATTAAGTTGAATCTATCATGTGAATTTATATTTAGCAATGGTAGTTAGCATCATACACTTGCTTGCCAAACTTAGAAAGGAATAGAAAACAGCAGGCCGCATATGAAATCACAATTCCTCAGGGAAACATTTTCTACAATATTTGAGAGGTACTACAGGGTGCCGGTACCTCCTCCGCTTCCTCCACCAAAAGAAGTAGCTCCCCAAAATATGTGCATTCACCGCCACGTTCATTAATTGATCAAGAGAGAATTCTCTACATGCCATTGAATAATGCTTCAGTTTTCTCTGTACCACCGAATACCATTTAATTTCCTACATACCACCGAATAACGCATTTTAGTTCTCTCTATGCTACCCCGTTAAGTATTTGTTGCTTTAAAGCCGTTAAGTGTCCTCGGACGTGTCAATACTTTTGGTAATGGCAAAGCTACCCTTCCCTCTTCAACATACACCACGACAAAGAAAAGAGTCAATTTCCCACAAGGCACAAAACACACCCTAGAAATGTTTATGCTTGTGATATACTCCCTCCGTTTTAAAACATAGGTCGTTTTAGCCTTGAGCACAAGAATTAAGGATGATGGCGAAATGACAATATTGTCCTTCAATCATTTCTTTGTTCACCTTTTTTTCCTTCGAAATGCAATTACTCACCATATTGGGGCATACAACATTTACTCCTAGCTCTTTTCTTGATGACACTGGTGAGGGGCAAAATAAGAAGCCCATGGCTAAAAGTGCATTGAAAGTGTAGAAGGACAAATATTTTGAGTAAAGTTTAAGAGGTTAAAAAGACTTCTATTTTGAAATGGAGGGAGTATGATTATTATTTCAATATTAGATTTTTATCTAATTAAGTTGCTTAGATTTTGTCTTACATTAGGCCATATCAAATTTTTGCTACCCCAAAATGAGTTAGAAACAACTCTTACATAAGGTCTAAACTTGTCATATTTTTGTTGCCCCTAAAATAAATTTTTTACTCCAACTGAAATTACCATTCCAGAGATTTAGTGGTAAGAAGGAATTAGTGTTTATTTGATATCTTGGAGGTAATTGCATTATAAGTGAAAATAAAGGCAAAACAGTATTTTTATCCATATAACAGAGATGTTTGGATGGCAAACTAACAGAGTGGCGTAGAGAGAACAAAAATATGTTATTCAGTGATATGTAGGAAATTATATTTATTTAATAATATAGAGAAACTTTTAGCCTTATTCAGTGGTACTTAGGGAATCAATGAAACATGTAGATTGAGTTCCGTTTCGTTTAATAGAGACACAGTTCCTAAAGCCTCAGGATCCAGGAACAGGACGCTGCCTCTCCGCCCGGTTTGCATCTTGGAGACAACCAAGATCCATCCTGGCATACGTGGCAACGTGTACCCTTCCACTCGCGTCCAGCAGGAGGAGGGATTCAGGTGTCCTAGACTCGGCCGCGACACGGTGGCGACCGTGCGAGGAAGGCAGCGCCAGGCGGGCCGACGGCAGCGGCGCTTAGCCTTGGAGAGAACCAGCACGACTACGGCTCGTCAGTGCGACGCGTACTTGTCTCTCTCCCCCGTCGTAAGTGTCTTTGGCTCTTTGCCATCCAAGGAGTTACCATCCTAACCCTGATACTTGTACCTTCCACACTCACGCTAGAGGTAGTAGTACCGTGAGGCACCCCACGATTATGGCCGTCAGATGGAAGAGATATGGACGGTGGAGGATATTTCCAAGGACGGTAGAAATGCTCGTTGGAGAACACCTCTCGCATGATCACAGGTTCACAAGGACTGAAACTCCCTTCCAAGGAACAACGTCTACTGGGACATAAACTACGCGTATCATGGCTCACGCACAGGATTAATCATGTAACATCCCAAAGATTCATCATCCGTTGAACTAATAATTTGCCATATATGGGATTATTAGCCAGCGTCCACCAGCTAGCTGCATATATAATGCATCTGCATGCGTGATCTGCCATGGCCCATGATTAATCGAACGAACAATGAAGCCACATGCATTGTGCATGCATGATCGATCACCTCGTCAACCATGCAT
Source organism: Stipa capillata (assembly GCA_019208055.1). Lineage (NCBI taxonomy): Eukaryota > Viridiplantae > Streptophyta > Magnoliopsida > Poales > Poaceae > Stipa > Stipa capillata. The sequence goes on from JAGXJF010004390.1 coordinate 116,491, forward strand.
CCGTTGGTTGGAGGGCCGGGCGTGCTTATAAGTACCAGAGAACACACGCTAGGCTTCAGTACGCAGCAGAGCTCGATTTTGCAGTTGTGATCAGACAAGCACTACTCAAGCAGCGTTAGTTTTGGCGAGATGGAGAAGGCGACCCTGCTGTTGTTCCTGAGCTTGTGCGTGTCTCAGCTCGGTGGTTCAGTGGCTCAGTGGTCAGCGGCCACCGCGACGTTCTATGGCGGCAACGACGCGTCCGGCACCATGGGTAACATGCAGTTTTCTCATTGTTAAATTTGGACAAGTTCTTATCGGTTTTGCCACAAAATGATACTCACCTCCATCCACAAATATAAAACATGCACAAAATTTAATGTTCAACTTTGACGAATAATTAAAATAATAATCTTTTAGCTATATGAAACAAAAGTGATACCATTAGATGAGTTCTTTTTTCAAATATTATTTTTTTATCTAAAAATATCAAAAATATTACCACATTCAGAAATTTTACAAAAATGGCTTCAATCGCCACGATAGATGGCGGTAGGGCCCTAATCGCCATGGCCCATGGCGATTTCCAGCTATCGCCAGCCCATCTGACGATTTAGGTCGTAATAGCCACGACCCATGGCGATTGGTCGTAATAGCCACGACCCGTGGCAATTTTTCCTAGAATTGGTCGTAATAGCCATGACCCGTGGCGATTGGTCGTAATCGCCACGACCCATGCCGATTTCCCCCTTTGCTCACACGTTTAAATGGGTGCAAAGAGAGAAATCGCCACGGGTCGTGGCGATTACGACCAATCGCCACGGGTCATGGCTATTACAACCAATCACCACCGGTCGTGGCGATTACTAGACAAATCGCCATGGGTCGTCTGATGCATTAATGCTTAACACTTGCTTCTTGCATGCATGCAGGTGGGTCGTGCGGGTACGGCAACATGTACAACGCCGGGTACGGGACGCAGACGACGGCGCTGAGCACGGCGCTCTACGGAGACGGCAAGTCGTGCGGCGCGTGCTACGTCATCACTTGCGACGCCTCGCAGACGCAGTGGTGCAAGCCGGGGACGTCCGTCACCGTGACGGGCACCAACTTCTGCCCGCCCAACTGGTCCGAGCCCAGCGACAACGGCGGCTGGTGCAACCCGCCGCGGCAGCACTTCGACATGTCGCAGCCGGCCTGGGAGACCATCGCCGTGTACCAGGCCGGCATCGTCCCCGTCAAGTACGCGCGGACGCCGTGCCGGAAGAGCGGCGGCATCCGGTTCTACATCAGCGGGCACGACTACTTCAAGCTGGTCCTAGTGAGCAACGTCGGCGGTAGCGGCGCGGTGGCGGCGGCGTGGGTGAAAGGCTCCGAGACGGACTGGATGGCCATGAGCCGCAACTGGGGTGCCAACTGGCAGAGCAACGCGTACCTCACCGGCCAGAGCCTGTCGTTCCGGGTGCAGACGGACGATGGCAAGGTCGTCACGGCGTACAACGTGGCGCCGGCCAACTGGCAGTTCAGCTCCACGTACCAGTCCTCCGTCAACTTCTACTAGTCGAGCACAGCCATTAATCGGCCAATTGGGATTACTTGGGCCAAGTTCACAAACCAGATCGGTCCAAACTGATCGGCCGAGTTAAGTTATGGGCCTATTTTCACTTGTAGGAACACTATTTTATTGGGTACGGCCCAACTGCCCAAGTGATGCCTCGTCTCACGGCTGTTGGATCTCGATTTGCTCATGATATGAATAGCGATCCAACAGCACGAGGCATGGCGCCACGTTGAGCCAAAATTTGCGTCTCGCTTTTGTACCGCCGAATCCTCACTAATGTAAATTTTAATATATTTTTATAATAAACACATTTTAGTTTGTATTTTCGATCATATAAGGTTGTTCTTACATTCGGTTTAATTGAGGGCTACAAATTCTCACGTCAGCCTGAAAATATAAAAATTCTCACATTAATCGAGAGAAACAGAAAATGATATACACCAGTTATTTTTGTGGGGTAAGATTATAATAGTGTAGATTAGTTTTAGAGAAAAGTAAAATATATATACTGTTTATTTTGGTGGGACTAGTTTATAATAGTGTAGATTAGTTGTGAAGACTATACTGTTTATTCTTTCTAAGACCAGATTATAACAATCTAGATTAGTTTTAGAGAGAAAAATACTTACACACTGTTTATTGTAGTGGAGCCAAATTATAGTAGTGTAGATTAATAGAAAATATCGTATAAATCATCTTATAGATACACGGACAACAAATTTAGCCGCGCAGTCCGCTAGTTTAATTTTTAGTACTAACTATACCAAGTATCACATTTGGGTTGCCGATTCGGGGTCTAAAACATAATTTTAACCAGCAGTCTCTATTGCAAAATGTTTGTATATTCAAACAAATCTAGTGCTTTCGAAATAAATCTACTCATATGTAATTTTCATTGGACGATCTAAATGTCCATAATTTAACGTTTTACTGGTTACAGGCTCACAAATTATATACTCCTAGTTGCAGATTATCTCTGTTTCCATCCGCCCAGGAGAAATCGATCAGTGAACTTTCTAAATCGATGCGCCTTCTACCCTATCATGTGTCGGCTGGCGAGGCAAGCCGAAGAATTATACGTCTAAACAGATCTATTTAAGTTTTATCTCATTACAGCATCCGTTTGGCAATCATGCATCCCAATCAAAGTTGGTTCTCAATTACTATCGGATATGATCTCGTGCACAGGCTGCTGCTTATGAAATCTTGCATGATTGACCTTGATTTATGTGTAATGAGTTGCTTAATCCCAAGTGGTGCTTACAGGCTAGACTTTGTGTTTCGGATCATTTGGTACGGCCGGGTTCTCCGCATGAGCATGTGCTACCTAACTGAGAAACATAGCATCGTGCATAAAGAATTTGCGTGCAACGAATTGAACCGCGACGGTTTCGGATGATGCTATTAGGTACGTACGTCCCTTAAATCATGCATGGCAACCTATTATTCTAGCAGAGAACATATTCTATGCTCGATCGTACGTCTGCGTAGAAAATGTCAACCGTTCGTTTCAAAAAAATAAATACATGTCGAGTGTCGAGTGTCAACCTTCTTGCTCTACACCGGTTTTTTCTTTTTTCCTTTCGGACACTTGTACTGTACTACTAGTAGTACTGCAGTAGGCAAGAATGTGACACTTTGGCATCGAAGCTCACCCCCTCTTGCTAGCAAGACGCTTTGACTTTAGGTGCTCTCGAGCCATCCGATCGGAGAAAAAACGGAGCTGATTGATTGCTATGTAGAAAGTCAGCCATAGTAAAATACTAGTAGTAATGAACCGCACTTTGTTGCGGGTTTGAGTATTTTTCTTGTACTATTGACATGCAAGACTATTTATGATCTCAAATATGTATCATACGTCTTTTCATGAAATAGTTCGATCAGTTTAATGAACTTTCTACCCATTTTCAAGAGGTGTGCGTTCTTTTGAACTTCTCTTAGCCATTTTTTGATCCAAGATCTATTTAATCAAGTTCAGTCCGATGGCTACTCTCGTAAAAGTGATGTGGCTTATGCGGCCGCTGCAGTAGGGGTCAATTTTAGAGTAAACAAGGATTACCACCACAGTAATTTCACAAAGCAACATAGTATTCAGTATATCTACCATTTGTGCTGAAACTCACTGAACATGCAAGCCATGACATGACCATCACCTCACAAGTGACTTTCATCCGCTCATAAGGAGCCGGGAGAACGCGGATGCCACGTGAACACCGGATCGATGCACCGCGGCGCGGGAAACTCTGACCAAGTAAATTAGGATGTAATTAAGCAGCACAAATTTTTTCTCTCCAAGACACTAGCTAGCGATCGATCCAATCATGAGAGCGAAAGTCAAGCTGATTGTACGTACTTCGCTTCTCAAAGAAAACAGCGACGCGCTAATTAAATTAAACCCAGTCGCTTTCCCACTGCAAATCTTCCTTGCAAATTGGTCAATCGATCGGTAGCAACCGAATAATCAGTTGGAACTGCAGTTGCAGCGAACAAGGGCAGTACAAATAGTTGGTGTGTCGCGAGACAAGATCACAACACGCAGTTAAGCCAGAGATATTCCTAGCAGAGTACAAACAATCTTGTACTAATCTCTGCAGGATCGATCGCGCACTGCCATGCCGCTCAAGCAGATGCTCGTGCTCCTGGTGACGCTGTGCGCCTTCCTGCTCAGGGCATCGGCGGCTCAATGGACGCCCGCCCACGCGACGTTCTACGGCGGCAGCGACGCGTCCGGCACGATGGGTTAGTCAACTCGGCTCGTCGCCTCGTCACCCGGTATCCTTTTTGCCAGATCGCATTTGGGTACCTGGTTAGATGCTAACATGCACACGCACGATCTCAGGAGGGGCCTGCGGGTACGGCAACCTGTACGGCGCCGGGTACGGCACGCGGACGGCGGCGCTGAGCACCGCGCTGTTCAACAACGGCGCGTCGTGCGGTGCGTGCTTCACCATCGCCTGCGATGCGCGGAGGTCGCGGTGGTGCAAGCCGCGGGCGCCCTCCATCACCGTCACGGCCACCAACTTCTGCCCGCCAAACTACGCGCTCGCCAGCGACAACGGCGGGTGGTGCAACCCGCCGCGGCGGCACTTCGACATGTCCCAGCCCGCCTGGGAGACCATCGCCGTGTACCGCGCCGGCATCGTCCCCGTCAACTATAGGAGGGTGCGATGCCAGAGGAGCGGAGGAGTCAGGTTCACCATCAACGGGCACAGCTACTTCGAGCTGGTGCTGGTGACCAATGTGGGCGGCAGCGGCGCGGTGGCGCAGATGTGGGTCAAGGGGTCTGGCACGGGTTGGATGGCCATGAGCCGGAACTGGGGCGCAAACTGGCAGAGCAACGCCTACCTCAACGGGCAGAGCCTCTCATTCCGCCTCAGGTCCGACGACGGACACGTCGTCACGGCGAACAACGTCGCGCCGTCCGGGTGGTGGTTCGGCGGCACGTACACGTCCGGGGCTCAGTTCTACTGATCCGCGCATGCATGAAAAAGAGACGGCATTCGGCGTGGTCTTATTCTTGTGTGGTTATTTACACGCATTCTCCTTTTGTACCGTGCGTTCTGCATATATTCTACGATGTGAATTATCCGTTTTGATCGAAGGCCACCCACGGAGTAGGTAAACATGTAACACGTAAGCAAGGGACTGACCCCACAAAAAATAAGTGGGGGTCTAAGTGAGTGAGAATATTATTGTTGAGCTGATCGAATGAGGTCCTAAATAAGTAGGAGTATTACTGTTGAGCTGACCGAGGATATTACTAGCAAAATATTGGGCTTCAAATCTCGAAACTGAAAAATTAACTGACGTAGCATAGGTCCGTCCCTGCCATATGCTACTTCTTAGGCCTTTGTGTTAACGAAAAGAACAAAACACGCGGGTTCGCTTGAAACACGACCAATGAACGAAATAATCTCTATCCTTCTTCTTTCTCTTTCTCCTACTTACAGCAAAACTTCATCATAGAGACGGTTTCCATAAAACGGTTTGGCAATCCGTCTCATATCTCCCCATCTGGCCTCTTTAATTGTTCCTTAGACACGATTTTTACGACGGGCGGGCAAGCCGTTTCTACGACGCTCGTGTTCTCACTAAGCTTGGTGCATTTCCTCAAGAAATTTGACTCATCATGTGCTCTCCTTTCGCATCCCCGAAATAATTGGCACGATGCCAAGGAAAAAGTCCCAAGTGTCGTGGGAACTAGCATCTCCTCCTTCCCCTAAACCTACTTGAGCTTGCTCCTTTCGCCCCACAAGCTGCCTTCCTGCACTTTCCACCCAATTATATCTAAATATGACAAGTATCCCTCGGGTTGACGTGCAACCCTGCTTTCGAAAGGTGGTCACCTAATCATGGTCTATGCTGTACTCGACAGTCTCCTAACCTACTTTATATCTTCCTTAGTTCTCTCAAGCCACTATCTTTGCTATAGATAAGATTCACCGAGCCTTTTTTTGGACTGCTGAGGATACTTGCTTTGGGAGCTCAATGTCTTATTGCTTGGGATAAAGTCTGTACTACAAAAAAGTATGGCTCCTCCTTCTCCGCCGAGGGCGCCTATGCTCTTCTCATGGTCAAGCCTGAAGACGCAATTGCAAATTGCATATGGTCATCTCGTGTACCAAACAAAGTTAAAATCTTCGGTTGGCTCATGCATCTTGATTGGCTGAACACAAAGGCAAACCTAACGAGCAAAACGCTCAAGGACGACGCTATCTGCGCATGCTGCAGTGCCTCTACTTAAGATTGTCTTCATCTATTCTTCAATTGTCCTGCTGCGGCGTCTATTTGGTTACATCTCAACGTCACGCCCTCGGCCTCAAAACTTCTTCGACATGTGGAAGCTCTCGATTCCTCTCTAGCTCAAACTGTAGAATTTGGCCACCAGTTCTACTTACTATTTTCTAGAAAATCTGAGATTTCCACGACATGGAAGTTTTTAGAAATTGTGATACCACCACTGTAAACAATATAAGTAATATTCTGTCTCGCCCGCCCCGGCCCTCGCATCCCCAACGCAAGATCCCGCCTCCAGCAAGGTTTCGCTGGGCCTTCCCGCTTTCGCCGCCCCCTCATCCTCCCGCAACCCTGTGCTCTATGGTGCCCCCATCGCCGCCTCCTTGCTCCAGATCTATGGGCTCCTGGCGCCCTTCGGCTACCAAGACCCAGGGCTCGCGATCTCCAAGCTCATATGACACCACAGTGGCAATCCCTGGCTGGTCCTGCACGGGCAGACCCGCGCCTTCCTCCTCTCCCATCTCACAGCGCGGCAGCGACTGACGGCCGACGGCGAGCTGGCGAGCCGAGGTAAGTACTCTTGTATTCCTCCCCGATGTGCGCAGCCGCTCCCTTTGGCCTTCTCCTTACACGCGCTCCTCATCCTTGTAAAGATCCGCGGCAACGCGCTGGCCAACAGCCGACGCCCGGCTAGTCGGCGACCTCCCGCTGCAGGTGATTTATCTTCTTGCACTACTTGTTTCTTGCTCCTTTTCCGATTCTACCGTCCTGCATCTGTTGCTTTGATTTTTGCCCAGGCCAAATTCATGGCTTCTTGCACGTGTGGATTAGTTAGTGTTTGGAACAAGGTTGATTTCCTTTAAGCGTAAAACAGTGAGTATGTGATGCATAGTGCTTCTGCACTGTGTCAGTTGTTAATTTGCTATTAGTTAGATGGAAGTGTAGCTCTGCTTTTGTTATTAGTTAGATGAAAATGAACTCTCGGCTAGAATGTTAGATTCGTGTGCAGCTGCAGCAGTGAGTGTTGCCTTGCAAAAAAGGCAATGACAATGTTGCGTAAATCTGACTTCCAAGTGCTATATGATGCTATCTATTAATTATTCATGCATGACAGGTGTTTCTGCTTCAAATACCACATGTTGATGCAGGCGTGATTTCATTTTTTTGAAGTTTTGAGAAATATGAATAGTGGAACTAATGTAACTACTCAATGGTTGCTATCCTATATTGCAGGGAAATGATCCATTTTGTATGAGTTCCTCCTACCAACTCTAAGCCAAAAAATTCTCCATCTAGGAATATTGGTCTTCGGTAAGGATTCGTATTTCTGATAATTTATGAGCAATAAGTAATCTCCTTTACCAAGAACCAGATTCTTTGATCACAAATGAGTGGTTGCAAAATTATTCCTTGTGTTCTGCTTTAGTTAATGACAATGCACACCTTGCAAGTGAACATAACCATTGAAAATATTCAGATTTGCTGATCAGTGTATGACTTCACTAGCCTTCTCTCAGTTCAGCTCATAGTTTCTTGTAAGTTCTACGTGGTTTCAATTATTACTACTTGCAAATCTTGACATTTACACGTACAAGCTTGAGATGGTAACTCTAAATTTAAATACTGCAAAGTGCAATACCAAAATTTGATCTATGCACTGTATCTTCTGAATGAATTCAGTGCTCTTCTAAGTTAATGTAGCTTGAAGGGTAACTTAGCATTGAAATGTGCTATGAATTTTGCATAATAAGTAATGGGCCCAATGGAAGATTGATTCCTAGATGCTTTCTATATAGACGTTTTCAGTTTTTTTCCGATTACCTTCCTGATATTTCTGGCAATATTGTTTATTTAGTCCTGTCGACAAATTAATAATATTTGTGCAGATCTGGTAACTGACTTTGACTCAAGAAGATGCAGATGAAAATGATGATATATAGATACAACAACCTTCCTGATATTTCTGGCAATATTGTTTATTTAGTCCTGTCGACAAATTAATAATATTTGTGCAGATCTGGTAACTGACTTTGACTCAAGAAGATGCAGATGAAAATGATGATATATAAATACAACAACATGCTGGTCAGAACCATTTGCTCTTGCTGTTCTTGATCTTGGCCATATTTTTCTATATGGTCTATCCTAGTAATATTCAACTGAGCACGAAAGTGGCTTTGTGCATGTGGTTGTCATCATGAGTAGATAGTAGTTATGAAAGTGCTTGGAAACTCAAGATGTCAAATCGGTATTTTGTTCTCTTTATGGATTTTTCATGGATGCAGCAGCCTACACTAGAATGTCAGAAAACTTGTATGCTGCATGCATTTTTACTGCATTACCTAATGGCAGCATGTGCTGATGTTACAACACTTACTTCAGAGTCAACCCCTTAAATATTGTGGCTATGACACATGTTAATGATATATGTTGGATCTTTTGATTGCATTGCCGACATTCTATTGCTACTGCTTCCAATGTAGTCTAACCATTTGTCGTAGCTTCAAGACTAGACAGTATACTTTAGGCACCCCCGATTGGTTACATCGATCTCCGGGAGTACTAGGGGAGTGCGAGCAAGGGGATTGTCCATCGAGGGGGAGCACGGGTGTTCGCGACAGGTGAAGTGGAATGTAAATCACTCGCGTCGAGGATTAATGGAAACTCCCGTGTTAAGGTGAAATGAAAACTCTCGTATTTGTATCAGGGTTCCCAGTTTATATCTGAGAAAAAGCTCCCTCTCTCTCTCTACCCCCTTGGGTCCTATTTATAGGGGTTGAGAGAGGGGTGTGCGAGATTACAATTATACCCTTGGGGCACAGACACACTCTCAGGGGTATTCTGGTCTTTTTACAAGGATTCTTATGGAATATTCCAATACTCTAATGTTCTAGTGCTTGCCGCTATGACGACGTGTGGTCTTTGGCATTGGGACGGAGCGTTTTCTTGAGGTTGTCGGTGATACCAATGGAGCACGATGGCGTTAGGCATAACATATCGGTACGTGGAGGAGGACCTTAGCGCCGTTAAGGAGAAGCCTGTCGGTTCGAGGTAGCATTGGGGACCCTTCCCCCAACACCATTCAACATCAAACTTCAACATTCTTAGATTGTTTCTGAAAGACGGAAAGCATGCTAGCTGTTTACGTGTACCCATGTCCCATGGTACTCACAAGCGTACAATTACTTGAAGTCAAACATCAATCAGATTTTGTATATTTGTATATTTCTTAAAATCTACATTCTTTACTGTCAGTGGCTTTTTACTATGATGCATATTAATGTCTTTTATTTTGAATTTGTAGGATCAATATGGCGTTAGAAAACCTATTCGTTGGTTGTTAGTTGTCACTATGATCTGACAATTTTCTTTCTTTAGTTTTGGGGCATGTGAATTCTATGATGATTTTTTATACTATTGGATGAACATACTTTTGTACTATTATATCAATGTGATCCTTTTAATGAAATTTGTTTATGCAAATGAAATGAAATGTGGATAATTGTGTAGAGATGGTCTATTGTACATACTACAGAGGGTTTTAGTAGCGTGTCTAATATTCTATGTAGAGACAGTTTGAAGTAAATACGGTAATGACTGTGTCGACAGCAAGGCATAGTGATGATCAGTTTCCACAATAATTCAATTGTCTCAAAAACAAACATAGAGATGGCTATGACTGTATTTACATAATTCAACTGTCTTTAGAAATGAAAGACATGAACTTAGATTAAAGTAGAAGCAGTTATGACCGTATCTACATGATTGAATTATATTTTCAAACTCCTTTGAATCATGTAGGTTGAGATGGTTATAACCATCTCTAAGAGTTGTCTCTAGGTGTAGATATGGTTGTGCAAACCATCGCATATACGTAGAGACAGCGGCAATGGCAACGTCTTTGAGATGGATTGCTAAACCGTCTCTGCGACATGTAGACACGGCCATAATCGTGGCTACAACAAAAAAGAAGTCTCTACAACAATTTTTGCTATAGTATCCTTCTACTCCTTTGATATTGCTTTGTCTCCCCCGTGCACCTTCTCCTCTGTCCTCCGTCCTATTTCCTTGTTGTCGCCATATTCACCTCGCCCAAGTCACTGATGTGCCTCACCGTTGGCAACGACATGAGCAAGCCAAGGAGGTTTGGAGAGGGGGGGGGGTCTTTGAGTTGATGACCAGCGTCTCGATCACTATGGTGAGTTGAAATTTTTGAATCTCCATGTTGGCAGTTATTGTAAGACAAAACTTATATTTTGGCCCTTGAACTTTCACTGAAGTTCACATTTGGTCCTAAAACTTTGAAACAGTCACAAACTTAAGCCTGAACTTTTGAAACATTTCACTTTTGGACCCTCGGTTGGTTTCAAAGCGGTTTTCGCCGATGTGGCATCCATGTAAAGCCGGTTTACTGACATGGTTGCCACATGGATCTGAGGTGCTAGTTCTCACTGATGTGGCCACATGTAGGGAGACAATGATGGAGAGGAAAAGGAAAAGGAGGAGCTAACATGTAGGACCATCCAAGTTGGCATTAACGTCAGTTTTTAGAGATTTTGAAATAATCTTGCAAAAAACTGATTGGAGTCCATGTCAGCTTATATTATCTAACAAGAGTTCACACCAGTGAAAACCACCACCACATCAGCAAAAACGGATTTAAAATCAGCCGAGGGTCCAAAAATGAACAGTTTCAAAAGTTTAGGGTTCAATTTCGGACCATTTCAGAGTTTTAGGACTAAATATGGATTTGTGTAAAAATTTAGCAGCCAAAAGTGAACTTTTTTCTTATTATAATTCGAGTAAAATGTTGTGAGACCTTTCTATTAGAAGTTGCAAATCTCAAGTTGAAATTCTAAAATTTCAAGTTAGTAGTCCAAAAATCTCAAAGGTACAGGTATCAAATCGCTGGCTATTTAAACAATGAAGTTCGGAGTAAGATCAAGTGTTGCACAACGTGCGCCTTTGAATGCCTAAATGATTGTGTCAGGCCCCTAGGTCTTTGGGCTGCTAAATGAGTGAACCGTACCAGAACAAGTCAACAAGTGATCTGGGCCATGTTCCCGCAAAGTTAGCCCAATGGGTGAATGCTCCCTCACATTTAAAAATGTTGTGCTCATCCTTTCCCCACAACGAATGGGGAAAAAAATTGTGGGACTGTTCTCTAAAAGAAATTGTAGGACTAATCTCAACAGGAGGTTTCTAAATTTAGTTGGAAACTCTACCTTTTGTTTTTGTGTGAAAATTTGGGTACTGGTGCCTCCTCGACTCCTTTTCCAACAACAAAATTACGAGACCACGTGCGAATAGACGCGTGCCCATGCATTAGCATTTCCTTTGTCATTAAATATTTGAAGTCATCAACAAACAAATTGGTTTATATACAGAGAGGAACCACGGAAAACAAATTGAAGAACCGACTGCCTTCATGCACCCTCACACAACTCAATATTCTGAGTTCTTTGGCCAACCTCTCACTATGGGACATCTCACGCGTGGTTTGTGTCTCCAAAAGTGTGGTTCAACGCTGGCGTCCTAATTCCTGCGCCTGCCCGAGACTGCTACTAGAAACACTAGGGCTAAATACCCTAGGTGAAATGGGAAAAACACTAGTGAATCATGTTCCCTTAGTATATACTCCTAAAACCGGCCGGCTGGCCATTGCCCGAAATCTAGGTTAGATATACTAATCCCCAAGCAGGTGGGGAGCGTATAATACATCTGAGTCACAATGTATGTTATTTTAGAGCGAAGCACCAGAGAGTATTACCCTGCGATCATTTCTACGATTTTTTTTTCAAATGCAATCAATGTATTAATTCACTCATTCTCTCTCTATTAACTCTAGAATCATGCCCCCAAAAAGAGAAAACTCGTGAAGCCATACAAATTACTGCTCCACTAGCAGTCCTTAATGTACTACCTTTTTTTTGAGGCAACGCTATAACTCCCGTGCGTGTACTTTGGTTACCGAGAAATCCCTTTGGGGCTTGTTTGGAAACTAGGGATTCAATCCACTAGTGGAATCAATCCCTATGGGGATTGGGTTGATCCCCTTCCTTCCACCCAATCCCCCATGGGATTGAATCCCCTCCGCTACTCAATCCACTGCCTATGGTGAATTGACGCGCTGAGTTCTTCTACTGGGTATACGTTCAACGATTGCATTTGAATTGTGTATATGCCGAAGGGGAAATTCCTAGCCTGTCATCTTTGTGTACCAAACATCATGTCTAAACATTGCAGCATTCATGATTTTGCATAAAGCACATTATTTCCATATTAAGACAAAAGTAGAGAAGGCCCATGTTTATGACCATGGAACATCCAAGAGTTTGAATCACCTTGTGGCATGCATATATGTACAAAGAATGCAAAATGAACACCTGGTATAGATAGAAAGTATTCAAATTGATGATATCAAGCAAACACTGTTGCTCATAGGTTTTGTGGTCATTGGGAAAATATATAACCAAATAAAGAGATGCTGTGTAGTAACTAATCCTTAGCTAAGTGCTTCTGGAGGATAGAAGCATACATATCAGCCATGCTCCAATTGACACACTTTCAGCATGGTAAGAATAACGTGGTCAGATGATGGAAATGACAAAAAGAAATAAAGGGATGCTTGTGAAGATGTAATTAGACTTATAAATGGTACAGCCACCTCAAATTTTCACTAAAATGTAGAAACCATAGCAAAGATGTGGTCTTGTGGATAGTAAGAGCAGCACCTGCCAGGGGGATACCTCCTTTTCAAAAAAAGAAAAGAAAAGAAGGAAGAGCAGCACCCAAAGAAAGAAAGGATGAGATTCATGATCTCAATGGTGGCCTCTCAGTTACCACTATCCACTGGTAACCAAAAATGTAACCAGTTTGGGGTTTATAAGAAGAAATCTTTCTCGGTATCAATCCCCTTGCCCCTGATTCTTTGAGAATCAGAAGGATCCTTTTCGAGTTTCCATTTCTTCATTTGGAATCTGGGCTCTTCTATCTTCGACTTATTTTTTTGGCTTTATTCTTTATTTATTTCATTTCGATTTTTCCCTCTTCCTCTATCCCTATCCTCTAGGTACAGCGTGCAAATATAGTATTTGCAAATATTCTTCAGGGAAAGCAAAACACAAAAAGCCCACCTGCAAAATTCCCAATTGTTTCCTTCTTTTCTTTGGCTTGTTCTCTAGTGACTGTTGAGGATCCAAACCCAAACATCATAGTTGGAAGCTTAATGGAGAGTGTGCAAAAAATTTGACACCCACAGAGAGAATACTGTATTAATACAAGGTTGGGGATGTGCTAGACACCCTATAGCTTATCGATCACTTTTCTTCCTATCCCCTTCCCATCAACTGGCTGATCATCCTCATACTTCAAATTAACCTATTCAACAAAGTATAACACAATTATCAATCAAATCGGCCATGGACATATATAAACAAGTTCATCGAATTTGATTGATTCATCTGTGACCTTAAAAAGCTAAATATATACACACCCTATAAAACAAAACATCCCAATTTCTTTCCAAACACAAACACAAACACATATCAGAAAAGGATTTCACAAAATCAACTACCACAAACTGAATTTTAGAGTACATATGTCAGAAATCAACTACCACAAAATTCTAGTTATAAATTAAGATCATAATGTACTAGTAGACTAGCAGCAATACATCTAACACATTTTAGCTTTGTAATAAGCAAACACTGAACAATGCTTTAAAAAATAATAATATACTGATACTTCTACCGTTAAGTAAACCCACAACAACAAAAACTTATATACCTTTTCTACTGCCTACAATGACCCATCCGCCTTCTTAGCCACACAATACGACTAGCTTCATCTGCACTAACGAAAATTTCTCTATTCTGCTCACTCTTGAATACCTCGAAGGCATCAACTTTCTCATCAATTGATAACTCCCCCATTGTGTTCACCACTGAAATACATTTCTTGATGGAGAAATCATCCACAGTCTTTAGCTCCTCGGCTCTTTCTCTAGCTAACGTTGCAGCTTTCTCCTCGGCTTGTTTTGTTCGCAATGCAAGATACCTCTCCATCATACCAGCAACATCTCCATTTTGCTTACGCTTTTTTGGCTCCTTTTCTACTTTCTTTCTTGTGGTAGCGTGTTTCTTCCTTTGCTGATTTTGCTCATGCTCTACTCTAGTCTCTGGTTGCTCACTTGAGAAGCCTAGATCCTCATCATCATGATCCATTGTTTCTTGAATATCAGGAAAATGCACCTCTGTGTCGGTAGAGTCATCCACAAAGTCCACTTGTGTAAGAATAGGATACTGTGATGGCTCAGCAGATGATGTGAAGTTATAGCTACCCTCAACAGTTTGTCCTATGCAAAAGAAACAAATTGACAAAATAGAGATAAGCATAAAGTACAAACAAATAGTAAAAGTACAAGCTGCCATTAGTTTATCTTACCATCATAAAGTTCACCTAAAGCATCAAAGAGTGGAAAAGATTTACTACGAAACTTCTTGGCTCTAGGGAAGGACTGCAAAGTGTAGGAATGAAAAAAATGAATGGCTACAGAATTTAGCTCATAAATGAATCAGATAAGATTTGAAAGAATATCTTACAATGATAGATGTTATTCCAAAGAGCTGGTTCAGCTTCTATCATACATCTTTGTTCATTCCAAGAGGCTCCGCTCTGTTTTCTTGCTTCCTTGAGCATTCTATAATCTCGTTCAGCTCCTTTTCTTTTTCTTGTATTTGAACTTTTGTGAAAGTCATATACGGATACTTCTCATGGAATTCTTTCACAATTTTATTCCATGTTTCACTTGACCATCCATTCTGTCCCCTGAAGGAAGGATTGTTATACTCATGGAGCAAGTCAACTAGAGATTTTTCTAATACTAGATTCCATGAGGCTCTGGATTTATCCACTATTAGAAGAAAAAAGTTAAATACAATCAAAATCAAATAAAGGAAAGTTGCTCAAGACAAAAAAATTCATGCAAGTTAGAAAAAGCATATCATAATACCTTTTGGAGATGGCCCTTTCCTTTTGGTTTGGTTGAAGAACTTTGGAGAACCCCTTCCAAACATTATAACTGTTGAGCATGGTAATATTTCTTCATAATGTTAATAACCTAATACAAAAGCAATAAAGAGTTCACATATACTAGTTAATACATGATAAAAGGTCAAATGGAATAGAACTCCTCTATCTACTATGCATGTCAAAAATCTTCCCACATTCTCATTGCAATTATGTCTCTCTCATTGTCACCATGTTCGTTGTTCCCACGGTATTGAACATCACCGCTCGGAAGATCAACAAAAGATTCTGGAGGTATGTTATTTGGTTGATTATCTAGCCAGTGCTCGTCGCCATTGTGCAATCTGATGATGTTATGGAAGACTGCAGCAGCTGCTGGTATCTTCACTTGGTTTCTTATTCGGTGAAACGTGCCCACTTTGATAATAGGGAAACGCTTCTTCAGAACTCCTAGGGCCCTTTCAATGTGATTCCGTAATACTGCATGCCGGTGCTTAAACAACTCCTTGTGGTTTTGGGGCCGACGGCGACCATGCCCGAACTCCTTCAAATGATAACGGACACCACGGTAGGGTGCAAGGAAGGACAGAGTGTTGGCATAACCATTATCAACGAGATAAAACTTTCCCTGAGGTACTTGAAAACCGCTATTCATAGCAGACCTAAGAATCCTACCATCTGTAGCAGATCCCTCCCAGCCACAAGATATGAAAGTGAAGTTCAAGTCGAAATCACAAGCCACCATAACATTTTGGCTAAGTGTGCCCTTTCTATTCCTAAAGGGTGCAGCTTTATCTTCTGATATTGTTATGGGGACATGAGTGCCATCGATGGCTCCTATGCAGTTCTGCAAAAAAAGAAATTACAAGTGATTTTCAAAGATTTTAAATAGTTGATATTGGTTTTGATGGAAATGTCAAAGTAAGCACCTTGAAATAAGGGAAGAATCGCGGGTCTGACTCGATCTTCCAATGTGATTTGATATTTTTTTCTGGAATTTCAAGGGATCCAACTACGCCGAAATGAGAAGAAGATTCTAAATGACATAAACTCTGACAAGGAGGGAAGGCTTCGATTCCATGTTTTCAGTGAATATGGAAAAAAGAAGAAGCGTATCCAGACGAGAGAAGATAAAATATTTGTATTAGTAAATGACTGTTTAACTGGGGACCCCCTAATCCATGATTTATCCCTCAACCAGGTTGTTTGTTTGTCTAGCTTAAAACACCTTTTGTATTTCATTTCAATTCATTTGATTTTCTTTGAACTTCTGCATGCAGGAAACAAGTTCAATATGCTCAAATGGATGTAGGATCGCCAAATGCTTGAAAGAATATTTTATATACAAAAGGAGTTACAGATCTGCCATAAATTCTATGCTCCTTGCAAAATGCCTAGACAAAAAACTTTGGGAAAGCAGTCCATTTTTACTGAAACAACTTCCTAGAATTGGAATTGTTACAGCAAAGGTTATTAATTTTCTTACCTTTATTATGTAGGCACTTCTATATACAAGGATTGCATAATTAACTATTGCGTTGATCACTGTTATTCCAGGCACTGAAGACTATAGGAGTTGATTCCTGAGAGCCTGGCAACTGCTAATGCTAGAAAGATAGAAAGTGCAACAGGGCGCAATCATCCATCCATCCGGGTAAGCATCTAGGGTTCCTTACCAGCAGAAGAAGGAACCGGTCCAGGGGTAGGGCACCGCGTGGGAGTTCACATCGTCGCCGTCCCTGTTTGATCTAGGCGGACAGCGGCGGTGGGTCGCCTCCGACTGTGGGGTGGAGAGGAGAGGAGGAATGAGGGGGCGTGTAGGAGGGGAACAAAGTTGGAGTGGGGTTGAGTGGGAAGAAGGAGGCTCACGGGTGAGAAGGGCCTTGATGTCGTCATCGCTGCTGCCGGATGAGGCGTCGCTGCCGCTGGAGGAGGCGTCGCTGAAGACGGCGCTGCCGCTGGAGGAGGGCTCGTTGAAGACGGCGCCGCACGCGGGATTCGTTCCACGGGTCGGGAGGAGAGTTTTCTTCGCCCGGTGGATCGACACGGATTGGGCCGGGAAATTCCCACCCCGGCCTAATCCAAACGCGTGATTGGGCCGAGCTATAGAACGATTCCCAGCCGGGTTGATCCATGGGGATTGGCCCGCGATCCCGGCCCATCCCGGCCAAACCAAACAAGCCCTTGGAGGGAAGAGGAACTTCGGAGCGAAAATGACTCTTGAAAACCGAAATGAAAAATCAAATTTAGAGCCAAAAGACTGCTTTCATGATGTATAAGCACATGAGTATATAAAGGTGAAAGGACCAAGGGTGCCGACTAGAGGGGGGGGTGAATAGGAGGCTAATTAAAATTACTTCGTTTTAATCTTGTTAACTGGATATTGACTTAACAGATTATCAGATTTAATTGGCTGTGTGACAGGTTCCTAGCACATGTGAAATATGACAAGTAAAATAGCACGTGGCTGTCACACAGGTGAGTCACACAGGTGATCTAATGACCTAGCACAGGTAAGCAAGTAATGTGGCTATGACACAGGTGACTAAGACAGGTAGAAAAGATGATATATACAACACCTGAGACACAGCTAGTACAAGCAGGCACAAAGCAGATTAAGCAGGTATAAAGTAGATCTGAATCAGATGAACAAGAGTATCTCAGATCATATAAGCATGCAATGAATATAACTGCTAGAGGAAATAGGCTAAGCACTCAGAGAGAGACAAGTAGATTTATCCCGAAGTTCCCTACTCTTTTCAGAGAGGTACGTCTCCGTTGGAGAGACTACTCCGAAGAGATAGTCAGCACTGAATCGTGCTTGTCCTCCGAGTACCTTACGTTCATGCCTCTTCCTTGCTTGTGGAGGTCCTTTTGCCTTGCAGTAGGATGACCTCGATGCTCCTTCACAAACTTACTGACTCAGCCCACACAAGCTTGGGTGATATCAGTAACTCCTACACCCGTCTAGGAGTAGACACTCCAAGAGTAACAGATGATGCAGCAGTAATCTCTTGGAGGAACCTTTGCTCGTGCTCAAAGCTCACAAACTCACTCGGACTAACCCTTAGGCTTTTGGCTCTTGTTGAGTGGTTGGAGGCTTTGCAACAGTCGTATATGATTCACTGGTTTGAGCAAGGTTAAGGACGAAGTCCTCCCCTGGTCCCCTATATATAGGGTCCTCAGGCACCTGACCGTTACCCTGTTGCCACGTAGGATTAAGTGAACCACCGGTGTCAGCCACCGGTGACACAGCTACACACTACGCCCAACTGCACCCGACTCAGGCAGACCGACACCTGTGTCACCGGCGGCACACACAGGTGAACCCTTAGCTGATAGCCGCACTACTCAGCCCGGTCCTGGCACATGACATGCTCTCAGCATACGTCAAACTCTAATACCTATAAGGAGAGAACCTCCGACAGACTTCTGACACATCAGACCACCTATCGCAGTGTAGGTACCTTAGCATTTTCAAGCTCTCCCCTGGTACAGAGATGTACCTGAGTCATAAGCGGAAGACCACCTGTGACACAGCTGTGTCACACAGGTGCCTAAAGCTCTAGGGTTTTCACTGTTAGCACTACAGAACACTAACACAAAACAGCTTCATACTTTGTGCAAAGCTATTGACACAGGGCAATTGACCTCAAAGCATCAATGCCCTTGACCAACACTCTAAGCAATGAGCAAGGTTCCCTTAGACAACTGCTACTGTTTCATCCCTCTTGATAGTACGGGTGATTCCTATGGACTCAAAGAAACTAGCAAATCTAGGCTTTACCTGCCTCCAACTGAAGTCACGGCCCTTGACGCATCAAGCCACCATCACCTTGCTTGCAGCTCCTTGCACGGCACCAGCTTCTTCTCAGCTGTGACACAGCTGCCTAGCACAGCCATCTCTTTGTCCTTGAAACCACCTTGTACCCTTTTTTGGTGATCATCCTTCACTGGATAACCCTTCTTCATGGAACCTGTAAACTCTGCTTACACTCAATGTAAACATTAGATTTCAGTTTAAGTTGCCATTAACCATCAAAACCATATTAGGGCCTAGATGATCTTTCAAAAGGGATCATATTCATCTGGTACTCAAACGTACTCCCTCTGATTCATAATATAAGTAGTTTTAGGATTCAAGAGATTTATCAAAATATAAGTAGTTCTAGGACTCCAATGCACATTTATGTCAGTTTTTTCCTAGTCTACCCCTCTTTAATTGTTATGGTTAATGAGCTCTTTTCTCATGTTTGCATATCCTAGATTATTTATTGCATGAGAGACAAGGATAATAGTGTCATTTGGTATATTAACTAACCCCTTCTTAATTCTTGTGCCCAAGTCTAAAACTACTTATATTATGAATCAGAGGGAGTACAATACTTATGGCTTCTAGAGCTTGTAGACCACATATTGACCTTAATGCTATTCCATTTAACTTAAACATGGAGCCGATCCTTGAGGAAGAAGACAAGATCATCACCGGCCATGGAGAAGGCGAACACAAAGAAGGCAAAGGTTGTGGCGAAGTTGGGCAGGCTATTGCCTGCGACGGAAAAAATGACGGCGGTGTCAAAGAAGGCGAAGATGGTGCTGCTGCTTCGTGTACGTGCGACCAACGTGCTGTTGGAAATATGCCCTAGAGGCAATAAATAAAGTTGTTATTTGTCATATTTCAAGGTCATGATAAAGTTTATTCTCCATGCTATAATTGTATTAATTGGAAACATTATTACTTGTGTGGTTATATAAACAACACCGTGTCCCTAGTGATCTTCTAACACTAGCTTGTTGATTAATTGATGGTTAAGGTTTCCTAACCATGAACATGAGTTGTTAATTAATAACAAGGTCATATCATTAGGAGAATGATATGATGGATAGACCCAAGTTGAGCGTAGCAATTTGATCGTGTCACTAAGTTTTATTTGCTTCAGCTATCATATGTTAAATGTTCTAGTCCTTCGACCATGAGATAATGCCACTCCCTAGTACCGGAAGAATGCTTTGAGGGCATCAACCATCACGCCGTAACAGGGTGATCATAAAGGTGTCTTTCAGGTATCTCGGAAAGTACTTGTTGGGTTGCATGTATCAAGAGTGGGATTTGTCCATCCACGTGACGGAGAGATATTCTCTGGGCCCACTCGGTAATGCACATTCGATATCGCTTGCAAGCAAGGGACTAAGGAGTTAGTCACAGAGGATGTTGTATTACGGAACGAGTAAAGAGTACTTACCAGGAAACGAGATTGAACTAGGTATGGTGATACCGACGATCAAATCTCGGGCAAGTAAAATATCGTGAGACAAAGGAATGGAACATTCGACATCGTGGTTCAACCGATAGATGATATTCGTTGAATATGTGGGAATCAATATGGACATCCATGGTCCCGCTATTGATTATTGATCGGAGAGGTGTCTCGATCATGTCCGCATATTCCCGAACCCGTAGGGTCACACACTTAAGGTTCGTTGATGCTAGGGTAGAGAATGAGATATTAATATGGTGAGACCGAAATTTTGTTCGGAGTCTCGGATGGGATCCAGGACGTCACGAGGAGCTCCGGAATGGTCCGGAGATACAATTTCATATATGGGAAAGTATTTTTAGGGTTTCGGAAAGGTTCGGGATTTTTCCGGCAGAGTTCCGGAGAAGTTCTAGAAGGTTCCGGAGGGTTCTAGAGTAGGGCCCACTTATCCCGGAGGGGTCCACATGGACCAAGGGTACTGCATGAACAGTACACACGTGAATAGTGTCGCATGAACAGTAACCCCCCCTTCCTAGATGGATAAGATCGATATCCCTTAAAAATAGGAGAGATAAGATAAAGGAAAAAGGGGAACTTGGGAGGCAAGTTACTGTTCACGTACTGTTCACGTGAACAGTACCGAGCCTATATAAAGGGGGGAGGGCTGGGTGCAGCCCCCCTTGAACCCTAGCCGCCAGCCCCTCCCTCTCTCCCATCTACTCCTCTCCCGCAGCTGCTTAGGCGAAGCCCTGCAGGAATTTCTCCATCACATCCACCACCACACCGTCGTGCTGCTGGAGATCTCATCTACCTCTCCACCTCACCTTGCTGGATCAAGAAGGAGGAGACGTCATCGAGCCGTACGTGTGCACATCTCGGAGGTGCCGCTCGTTGCGGTGCTTGATCGGATTGGAACACGAGAAGATCCCTCTCGCGGCTGGGAGGTATAACCTAGCTGCGGGAGGCTACGGGCTTCATCGACAACGGTCAAATTCTCCGCTGCGTTGACGTGTTCGTCGAGGGTATGTAAATATGATCTGTCTCTCGTTGCAAGCTTCTTCTAGATTGGATCTTGGTTTTCTAGATTGGATCTAGGTTTTCGTTTGCATCTCGTAGGAAAATTTTGTTTTCTATGCTACGAATCCCATCACGTGCATGAGCTGGAGTGCTTTCTATATGGTTACTGTCTGCCGTATTCTTACTGTAGTCATGCATCGATCCCGGGTAGGTGATGAGCTTGAAGACAGCAACTCAATCGTAAGCAATGGTGCCATGGTCGTTGATTTGAACGTGGAGCAAGTGGATGGTACCCAGGAGGCGCCGATGGTCAAGGATAATGGTGATGCTTCCAGTTCAGGTGCAAGAAGATGCATTCCATCCTTTTTTGTGCATTAGCCATATTGATTCATCTGCCCATATTTTTATTTTTCCTTGGTGTTTATGCAGGCAGACATCGTGAGCAACAAAGCACAAGGCAATTTCTATCAAATGAACAGAGATGGGCAGTTTATACTGCTTTGCTTTTGAGAAGTTCAAACAGAAAATTACGGCGGAACACGACTCGAGAGGTTTCTTCGTTATTTTTCGTGTCTGTGAGGATAGTTCAAAGGATTTGGAAGCGTGCAGAGGATGTGCATTGGGTAAATGTAGATGTATCTCATAGGAAAACCAAGAATTGTGGTCGCAAAAAGAAATGGGATGTGAACAGAAGTCTTGCGGCTCCTTAGTGTAATTAGGAGTGCATGCGTGAAACGGAAGAGAGTTAAGAAGGGCTCATTTCTTAATGAAATTAGTGAAGGGCTTAGCGGGACACTACAAACAAAACTGACTTGAAATTGTAGAACGGCTTATATTTTGAGAATATTTATTGTTTCAAAAATATATTTGAGAAGATTTGTGGATGCCAAAATGTCCTACACTGACTCAGGAGTACTAAGTAAAAGGCATGCGCCCGGCTGGTTTCATTAAGAAGAATAGAATGTTTATACGCAGAAAACCCTTAGGTCAAATGGCACAAAAACAAAAATTATATAATCACATGTTGCAAGACTTCTTTGAGATAAATCCTCTGTTGTCTTACATACCACTTTCAGGACCTCCATCGATTTTCCTTGAAAGATACGGCGATTTCACTCGAGCTAGACATTCCAGAGCACCGTTATCAACACCTCCTCAAACCTTGCCCTTTGAGTGCTATCGAGCGCACTTGTGTTCCATGTCCACCAATCATCAAGGTGAGCAATTATCAAAATTTGGGTTTGTGTTGACAGAATGCCACTACAAGACAATTTCCCATACCTCTATGGAGAAAAGACAATCTCTAGCAAAATGCTCATTGGTCTCAAAGTCGACATCGCATAGGTGACACTCCTGGTCATGCTTCCATCCTCGAATCACCAACACGTCTCCTGTTGGTGCCTTTCTACGGAGGAGGAGCCACATTAGAAGCTTACATCTTGGCTTCGGGGTGCTTTCCATACCTTATCGTCAGAGAAGGGGGCCGTGGTGCTGAAAAGTTGCGTATGGTAGGCAGAGCTTGCCAAATAAACATCATTGTCCATCCAACGCCATGAGATTGAGTCAAAGTTGAGTGGATCAAGGTGGATGCCCTGGAGCAAAATCCATAGGTCCATGAATTGACGAATCTATTGAAGAACTGATGTTCTTGAAGGAGCACATCCATCTATCATCCTACAACTCATACATGACTGGTTGGTGTTTTCTTTTGACTACAAGGTACAGATCAGGCGCCCGACCCTCTAACCACCGGTCATGCCAAAATTCTGCCATCCTCCTATCCCCCAAGGTAATCAAAGCGGCTGCCCTAAAAAGGGACATATCATGGTCGTCATAGGGAAGTTCGGTGCAGTCCACTTTAGCCATGGCCATCTCAGCCGAATGGCTCTACCAAACTTGTAGGTCAAGGACACCAAGGCCGCTGAAATCTTTTGGGTTGCACACCATCTTCCAATTGATGAGCGAGTGCCCACCACATCAATGCTCTCTGTCGTCTCCTTTCCAAATAAAGCCTCGGTGAATTTTTCCATCTTCTTATAAGCCCATTTCGGCATAGGAAATACCGACATATGGTAAATCCCAACGGTGGTGAGAACGGATTTAGATAGAACCACCCGGCCAGCCCTGGATATGAGCTTTCTTTTCCAACTTGATAGCTTTGAGCCAATTTTGTTGATCAAGGATTGGAAGTCAATCTTCCGCGGCTTTCTTGCGTGCAATGGCCAGCCCCAAGTGTGTGCATGGAAAGGAAGAGAGCTTCACTGGGAAGTGGACATTAATCTCATCAAGATTGATCCCGTGGCATCTCGCAGGGAAAATTTCATTTTTTTTGCATATTTGTGAGCAGCCCACTAGCTTGTCCAAAAATTCTCAAGATTTCAGCAACTGCATGGAGCTCGTCTCTGTCTGGGTTGGCAAAAATTTGCCACATCATCTGCATAGAGGGACACTCTAAAAAAGCTATTTTAGGCCCACACTGGCTTCAAAAGAACAATCTTAGCCACACGCATCAGCATGCACTGAAGAGGATCAATTGCCAAAATGAATAACATTAGGGAGAGAAGGTCTCCCTGTCGCAACCCATGTGTTTGCGGAAAAGCTACCCTAGGCCGATTATTGAGGAGCATTCTGGAGGTAGTGGAGGTGAAAAGCATACGCAGCCAATCTCTCCACTTTTGCCCAAAACCTAGATTAGCAAGAACCTCCAACAAGTAAGCCCGACTTACAGAGTCAAAAGCTTTGGAAATGTCAAGTTTGATGAATAATCCCGAAATGTTTTTGGACTGAAGGCCACATAGTACGTTCTGGACATGGAGAAAATTATCGTGAATGTATCTCCACTTAACAAAAGTGCTCTGGTGGATAGAGAAAATATCGTTAAGGATAAGGGCCACCCTATTGGCGAACAACTTCCAAAAGATGTTGCCAAAGCTGTGAATGAGATTGATGGATTAAAAGTAATCCACTATGAGGACTGCCTCCTTCTTGGGGAGAAGTATGATATTTGCCGAGTTGAGGAGCTCCAATCATGGCCCCCTCAGTTGGATGACCTGGTAAATGATGATAATGATGTTCCTCTTGATGATTTCTTAATAGGATATGAAAAAAGCACCGATGAAACCGCCCAGCCCCGACGCCTTCTAAAAGTGCATCTTGGCCCCCTAAGTGGGTTTTTGAGTAAAGATAAAATGATTAAGGGGCTAATGTGCGCATCAAGTTGTTGATCAGGAATTTAGTCCCATGAAAAAGTTGGAACAAGTGTTAACGATCCCTAAAATGATTGAGAAAGAGACGACATGAAATCTAAAAGATTAAGGGTGGTTTCCTAGTCCTTTTTAGTGATCCAATGATCATATTGAGCATATGACAACCATACTATCAAGGGGGAGCTAGTCAACAACAAAGAAGGAGATATGTTGTTCGACACTCAAAAGAGATCCTCTCAAAAACCTTTGAAAAACCCTCTACAACAAACTTTAGTGCTTGTCTAGAACTTCTGAACCGGCCGGCCAGAACTTTCGAGCTTGTGTCAGAGAGTGCAGTTGACCTAAGACATGTCCAGGGATATCTGAGAAGTTTTCAAAGTGTTGGTCCGAACCCTCCGAGTGAGGTGATTCGGAACCTCTAGAGTTTTTCAGTGGTTTTAAGGCTACCTATATATAGCACCATGCCTCCTGGGTGAGGGTTGTTGCTGGCATCCTAAATCCAGAGCTGCGCCTTGTCTCACTTCTCTCTTGCCTTCTTGTGAGTTCCTTTGAGAGAGATGTTTTGAGGATTTGGATTGGATTTCCATTGAGCATTCAAGTAAGGGATCAACTCCAAGTTGAATATCAAGCTCTTGTTACTCTTGGAGGTTGGCGCCTTCTAGATAGTTAGATGTTGCTTGGGAGTCTTCAAACTTGTGAAGAAACCAAGTTTATGAAGGTTAAAGCTCGCCTACTGTAAGGTGAAGAGCTACCAAGAAAAGAGGGAGGCTTCACATTGGCAAAACTCTTGACGAAAGAGCACGTTTCGGTGATGACTTTGGCCTTTGGATCAACGGAGACGTAGGGCCACGCTAAGGGTTTAAACTTTGATAGCAAATAACCTTGTCTTCCCGTGTGTTTATCCTTGCAAGTACCTCATACATACCTCATAATTACTTGTTGCTATTGCTTGTATTTTGCTTGTTGAGTTGTTAGTTTTTATTCCCTTAATTTTCTTATACACTGGTATACTTAGGTGTAATTTTTTAAGAGTCTAGTCACCCCTCCCTCCTCTAGATGTCATCCTCGATCCTTCACCTTCTCAGAGGCCATGGAAAACATAGCGGCCTTGATCTCATCCTTGTCAAAATCCTCTTCTAGAGCCAAAAATCCCTGAGAACGTATCCTAGGGACACACATTCAAGCCCTAGCTCCCGCCCCCTAGGGTAGCCCAGGTGGCCCTGGAAGTGTTCAAGCACGGTGCGATCCTTATCCTCTCTTGCCACTGCAATGCCACCGTTGGTTTGCAAAGATAGTACGGAGTTTTTTTTATGTCTACCATTCGCCTTAAGATGGAAGAGCCAAGAGTTTGTGTCCCCAACCCACAACCAAGTGAATCACGACCTCTATCACATATGGAGCTTGAGAATGACCATAATACCCATGAACCGAGAACGGAGCACAGATCTGAGAAGCAGCTCATCAGGGGAGAGGTTGCGAGCCTCCTGCGCAACATCCAAATGACCAATAACCTCTTTTGCAATGGCAAGCTGCATCTTGAGATTACTGAAGTTGGAGTAGTGCCATTTTTTTAGAGCCCTCGTGGTACGAAAAAGCTTAATGTGGAGAAGACGAAGACAATCACTAGTCGACACCTGCATTCCATATGCATCCTCCAGCATCTCCTTAAATCCCTCCTTGTCTGGCCAAAAGGACTCGAATATAAAAGAGCACGAGTGGGGGTGGTCAACCTCATCAGTCAGGAGCAGGGGGCAATGGTCAGAGATCGCCAAAGGTAACGCCATGAGGTGTGAGGCCAAAAAAAGGATGTCCGAATCCACCGTGCAAAAACAACAGTAAATTCTCGTCATTGTGGGAGATGTCTTGCTTGTTTGTCCACGCGAACTTTCTCCCGGACAAAGCAATCTCTTTCAACTCTAGAAGATCCAGAGTCACCTTGAAGCGACCCATTGACCTTCGGTTTAGTTTTTTTCTTATTAGATGCTTTGTGAATGAGATTGAATTTGCTAAGAACGAACCATCATTCATGGGGCGGGTTGTTTAAGCCACTTAGATCGTTAAGGAAGAGTAATTTCTCCCTGTCGCCTTGAGGGCCATAAATACCATTGATGCACCTGGTTGATCCTTGCTCTTTTATTTTGATGGATGCCAAAATGGTGTTAGCAATGGTTGACATGCCAGACAGGAAAGTGACTACTAGAGCACGCAAGGAGGATTCCTCCTCACGTGCCGTTTGCCGACAGGAAAGTGAGGTAGTCAGTGAACTGGGGGCCAAGGACCTAGGTAACCAACACGACATCAACTCGCTGCAACTTTGTCTCTTGAAAACATGCAATAATGGCCCTAGAGTCAATAAGGATTATTTGGATGAACATACGCTTGGTTGGCGCATTCATGACTCACATATTCCAGTAGAAAATCACCCTCGTCACCATCAGTGAGAGCTGCGCATCAAAGAGGCGCTGGTAGCGCTCAAAAGCCTTGTCATGAAAAGGCTCGTCTAGTGTGAGGAGGCCAAGCTTCTTGGAGTGGAGCTCTTGCATCGCCATCTCCATGGTGGCAGCCTTAGGTGTTTACACAAGCCTTGAGCTGCACTGTGGCTTCAGGAGGAGGTATTTTAGAGGCACCACGCATGACATGGACAGGATCGGCGTCACCACCTCCTTGGAGATGCCGGGATAAAGTCTCCCAGGATGTAGTCATCCTCTGTCATGGTTGCCCCGCCATTATCCTCTTTCACACCCCTGTCCTCCTCCATGTGCTCCTCCTCGCCGTCTGGCATCAATGAGGCCACTTCCATCAGGATAGTCGGGATGCCCGTGTCCATCGCAACTGGCACGATGGGCACATGCGGTATGGCGATCACGCCAATCCCGACTGGAGCAGCCGGGCGGTGTGCCCACTGAATTGGCGGGCGCGGGGGGCACCTCAGCTAGCGTAGGCATTTGCACGACCATGCTGTCATCCGCATCCACCATGGTTGCACCAATCTGCTTGAATTGGCACTCCTCCCACACCAGATCATGGTGCGGAGGCACATGCAGCAGTTGGGGAGGAGGGAAGGGTGAAAAAAATGTGGTGTACACCCACATCACTATTAGGCTCGAGTTGCAGCACAGGCTGAGGTGATAATGTAGCGGGGAGGGCAAGCAGTGACTAGCTGTGACCTGTATGACGGATGCCAACCTCACCACATGACATCGCATGCCAAAGTGATCATTGGAGTGCTCCCTCGACCGGCTTTTCAAGGGACCGCGCCTAGGGCTCATTAGAGAGCCCCCCTGTGACCCTTGTTGCGTCGATCCCTACCTTCCAATCGGTAGGGGGTACGGCCCCGTCTGCGTTCACGGCCTTCATCACGACGAGGCGCCGTCCGGTGCATACCACCAAGGTCACGACGGTCACCGTGACCTTGACGTTCGCGGTCACAGCCACTCTCATCATTGTCGTCGTGCCTACAATGCGCCGCCCCATCAAGCTCGCGGCAGGGAAAATCTAGAGAGGGAGCGACGCTTCCAGATGACCTCTGGAGCATCATGGGAGCGGCACTAGCTTTCGTCATCGCCATGTCGGCGTAGTGGTGGAAGATTTGTGCTATCAGGGACCCCGAGCTTCCATTGCAGATGGATAAAGAAGAGTTGGTCCCATACGTTGTCGCCGTGCTCGGCTGCTGCCCCCAGGCCCAAGAGATAACCTAGAAGGTGGAGCTCGGCTTAGCTTGCGGTGATTTGGTGCTAACGATGAATGTTGGCGGCACCGTCGGCATCCCCTAGTCCGCAACATTCAGCGTCGACTAAATGACCGACAACCAAATAGTGTGAACCATAGCGTGGGCGCTTGGAGCCCATGCCGAAAGGTTGAATGTGGAAATTTTCACGCAACACAGAGACCAACCCTCAACGTAGTGCAGCACACCGCCGAAAGATGACGTGTGCCGCCACCTCCTTGGACCAGAGGTGCATCAGAATGCCCTCAAGGAAGAGGCGGAGGTAGAATGACATGGACATCTAGTTGGCGTGCTGCTCTACACTCCACGTCCAAAGCTTGAAGGAGTGCCCATCGAAGCCAAACTGGCGGCCAACGGCATTGTCGTGCTGATGCTTGTTGGTGAAGTAGACGATGAAGTCCTCCGGGTGATGAGTTGCCACTGCATGTTGGACGGCTTGATGCCGAGCACCTGGTGGAGTGTGTGGGCGACATCACCGACCTTACTGTGTGACTGGTTCATGCCTAGCCAAACCACCTCTGGGTGGGTCGTGAAGGAGGTCTCAATGGCCTACATTGTCTCTGTTGCGGTGAAGGTGAAATGATCGGCTTTCGGGCGCGTGGCATGGTCAAACTCATCCGCCATGGGCGCAGCCAGCGTTGTGGCTGGAGCAGCGAGGTGCGGAGTAGATCGGGCATAGGGCCGGGCGATATGCCTGCTCCATAGACACTTCCAGCACTTGCAGGGTTGCCTACAGTGAGCTGTGAAGTGGCTTTTGCTATGGTAGTTGAAGCATTTCCCGGCTTGCTTAAGCAGAGTTGCCTATTGTCTTCAGTGCGGTTGTTGGCCATCTCCTTCCCTCTGCCTTTCCTCCACCAATATGGTGACTTGACATCTTGCTAGCCACCAGCCACAACGCCGCTTGAGGATCTTGCGCTGGATTTGGTCTTGAATTTCCTCCCTCCATCCTCAATGCCATATCATATGATTCACGATGTTGCGACGGGCTCGAGACGAGCACTGAGCTGAGATGAGGACATGGCATTTCCTCCTCTGCAGGTTGCAATAAGTGTGCCCTCGTACTCCTGAGAGTAGCGCTTGCCATTAATGGCTGTGGGGTGCAGTTGGGGTTCAGATCTGAATACAACAAAATCGTATTGCTCCCTGGATGAGCTGCTTCCCACAACGAGAAGACAAGGATCTGCACCCAGGTCTTCACGGCAGACAATCTTGAAAGCCCTGGCGTGCTATCCGTGGCCAGTTGGAGCCACTTCTCGTGGTGTCTGGATCTGGGGGACCGGCAGCGTCTGCGGGACCGTGTCTTCATCTTCGTCTTCTGGGCTCTAGGAAATACGCTCGGATGTGCTTGTGGATGGGAAGGTGTAGATCCGGGCAAGACGACATGTGTATTTGGGCCGTGGGGTGGGCTTACCTTTGGATCTAGCGGTGGGCGAGGTCGCCGGGGATATCGCCTCGGGAGGGGGTGGGAATCTCTCGACGGAGCAATTTTATGTAGTTTGCTTGCGCAGAAGAATATAAACTCCGTGGCTTCATCGTTACGTCCAAATGTTCCTACATCTCTTTGTGGTTGCTAGTTCACGCACGGTGCGCTGAAGCCGTGAAGCATAGTGCTTTTCAGTAAAGTGATGCTCAGGAATCCTATACTCGCAGTGGAACAGTGGAACCTGATGCATGCGCGCCCAAGATTGCACGTTATATAGTTTGATCATCTCCAGATCTATGTACTCCGTGCACTGATTTTTAAAAGGCGCGTGCATGCGTATCTCCTGATTCAAACTTCACAATTTGTTACCAGTCACACTCAACTTCGGTTACTGTGACGAGAGTAGTGGGCAACGAAATGGTTAAATGAAAAAAGCTGGACTTGCATGCAACACGAGGTACATAGCCGTGCTACTTAGCCATATACGCACGTATACCGATGTTAATTATGGAGCCAAAATAGCTTGCAAACAACAAATATCCTTTGGCATTCGGAAACATGCATGGAAGGATCATGCTTCAAATTAGTGTAACACATCAAGTTAGTTAAGCCATGGCATGACGCACACAGTTACTTACGTCAGCTCAAGTAGTGCTAGCTGCTCGATCTCCTCGTCAGGCCCAGCCGCCACGTAGTAGTTCCATCTGGCGCACCCGCCGAAGTAGCTATCCCACACGCCCTCGCGATCCTGTCCACCTGCAGAGCCACGAGCTCCTCCTCGGGCGCCGCGCCGTCCTGGCCGGTGGCGGCCGCGGTCACCAGCCTTCCGGCGAAGACCACGTCCTCGCCGTCCTCGTCGACGCTGTGCTTCGTCCAGCCGCCGGCGCCGGCGCCGGACCTGCGGTGCAGGAAGCAGCCCACCTGGAAGTCGCGGCTGCCGCCGTACGCGCTCGCGTTCGCCTCGCCGTACACCTGCAGGAGCCCAACCTCCGCCCTGTCGCCGTGCAGGAGCACGACCTCCTTCGCCGGCGCCCCTCCCTCCTCCTCCGACGTCTCCGAGGCGACGAGCAGGTACACCGCCGCGCAGCAGATGGAGGTGGAGACCACGAGGGGGAGGAAGAAGACGACGACTCTCGAGAGAGCTGTGCTGCTGCAGAGAAGCACGGCGAGAACGAACAGCAGGATCGAGGGAGTGGTGCAGGAGGCGGGGAAGAAGGAATGGCTGCGCAAGCGCGACGCGCATGCGTGTAGATTGGCGCCGAGACGTTTGAGCAAAGCGTGGCAGGGAGTAGCCATATGGAGCTGCTGCCTGGATGGACTCTGGCAAGAAAATTAGAGCGTCTTGAAGCGAATTAGTCCTGGAATGGTTGGTTTATGGAGGAGATCGATCGGAGAACATATTCTCTGAGCAGTGTGTCGGGTCATGGGATCATTACTTTTGCAAATTGAGGATAGGAGTGGCACTAAAGAAAGAATCTTGTACTCGTACTGTAGCGAGCAGCCAGGCACAGTCGAAAAATCAAACAGCCTGTGCCGAGCAAAATGGTTGTTTTCTATTAATAGCACGTGCTCTCATTTCGTTTTGAGCCTAGAAGTTCTAAAAAATTATAGAAAAATTAAATATATACTGTATGTACAACATATGAATCT
This sequence comes from Stipa capillata, assembly GCA_019208055.1. Classification (NCBI taxonomy): domain Eukaryota; kingdom Viridiplantae; phylum Streptophyta; class Magnoliopsida; order Poales; family Poaceae; genus Stipa; species Stipa capillata. Next base: position 148,079 of record JAGXJF010004390.1, read on the forward strand.
ATAAGTTCTATCAAAAATGTGTTCATTGGGGCTGTGCAAGTAGACAAAAACTTTCTGCAATATGACCCTGAAATATCTGTTCTTTGTATGCAGAATATAAATATTTATTTTTAAAATAAATTTTGTAGGTTCACATATTATAGCATACACTAATGTCTATTAATTTTTCATAATTCTTAGAAACGTCTGGATGGCTCGAAACAAAACTAAGTCCACGCGCTAGTAAAACCTTTTTTGACCTGTCCCGAGTATTCTACCGGGCCAGACTGCAAGCAAGGGGCTGAAGACACGGGCCGCGCTCAGCGCTCAGGGGCACTTGGCAGAGGAAGCAAGCATCTGGGCCGGATAGACAATTTTGGATTTGGGCCTAAACTGCATGATTTGCTTAATTCGAAATCACATGTACAATAAATTATATAAAAAAACTACTTTATTAGTCTCTTATCTATCGTTCGAGTTTAATTTTTCAGTAAACTTAAATTTCCTTTATTTTTCATTTTTCTAACTCAGTTGTCAATTTTTTGATAAATCTCAATTCAGTCGTCAATTTTTTTGATAAATCTCAATAACCTAAAATAGCACATTATTGAACCTGAAATTGCAGTCCTGAAATATGTATAGTAAAATATTACTGTAAATTTGAGCCTATAAGTTATATGAATTGAGACGGAGATGAGAATGATTAAATGGTAATTCAAAGATCTAAAATGATTTAGATAATCTTTCTTTTTCTTATTTTCAAACGAAGGAAAAAGGGCCAACTTATGTCCCTCACCCTAGGCCATCCTAGTTTTGCTTGTACGTGGTGCTAACTCGTGTCCTCATTGGTAGCGGGCCCTAATTCAATTACAATTTGAATTACTTTGGATCTTTCTAGAGACATTTGGGCACTGCGTCTTTGATTATAGCAATAATAGCACCCCTTGTTGGTATGAGCCAAGATCCAGGTACGAAGCGCTATACTTCCACTTGACATCTATTTAAAACGGCTTATCTCGTCATTGTCTTAACCAATTTTCATACTTATGTCGCTCCATCCCCGTATGGTGGGTATTTCTGTTTTTGGAGTAGGATCTGCGAGGTATAACAGGCATAACATCTGCAATTGGGTTGTAAATAGCATAAGATTTGGGCAATTTAATATTGGAAAAAAAAATGAAGAGGAAGCGAGGAAAAGGAAGCAGGGGAAGGGCTGTTCCTGTTGGCAGCAAACAAAAAACCGCAGGGGATGCCTGAAGCATGCCCACCAGCCAGGTAGGAGGCGCGTGGCGTCGATATGGCGATGTAGCTCCTCACCCAAACATTCAGTTGAATGCTACCGATGCTCGGGCTCCGGTCGACCCTAAGGCAAATCGAAGTTAAAAAAGACAACATCGATCTAGCAAACGATGGGCATCTATGCTCAATTCGCATGGTGCTTTTAGTGGATAAAGAGGTGGAACACACCGTGATGCATGTGGTGTAGCAGGAAGACACTCGGGTGACGGACAACGTTGAGGAAGAACGGGTCGATTCGGCGTACAGAGGATCTTGGCAGGATTCGTACGGAGAGCCGGTGTAGAAAGAGGTGGTTTTGTGAGACGGCCCGAGGCGGCAGGAACGGCACGGTGAGGTGAGAAGAAGAGAGAGATGAAGTAGAAGCGGAACAATCGAAGGATCCTAAAGTTTTTTCTGGCCACTGCAATAAGGTGCCTATTGCCAAGTCGAGTAGAACGTGGCAAAATTAATTGGGTCAGTGGCGGAGGCAGCTATGGGGCGTTGGGGTCGGCTGACCTCAATACTGCAGCATTGAATTAACATATCATGCAATGTTTATTAGTGTTCATTTTATAGAGATTCACCTCATTGCAATGGAGATGAACCCAACGATTCTTCTCGTCTGACTTCGCCCTTAGATTAGGCGACAACCACATCACCTAAAACGACCACCAAACAAGCCTTTCTATTGGATTTGTATGGTTTTGAGAGATATTGAAATTTTTACCGAAAATTAGTCTCGGCCAATAACCGGCAAACGAAAAAGTAGGCTTTTTTCCGTTCAATTACAAATTTATTCATCAATTATCGTATTATTTTAATTACGGCCATAATCCATTTTCGTAGTCACAGCTCCCATCAGTTCTGCCTGTATGCGATGAACCTCGCAAGGTGGCGCAGCGGTGCGGCGCGCTCGGCGTCGAACCCCTCGAGCTCCGCCTCGGCCATCGCCAGGAGCTCGCTGGCGTACCGCCGCGCCTGGTCAACGCCCAGCAGCTTCGGGTACGTGGCCTTGTCGGCGGCCAGGTCCTTCCCCGCCGTCTTCCCGAGCTGTTCAGACGTGCGCGTCACGTCCAGCACGTCGTCCACCACCTGGAAGAGGAGCCCGATGCAGCGCGCGTACCGCCGGACACTCTCGATCTCGCCGTCCGTGCCTCCCCCGACAATGGCGCCGGATACGGCCGCGGCCTCGAGGAGCCGCGCAGTCTTGTGCACGTGGATGTACTCCAGCATGGCAAGGCTCACGGGTGTGCCCTCGCTCGCCTTGTCGGCGACCTGCCCGGCGGCGACGCCCCTGGCGCCCGCGGCGTTCCCGAGCTCGGCGATGGCCCGGAGCGCGCGCTCCGCGGGGACGGCACCGAGCTCGGCGCAGCCGCGGGCCAGGTGCTCGAACGCGAGCGCGAGGAGCGCGTCACCGGAGAGCAGTGCGGTGTCCTCGCCAAAGGCGACGTGGTTGGAGGGGCGGCCGCGGCGTAGCACGTCGTCGTCCATGCACGGCATGTCGTCGTGGATGAGCGACATGGTGTGGACCATCTCGACGGCGCAGGCGACGGGGGTCGCCGCGGCTGCGGCGCCGCCGACGAGCTCGCACGCGGCGATGGCGAGGACGGGGCGCACGCGCTTCCCTCCGGCGAGGACGGAGTAGCGCATGGACTCGCTGAGGCGCTCCGGTTGGCGAACCGGCAGGGCCCGGTCCAGCGGTTCGTGCACGGCCTTGGCGTTGGCCGACAGGTACAGCTCGAAGTCGAAGCTGCTGAACCCGTTGGCGTCGCCGCCGCCGCCGCCGCCGCCGCCGCCCAGCGGCTTCGTGTGAACGCCGGTGGCGACGTCGTCGACGCTCGCTGGTGGCTGTGTTGGGGTTGGTCAGGATGCAGCAGACGACGGAACTGGAGCGCTTGCACGGCGGGAGTGGTAGGGAAGTCGATCTTCCAAGGGTGTAGGGGTTGGAACTCCGGGACGGTGCTCCATGCCGGAGGCAGTAGGATGCTGGCTTGTCCATGTTTGTGGCTCGAGTGAGTTTTTGCGAGGAGAGCTCAAATGAGGCTTTGGGATGGGTGAGCTTTCTGTGTTTGTACTTGGCAGGTACATTTGGCTATGGGGGTGCAAGTTTAAACAGACTTTCATGGCCAAATTGTACTGAATTACCAGCATGCCGGTGGGACCAACTCTACAGAATTGCCAGCATGTCAACACTGAGACCAGACATCTTCACATGATGCCATGCCAATGCGTGCCTCCTCACATGTCGGCGAGCGGATCTCGCCACATAGGTAAAACGTACCATCTCCAATGGTTCACCGTGATACTAGTTGCTTTGCCTGTATTTGAAATTTTGTGCCGCGCGTGACAAATTAGTTACATCTTGTGTCAGTATTGTCTACTTCTCATGGCTTATTCGTGGTGCTATCACGAGTTGAGAGGGCGGTAGCATCATAGGGGTTTAGATCGTAGCATATATTCTCTCCGTTCTATAATATAACCCGTATTTTAGTTGATTGAGATAAAAATTTAACCAATAATTATTTCATTAGTATGTGTTTATGTAACATAATTTTGTTGTTATTAGATTCATATTCAAAAGTATTTACTTATGATTATAATTTTATATCACATAAATCACATATTAATAAAATAATTATTGATCAAAATCTTGTTTTAATCAATCAAAATACTATTCATTTTGTGTATGCATATCTAATGAGCGGTAGGTCATTATTGCTTCGTATCACGAGTTAGTAACTCCAGGCATGATTCAAACATTTTCGCTGCTTGCCACACATCATTAGAAGTCAGAGTCTTTGAAAAATATTGAGATAAAGCCGGGTGCATATGCACCTGGTTGAAATGAGTCACTTATGAGGTTTTTGCACCAGGTTGAAAAGAGTCACTTTGAGGTTTGATGCAGTGGGTCGCGCGATTTTCCGGGCTAGATTTATTGTTCATGTATATTTTAGAAAATTTCCTATTAATCTTTACCGTTGTTATCTGGCTGCATTAAAATAAACGGTGTAAATCTTTAATTTCTATCTAGAACTAATCTACATCGTTATAATATGGTCCCACTAAAATAAGAGGTGTAAGATATATTTTGTTTTTATTTAAAACTAATCTTATGCCGATACAATCTGGTCCCACCAAAATAAGCAGTATAGATCTTCCCATTTTCTCTGTAGCTAATCTACGCCATTAAAATCCGACCCCACCAAAATAAGTGGTATAGATTTTTTTTCTCTTGATTAATGTAAGAACTTCTACATTTTCAGATTTATGCGGGAGTTTATATCACTTAAAATGAATGAAGTATGTTAAAGTTCACTTGTCATTTATAAATATATAGATATATAGATTATGAAAATATACGTAGATGTATACTATCATATGATGTGTGGACCAGACCCGAAAATTTTGGGTAAAAGATATATCATTTTGTGGGATGTAAAAATACAATACAATAGTTGTTTCAAAGCATCATCCTTTTTCTACAGCTCATATATGGACATATCCGTTGCTTAAATTTTATGAATTTGCTACCTTTTAGTCGTCTGAGAAATTATGATTTCACACTTGAGCGAGTTACACATCATTAAGCCTACAGTTGCACAAATTTTTTTTATAACTTTAAGTCTAGAAATGTGTAACTCTCTAGTTGCACATTTTTATATCTAAAGTTATATACAATTTCTAATCGGTTACAACTACCACCCGGGATTCTGGGCAGGTACGTGTCCATGTCTTGTACTCCAAGTCGATGATACACCCCGTGTTGTAGTCGGACTCTGAGTAGTCGGCCTGGCCCACCCTATGCTTGGATGGCTAGTTTTGTCCTCCTTGACGATACCCGGGTGCTATGTCATCGTCATGTAACTATCAATTAACCGTCAGATAAAGATCAATGTTTAAAATCATTGACTTAGAAATAACAATTCTCAATCAACTTCGAATACATGCCCCTAAATTTTATGGGTTTGCACTTTATCGACCAATGTATGTATACAAATATTCTCGGGATCTCTGAAAACTTTTTATTTTATATTAAAAGAAAAATATTTATTTTTGTCTCTCAAATATTAGTCAAATCTAGTTTTAGTCCTAAACTCTAAATCCAGAAAAACTTGACTCTTAACTTTCGAAAGCAGACAAATTTGGCCCCTCACCCTACTCCAAGTAGTTTAGCTGATGATGTGGTGGTGGTTTTACACATGTGGCAACCTAGTCAGAAAGATCCAAAAAAATTAGGAAATATCTAAAAGTTTAAAAAATCATGAAAAAATTTTAGTTTTCTAAAAATATCTAAAAATTATAAAAAATATTTTTAATAATATTTAGCACTTGAAAATTTATTTAGAAAATTGGAAAAATAAAATGTTTTTAAAAATAGAAATATTTCATAAAGCTACTAAAATAATCTAGCAATTAAAAATTTCAAAATTTCAAAATTTTTAGAAAAATAGGAATATACTTTTGGAAAAACCATGAAATTTGAGAAAACAAACAAATAAGTTTTGAACATTCGTAAAAAAATTATAAAGAGGAAAAAAACCTAGATGTACTGTGGAAATTCCAAGAAATTCAAGAAATCTCACAAATAATTTAAGAACATTCATGGATTTTCATAGTACTTCTGGTTTTTTCCTTTTTAATTTTTCATTTATATAAATTCCATATTTTTGATTTTTTCAGACCTTTTTTATATTTTTAGAAATAATTTTCTTAAAAAGAAAAATATTTTTTCCTAGTGTTAAAATTTATGATTTTTTTATGATTAGGCTGTCACATGTGCGAAACGGTGAAACCACTTTGAGTGGGGTAATGGACTAAATCTGTTTGATTTTAAAAGTTAATGATTAAGTTTATCTAATTTTAAAGTTTAGAGACTAAAAATAAATTCGACTATTTCTAATAGTGGAGAAACTAAAAATAAGCACCGCGTGGAGGTTGTCCGCGAACTAGGCCTTTCTCTTTGTTCGCATGGCAATGTTCTTCCTGTTACTGATATACCACCACTTCACCACCTTCTTTGCCCATCGACTAGATAGCACGTCGCGTCCCATTGTAGAGCCACCATATTTTTCCCATGCCTTCACATCGCGTGTGCTTAGCTCCGGCGGCTCTCACCTGCTATTCGCGCACGGTCGGTCTCGACGCCGATCCAATCCATTTGGCAATCGTTTCTTCGCTTTCATGTGCCCCTGGACTGGGGCGACAAGTGTTTGTCAAAACATGGCAAAATTCTGGGCTGAGTAGATGGCACACCTGACAGTAGAGCGAAAGAAAAGTATTAATTTGTGCATCACCTGAAACACATGCGAGGCCCAGCAGTAACTGATCGATTTTCGCATGAATGATAACCCTCATAATGCATCGTGCATGTGCGTATGAGTACATTTATCGAAGTCGCCGTGCATATGTGTACATTTTTCTGCATAAGAGTACCTTTTTATCTGAGAAGAAGGGGTGGAACATGTGAAAAGATTCGCAAGATTGGGTGTTTTGAAGGTGGTCGTTGCCTACTAGGCCTTGGGACGAGGCCACATTTCCTTCCTTCTCCATCCCCAAAGACAGCGTTGATCCTGTTATCCCAAGAATAACATCTGTGGTATTCCTGCTAATTAATATTTTGAATCAATAGATCGGCAGCGACGGACTGCAACTAGTCCATATAACGTGTAAATATAAGGTGAGACTCGGAGCGTGCAAGAGAATCGGCATATTCCCAACACATAGTTCAGTAGATCGACACATCACATCTATAGAGCGAAGGAAATGGACATGATATGCCACTTCCAGTCTTCCAGGAAGTGACTTACATATTACACAAGGAACTGATCAGAATCTCATTATTCTCTTTCCGCTGTACATTTTTTGATCGAATCATACTTCCTCCACAATAGAACAGTGCGGGGTGGGGGAGAACGGCAGACGCGGAGGAGATAGGGGCCCTGAGAAGGCGGAGCTGGAGCGTGGGGCGACGCCGCGGAGAGTTTGGGGGGGTAGGGGAGGCGTTGCATTAACTATGCCATTAGGAGGTTATAATTGTGTAATTAAGACTGAATTTATGGGTCCAACTAAATTCATGAGTTATTAGATTAAAGCTGGATGGATGGCCGAGATGATTTGGATTCTATCAGCACATACTTTTTATATAGATAGTAATTCATCATCTAAAAATGAAAAATAAATGGTGGTTGACATGTGCGCAAATGCGCGCATGTAGAAAAAATTGAAATATTTTGAAGCTTAGATTCAAATTATCCAACTTGCCTGTCGGATTTGAAGATGTTAAGTACAAACTTTCTTTGCATACAGAGATACACGTAAATTAATTAGGATCGGATCCTTACTGTAATTCTTTTACCTTCTTGCCATTTTGCACGTGAAATGCCGACCATAAGTTAAAGATATACTCCCTTCGAGTTAGAATAGATGGTGTTTTGGTCGTCTCAACTTTTTCCTATTTTATCCCTCATTTATTCCCCTTCTCTATTCCAACAGAGCAATTAATGCATATGTATTGGAAGTAGTAAAGTAATTGTGAAAATAAAAGATAAAAAATAGTATTTTAGTTGCGCCCCCCTAAACCTGTGACCAACTCTAAAATGCTATCTATTGTGATATAGAGGAAGTAAAACACTCTTAATTAGCTAACTATGGGCTTGAGTGCTGTACTTCCTTCCTTCGTGACTGAGAATGATGGTCGCTCCATCCTCTGCTGCAAAGAACATTTTCGCGCAGCACAAACACATCACTATAACTACACCATCTTCCCTTTAGGATACTGCAAATGATTCCCCCTCCCCCCTGTTACCGCGGTATCCTTCGAGCAAGGGCCTCTGACAAGCCGTCGCCCCAAGTGTCACCGATCAGAGATGCCATCGAGCACGATTGCTGATGACCCAAGGTTGTCTCTGTTCTCATCCCTGCACTCTGTGCTACCGAAACCATGGTTATGAGTATTTGCGACTGCGCCATGAATGTTGATTTTCACTAGCCTGATGGTAGAGCATTACACCTTGGAGCCTCCTTCGACGACTAAGTGGGAAGTGGGACCTATGTCTTCATGTTTACTATATCAAGCTTCCCCGGGAAAATGTTGATGAAACAAAAAATCATCAGAGAACTTTGCAGATCTCCTCCAGATATCCCATTAGGTAATTAACCAAAATTCTAATGAAATACTCATGCTTCAAAGTTCATAACAAGAAATACACTGTTTTGCATTTTGGCAATTGGTAACACATAAGTGTTCAATTAAATTTTTCGTCCACCGGTGCCCAAACACAACAAGCCATTTAGCAACTCCCACAGTTCAATAGAGATTTGCGGGAATTCCCACAACTGTTGAGCTTATTAGCTAAACAGATGAAAAGATAGTCGGATCTAATAGAGGTTTTTAGCATCCTGATTTTCAGAGCTTTTCAAAAACCTTTTATTCGAAAATCAGAGCTAGAAAATTTCATTGTTTATTCTCGAATGAAGTAAATCTTAATTGGAATTTCTCAAATTGGACCGGAGTTAATTTGAATTAAACCAACTTGAATTGGATTGGCTTTTCAATTTGGAATAGGTCTCCAGAGTTTTTCTCAGAATCTTCGGAGTTCGTTTGATATTTAATCTCGCTCTACTGTACTTTGTTTTTATTTTGTTTTTCTCCTTTTCTTTTCTCCATTCCTTTATGGCCAACATCCTGGCTCATCCCCACCTGGCATCCCGCCGCCTCATTTTCTCCCTTGAGTAGCCACCCCGGCGAGTTCTGTGTAGCGCAGCGTGCGCCGCTACCCCTGTTCCAATTGGATTTGAGTGAAAACTCTTTCTCCTAACCCTCCTATAAATAACCCACACCCCTCCCACCTTTTCCCTACTCCTCCACACTCTTTTCCCACGAAACCCTAGCCCCCAAACCCTCCAAATAGCCACCACCCCTTTTTTTTTGTCTCCCGTGCAGTTTCTGAACAGCACACATTGCGTAAGTATTTTCCCAACTCCTGTCATCTATAACTTATTTTGGAAAATCCCTTCAGTGAGATTGTGTATAACCTTTCTTTCTACCTCTCTGCAAAATCACCGGGAATCTTCCAATACTAACGTGCTATTTGCACCCAGTTGTTCTGCGCATGCATCTAGATTGGAACGATGCCCTCATCGGCTCGGACCTCCTTTTCAAAATCCGTTTGGTGAGATCATGGATAATGTTGTAAATATCATCTCCACAAACTTTGAAGGCAATCCAACGGTCCAATCTCCAGGAAATGAAGTTTCTTTGTGCTGCTATTCGTGTGTAGATTTGAATGCATGAACGGTACAGCGGCATTATCACCTCTTCTCCCATTGATCCGGTGAGTATATAAAGAATCCTTTTGGTCCAGTTGTGCCTTAGATTTGTATGAATACCTCTGTAAATTTTCACCTTCATCTATATAGCCGTTTGTCGCGAATTGATCCATCTCCGACGCTGTCCACGGACGTCCAGATTCAATCTGCAGAATGTCTAACTTGTCTGATCTTTTCCCGTTGATTCGGTAAGAATTCTCCAAAACCCGTTGGTAGGATTGTACCTCTGTGTTTCTACTTTCTAAATCAATGTGTGGATTATGATTTCGTTGAGCGAGCATAGCGCAGCATCAAAAATCATCCGGTCTGTCCAGAACTGATCTATGTCCAATTCCGACCGTTTTGTGTTGCGAATGTCGCCCCACCCATATAGTTAATCTCCTATTATCTTGTGGTGCATCATGGCATTATTGTACACCATTAATCCTTGTTTGAAAGCACTCGCATCATCATGTGTTCATGTTTAATAATTTTGATGATCGTTTTCATCATCCAATTGAATAGTATGTTATGTAGCATATAGTTTCCTATTGTTATATGTATGATTATTATATAGTTCATACTTTTCCGGTATATAATGTTCATGCTTAAGAGTATTTTTTATATTGATCAATCATGCTTAGTTCATTAATAGGTGTATCCATATTTATATAGCTACATGTTGCATGTTTATATAGTTGAATATAATATGCATACATACAATATAGTTCTACTTTAATAGTCATTTGACATGAGGTGGTTTAACATCTTAATTCAATCTTGTCTGTATCAACAATAGATTTGTTCATGTTTAACAAGGTTCATATTGTATGATTATATGCCTCTATACATATAGTGTCAATCAGCCTATGTATAACTGAACTTATATGTATAACTGAACTTAATACTGCAATAACCTATAGTACTAGAAGTATAATCTTTGCTAAACTAATACTAATATGACCTACTCCATATTAGTTGATCTTCTATAATGTATGCCTACTAGCACATGCCGGATTATTATTGTATATGGCACATGATTGCCCACTGGCATGTTAATGTCTTTAACCACACGTGATGAATGTTTAATAAACACGTTAGGATCATCATGTCACCATGTGTAGGTAGCATGATAAGATATATGTGTAAATTTAAATGGGAGAATGACATGATGTTATGCAATGACATGATATTATGCAATAACATAAGGTTTACTACATATGTAGTTATGGTTGCATAATGTATATTGTATGGTGGTATGTGCATATATATATTGTATGGTGGTATGTGCATATATTCTTATAGTTTAACTCATGTTTATTTAAAGATTGCCATACAATAATTGATCATGTTATTAACCTCTGTTTATAATATGGTTAAGATTACGCACATAATCCATATTTGTACAATGCATCTCATATGGTTTGCATATGAAGTATTGCAATATATGTATATGCATACATACATAGCACATTCCATATTTCAGGTAATAATTTACTGGGAATTGGTTTAGCATATTATTGTACTCCTGTTTCTAGTTTAATTATTTGTTTGAACACAATTAGGTTGTACATGTTCATCATGATGTTATGTTACATAATCATGTAGTTGCATATAGTCATATATATGTATATGTATTGTTAGACTTAATAATTTTTTTTGACTATCTATATGTCAGAATAACAACTCTTTACTGAGTTATTACTTGATAATATAGTTTAATCACAGTTTGCAAGATCAATGGTTGCTATTGGATTATAATTACCTTTTAGAATTACAATTGCATAGTCATATGTTATCCTATGCTAGCCCTGTCAAATCTCGATTTCATTGTCTAGTCTATCTAGCTTGTTACATGATGTCTAGTTGTATGTTGCACAGTAGTTCATATAGATTGACATGTCGCATATTATCATTTCTTACCAACTAGCATGCCAGGACCTCGATTGTCTACTAGTATGATGGTTTTACTAGTATGTCGGGTTTCCATGTTTAATCATATGGCTGTGCTATTGTTGTCACCGACCATATCTTGTTCCCAGTTGCATATCTATCCCTATCTCGCATGTGGATTAACTTTAGTCCTTTTGCATGCAAATTCTATATCTTGTAAACCTATCCTTTTCCAGAATGATCCTGATCCAGAACACCATCTTCGAGGACATGTACTCCATTTGGTTGAGATACATAATCTCACACCTTCCTAGTTGTCTTTCGACAATCCTATCCCTTGATCTTTGTCCTCTGACACCTATCCAACCTTGCTAGCCCTATTCTTCTAGTATTTCCATTTGGTATCTAATTTGGAGCTATACTTATTTGCTTTGCACTTTATTGCCGTTGCGATGAATAGGAAGTAACAGCGTTGGTAAAGACAAGTTCCTGCAAAAGAAGACCAACTCGTCAACGAAGGCATGCCCCCTCTTCTTGATCATGTTTATCCTATATTTTTAAAGTCATTATATTTTATTATTTGTAAACATGCGTGCTGTTTTATTTCCGTAGCTAGCGTGTCGATTGACACACATATACCTTGTCCGCTTGTCACCCTTTCACCTGTTACCCTGAGTAGATTATTTTAATATTCAGAATAGAGTAGAGAAACACTTAGCCATGCTTAATTATCCCTAAGATGTTTTTACCTTGCCTCCTCGGAGGAACGGTTTTCGGATCATTGATGTCACTATTGAAATTTTGTTGAGCTCGCTAAGCTAGGGCCGGATGCCCGTTGTTTCTCTCTCTATTCTTCTTATTCTACTCTGGGTGAAACTTACCATCTAAAAGGTGCCGGCGACAGCTGAATCATGAGTTGAAGGAGCAAAGGGTCGTTCTTCATGAGTTGAAGAAGCCATTGGTCATCCGTATCAAATAAGGCCAAAGTCATGATTTTGAGAAGTGTAAAAACAATACAACCACATGCTATATGGGCACTGGCTTGGTTAAGTAAGTTAGTCGAGTCTTGGTGTCGACATTGCCATACCGCAGAAGGGTGGACGTAGCTACGAGGACCTCAGCACAAAAGGGGGACACGTAGGGTAAGAAGGTGTACGCTCCTCCATGTCGAAACCTAGTGGGCATGTCGCATCGGGAGGAGATTAGCTAAAAGAGCTCGTCACGATCTCCCTGCCGGTACACCGATGGGTTTGTACTCTACCAGTGGCCACTAGTGGGTAACAAGGCGAGATTGTGTCATGTGGGTAAACTGTACGAACTCTGCAGAGTGTCAAACTAATCGATTAGCCGTATCCACGTCACGGATGGCATATGACTCATTCCTGATGAAAAGGACCTGTCTTTCTCCCCCTTGCTAATTCCCTCTACCCAAGTTCTGGAAATGTGAAAAGGTGGTTGGAACCTATGGACGAGTTTAGTCCGGATGCCTTACTCGTATGTGTTGGTCGTGGACTCTCACATTTATGAAAAACACCCCTGATAATAAAACTATTTTTCATCAAAATGATGCCTTCGAAATTACTGTACTATTATAACCAAAGCTGCTTTTATACAAAAGAGCCATAAAACCCTTCCTTTGCTTAAGCCTGCACGTAGCCATAGGTTTGCTAAAGGGGGGCACGCTGGGTACGTGAAGTACTCATCGAGCATGTTGTTTGTTGGACGTGTTCAAATATCTATGAGGATGATGAAGACTATGATGAATCTTCTATGTCAATGCTGAGGTTTAGGTCACGTGGCCTCGGTTGACTCCCTGTGGTTGAGATGGAGACATCTACGCTTTATTTTCCGCTGTGTTTCTGAATGGTAAGAGGCATAAGTCCTAGTTACTTTATTTAGTCATATCACTGCTATAACACAATTGTTTATGTTTCTAAAATGCTTCGTGATGTGTGCACTGGTATCAATTCACCTGTGTTCATCAGCTTGATCCTGAACTGATGAATAGATACACAGGGAGAGTCTAGAAGTTAAGTCCGGGCTTTCACAAAGTTCCCATGAATTCTAAAGGAATTTTGCAAGAATTTACAGAAGACGGTCCAATTTCCATAGAAAACATGAAAAATTACAGTGAATCAAGTAGGCCTAAGAATTAATCTTACATACTGATATAATGCATGTGATTATTCTTGGTCCGAGAGCCCATGACAAATATAGTGGCCGAATTTACGAGGCAGCACAATCTAGGGCGTAGCAAATCTCTTGAAGAGGATACTTCCTGAGGTTATCACCCCACCATCAGTTCTACTAGTCTTTTGAATAATAATCTTCATCAATATATGCATGCAATGGATAAGATCTCGGGGGGACTAGGTTGTTTGTGCATGATAGTATCGGCTGTAATAGCATGGTATATTCCTGTATGATAACTACTCTGATATCTTATTACTGTACCCCCGAAAATGTTTTGACGCTGAGTACTTAGCATGTTTTGTTGATGTGGGTGCTCTAACAGATTCTTTTCTATTAGCGTTACCTGGATTTAAATTGAGACAATTGCTTATTTGCCATTGACAAGCACGGCAATTGCTCATTTGCCATCGAACAACCCAATGTTGCTCTTATACCGCTTACAAGTTCGTTCCGTTGCCAATTTGCCATCAGCTGTTAAGTAGGCGTTAACTTCTTCTAGCAAAAGACGATTTTGCCCTCAATGGCAAATAAGCAACACTTTGCACAATACCATACGTTATTTCATTCACAAATAAATTGGACATCTTGCTTGTAATTTCAGCATGTAACAGTTTTCAGCATGGCAATTATTTCATGAGAAAATTGCCATTGAGGGCAAAATCGTCTTTTGCTAGAAGAAGTTAACGCCTACTTAACAGCTGATGGCAAATTGGCAACGGAACGAACTTGTAAGCGGTATAAGAGCAACATTGGTTTGTTCGATGGCAAATGAGCAATTGCCGTGCTTGTCAATGGCAAATAAGCAAATTTTTCATTTAAATTTACACTGCTTTTTGCTACCCAGTTTTGCGATAATGCAACTTCTGATGTTATCATAATCTTTTATGCAGTTTTTTCTGCACCTTCTTATTTGACATTTTCGTCGGTCACTTATCAGTTTGTTCATTGTATCCCTGGTTGTATCAGACAACGAGGACTCAGGTGTTGAAAAAGCTGGCCGTCCTTCGGAATGCCTGATAAACCATGAGCATTGCAGGTCAAGCAGCATGGCCCAGCATGTGTGTGTGAACCTCAAGGAGATAACCGAGGCTGCCAGTAGGGAGGACGAAAAGTTGGACGAAGAGTACAATGGCGCTCTCAAGGAGGCCATACAGGGCATTCAAGAGGCGGTGACCAGCATAAGCGAGCATATGGAGGAGGTGTGGTACGAGATCGATGCGTTCGAGGCTAAAACGGTTGGCAGTAGGTTGACTGAAGTCGAGGAAGCATATCCTGATACTCTGTTGATAAGGTAGAGGAGTCATAGGCGCTAAGTAGTAGTGTTATGTGCGAAATGGAGTATTTTGGAGCTGTTTAGTCGAACAGCAACTAGTAGAAATTTTGTATAGCAAATTCTACCGTAGGTTAACTTATGCTGTTCCTATTTCTTTGTGGGGAAAAATGAAATTGGATTGCCTATTTCTACTAACAAAACAAACTACACCTATGGCCTTTCCTTGTTCATCAGAGGCGTGTCAGCTTGTTATCTTAGTCAGAGGCTGAGAGTGATGTAGATGAAGAAGGTAAACTGAAGATATTCGGAATTGAGATTAGTGAATGGTGTACTTTGTTATTTGAAATCGTGCCTGGACCTCTGGCATGCACTTAATGGCCATTCATTTCTATGTAAGATTTCCATCTCTGACTCTGAGGTGTTGTAGGAACGATTGAAGGTTGGAACCGTATCGCCATCCATGTAGAAGTTCCAAATGCCCAGTTTGTTTTTTTTTACAATGAGTCACCAAGTCCCTTCACGATCCAATCCAAGCAGCTTTGCTCAGCAAGGCAGATGGGAGGACAAGGACCATCAGTAACCTCAAGCAACATGAGCCCTCACGAAAAGGTCTCGCATGTTTATTGTTTTCCTCGCGCCGCGCCCCGTGATGTCATATCGACCCGACCTGCCCACGCTGGCCGAGCCCAGCTGTCACGAAACCGCCACTCTGTCTCTACTTTACATGCGTTAGTAATTCTTCACTTATTTTGATGGAGTGCGACAACAGGCATGTTGCCAACGGCGGCAATGGTGTGTGTATGGCGAAGCGGATGGTAGAGGAGTACTGTAAGTAGGTGCTAGGATGGAGGGTGCCACCTTGACCATCGCGGAGGTTGCCACGGACCACGAGGCTAGGGTGGAGCTTGACGACTCCGCGCGTGGCCACGTCAGAGCGCAGCGATCGGGCTATGAGCAGCATGATGGACAGCACAGACAGCTATGGCATCACCTCCCACTAGAGGATCAAGGAGGGCGACGCGCTCCAAAGGGAGCTTAGGGCGTTCGGCACCAGCGGCGATGAGCACATGATGCCTATCGCTGCGACTCGGGCGGCAATGCTCGTCCGCTCTCAAGATGCTCCGTCATCTGATTCGAGGATCACCAACGCAACACTGTGCCCGCGACTCATGGGCACATTCATCGCGTCCACAACACCGTGCCCGCCACTCATAGACACATTCACCGCGTCCGCAACACCGTGCCCGCCACTCATAGGCACATTCACCGCTTCCGGCAACGTCATCCCTATTTCTCGAAAGCAATCAATTTTGGAGTTTAGCTCATCTAACTGACAGTAGAATCCTACAATGCCAGGTCTGCTGGGTAATGTTACTGAGAGTAGCGAGAGCATACAATAAGTAGGTCAAGCTAAAGAACTTTCAAGTCGGTGACCTAGTGTGGAAGGTAATTCTACCAATTGGCTCAAAGGATAACAAGTTTGGGAAGTGGTCTCCGAGCTGGGAAGGACCTTTCAGAATTGCAAGGGTGGTTCCTGGAAATTCATACTTGGTGGAGTCTTCGCAAGGTACTTTGCTGCCCCGAGCTCTCAACGGCAAATATTTGAAAAAGTTCCACCCAAGCGTGTGGCAAGAGGCTTGATAGTACTATGGCTGATATGTTATATTGCCCTAAGTAAAAGAGCAATGGCTGATGAGGCTTAGCGGCATCGTCCTAAGGATTTGTCGTAGTGTTTTCGGTAAAACACGTTTATACCGAAAACAGGGGGGCATGTGTTGATGGCGTAATTTGGCAGCATCCCCGTCCATTGTGCCAAAGTGCCCGCAGCACTAAGCCGCACATCACCCGAGTAGCCTGCAGCGTCCCCGAGTAGCCTGCAGCGTCCCCGAGTAGTTCGCAGAAGCTCGGCCTGAGTAGTTCGCTTTGTCCCCGAGTGCCGAGGTGCTCGCAGAGGCTCCCGAGCAGTTCGCTTTGTTCCCGAGTGCCGAGGTGCTCGCAGAGGCTCCCGAGTCGTTCAGCAATCCGAGTAGCTCGCAGCGCTACCAAGTCGGGGACGATGTTGAGTAGCTCACAGCACTCCGAGTCGTCCAGTGTGCCGAGTGGCTTGTAACGCCGCCGAGTCACCTCACGGGCGGATTGGTGGTCCGGAGTCGTTTACTCCAGTGTCAGAAACCCTAACTTGGAATACAAGAAACAGTAGCAGATCGTGGTGATCAAGGTGATTCAAATTTGGAAGGATACCCGGCTTACGCGGAAAGATACCTCGTGCACAAAATGGAGTGTTGATCGCAGCGGTTAAGTTAATCAGATGAGGAAAGTTATCTCGGTTTGTATGGAAAGATATATCATGTACGAAACAGAGTTGTATTCCAGCTCAAAGACCAGGCGTACCCTATAAATATGAAGGGTATATGGCCGATTGAAACAACACACAATCGAATCAATCAATTTACTATCTTTTTATCTACTATTTTCCTCGTCCTTGTTTTTCTGCTTCTTGTTCTTCGTTGTTCTCCGTGTTCGACGGCAACGAACCTCGAGGCTCTAGGGGCAGTCAGGCCGACCTAGGGCAACCCATAGCCGCCGCACTCCCTGACGGGGTCCCTCCCGGGCGTGTGGGGTTTTAGGTCTTCAAAGACCTCACCGGCGTGTCTTGCGTATCGCGCTCCCGGCGAGGCTCCTCTGGAGACGTTGTCTTGTGTATCGCGCTTGGCACCGGGGGGTACACGGTGACGTTGTCTTGTGTATCGCGCTCGCTCTCGAGATGCTCCGTCATCCGATTCGAGGATCACCAACGCAACACTGTGCCCGCGACTCATGGGCACATTCACCGCGTCCGCAACACCGTGCCCGCCACTCATAGGCACATTCACCGCGTCCGCAACACCGTGCCCGCCACTCTAGGCACATTCACCGCTTTCGGTGACGTCATCCCTATTTCTCGGAAGCAATCGATTTTGAAGTTTAGCTCATCTAACTGACAGTAGAATCCTGCAATGCCAGGTCTGCTGGGTAATGTTACTGACAGTGGCACCATCTTGGATTTTATTTTGCCATTCGAAGAACCTATCGTACCTAATACATTAAGATAAGACTGGATGAAATCGCTAGCTCATTACAATTACAATCGTACTCATCATGCAACATCACTTCATATTACAGGTTGTAATTCACTCTTGCTGTTGATTTGGCTTAACACATCGCACAATAGACGTGTAGATAGCATAACACATTATCATGCTATCAAAATTAAGAAGTTGGGACATCTCACATAACTTAAACACGAATAGTTCACAAGACATAAGACTTATCTAAGAGTTGGGACATCGCACATAACACAACTTGTAAACGATACACAAAATAGTTCACATGACTTGACTTGATAGACAAATACTTGAACATGTTAACAGACTACGGGAAAGACTAAATAGATATAGGTATTAGCTGAGTGAAAGTGCATCCAGTCCCAATGAGAGTGGAAGGATGACTATCTAGCCCCAATGTTTAGTTTTGATGGTTAATGGCAACCCTCACCTGTATCTAACGTTTACAACGAGTGTGAACAGGAGTTTAGATGAATAGGTGATCGATCAAGACAACATCTGAGTGATGATGAGGCCTAAAAAGAGCAAGGAACCGTGAAGGTCAGAAGGGCTAGCTGAGCTAGTCTCCTGAGGCTCAGTTGCGAGGAAGCCGAGGCTGTGCTCGAGGGCAAGCGAGGTGATGGTGGCTTGATGGAGTTCAAGGACCGTGACTGCAAGTTGGATAAGACCTGGAGGAGCTAGGAAGCTAGTGGATCTACGTCAAGGGGTTCGCTGTGCGTCTTCAAAGGGCTGTCGTCCTCAGTTGTTAGCTTGGAACCAGTGCCAAGATTCTGAGCGAGCTGGTCAGTGGCAGTGGTGAGTCCATTGTCCTCCTGAATCAGGTTAAGGCTTGTAGTGAGCCGGCCTATGTTGTGCTCAGGTGCTGTCTGAGGCAACCGAGTCCACCTGAGTTTGGCATCTGAGACTTAGGTGGGTAGCTCAGCCGTGGCTAGTAGGTTACCAAGTGTATGTTAGCTGAGTCTCAGATAGGTTTGTCTGGTGGCTCTTTGTCTGACGTGGCATGAGGGTAACGGCTAGCTGCCAGGGACCCTATAAATAGGGAACCTGGGGAGGTTTCGACCTCAACCTTTACCTCTACCATAGAAAGCACCCTGCTGTTGGAAGAGAGAGCTCTTAGTCTCCGAGAGAGTGTTGCCTGCGTGCATCCACCGTGAGAGAGAGTTGTTTTACATCTTGAGTGCTTCAGAACTGAGAGAGTTCATGGTACTGGTTCCTCCAAGAGACTAAGAGAGCTCTTGGAGTTCGTCTGCTCCAAGACCGGAAAGTTGGAGTCGTTGGTGAGCAAGCCAAGTCTTGTGTGGCTGCCTCTAAGCGTTTGTGAAGGCGATTTGGGTCTGCCTGTCTTACTGCGGTGAGATCAAAAGGATTCCACACAAGATAAGTGAACGAGGAAAGAGCACAGTTCAGTGCCGGCTATGAAAGCAGCTTCCTCAACGGAGACGTACCACTTTGCATAAAGTGGAAACTTCGGTAAAACAAACCTTTGTGTCTACTTGTTGATTTGTATGGTTTGCTTTTACTTGTGCTGATATACATAGTTCACTCTCTGCTGCACACAACTGAGTTTCCCACCTGAGACTCAGTTGACACTAATAGCAAGTTGTCTCCTTTACTATTCTGTCAATCTGTTGCACACAACTGAGTCACTCACCTGAGACTCAGTTAACACATAGTTGTCTCTGCTCTGCTTGCTTTTACCTGAGTCATCTACCTGAGAGTTAGTTGCTTGAGTCAGTTGCTTGCATCTTGGTAGGATTGGCCCATTTATTTAAGTAAAGCCCATTAGGTTTTAAATTTTATAGAGCCGACCTATTCACTCCCCCTCTAGTCGACTCCTGAGATCCTTTCACTGAGCCTGAGCACCATCGAACATATCAAACCTTTGGTTCCATGAGAGCAAGGATGTCTCATCACGGGAGTCGAGGCCAGCTCCCAAAAAGGAGGGACCAAGCAACTGTAATCTCCACCTGACAATCGTCGCCAATGTAACATTTACCCTTACTTATGTTGTGCTCTTGGGGTTTGAATATGATATCACCTGAAGCCATGGTTATTTTCGCATCATCGGTTATTGAGTAGGCCTTTACAGAAATTGTCATATCTCCATCTAGACCTACTGAAACAACACGCCTTGACAGATGACAGCAACCATCTGGATACATTGGCACTTCATCTTGAAAATCAAGCAGCACAACTTCCTCAGGTGATGACATGTCACGGAAAACAACTTGCCCTCCGAATCCACTAGGCCATGACCCATGAATAACTCGAACACTGGTTGTCGGAGTATTATTCCAGCAATACTGAATATGGGGCAGCGTACGAGTAGCAGATCTAGATGGGTGCACACGGGACACAGAGTTTAGACAGGTTCGGGCCCTCGAGAAGAGGTAATACCCTACGTCCTGTGTTTGGCGAGTCGTATTGCTTGTATCCCGTGTGAGGGTATGTATCTATGCCTATGATCAGATGATCTAAGAGATCTATTTTCTTGTCTACCTATCCAGGGACCCCTACCCGGCCTTATATAGGCGGCCGGGATAGAGTTACAAGAGTCCGGATCGGCTTACATATATGTTTCCTAATCGGTTACAACAACCACCCGGGATTCCGGGCAGTCACGTGTCCATGTCTTGTACTCCAAGTCGATGATGCGCCCCCGTGTTGTAGTCGGACCCCGAGTAGTCGGCCTGGCCCACCCTATGCTCGGATGGCCAGCTTTATCCTCCTTGACGATACCCGGGTGCTATGTCATCGTCAGTAGTCCCTGAGCCTTCGGCCGACTAGGATAGTCGGGCGGAGGCTCCTTTGCTTTATTGTAGATTTTACTCTGGAGGCACGAACAGTGCACCCAGAGGGTGTAGCCCCCGAGCCTCTACTCGGTTCGGGGAACCAAGTGGAGGGTCTTGATGGTTTTCCCGCCTTCGATCGACTCGGCCAGCGCAAGGCCGAGTGCTCGGCAGCTTGAGGTGGAGAAAGCCGCCACCGAGCCCTCTCTGAAGAGAACTCAGGACGCCGCCGCTGGTAAGCCCCCGACTCATGTCTGCTCAGTCGGAGCCTGCCGAGTAACTTTGCTGCCGACATTGCCGATGAAGAGGTCCCCGTGCTGATGGAGAAAGCCCAGTCGGCGGATACCAGTGCTGACAGCGTTGTCCTGAAAAAGTAGGAAGAAAACACATGAACCGTTCCATATACATGTGAAGTACTCAGGAAGGCCGAGTGTAACTTGATTATGCATGTTTTGGTTAACTTGTTCTGTGTTTTATTAACCCCTTCTTTCGTAAAAATTTGTTCATGTGTAAGTTAGCCCTTTGTGTGTGCTCTTGCCGACCCGTCGTATCCCCCATTGCGTTGACATTAGCCGTGGGCTGTTTCCCGCATAGCGCAGGGTTGTGGCGTAGACCGGCGATCGAAGACGAAGAGTTAACGTCGGGCTATTTACATAGTACTAAAATAATTGTTTGAAAGAGAGGGGCCCGAGTGCGCTTAGGCGCACTCAGTGTGGTGTAGCCCCCGAGTGTCCACTATGTGTAGCCGTGAGCGTGCATAGCAGGCCAGTGGGGAAACCCAGAAAGTTACTCGGATGGAGCAAATAAAATGTTTGTTCATTTAAAATATGAAAGTACAAAGCTTAAGCATAGAAGCGACTTAGCTGTTCAATGTTTCAGGCGTTGGCGATGAGGTTGCCGTCTTTATCCTTCAGTCGGTAAGCCCCCGGGCGTAGTCGGGCGGCAACATACGGCGCATCCGAGTCCGCCATGAAGTCCTCCCAAGAAGGATGGTGGCTTCCCGAACTCTCGAAGCCGTCCGAGTCGTAATCGAGGACGGGTAGAAGGGACTCGATCGTACCGACCAGTCGGGATCCCTGCTCGACGGGTGAAGACCCATGCCCGAGCAGTAGATCCATCTTTCGCGTGACCTCGTCCTTGGAGATGGCCACTGAAGTCATCCACTCCGACGAGAGTCCGAGTGGGAAGGCGGTGAAGCCTCCGCCGACTGGCTGGAAGCCGAGTCGCAGAGGTGAAGCTTGCCGAAGCCACTGACTCGAACGAGAGTCCAGGTGAGAAAGGTGATGAAGCCTCTGCCGATTGGCCGGGCGTCGAGTCGCAGAGGTGGAGTTTGCCGAGCTTGTCGACGATGAAGTCAAATTTTCCAAGTCGGAAAACCTGTCCAAGATCGGCGACGGAGTCCTGGGGGCCAAAACTCACAGCCCGACTTGGAGCGAAGTCGCTGTTGCCGAAGAAGAAACCCATCTGGATCTGTTCAGATGGATCTACGCGCACAGCCCCTACCTGGCGCGCCAACTGTCGGAGTATTATTCCAGCAATACTGAATATGGGGCAGCGTACGAGTAGCAGATCTAGATGGGTGCACACGGGATACAGAGTTTAGACAGGTTCGGGCCCTCGAGAAGAGGTAATACCCTACGTCCTGTGTTTGGCGAGTCGTATTGCTTGTATCCCGCGTGAGGGTATGTATCTATGCCTATGATCAGATGATCTAAGAGCTCTATTTTCTTGTCTACCTATCCGGGGACCCCTACCCGGCCTTATATAGGCGGCCGGGATAGAGTTACAAGAGTCTGGATCGGCTTACATATATGTTTCCTAATCGGTTACAACTACCACCCGGGATTCCGGGCAGTCACGTGTCCATGTCTTGTACTCCAAGTCGATGATGCGCCCCCGTGTTGTAGTCGGACCCCGAGTAGTCGGCCTGGCCCACCCTATGCTCGGATGGCCAGCTTTATCCTCCTTGACGATACCCGGGTGCTATGTCATCGTCACTGGTCATTGTGGCCTGAACCGTATTATCAAGCTCCTTAAAGTGCAAGTCTATTGTGCAAAGGTCGTTGGACAGAAGTGTACCTAAATAACCAATGGAACCATTGTATGTTAAGACTTGACTGATCAATCTTTCTTTATCTTCAGATTCTCCCTTCACTTTGAGTTCGATTTCAAAGAAAACAGGATCCCGGTACTCAATTGCACGAGACGGGCCAGTCGGCAACAAGCACGGATCCTGCAATTAAGCATAATTATTTGCGACCATCGAGTAACAATTTATGATGGCACAACCAATTAATCAAACCCATCCCAAGTAGGGAATAGGATACCAAGAGAACAATTGTATACCTTTTTAGTGATGATTTGGCAGTTATCCCTTTTGCGATTGAAGAGAATGTTGCGATTCAAATCCACACGGTCTCGGGCAGCAACAAGGCCGTAAACCTACAGTGACCACATGAGTTTTGTTTTCAAGACTTTGATGTAGTAGACCTGCAAGCTGGTGCCGACGCAAGCAAGGATGTGGGTTGGATTCGTATGTAGTGAGCACGGAACTCAATCTCGCTGCATGCAACATCCAAGCAAAGTGTGTGTTAGATACTGAATATTGATTAGGTCTTGTGTAACAACTGATGTCTCGATCGATGCAGCCCAGAAATCGAACACTTTTTTCGTTAACTAAAGTTAAAAGGAGGATGGATCTTTAGTTACTCCAATGCATGGAGGAAGAGAATTAAGCTGGCTACAAGTAAATATATGTAGAATCTGCTGCTTAATTGAGACATACATACATACAGTAAGCGACTGAAGTCAGATAAGTGCCTAGTTTACTCACTCGTGTCTTCGAAGCCACCGCGCCTGCCTCGAGTCATATATTCCCAGTTTTTACGGAATGAATCCATGAAGTCCTCCTCGGTCCACAGCTCCTCCATGAAATCCAGATCCGTATGTATGTCGCCTTCTTTGTTCTCCGAGGTCTTGGCCTCCTCCTCCTCCTCAATCTCCGTTGTGGCTGATTCGTCGTCGATCCTGCTAGAGGAATTGTCCTCCGTACGGCGGCGCTTCGAGTATTCGCCACCCCTTCCCTCCCGGCCTCCCCTTCCGTCTCCATCCCCAAAGGCAGCGTTCTCCCTCTTCTTTTTTCCCCGCTGCCGCCCCTGCCGCCACTGTTGCAAGATCCTAGGGTTTCTTCTCTTTTTTTGGAGGAATGTCCTAGGGCTTCTATGATACGAACTGACGGCCGTGCGGCAGGCTGCTTATATGGGTGAGGACGGCCCCCTCTTGTCCCGGCCAGTTGAAGCCGAGAGAGCCCAAGACCGAGCCGCACTCAAACTGGGGATCTAAGGAGACATGATGCTGGTTTTCTCGAGTGGCCTAGGAGGCGGGGAGTTGGCCTCAGTATGGACTTGCAGCCCAAGAAGAACGAGAAGATGATGGGCTGACAAAAGAAGAGAGAACCAGAGGTGTTCGTGGTCTGGTGCAGAATGGGATATGCTCCCTTTGTTTTTGCTTCGGAGGATTCGTGGCGTCACTCGCGGATCGATTGCACGATGGCCAGGTGCGTTTGGACACTTCATGATGAGGAATTGACAGAACATATTGCAGCAAACACAATGGTGGATGCTAAACTTTGGTTGTTCTTTATGGCGGACTCATTACCGAAGGATCAATTCACGAAATTATTGGTGACGTTCTGGGCTATTTGGTGTGCAAGATGTCGAGCTATTCATGAAGGACAGTATCAAAGTCCCTTGACAATCTTTGGTTTCATAAACAGGTACCTCGCCGATCTTGAGGTGGTGTTAAGCAGATATGCGGGACATGCTCGGTGTGGTGCAAATGGTGTGCAGGCTCAACTAATGGTGTTATTTTTTTTCTAAAAACTATTCGTCTTTAATTTAATTTTAGAATCATATGAGTATATATTATTATTTTATTTGCAAGAACATCTGATTATTGATTGGATATGTCGTTTTATGTGATATTAGATTAGTGCGCGTAGAATTAAAATCTGGATGGTGAACAAGCCGGTCGGTCGTTTGTACGTGAGTTGATGATGTCCGTATACATAATATTATATCAATATATCGAATTAAAGTTCGAGTTGCTAGTATAGCTAGTTTGTCATTTGTATGTGAGACTGGATCAATACATGGAATTAATCGAGCCCAATATATCTAAAAGTATGGAAGTATATCGGGCCGACGGGTGGTTTAGACGTGAGACGGCTGGTCGTTATGCATGCTATTAGATTGGCACAAAGAATTAAAGTTTGGATCGCCACCTGAGTGTTTCGTTATTTGTACTGAGCCGACATGTTGGTTTCTACGTGATATCAGATTCGTACATGATTCTGAGTTTAGAAGGTTGGTTTGCACGTGATATCAGATCAGTATATACCGTTCTAAAGTTTAGATCAGAGTCAGGTCTATTGTTTATATATGATATTAGATCAGTATGTGAAACTACAATTCGGATCAAAATGGCCGGACCGTTTGTACATTATACGGCCGATCATTTGTACCTGATATTCCGATTGTTTTCTCTTACGATTATGTTTAGATATTTTGAGAGAGTTCAGAGATTGATCGATCCTGGCGTCCTTTTATCAGTAATTCAGTATCATCTGTCTTTCAGGCGTCCTTTTATCAGTAATTCAGTATCATCTGTCTTTCAGGCAAGTGATCGATGTAACCGGCTCATCCTACTCTCTAATAATCAGCTGGCCAGCAAGAACATAAACACTGCAAACATGGAAACTGTCGGAAGGAAACAAATTCAGATGGATGCGCGTGCACGTCGATGATATGTCGTACATGCCATGCATGCTTTATTTGCCCAACCTGCAGGTTGTTTGAGATTACCGCCTGAACTTAGCTAGCTAATAGTAGTCTAGTGCGTACCACAACACTATATCTGCAGAACAACACTTGCTTAACTCGGTCGTCTGGAGCAAGTTTGCTGAGTCCCATCAATGAGATGAAGCGTGCAGCCTTTGGGAGCCATGCAGCAGTTGCGCCTCGGCGGGAGCTTCTCGGAACCGGAGGACGGGCAGGTCATGTATTCGACTTGCAGGCAGTACTGAGGGCAAGCCACGGCCTCCATGCCCTTCTGCTCTTGCGCCAGTAGCACAACACCTGAGTAGATCCACATTTACGCATAATCATTTGTCAAAGAGAATTATCTCTGTCGTGGTGGTTAATTGCCGGAAAATCATTAACCATAAGTGTTGCAAGAATGCATTCTACTGCGACAAGGGGGCTTCCTCCTGCGTGTCTTCGACGCCATGGATCAACAGAAAAGCAAGGGAAGAAACAATAGAAGCATAAAAGAGAAGCCAAACTTCATGTCAAGACTAGCACATGCTCAAAGAGATCCATAAAAGAGAAGTCGACTCACAAAGTCCATTAGTTCACTAGGAGCCATAGACCAAATAAGTCAAAACTATCGTTACTTTTCTTTTCCAATAAGGATATAAAGGTTCATTTGTACACATTCTATAAGTTATATAAAAGACGTCTCATGAGTCATTTATTAGTCATATCTCCTTTAAAATAAGAGTTCTTACCTCTCTAGATGTGGCTCAAATTCTCTGGGGAGGTCCTCTCGTGACCGATAACAAGTTCGTAAAGCACAAGGAAGCCCTAAGTGCAAACTTCTCCGTGGCCGAGGACGCCGTCATGGGCACAGATTCAGGGAACTAAAGTGACGTCCCTAAATGTGATTATGACTCCTCGAGGCCAAATTTGATTAAAAAAAATTATTATCTTTGTTGTGTTAATGTTTGGTGTAGCGACCCTGCACACCACTGCACGGTGTAGTGTGCCAGTCTTTGATATAATATAACAAAATCCCATCTCATTATATTACATCGATCAGAGTGTACAACAGAAGCATTGATGGTCCAACAACTATATATATTACAGACTCCAAAATATACATAAGTTATTACAGAAATACAGTAAGTTAAGTTCAACGGAAAAACAGCGACAGAAATATAGAACTGAAGATTAAAATACAGAAAAGTAAAGCTGATATTTTATTCTCATACTAAACTAAACTACTCTTGCTCTAGCTCTGCCCCGTCCTGCTCTCCATAGTCGATATAGTAATCGACTCCTTCGATCCCTCCTGTCAGGTCCGGCTCCTCCTTCCCTGCTTGGACTTCGTCTTCCTCATACTCAACCTCTAACGATTCAGAGTCTAACAAAGGAAAGATTTACGTAGGGGATGAATACAGAAGGTACTCAACAAGTTCATAATAGCAACAGGTGTTTGAATGACTATTTCTACTAGGACAAAGTCCTCAAAGGATATGCATGAATCCAATATCGTTCCTGGAGAGTAAATTTTAATTTAGCTATGTTCAGAAGGCTTCACGGGTCGTTAGAACCTCCGATGGTTCCTTTCCCGCCACGATCGCAGTTCATACCAAGAACAGGGAGTGACAATGCCACACTTCAATACACTCTGCAGAGGTGCGCTACTTTACCCACAAGTGGTACTTAGCCTTTAGCCGGGTACGAGACCCATCACACTCCCATCGGTACGTGGCCAGGTCTAAGGTTCCGAGTCATTTTCACCCTTCCCTTTTTGCAATATCTCCCCTTATGTAGTCGATCCAGTACCGACTACCCACCTCGTCATTATAGCGTACTTTTCTGCATATTTCAGGGACATAACGCCTCCCAAAGCGGAAATTCAGGGTTTATCGCTTCCCTGGGCGAGGGACTTAACGCTTCCCCAGGCGTTACTTTAGATATGTTCCTGGGAGATATGCACTGAGAAGGTATTACTTGACTCGCTTGTCCCATAACAGGTCTTGCGGTTAACGCTATCTTTACGGCGTAAGAATGCCAACTGACATTTGTTATTAACCTTATGATGATACCATATGCAATGGAACCCTGACCACCCCACAAGTTCCAAACCGGGGTTCCACTGCCCACCAATATATGATTCAACGAATCATAATGCAGTCTATTTATTTATCATAGGTGATAAGAAGAAGGAATTGCATATATGTGGTAGAAATAATCTTCAACATGAACAATAAATGAACTTGCCTTGAGATGGATAAGAGGTGAAGTGAGATGTCCCTTCGGACGAAATCGGCAGAACCTCGGGATCTGAAGTGGAATAATCGTCCGATAAGGACTATTTCCGAAGATAGCAATTGTATATGCATGTATGCATGCTCAAATTGATGAGATTGATTTACAGAATTTGGATTGTTTGGACGATGTGGACTACCTTGTCGAAGACAATGCAATAGATAATATTTTTATTAATTTTTCTTGATTTTTTTTATCTGCTCTATCTTTTGAACTTATAAAATTTACTATCAAAAATTTCGCGGTGTGGTGAAGTTATTAAATCGTCGGAGTTCATGAACCTTAAAGTAACTAAGCAAAACCTAAATTCTGAATTTGCAGGATTTTATAAGAAAAAGTATTAAGTCTTCTTTTAAAAGATATGTGTTGTTATACTTATATTCATTTTACTGGGACTTAACAGTTCTTATAAATTTTTTTTGAATAAGTATAAACTCATGTTAAAATTTTTAATTTTAGGTTGAAATTGTCTAAAGAATAAAAGTCTGTTATTATTATTTTCTTTTTAAAAATTGGGCTGGCCGAACTCCTCCTTGGCCCATTGGCCCGCTCGGCTTCCCTTGGCCCGTTTTGGCCCACTTTACCATCCGGTTAGGGTAACCCTAACCGGCTTTGGTCTCAATCCCCTCACATCTCACGCCGCCGCCTCCTCTCACTCTTCTCTCTCCAAAAATCCCTAACTCCAAAATTCCCCTCACCCGCATCTCCCTGCTCCTTCCCTACTCCCCCATGGCCGCCGCCCCTTGCTCCCTCTCGGTTGCCGCTGACCTCTGGCCTCCTCCCTCTCTCACCGGCCGCCGCCCGATCCTCCCTGCCTTGCCGCCGCTCCTCACCCGGCCGCTTCACTCGGCCCCGCCGCCACGAGCCTAGGGCTCGGCCTTGTCCCGATTTGGCGCCGCCGGTCTGACGTCCCGCCGCCGTCTCCCGTGGCCCGGACACCGCCGCCGGCCTGGTTCTCCTCCGCCTCCAGTGCCTCCCTGGCGCCCCCCCCATCACCGGCCGCCACCGCTGGACGGCGGTGAGTTGGCCGCACCGCAACCGCGGTGGCGCGCCGCTTCCGGTAAGTCTCCTCCCCCTTCTCTTTTTCTGATCCTATTTTCCCCCTTTGCTCAAATCCCTAATTTCTAGGGTTCATCCTAGATTAATTTCCCCAATGTTCTATTGCTGATCAGCACACTTTGCTTATTATTGTAGATCAATTTTAACCAAAGTACGAATACTAGACTTGCTATTTTGGCTGATTTCGTAATGGTGCCCTAGATCTCAATGTATACTGATAAGGATTAACCCTCCTCTAATTGCTTGAGCTTTATCATCAGTTTAGGGCATTCTGTACTGGTTCATGGAGTCAGTATGGATATGTTTGAGGAATTGAAGTTAATTCTTGATCCATGCATTCTGCTAAGCATCCAAAAGGCTATTAAAGTTTAATTATAATCCAATGAATATGTTTACCCTAATACTAATACTTGTTATTAGCTGCTCTTTGTTTTCTACATGTATATATACAAAATAATTGTTGAACTGGCAGAACAGATGCAAAGCTTGATTCTTGTTTCAATTATTTACTTGATGTTACTATTCATGTGCATAAGTTTACTTCACTGATGGAATAGATGCTACACTTTCTTTTTAGTTTAGTCTATTCCTCTCAGATTTCCTCTAGTTTTGTCTTATCTAATTCTTAATTGATAAGAACAGATTCTATACTTCGTCTCTCATTTCATTCTAACTGATAAGAACAGATGCTATCCCCTCTCTTTTCTTCCCATTCCAGTTTCTTTTACTTGATGCAGAGGATTGCTTTAATTAACCTAACGCAGAATATTTCTGCAGAATGTTTAGGTACTGTTCTTCTTTTTTCTAAATGTTTCTATCTACTCTATTATACCTTAAGCAAGCTGTAGCTTGTTCTTGTGGTATTCTGAGACCTGCTTCTTCAGGTTTCGCCTCCTCCTCCTTGCTGCCTTGCTTGCTTCTCAGCTCTCTAACTCTTGCCCCTTTGATTTGGTGCTGTTTTGGTTGAAGTTGAGATGAAAATGAAGCACATATGGCCCTATTTATAGGGGTTTGGGGGCTGTTGAGCTGGAATTTCGAATTCAGCTGGTTTTGACACCTATTGGATGACTCCTCTCTTGATTTGGTGAATCAGCTGCTTGCATGGCAGCCCCTAGTGAACCCTTATCCTTCTCTCAAGCTTGAGGTGGCAAGGCAATGCCACCAGCTGCTTGGGCATGGTCCACACTCCTTGGACAACACTTTGAGGATTTTTGGAATGTTGCCTACTATTAAAACTGACGGCTGTTGCAAAGTTTAGCATTTTGGCTGCTCTAGGTCTTGCTGGATTCCTCCTTGAAGGCAGACCTTAACCCTTGCTTAATCTATAATTGGTTGCCTAATTCACGGAGATTAGTCTAAACATGAATTAGCTTATGGAACTTCGATGATCTGATGCCTCTATTGGTTGCCTACTGCTGCCCTCATTAGTTGCCTAAAATTTGGTTCAATTGCTGCCCTTAAGCTTGATTCAATTGTTGCCTTACACTGATGCCTTTGAACTAATTGTTCCATAAGAAATTCTGATTTTTATTGGAACTAGGACTAGTTCCCTAGTTTCACAAGATTAATCTCCCAAACAAACATTGCATCTCCCCAGGAGATGCAAACATTTCTAATCCTAACTACAATATCCTTTTGTAGTATGTTGTTTGCTTTCATGTGCAGGTTGAAGATCAAAAGTTGAGGATGAGAAAGGACTTGAGAGAAGAATGAAGATATTAGCTAGGTTTTCTTCTTGTAGATGTTTTTGTATTACTCATGGTTTGTAATATTGGTGCCTTTCTAAATCAAAAAATTTTCTTTCTTTGAATTCCTATACTTGTAATTGAACTATCTGTATATATTTATATGTCTCTTTGGGTTAGTTCATATTACTCATGTATATAGTTTTATATCGAAGTTGCTTGACTCCTGTATCTATATATGTATATATGAATTGAATTCCTTTTGTATATATGTAGATGATATGAATAAAGTTTTTGAATTTTTCTCAAATTTTTGATATGCATGAATAACATGAATGGATTCAATCATCTGATCCTATTATTTATGTTTTAGAAAACACGGGTTCTCACATTTGGCACCCAGCACTGCGGCCATTGTTTATGCCATTTTACCCATTCGATACTCTCGATTTAGTCTCCATTTTATTTATTCAATACTCTCGATATTTAGTTGGTGTCCAAACACACACCTCTCTATAAGTCGTTTCTAACAATAACAATAATAAGCTTAATTATCTACATACTAAATCACAACAGATCTTAACTCGATCTATGGACATCGTAACGAAACCATACAAAGCTTGAGTTGCTATGGATGGAGAAACTGCCAGTAAATTAGAGTTGGGATTTGCCTACCAATTAGGAGGAGAACGTAGGCGACGTGGAGTATGTCTGTGCACTCTTGAGGAGGTCGTTCTGAATTCTGACCACGAGCGCAGGGCAAGGCGTTGTTTGCACTGACATCCTTATATGTCGGCTAGCTCGAAGAGTACCGCCATGTACACTAGTAGTTTGGAGTCAACTAAGGGCCTGTTTGGTTGGGCTGTGGCTGTTGACAAAGCTGATGTTGGCTGGTTGTTTGGAAAAGCTGCTGTGGCTGTGGGAAAGTGACCATATCGCTTTTGGTTGATCCAAACCATCTACAGTATTTTGCAAAATGAGCACTGAAACTTCAGCATATTGCAAAAAAGCTGGCAGAAGGCAGCTTTTCCAAACAGCTGAATTTGCACTGCAAAGCCCACAGCTACCGTTGGCAAAAGTTACTGAAAAGCTGGCCGTTTGGTTGGGCTGCAGCTTTTTCCAGTGAAAAGCTGCTGAAAAGCCCAACCAAACACCCTCTAAGACAGGTGTTGACGACCAAATTGGGCAGTACCCCCGGATGGGCCGAGTGCGTCGGGCAAGATCTGCAATGCTACCGAATCGTGGCCCAGGCCGAGTGGTGCGGCGTCCCCGAATCCCGAGTACCCGTTTCCGAGTACCCGCGGTCCCGAGTTCTGGCGCCCCCGAGCACTCGCGCCCCCGAGCACTCGTCCCCGAGCACTCGTGCCCCCGAGTATTCACGTCCCCGAGCACTCGTGCCCCCGAGTATTCATGTCCCCGAGCACTCGCGCCCCGAGTACTCATGTCCCCGAGCACTCGTTTCCGAGCATTAACGAGATCCGAGTGCCGGACCCCGAGCACTCTATGTCCCCGAGTACTCGTCCCCGAGCACTCGTGTTACCGAGTACTCGTGTTCCCGAGCGCTCGTTTCTTAAGTTCTCGTGCGCCCGAGTACTCGCCTTCCCGAATGGGTCCAAGCCAGGCTCCGAACGATGCATCCGAGTCCCAGCCACGCCAGGTCGGTTGCCAAGCCGTACTTTCCTACAGATGGGCCGAGGCATTGGATTTCAAGACGAAGACTTTCTGCACTGGAGGCCTTGACTTGGGGCTCAAGGAACAATAGTTGATCGTGGCATTTAAAGGAAAGTCTGAGATTTGGAAGGACTCCCGGATAATATGGAAGGATATCCCGTATACAAGGTGGAGTCTGGATCACGGCGGTTAAATCGATCAGATTAGGAAGTTATCTCAAGATTGTATGGAAATATATCTTTGTACGAGATAGAGTCCTATTGTAGCTCAAAGACCGGGCATACCCTTCAAATATGAAGGGTATATGGCCGATTGAGGTGGAACTCTCCCAATCGACGCAATCAATCTATTACTTTTTCATCTACTATTTTCTCTCCCTTTGTTTTATGCTTCTCGTTCTTCGTTGTTCTTCGTGTTACACGGCAACGAAACTCGAGGCCCTAGGGGCGAAATCATCATGTCCAACCATCAGATTCCACAACTCGGCGAGATCAGCACCGATAACATCATCAAGCCAGACTACAATGAGCTATCGGAGGAACATCGCCAAGCTTTCGAAGCATACAAGAAAAAGCGGGAGGAGGAAGATCTGCAGACGTTCCTCGCGAACTTCAAGAAGGATCGTCAAGGGAACATTACTCCGGTTGGAGAAATCAAATTCCCTCCTCTACACGGCAAGAAGGCTGACACCCCGGTAAGTAGCACGTTTTCTCCAGAACAGATAGCCGAAATACAGGGTTATATTTCGGAAGGCAATACTCTTGTTTACAACACATTCATGGAAAACACAAGTGCTAAGGGGAGCACGTATCCGACATCTAGTGGTAACACGGTACGGCTGTAGGCGTAATAAACCCTGTTCAGACCTCGGTAGTAGGTTCATCGGCGCTTCCCGTGCCATTGAATTTACGCCCTGGTCAGACCAACCAGCTCGTAGCCGTACCCACCAGCCCTAGTCCGATCATGAGTATACCCGGTTCGGCGGTAGCGCCAAACCAGAGCCTGATTGCACCTTCCGTGAGCACAAGCGTGGTTAGGCCGATGCCGAGTCACGACTCGGCGTGTGGGTTACAGGCCGCACCCATGGCCAGTCATCCCACAGCGACTTCGTCCACTCCGGACAAAATTTTAGCCAAGCTCCAGGAAGATATGAAAAAGATGTTTACCGAGTCCTTCGGACTCGAGCCGAAGTTTAGAAGTCGGATGTATCAGAAGCCATATCCCGACTACTATGATGCTATCCTATATCCTCCGGGTTACAAGGTTCCCGACTTCGCTAAATTTAGCGGTGAAGGAACGAAAACTACATGGGAGCATGTCAGTCAGTATCTGGCGCAGTTAGGTGAAGCAAGTTCCATAAATGAGCTAAAAGTGCGCCTATTTCCCTTGTCACTGACTGGCACAGCCTTTTCATGGTTGTCCGCTTTGCAGCCTGGCACTATACTCTTGTGGTCACAGTTAGAGCAGAAGTTCCATGATCATTTTTATAGCGGCGACAATGAACTCAAGTTGACACATCTTACATCGGTCAAGCAGAAGCACGACGAGTCGGTCACCGACTACGTCAAAAGATTTAGGGACACAAAAAAACCGATGCTATAGCTTGGTGATAACTGAGAGAGACTTGGCCGACTTGGTACTGGCCGGGTTGAAGACCCACATTAGAGAACGGATAGAAAATTATGAGCTCTTAAGTGTCAACCAAGTCTTGCAAAAAGCTTTGGCTCAAGAAAGCCGAAGCATAGAAGTCAAAGAGATTCATAGGTCCAAACCCGATCGCCCTAGGATGCACATGGTCGAGTATGACAGCTCGGGCGATGAGGGTAACATATATGCTGCCGAGTTCGTTTGGTCCCCCAAGACCAAACCGTATACTTGTGACGCTCTCAAGCCGACTCGCAAGAATCATGAAGAACAGATGAAATTCACCTTTGATGTAGCTAAGTGTGATAAAATATTTTGATTCTTTGCTGCAAGATAGGATTATTAGAATATCTCATTCTTTACCGCCGTTTGAAGAGATGAAACGGCGGGCTTATTGCAAGTATCATAATTCTTTTTCTCATGCGACTAATGACTGCAATGTTTTTCGGCGACAGATACAATCGGCCATTAATGAGGGACGATTGAATTTCGCCGATATGCAAATCGACAAACAGCCCTTCCCAATGAACGCTATGGATTTGGAAGGGAAGAAAGTTTTGATTCGGCCCGACATAGCCGAATCAGCTAACAAAGACCATGTGGTCCTTGGTGAACCTCGGAAGAAAGAAGTCGGCAAAGCACCGGGAAGAGAAGTCGTGCTCGAGAAACAACCCGGTGGCAAAGAGACATTGAAAATCACTATCAGAAATCACGCACTCGGGGGGGCAATCCCGAGTACAGGAAGATCACACCAGTGCACTCGGGGGGCAACCACCGATGCCAGAGAATACCCGGGTCAAGTTCATCAAGCCCAAGAGTCCGGAAGTCGGCAAGTGGAAGATCAACGAAGCCAGAGCTCAGCATAAAAGAGTGAAGCCGACTTTCGATATGTTGCTTTCCAAATACACCAGCCAAGCGGCCGGTGTCATCCCTGGCCGGCCATCGCGCTTAAAACGTCCAAGATCACCTCCAAGGCTAGGGTTTCAACATCAGGCCGGACCGCACGGGCCATGGATGCCGACTCCATGGATGGTGCCACCTCCATACGCGCCGTGCGTGGATCGCTTCGACGGAAGATGGGGGCAGCACCCGATGGTCCCTTACGCTTTTCATCCAGGATGGCTGGCATTGAGGAGACCCGTCCGTGAGAGGCTCACTCATCCTACTCGGGGCCGACTAGGCGGGGATGCCAGTCGGCCAACACAGAAGGTCAACCACCCTACTCAAGACCGACTCGTTGGCGATACCAGTCGGTCCTCACCAACTTCTCCGGGTCAACCAGCCAAGAAGATATGGCGTGCCAAGTCACCGAGTGCTGATGCTCCAACGAACAACGGACCAAGAATGGAGATCAATCAACTCGGCAAAGGGCCGATTACTATCGGTAATCTGGTCAACTCTAACGATAATGTGATCACTGTTCAGCAGGGGTCTATGGCCAATGACCACGAAGCCGGTACAAGCAAGAGCAGGCCCAGAGACCCCAAGTACACTCAGCCCACCTGGTGTCCTCCCGGGTTGACCAAAACCCAGAAAAGAAGGCTGCAGCGCATGAGGAACCAGGAGAAGGTTGAGCGAGAGGCTGAGACGCTGAGGGACGAATCTTTTAACGAGATTCGGCCCATGATACCCGCGAAGCAGGTCTGGAAGCCTAAGCGAGCAGAGGACACGACGACTCCCGAAGACATGTCTCCCCTACTCGGCAAGTCGCCGAAGTCGGTAGCTACCACGGAAGATAGCGAAGTGGAAATGGTGGACTACGAGTCTACACCGGTTCACGCAGGTATGGACATAAACATGGTATATTACTTACCTGCCGAGTTCCGTGCTGTAGATGAAGATGGGGAGGTAGCCCAATTCGACTTCGGCCCCAAGAACGCCATCTTCGAGAAGCCGACAGAGCCGGTGAGGCACTTAAAACCGCTATACGTCAAGGGCCACATTAATGGAACGCCAGTGGCAAGGATGCTTGTGGATGGCGGTGCCGTGGTGAATCTCATGCCATACTCGGTCTTCAAGAGGTTGGGTCTACATGATAACGAGTTGATGAAGACCAATATGGTACTCAACGGGTTTGAAGGCAAAGAGAGCACAGAGGCCAAAGGTGTGATGTACGTAGAGCTTACCATTGGAAGCAAGACTTTGGCCACTGCATTCTTCGTCGCTGAGGTGCAAGGAAATTACAACGTCATACTGGGCCGCGATTGGGTTCACGCCAACCAATGCGTGCCATCCACGATGCACCAATGCCTTATACAGTGGATTGATGAAGAAGTCGAAGTCATTCACGCAGACAACTCGGCTTGTGTCGCCTTAGCCGATGCGTTGGTGGACTGGCAGCACCCCAATGCGACGTGTCTGTCTGGGCGAGACCTTTCCGGGTTCGACTTCCTTAGTGCCACGAAAAACGGGTTCGTACCCGTATCTTTAAAGCCAGTCGGCGCCGACCGACTTCAGGCCAACTCGGTTCTTATCGCCTTGGTCGATGTGGTGGCGAGTCGGCTACAACCCGGCAAATCCTCAGGAGCCGACTTCCCCAGGGCCGAAGGAAGCAGCCGAGTACCCACATCGTCAGAGCCGGTTGATGGCAATCGGCTCCAAGATAAGAAATAATCAGATGGATCACAACGCGGAGTGGTTGCAGAAGCGACTCGCGGAGTATCGGTCCGGTAGGAACGATATGCACGAGTCCGTAGAAGAGTTGGATAACATGGATAAGTTAGGACAAGGTTTCACGTCGGCCGATCCATTAGAGGAAGTAGACATAGGGGATGGTTCGAGTCCTAGGCCGACGTTTGTAAACGAGAATTTGAAAGCCGACTGTAAATTTAAGCTAGTCGGCTTGCTAAAAGAATATGTTTGCTGCTTTGCATGGGAATATCATGAGATGCCCGGGTTAAGCCGAGAGCTAGTGGAGCATCGGTTGCCTATCAAGGCCGGTTTCAGACCTTTTAAACAACCGGCCAGGAGATTCAATCCCGAGATGTATGACCGGATCAAAGAAGAGATCGGTCGGTTGCTTAAGGCTAACTTTATTAGACCTTGCAGGTATGCCGACTGGATCTCTAACATCGTTCCCGTGGAAAAGAAAGGGTCCGGCAAGTTGAGGGTGTGCATCGACTTCAGAGATTTGAACAGAGCCTCACCCAAAGACGAGTACCCTATGCCTATAGCCGATATGCTTATTGACAATGCCTCTGGACATGAGGTCATCAGCTTCCTCGATGGCAACGCGGGATATAATCAAATCTTCATGGCCGAAGAGGACATGTCCAAAACGGCCTTCCGCTGCCCCGGGTTCCTTGGCTTGTTCGAGTGGACAGTAATGACCTTCGGATTAAAGAACGCCGGGGCCACGTATCAGAGAGCTATGAATCTAATCTTCCATGATCTACTCGGCGTCATACTAGAAGTCTATATCGATGACGTTGTTGTCAAGTCGGACGCCTTTGAATCTCATCTGGCCGACTTGCGCTTAGCCTTTGAGAGGATGAAGAGGTATGGCCTGAAGATGAACCCTTTGAAGTGTGCTTTTGGCGTATCGGCTGGGAAGTTCTTAGGCTTCATCATACATCAGCATGGCATAGAAATCGACCCTAAGAAGATAGAAGCGATTCAGAAGGTGCAAGCCCCGACATGCAAAAGAGACATGCAACGATTCCTTGGCAAAGTCAATTATCTCAGGAGATTCATAGCCAACTTGTCGGGAAAGGTCAGCGCGTTCACTCCCATCCTTCGGTTGAAGAACGACGTCGATTTCACTTGGGGGGCAAGACAGCAAGAGGCGTTCGAGTTGATCAAGGGCTATTTATCCACCCCTCCGGTATTGAAGGCGCCTAGACATGGGGAACCCTTCCGACTTTACATCGCAGCAGAGGAGGGCGTCATCGGAGCTGTGTTAACCCAGGAAGCCGAAGGGAAAGGAATATGCTGTCACCTATTTGAGTCGGCGGCTACTCGACGCCGAGACAAGGTACTCTTTCGTTGAGAAATTATGCTTATGCCTATATTACGCTTGCACGAAGTCGAGACATTATTTGCTATCTAGTACTTGCACCGTAGCCTGTCAAACCGATGTCATCAGGTATATGTTGCATAGGCCAATTCTTAGTGGCCGAGTCGGCAAGTGGGCTTACGCGCTGACCGAGTACGATTTGGCCTATGAACCCTTGAAAGCTATGAAGGGCCAAATCGTTGCTGATTTTATTGTTGAGCATCGGGTTGACGAGCATAGCATTAGCATTGATCTTGTCTCGCTAGTACCATGGAGATTATACTTTGATGGTTCAGTCTGTAGCAATGGCCAAGGTGTCGGTGTTGTTTACATATCTCCATATGGTACTACTCACGAAGCCTCATGCCGCTTAGAATACTTTTGCACAAATAATCAAGCCGAGTATGAAGCTTTGCTACTCGGTTTAGAGCTTCTGATTGCAATAGGTGCCACACATATTGAGGCTTTCGGTGATTCGTTATTAGTAGTCCAACAAGTATCCAAGGTTTATCAATGTCTTGACGAATCACTTAATGTTTATCTCGATAAATGTCTAGATATAATCTCTACCTTGGATTATTTTAGCATTGCTCATATACCTAGACAAGAAAACTGGGTTGCAAACGAGTTGGCGCAGCAAGCATCCGGCTACCATGTCAGTCGTGGTGTCTTTCATATTTCTCAAGAGCCGATGCTTGGGCCCAACTCGGTAGGAAAGGCCGAGTCAGAAATCACCGACTCGGTCGCCAGTGGAAAACCGAATATGAATAACAAAGAAGACTGGAGGAAGTCGATCTTTGATTACTTGCAAGATCCGACTAAGAGGGTAGACCGAGTTGTTCGGCGGATGGCTTTCAAATACACTTTGATCGACGATGATCTTTATCGCCGAACGGTCGACGGAGTTCTTTTGAAGTGCTTGGACGAGGACCAAGCAAGAGTTGCAATGGGAGAGGTACATGAAGGCATCTGTGGCACTCATCAGTCGGCTCACAAGATGAAGTGGTTATTACGGCGTGCCGGGTTCTATTGGCCGACTATGATCAATGATTGCTTCAGGTATTACAAGGGGTGTGAAGCCTGTCAGAAGTTTGGTGATATTCAACTCGCTCCTGCTGCCATGCTACATCCTATTATCAAGCCGTGGCCATTTCAGAGGTTGGGGACTAGACTTCATTGGACAAATCTATCCTTCTTCCTCGAAGGGGCATCGGTTCGTATTGGTAGCAACTGATTATTTCACCAAGTGGTCTGAAGCAGTGCCTCTCAAGAACATGACACATGTGGAAGTGATTCGATTTATAACCGAGCACATTATACATAGATTCGGCGTCCCTCAAACTCTGACGACGGATCAAGGCACCTCTTTTATGGCGGGACAAGTAAAGGAGTTTGCCGAGTCCTATAAAATAAAGCTGCTCAATTCTTCTCCATATTATGCCCAAGCCAATGGGCAAGCCGAGTCCAGCAATAAAGTGCTAATCAAGCTTATCAAGAAGAAGATCGAAGACAACCCAAGGAGATGGCATGAGGTGTTGTCCGAGGCGTTGTGGGCACATAGGATTTCAAGACACAGTGCTACCAAGGTGACTCCCTATGAGCTCGTGTATGGACAAGAGGCCGTTTTACCCGTAGAGGTAAATCTGAGTGCTTTAAGATTAGCCAAACAGAATGATTTATCGGCGGTCGACTTTTATAATCTGATGATGGATGGTCTTGATGAAGTCGCCGATAAGCGTTTGGTTGCTTTAAAGGCCATAGAAAGGGACAAGCTAAGGGTAGCCAGAGCATACAACAAAAAGGTCAAGTCGAAGAACTTTCAAGTCGGCGAACTAGTATGGAAGGTCATCCTACCAATCGGCTCGAAGGATAATAAGTTTGGCAAATGGTCGCCGAGTTGGGAAGGTCCTTTCAGAATTGCGAGAGTGGTTCCTGGGAACTCATACTTAGTAGAATCCGTGCAGGGCACTCTGCTGCCGCGAGCTCTCAATGGCAGATATCTGAAGAAGTTCCACCCGAGCGTGTGGCAAGAAGCATAACAAATGCTGTGGCCGATATATCATATCGCCCTAAGAGAAGAAATGGCCGATGAGATGGTCCGCATCGCCCTAAGAACATGACTTATTATTTTCGGTAAAAATACATCTTTATACCGAAAACAGGGGGGCATGTGTTGACGACCAAATTGGGCAGTACCCCCGGATGGGCCGAGTGCGTCGGGCAAGATCTGCAATGCTACCGAATCGTGGCCCAGGCCGAGTGGTGCGGCGTCCCCGAATCCCGAGTACCCGTTTCCGAGTACCCGCGGTCCCGAGTTCTGGCGCCCCCGAGCACTCGCGCCCCCGAGCACTCGTCCCCGAGCACTCGTGCCCCCGAGTACTCATGTCCCCGAGCACTCGTTTCCGAGCATTAACGAGATCCGAGTGCCGGACCCCGAGTACTCATGTCCCCGAGCACTCGTTTCCGAGCATTAACGAGATCCGAGTGCCGGACCCCGAGCACTCTATGTCCCCGAGTACTCGTCCCCGAGCACTCGTGTTACCGAGTACTCGTGTTCTCGAGCGCTCGTTTCTTAAGTTCTCGTGCGCCCGAGTACTCACCTTCCCGAATGGGTCCAAGCCAGGCTCCGAACGATGCATCCGAGTCCCAGCCACGTCAGGTCGGTTGCCAAGCCGTAACGTTCCCGTACTTTCCTATAGGTGGGCCGAGGCATTGGATTTCAAGACGAAGACTTTCTGCGCTGGAGGCCTTGACTTGGGGCTCAAGGAACAATAGTTGATCGTGGCATTTAAAGGAAAGTCTGAGATTTGGAAGGACTCCCGGATAATATGGAAGGATATCCCGTATACAAGGCGGAGTCCGGATCACGGCGGTTAAATCGATCAGATTAGGAAGTTATCTCAAGATTGTATGGAAATATATCTTTGTACGAGATAGAGTCCTATTGTAGCTCAAAGACCGAGCATACCGTATAAATATGAAGGGTATATGGCCGATTGAGGTGGAACTCTCCCAATCGACGCAATCAATCTATTACTTTTTCATCTACTATTTTCTCTCCCTTTGTTTTATGCTTCTCGTTCTTCGTTGTTCTTCGTGTTACACGGCAACGAAACTCGAGGCCCTAGGGGCGATCAGGTCGACCTAGGGCAGCCCATAGCCACCGCACTCCCTGACGGGGTCCCTCCCGGGGGTGTGGGGTTTCGGGTTCCCAAAAGCACTCGCCGGCGTGTCTTGCGTATCGCGCTCCCGGCGAGTCTCCCCCGGCTCCGTGTCCCGCGCATCGCGCTCGGCTCCGGGGGGTACACGGTGACGTGTTCGTGTGCGAACAACAGGCTTGAAACTTTGACGTACCAGATAACTTCATAACATATCTGTATGCATCTAGTGGATCTTGGATTGAAACCCTCACTGTTTTCATCATCAAGCAACCATAACCACGCATTTCGCAGACTAGGCAGATGCCCTAATTCTTTTGTCTATTTCCGTCGCAGAAGAGGAATAATGTTTCTTTCTGAGAGAGCCGCAGAAGAGAAATGGACGGTTGCAAATGCTCCGCTCGGCTTGTTCGGTAGCGGTGTAATTGGAATGGACAGACCAAATCAGCCTATTAGATTAAACGCGGCCTCTCTCGGCCGAGAACAATACGAACAGACAAACTTCTGCCATAAATAGGCCGGTTCATGTGGCCTGCATCTCCCGGGGCCTGCTGATGGTGGCACGGCACTGCAGCATATGCAGTGCAGCCTCCACTGGACAGTGTGTGCGGGTGACACGGCACGTACAGTAGACACGTAGTATACTGTATAGTTCCCGCACGAAAGAGGGAGGCAAATACGTACGGCATGGTATCCGTGCACAGACGGACGGGACCGTATAAGCCTCGCCGCTTAAGGCCGTATACAACAGTTCAGACAGATGCTGTCTCTAGTATCCTCTTATGTTCTTATAGACAGTATTATAGATGGCATAAATAATAATATGTGTGTAGCTAGTTCTTTGTCATGAAACTATAAGTCTCTATTTCTAAAATTGCAATTTTCTTTATTTCTAAAAGAGCATGCTCCTTTTTTCTGAAAGAGAATTTAAATTATATTTGGAGGAACAAATATCTGCGTTGTCATATGTGGTTGGAGCTCAATTGACAAAGCATAACAGAGAAGTTGCATTGACCCAATTAAACATACATATTACATAGTAGGTAAGAACTAAAATTACATAATATTGCAGCTAGATTGACTAATCGAAGATACATAGTAGCAAATTGACTAACCGAAGATGCATAGTAGGTAATATATTGACCAACTATTTTCTTGAACATGATTGCATCTGCACCAATTTAACTAAACTCCTTACACGAAGACTCCACCATATTTTTATGTCGCTGCAATTGTATATCATTGAATCTTAAAGTATCAACTTTCATTAGCTCCATGTACATGTTGAATTTATCAACCTTTGCCCTTTCTTTCTTGGTTCAGCCATCTCTTTGTCTGCCACAGCCTTAGCTCATGTTGCTT
This sequence comes from Stipa capillata, assembly GCA_019208055.1. Classification (NCBI taxonomy): domain Eukaryota; kingdom Viridiplantae; phylum Streptophyta; class Magnoliopsida; order Poales; family Poaceae; genus Stipa; species Stipa capillata. Next base: position 190,580 of record JAGXJF010004390.1, read on the forward strand.
CAGCCCATTTTTCAAGTGCAATCGCTTTGCAATCATGCCTTCCACGCAACAACTCTGAATTCTCCTCTGATAGCTGAATTGTCAGAAAAGTTGCAGTGCCTTTTCCTTTCCTCTCCCTTTCCCTTTACGTGCCTCCTTCGCACCCTTCTGCCCTTGGGACCATGGTTCATGAGCTGCATTTGTTCCTTTACTGTCCTGACTTAAGATGGTGTATGAGCTTCTAATACATCCAACTTCTGTCTCTTGTTGTTCATGTCACCTTCTGTGTAGATAGCACGCCATTTGGGGTGTTCCTTCACTACATTCCACCAATATTCCAATGAAAATGGTCTCTTCACTTTTGCCACGTTTAAGTAAAATCCACGTGCTTTATTCATGAGCCTGTCATCTCATTGACCACTAGCATACATGTTTTGTGCCTTCATGCAGCTTGCATAGAAGAGTGAAACAGATAGGGTAGTCTTGTTCTAGTGTCCCTTGCATTGGGCAGCTTTTCTTCTTTGATTTTGAGGGTTGTTCCTGTTGTAGTCATCATTTCGAGGGTTGTTCCTGTTGTAGTCATCTACAACTTGCTTCCAACAATACTTTGACTTCTTTGCATTGCCATCAACCGAATCAACATCATTTTTCGACCAAGAATTAATAAGTCGCTCATTCTCCTCTTGTGTCCAATTACTGTGACCTCTTCTTCTTTCTTCATCTGGTTGCTACCATTGCTTTCTTCATTCTTCACTTCATGTTGTTTATTCTTTTCTACAACAGACATTGGAGAGCCGGATTCATCACCACGTGATCCTCTAGCACCGTAAGCTCCGAAGAAGGTGCCAGATTCAACCAACGATGATGAAAGTCTGGCTTGAGCTCCTCCATAGAGAATATGTGTTGGTGGCCTAGAATTGGTTTGGCATAGAACTCCTTGCAAATTTCCTTGGGCATATGGAAGATGTTGCATGCCTGGGCGATGAGCAAAGCAATGAAGGCTTGGATGATGACATGCAAATTGGGATGATATTGAGAGGATGCAAGGCGATTCATGGAAAATTGGGATGGTGGGATTTGCTGGTAGTATTGGCTGTTCAAGTTTTATGGATCTGTGCTTGTAATTATAGTTGAGCATACTTGTGAAATTATGCACAAGAGGGGTCTATGTTTTAGATGTATGAGTTCTATGTGTCCGTCAATCTAGATGTTGTAATTTATATAGCTCACCATGTATGGATGCGACGGCTAGCAGAAATAAATTGTGTAAAGTGAATGCCCAACTTCCAATGGCCAACGGCCAGGGGACCAACGGTTGGGTCAACAGCTAATTTTCTATTTGCTGGAACTGATGCCTGGACTTGAGCCAAGTCTAGAAATTTTTACTTAGCTCCTGGATGCTGCAAGGGCTAGACTTGAGTCTATGCTACCTTAGCCCCTGATTTTGACCAACATTGCACGCACCCTAAAATAACATTTCTCCTCTAAATGTCTTTCCAGACTCTCGAAAAAAAAGTTTATTTAGACTAAAAAAGTTTATTTAGACTAAGTGGGGATAACATTATGAAGGGACCTACACATGTCTTATAGGCCTGACGGCACCTTGTGCAACATAAGAGCAACTCCAACCCACCTCCCTAATTCCACTACCCAAATTCCTATTTGGGAAGTCATCCCAAAAGATTCTCTCCCTAAAATTTCTTCCTCCTCCAACCCACCTCCCTAATCTCACTCCCTATATTCCCTCTCCTATATTAAATTAATATCCTCCAACTAACATATTATTTGCAAATGTTATATTTGTAACGGGTATACTTCTAACGGCTATATTGTAACGGGTATATATATAACGGATATATTTGTAACGGCTGTAATCGTAACGGCTAAATTTTTAACGGGTTTAATTCGAACGTTATATTCGTAACGGCTGTATGTATAACGGCTATATTTGAAACGGTCAAATTTCTAACGGCTCTATCCCTAACGGCTATATTTTGAACAGTGCATATTTACAGACTGGTATCTCTGTAACGGCTATATTTGTACTCTATATATACCTAGCCAAATGGCTGTTCCTGGCACTCACTCTTTCCTGCAGTTCTTCTCCTCCACCTCTACCACATCACAATGAGTCATCCTAGCTCAGGCATGAACCCTCTCTTTGATTCTTCGTCGTCAGATGATGACGATGAACTCTTCATTGCTACAGCACTGGTCATAGACACGCACCACCAGCTTAGGAATGCTCCACGCCATGGTGGTTCAATGACTGGGCGTGCGGTAATCCATCGCAACAAAGAAGCCGGCCATTTTAGGCTTTACCAGGACTACTTTTCGGATTCTCCTACATATGGCCCAACTATTTTTCACCGCAGGTTTGCAACCATTCTTGTATGTTCTTATTCACCTTCCTTGTTGTTCTTCCCATGCACGACTCATTCCTGATTTTCTCCAGGTTTAGAATGGCTCGTCCTCTGTTTCTTCGCATAGTAGATGGCGTAGTATGCCATGATAACTATTTTGTGCAGAAAAGAGATAACGTTGGACGTCTTGGGTTATCACCTCTGCAGAAGATAACAGCAGCATTTTGGATGCTAACTTATGGAGTACCTGCGGATGCTACGGATGATTATATCCGGATTGGAGAAAGTACTGCACTAGAGAGTCTTAGAAGATTAGTGAAAGCTATTGTTGAAGTCTTCGGAGATGAATATTTGAGGTCTCCAAATAGTAATGACACTGCTAGGTTACTTGCCATCAGAGAGGAAAGAGGTTTTCCTGGAATGTTGGGTAGCATAGATTGCATGCATTGGCCGTGGAAGAATTGTCCTGCCGCATGGCAAGGTATGTACACCGGCCATGTGCGTGAGCCCACAATCATTCTAGAAGCCATTGCCTCACAAGATCTTTGGATTTGGCATTCGTTTTTTGGGTTACCAGGGTCTCACAATGATATAAATGTTCTTCACCGTTCCCCTCTCTTTGCAAGGCTAGCCGAAGGGCAAGCTCCAGAAGTTAATTATACCGTCAATGGACACAATTATACTATGGGATACTACCTTGCAGATGGCATATATCCTCCATGGGCGACATTTGTGAAGACAATACCTTCTCCACAAGGGAATAAGAAGAAACTCTTTGCTCAAGCTCAGGAAGCAGTTAGGAAGGACGTTGAACGAGCCTTTGGAGTCCTTCAAGCTCGTTTTGCCATTGTACGCGGACCAGTTAGATTTTAGGACCAAGAAACACTAGGAGAAATCATGACAGCATGTGTCATCATGCATAACATGATCGTCGAAGACGAGCGGGACGGAGGGCCAGAAGACTTCAACTACGAAGGAGTAGGAGAGAGTGTGACTGTTTCTCATGAGCATACGCCAGAAATTTTTGAGTTTATTCAAACTCATCATTCCATTAGAAGCAGGGGAAACTCACTCTCAGCTACAAGCAGATCTAGTTGAGCACATGTGGGAACGTTACGGAGCCATGTAGGTTTCTACTTGTATGGGGGTACGGAGTTATTTTATGTATGTTACTGCATCGTTCGTGAAATAAAAATTAGTTTTCGTACTCTTCTGTTCGTACTTAAATATTACATATAGCTTAACAATTCGTACTAGAGTACTTCAAAAGACATAGAGTTCACATAGTAGTCCGTACAGCAGAACGACAGATACAAGAATAACTCGTCCGACTCAGCGGCGTCGCCTAGCAATGATATCGTTCTGCATACTCGTGTAGTACTCCTGTTATGCCGCTGACATAGCACTGATGTTCAGGTTCATAATCCTCTCCTCCTCCAGCATTCTCTTAAAATCTAACTCTCTTTCCCGTACTTCAATCGACTTTTGCTCATTTGCAATCTTCTTGTCCTCTTGTGCAATTCTTAGTTTCTCATTCTCAATCCGTTCTTCTTCCAGTGCATAATGCCGTGCGTAGCGCTCTTCTTTTCTGAGCTCTTTCTGGGAGTCTGTCTCAGTTTTGATTGACCAAAGAGACTGTAACACATTCTTGTAGACCTCGCTATCTTGAGAGGAAGAACTTTTACCTCCGCGAAGTCGTTCTTTCGCCGCCTTCTTTCCAATTGGCCTGCCGATTACCTCTGTTTCTGGAGTACCACCTCCCACCTCCGCTTCGCATTGACTTGAGTTCGTGCTAGGCGTAGAAGAACCTGGACTGGCATGTACGGTTGTCTTCTGTTTCTTAGACGATAGCCTATCCGTCCATTTCGGATGGTGGCGTAAAAGACTCCAACAGTGCAAGAAGATAAAAGCTTTCTTCTCTTCCGCCGCGAACACACTACAAGCTTGAACAATCTGTGCATAATAATAAGTATTAATAGCTACACGTAGGTACGAGTCTACAACAAAAATGAAAAAAAAGAAGACTAGTACCTTATCATTTTCTGTCGTCCCGCTCTGCCTTCGACGCTCAATACGGTCGTAGCATCCACAAAACTTGTTAACGTTCTCTTGAATAGTACACCAACGTTTCAGCAGAGAGTTCTGATTGCGGTCCGACTCGAAATCCTTGTTCTCCAGAAAGTAATTGTGGATCCTATTCCAGTAGGTAGAGCGAGACTGCTCGTTACCCTGTGCTGCGTCCATACTAATGTTAAGCCATGCCGACAACAGCAACAAGTATTCCTTCTCGCTGAAATTCTTAGTTCTCCTGTTGGATCGATTAGTAGATGGAATTTCTTGTGCACTTGGGAACTGTTGCTCCTCAATAGGTGTAAAATGCTGGGTATCATCCCAAGCGATGCTGTCATTTCCCTCACTCAGCAAGTTTATGTACCCATCCATCTCTTTTTCTGTTAACACAAGCACTTCTCAGATTAAGAAGAGGTCAGACATCATTACATATCATACAAGAACAAACACTCATCGATTAATTCCAGTACTACAATTCATAAGTTCTCAAGATACAATAACAATACTGCAGCAATTACGGTTACACAGTACACATAGCTTCGACAGTACAACACTAATGGTTCCACATTATAGACATAAAGGAAGTACTACACAATACAACGACTACTTGTACAAGGACTCGAGATCAATATCCTCGTCGTAGCAGTACTGGTAGTAATCACGTTTACCGCTATCAACAGATTCGTAGTCAGCTGCTTTAACGTCAGCAGGGTCTATTAATTGTAGTTCGACATCGTCTTTCCATTCTGGTGGACAAATGGTTTCAAGCCTATGCGTAGACTGCGTCGCAACTTGGTCCAGCCCGTCAGCTAAAACTTCAACTTGTTTCAGCAGAACATTCATTTCATTTGATATAGGACATGACAAAGGAGAATAGTGATCTAGGGCTAATTTCTTTAAAGACTTCGCTATCCCCTCTATTTCGTTAATTGTCCAGTCCCATCCGTCTTTCATGTTCTTCAAATCCTGATCCATGCCTGGTGATAAAAGAAACTACAGTTTAAGTGCATGAACTACTACACTCTAAAAATATGTTCAGCTACTCTAAAAATATGTTCAGCAGTACACAATCTTCTAGCATTCAATCTGTACACAATTAATCATACAATGTGCTCTCAGATCTCAGCAATCATTCAATAGTATCGTATGGATCTCTAGCTCCAGAATTAACAGTAAAGTATATATGCTCTGTTAACAGCAAAGAATTAACAGAAACAGAATCATTCAGTACCAATCATTCAAGTCCAATTAAAAAGCCAAGCAGTTGATACTGATATATCTCCTAGGGTTACCGAAAATTATCTCTACAAACCCCTACAATTCTTTGAGATATCATGCTGTGAAGCTTGTAACTACAGACGACCAGCAGATGCATGAATTTACCATTTACTGGGCGGTAGACTTACTTCCAATTAGAAGACAAACATTTTGTATCAGTAACTTATAATTAAGAGATCACTACAGAAAAGCTGCAGATATTAGTTAGTCCACTCACAGAGCACTGCCATTAATTGCCCAGTGCAACCCAGCACAACAGCCAGAATTTATTTGCTCTCTGGATAAGAGAAACTGAATGATAGATCTTATGATGGTACGCTAGTCTCATGGAACAAACCAAAGGAAAAATCTTGGCAGATATTTCAGTTCCACAATTAGTACATCAATGGACAATTTTAATAGCAAGGATTAATCTTATTTTAATCGATCATGGCACTTAGTGTGATATTACCCAAGCTAGTTGCTGCTGGAGTTGAGTCAACAGGTGTAGGGTAATTACTAGAACATACATTAGTGCTTTAACTATGTATTAACCAGGATTAAGGTCCCAATGTGATAGATAGCGGATGAATTAACCAGTCGTTAGCTAGTTTTAGTCAGGTAAGTATTAGTGAGCTGGTCACTTCGGTAATTAGTTACTACACATATTTTAAGATCACTGGTAAGCCAGCCATCAGAGTATTTAGAATAATATTACAGATGTCTGTAAGTGATCAAACGACAGCGCAGTCAAGAGCTCATTGAGCATTAAATCCATTGACTAGCAATTCGGTCTGAGTTGAAACTATAGCAATTGATCCGGTAGTACATACACTCCCACCATTATCAGAAGCTACCACAAGCTCAAGCAAAGCTTCAGGTTGCAGGTTTGCACTCATTGCCTGTCAGGACCTTAACCTTGTGGTCATGTAAGTCAGTTCTACTTCACTGAATTTGTGCTTGTGAAAACATATCTCAAGAACTGCCCTACATGATGCAGATGTGAATTCGTATATTTCATCCTCTGGTCCAACTAAGTAAACATGTACTCAACTATATGGTCTCAACTATATTGCATCCGTTTACCTTCTCTAAGCATCAATTGTTCTGTAAGCATCACGTTTACATCACCAATTCAATCATTCAGATGAGCAACACAGCACGATGGGGAGGAATTCCATTAGAAAGGAATTACCTTGCAAATGAGCTGCTCCGGGCTTGGTCCACGGTGGTCGACGGTGGGGAAGAGTGGGCCGGAGCTGTAGTAGGCGCAGAGGGAGTGCTTGGCGGCGAGGACGTCACGCTTGGAGCTCCGGCGGCTTCTGGTTGTGTTGGTGTTCAGGAAGAAGACGCTCGAGCTTGAGTCCAGTCGTGGGTGGCCGGCGGGGAACGGGAGCCCTGCTCGACGCGGGGGGAAGGGCAGAGAAAACATCAGCACAACCAAAAAAATCGACACCAAAACATTGGACGAACTCGTTCCCCCCCTCAGATCTAGCGCATGCCATACAACCAAATCCCGCAAGCCACCCTGCTACAAACCCTAGAACGTGCCACCCCAACCCGCCCCCCATCCAGATCTACCCCCAAATCCAGCGGATTTCCAGATCACGGTTTCGGACCACCAAAAACCACGAAAGAGACACAACAAATCGCCTAAACAACAAAGAAATGGGGGGAAATGCTGTACTGGCCGGAACTCGCGGATGGGGAACGATTCGTCCGCCGTGGGGTGGAGCGTAGCTTCCCTGTACCTGACCAGACGCCGGCGAAGCCCAACGGAGGGAATACTCCGACCTACGGCGCGAACGGGGGAGGGGACGCGCGACCGCGGCAGTTCGATTTGGGCAGTCGCCTCTCGGTCCCGATAGATGGAGACTCCGGAGCGGCGGAAGGGAAGTGCTACAGCAGTGCCGACTCGTTTGGGAGGCGGGATGGAGCGCGATTTCGAGGGGGGAATACCCTAAATTAGCGATAGGGAGTGCGAAAGGAGGCGGGCTGGAGTTGCTCTAAGATCAGATCAGACTTGGACTAGCGAATAGCGACTGAAGCACACATGCAAGGGAACGCCTCAGACATCTGCTTTTCTGACAGTTATTTTAACTTCACTGCCACCAACGTGGTCAGAACATTTTCCAACCTGACCAGATAGCATGAACGAGTGGACGCAGCTCGCTGCCACTGCGATACGGACGGATTGGGTTGGTGGATATGATATACTACTAAATTTCCAAGGCAGTGACGTTTGCAATGATGTAGTTCTTTTCTTCATCTCATTTTCCTACAAGTAGGGAGCTGCTCGTTAGCCTCTCAGTCTCAGCTTCCAAATACTACCAAATTGTCCCTTGATCTATCTGATACGAAGCTATTAGCTATGGTTTCTGTTGAAGCAGGAGGAGACAAGTACCGCTCTTTCATGCACGGCGAGGGCGAGAAGAGCACCGTGTGGAGGCATGGAGCCCCTCCCAACTACGACATGGTGAACAAGCTCTTCGAGGAAGAGAGAACCAAGGTACGTACTAAACTTAATTATCCACATCTTACTCCATGGATGCATGCTTCCCTGATGAACCAAAAGTTAGTAACCATGCATCACTGCAATCTTTACAGATTGTTAGCAGAGAAAGCTCTTTTGTTCACACGATTTTCCCCCCTTTCTTCAAACTTCATTCACACGATTAATATTGCGACAGGAATGGCCCGAGGGGTCCCTAGAAGAGAAGGTACAGCGCTTGCTCAAGACCTGGGAGATGGAGATAGTCCACAGGTACGCCCCGAGGACCAGAAGAGCGTCCACTCCCAGAGATTCTCCTCGAGCACCAACGGTGAGACCTCACCTGATCGCCGCAAAACTTGCAGCCACCGGTCGTTCGCGCGCCGCGGCAAGAAATGAAAGAAAACCCTGCACGCTTGCAGGGCTGAAGCCTCTGACCCGGAAGGAGGTGATGGCCATCGGCGGCTACAACGCGTTCATGGCGACAACCCTGCCGCCGGAGCACCGCATCTACGACCCGGAGAAGGAGACGCTCGAGTCGAGCATGTCGACGTTCCTGACGGCGTTCCCCCGGGGCTTCGCCATCGAGGTGCTCGACGTCTACAGCGGCCCGCCGAGGATCGCCTTCAAGTTCCGACACTGGGGGTACATGGAGGGCCCGTTCAAGGAGCACCCGCCTCATGGGCAGCGCGTAGAGTTCTTTGGCGTCAGCATCTTCCATGTAAGTTAAGACAAGTTCGTATATACTTTTGTCTCTGCCAATGGATATGTAAAAGTTTGGACTTCAGAGTGATAGAGCACACGCTGGTATGATTCGCTGAAATAATGTGGCTGATGCTAGGTTGATGAGGAGATGAAGGTGGAGAAGGCAGAGCACTTCTACGAACGCGGCAACTTCCTCGCGAGCTTCTTGAGCGCGCCGCCTGCTTCTGCTGGATCGGCTTCAGGTTGCCCTGTGATGAGAGGAAACTAAAGCACGGAGGAATTGACGAAACATGTCACTAGTATCAATGCATTGGATGATCACCTCCAGATTTCGCATTATCTTTGATTCCATGTTGTGCCATACAAAATGTTTAAATAAAGGAGCTTATTTGTCTGGTACAAACAACACTTTCGGTGTGTAGGTGTAAGAAAGTCCCACTTCACTTGGACAGAACTTTCGGAAGAGCTACATGAACACAACTTAGCCGTCAATCAGAATTCAATGAACGAAGCTTAGCCTTCTTATTTTCGAGCTAAGCACCATCTTCCTTCATTGTTGCGAGGTGCATTAATCAAATTGCCACCAGGGACTTCATTCGAACACTATAAGACAAGTTGCCCATAATGATGCTCGCTGGCTCTTATTCGTAGTACAAAGTTACAAAACCGGCGTATTATGGAATCCTAGCATATCCGTTGTCCTTGCTCTAGTTGCTCCTGTGTCAAGACAACAGTCAGATTATGCTGCGCGAGCTTCAGAAGTATTACAAGCCAGCTAAGCTGAGAGACAGGGAGAGTAGCTTACTTGTAGTATCTTCACAACTTTGATTTTACTGACAATCTTGTCCTCAACTCCTCAGCAACCGCATCAATGAACTCTACGGTGTTCAGATACTTATCTCGGCTAACACTGTACGATATCAAGAGAATCAATTAAAACTAAGTCTTGTATATTGTTGCTAAAGAATACAAAAGAGATGCCAGAATTACTTCGGCCCATGTATAAGAAGAGCTAGATCCTTTGTCATCTTTCCAGATTCCACCGTTCCCACACAAGCAGCTTCAAGTTTTTGTGTGAAATCAAATAGTCTTTTGTTGTAATCAAGCTTTGCCCTACAAATGTTCAACATTAAGGCGTAACACTTCAGTTATAAATACATGAAACACAGACATTGTGGCATGCTTAATATTTACAAAAATAGCAAGAAAGAATATGAGCTTTAAGAACTTTCCTAAAGTGAAAACTCTCACGGATGTTTAGAAGACAAATTTCTCAACTCTCCACATTAACAAAAGGTAAAAGCCCATTTTCGGTCCCTCAATTATTGGTCGAGTCTAGCTTTAGTCGCTGAACTTCAAACCTAGACAACCTTGACCTTCAACTTTAAAAACCAGATAGGGTTGGTCCCTCGCCCCACTCAAAGCGGTTTGATAGATGACGTGGAGGTGGTAATAAAAAATCAGGAAAATTTTGTATTTAAAATTAGTTCTAAAATATGAAATTTATAAAAAATATGGAAAAGAAGACAATTTTAAAAAATCATAAATATTCCAAAAAATTTACTAAAAATCTGCAACTTTTTTAAAAGTATTCTGAAAAAACCAACGAATTCAAGAAAACTCACAAAATAATTTGTAAATATTCATGAAAAATCACCATATTTCCTTATTTTTCTTGAGTGTTCTAAAACTATTTGTGAGTTTTCTCTACTTTTTCTATTTTTTATATTTTCTAATTTTTTATTTTGAAAAGCTCCCTATTTTTAATAAATTTTCTAATTTTCCCCAAAATTTGTTATTTTTAAAATTATCAGTTTTAAATTTATTTTTTTGCTGATTTTGTTTCTAAATTTTATGTTTTTTGGATATCTTTGTGCCGGCCGGGCTGCCACATTTGCAAAAACCACCGCCACATCATTAGCCAAACCACTTTGGCTAAGTTGAGGGAGTAAATTTGTCCAGTTTTAAAAGTTGAGAGTCAAGTTTGTCTAGTTTTAGACTTTAAGGACTAAAGCTGGACTCGACCAATAGTTGAGGGATCAAAAATGAACTTTTTCCTTACCAGAACTAAAAGATTGTATATGGCAATAAATTAGCATTAATATGAGAGAATTTGTGTAAGAATTTTACTACAATATAATGAGGTGAAAAGGAATGTCATCTAGTTTTCTATGGTTTATCCACCCTCGTACCTATGTGCTAGTCCAGTTGACCATGCGAAGATTGAAGCGATGCTGTTTGTACTAGTTTCGCCTCCTTTTTGGTGGACTCTATAATGGCGTGTGACTGTACCATGTGCTGCTTCAGCTTCAATGGTTCTACCATCAGGGCACACCTGAAGCAATGCAAATTATATTTGTTAAATTGACAGCGAGAAGCACATTTGTGGTGCCAGATATTCCAACAGCAGAGTGTAATCTAGAAGTATTTTCAATAGTAAAACACTAAAAAATTATCTTAAAAAATGGAGAAAAGGCACCTATGTTAGAACTTTGAAACACACAGGGTAGCATAATGCATTCAACAGGGTGTACACATACCAGAACCGAAGTCATGAGACCTAGTGATCCAAAACCTGCAGCACAAGTAAAACCATCCTGCTCTTAGCAAAGGAATTATCATCCTTCTCAAATAAAAGATCGCAAGGCACAATATACATATATACTGAGCACAAACCTTGAGCAATTAGATCGCTCTGCACATCTCCATCATAATTCTTGCAAGCCCAAACGTAGCCACCTTCACTCTTAAGGGCATAGGCCACCATATCATCGATCAGCCGATGTTCATACCTGCCACAGCAGAAATTAGTCAGGAACAAAAGGAAAAGAAAAAAGAACATGTCAATGCCTATCTGTTAGACAGCAAATAGACATACCATATTCCTGCATCCTCAAACCTGCCTCTCCATTTTGTTTCATAGTTCTCTTCAAATATGTCTTTAAACCTGATATATGAGACAACAGACAACCAGGCAAGTAAGCAGAGTGATATTTCAAAGTAAGGCATAGATGGATGCAAGCCTATATCTAAAGAAACTAAATAACATATCATAATTGAATATTGACCTTCCGTCGTATTTTTTGAGGATTGTGTTCTTGGTACTAAGATAAAGTGGCCATCTTTTCTGGTAAGCCATGTTCATAGAAGCTTCAGCAAAGGCCTGAATAGACTATTGCAATACAATAAAAGAAATATGTCAAGTTTAAAACCCCATTCAAATATGCAGAGCATCAAAGCTACCTTGACACAGGAATATGATTAACAAACCTCATCAGTATTATACATGGACAATGCTACTCCACCAGCACCACTAAAGTTGAACACATCCAACTCTATTTGTTCCTCTGCACCATCTGTGGCATTTTTTAGGAGAAGATAAGTGTAAACAGGACATTAACTTAATGAATAGCTTATATTTAGTCATTGGAGAAAAATATTGATTAAGCCTTCTTGGTGTTACTTTAACTATATTAGTAAGGTATATTCACATAAAGTTCTTTTACTCATAGAAACTTATTCTGTTCAGCATAATACACATAACAACAGTTTAATAGGTACTGAAGTAGTGCGCCTGACTATAATGAATAGCCAAGTCTATGTGCCAATATGGTGACACATTGATGTCTATGCCAACAATCATGTCTCTTTTGAGAACACCAATAACATCTTTTATAGTAAAGATGCCCATATGAAACAGAAAGTAGAGGTTATTATCAGTAGAACAAAGACAGTAGTGAGATCAAGCTACAAGTTACTCAATCCTAACTTTCAGGACCTATCATAACATAAGTTGAATTACTAGCTTTGCTGAGTCACATACCGAATATTAACTTAAGCTTCCCTGGCCCTCTAATATTTGCATCTGTTGCTCGGTATTGATCACCAAAAGCATGCCTTCCAATGCATATGGGTTTTGTCCATCCTGGCAGCATAAAAGATGTAGCATAAATATCAACAATGAGCTCGAAGTATTGGTGTATGCAATACAACCTCCATACCAGGCAGAAGCCGAGGAACATTCTTGCAAATGATTGGTTCTCGGAAGACAGTTCCTGAAGAAGTCAATGAGTTTCACTGATATAAGTAATAAAAAACACAACAGCTGCATTGATGAGAGTTCAAAATAAAACAAAGACAGGATCCAAGAATCTCAATGAACATATGTAACGTAAATGAACCACCAGTGAGAGGTTTACCATTCAAGATGTTCCTTATTGTCCCATTTGGACTCTTCCACGTAGCTTTTAAATTAAACTCTTTTACGCGTCCTTCATCTGTAAGCTCAGAAGTAGCGTGACACCAAGTCAAAATTAACATCCATGTCCCAGAATTACTGTTAAGGCTGTTAAGAGTATTCCCTTTGCGTGCATATATGTTTTGTATAGCAGTAGGCTCATATAGTCTAGGCAGGCCCAAGGCCCATATAACCTCTTGTATATTGTTCTGGTCACTCAAGAGAGAAATTGATTTTGGCCATTTTCCCAAATACCAAAACATGGTATCAGAGCACAGGCTGCAAAATCCACCACCGTAACCCTAACCCTAGCCACCACATACCTCACTGCTGGTGACTCGCCGGAGGCTGTCGTCCATCGTTGCCACCCCAGGGCCGGGGACCTCTTTTTTGTCGAGCTTGTGCTCGATCCGAGTTGGATCCAGCCATGCCTCTCGTTCTCATCATGTTGGCGTCTGGATCCTAGTTGGGTCCAAGCGTCACCGCCTCCTGTTGTCTTCCCTGCGCCACCGGCCTCACCTTCATTCTTCAAGCGCTGCTGCTGGCCGCCAGCGTCCTTCCACAACCCGTTGCAGTAGGCCATCCATCAACCAGCGCTGCTGCTGCTGCCGGTGATACCTGTCTGTCTTCAAGTCAAGTCACCATCCTTCTCCTGAGGTGCTCTCTGATGTTCTCTTTAGGCTGACCTTGCATCAGATTGAGCAGCTGCAGCTCTAGCACAGGTGAGCTCTGTTTTGTTTTTGATCGTGTGATGCTGCTGTTGGTACTGTTGTGTCACACTTGTACGGCTGTCTTTTTGCTCCAGTTGCGTACGGTTCAGCACCAAAATCTGCTCAATTGTGCTTGGTTATTGCTGCTGATTGTTGCTTTGGTGTGCTTGGTGCTACTGCTTGCTGGCAGCTAGTTGTTTGGCAGAGGAAATTGTGTGAAGCTGCTATGGCAAAAGAAAGTTCAATTTTCACTATCGACATCAAGCTCCATGGCTCCAACTACAGGGAGTGGGCATTCTCGGTGCGGGCAGTTGTAAGAGTTGTTGGTCTTGATGACCATTTGACTGACAACCCTCCCGATGTCAAGGAGGATGAAGCCACCAATAAGGCTTGAAAAAAGGCAGATGCTAAGGTCATTCGTGCCTTGATTCTTAATGTTGCTCCTTCACTCCGAGTGAGTCTTGAGCATCACTCCACCGCAAAAGAAATATGAAAGTACCTTGAGCAATGAATCTTCAGCCCAGTGGGGCACTTCAGTGCTCTTTGTTGCGAAATTTGCGCAATTGTCAGCAACAGGGCATGCCCATAGAGGAGTATTATGGAGTTCTCACTCACATCACTAGCCAGCTTATGTCAATGACTCCAAAGAGTTGCTCTGGATGTGAGGCTTGTGTGGCCAAGCAGAATCATGAAGCTCGATCATTCATGTTTCAGTTTGTGATGTGCCTCAGGCAGGAATTTGAGTATAATTGTACCCAGCTTATTGGTCGTCCCACACCTCCTTCTTTAGATGAGGCACTTGCTAGTCTCATTACAGAGGAGACACGTCTTCGCTCCCTTGCCACATCTACCGCACTAGTGATACCAGTTTTCTTGCTTCTCAGCATCAAGACTCTTACAGAGGCCCTTCTTCAGGAGATGTAGCCTGCTCTCATTGCAAGAAGTCTGAACATATACCCGATCGTTGCTTTGCCCTTCACGCCGACCTGTTGGTTGAATACCGAAAGAGGTTTCCTACTCAATAGCAGCCTCGTGCACCTACTAGGAGGTCCTTCACTGCTATGGTCACTAAGCCAGAGCTTCCAGCAAAAAGTGCCCTGTGTTTGCGGCTTCTCAATCTTCTTCCGTGCAGCTTAGCCTTGGATCCTTGATTCGGGAGCTTCTTTTCATGTGAATTCTGACCACTCCTAGCTTGTGTCCTGCCGACCAGTGAAAGATGGTGCCTCTGTTTAGACTGCTGATGGTATACCTTGTTCTGTTCCTCATCGGGGTGCTCTATCCACTTCCAAGTTTCATGTTCCCGCTATCTCTTATGTTCCACAGTTGCATATGAATCTTATGTCTTTTGGTCAACCGGCTAATATGCACTATTTCATTGGCTTTGATGATACCTCTTATTATGTGCACGATCGTCAGAGCAAGATGATTATTGGAACTGGCCATCGCGGCCTCTACATTCTTGACACCTTACATCTTCCTTCAGCTTCCGTGTCATCTATCATCCCCCCTGCTGCCTCGACATCAAGACCCACTTTAGTATTCTCTTGGCATCATCCTTTAGGTCATCTTTGTAGTTCTCATCTATCTACCTTAGCTCAGCGGGTTATTTTGGGTCATATTCATGTAGATGCAGGTTTCCAATGTAAGGATCTTAAGCTAGGAAAGCATATACGATTCTCATATTCTTCTAGCACTACTCATTCTAGTCATCCTTCTGATTTAGTGCACTCTTGATGTATAGGGTCCCTCTCTCTCCTTTTGTTTCAAAGGGTGGTCACAAACATTATGTCATATTTGTTAATGATCACTCTTCATATACTTGGATCTATTTGTTGAAGCATCATTCTCAATTGATTTCTATATACTAGGCTTTTGCTCGTATGGTTCATATGCAATTTTCTAGTGCCATTTGTGTTTTCCGTTCTGACTCGGGTTAGAGTACCTATGTACAATTTTTTGTGAGTTTCTTTCTTCTGAGAGTACTGTTCCTTAGCTATAATGTCCTGGTGCTCATGCACAGAATGGTGTTGCTGAGTGTAAGTATCGTCATATTATAGCTTGTACCCTTATGATTTCCTCTTTTATTCCTACTCATTTCTAGGGTGAAGCTATCTCAATAGTTGTCTATCTCATCAATCTCTCGCCTTCCTCTCATCTTCAAAAGGCAAGTGCTCTAGTGAGGTTCTATTTGGTACTCCTCCAAGGTACGACTATCTTCATGTCTTTGGTTGTACTTGCTATGTTCTTTTAGCACCTCGTGAGCGTACTAAGAATGGCAATTTTATCCATGGAGCCGGGTATCCGTGGATATTTTACCATGGAGCACGGGTATGGAGGGCATTCTTTCTCCATGGATTCTAGCGGGCAGGTACCCGTGAACTCGTTGGTCGGGCATGGAGGGAAATCATGTCCCATGGATATCCATGGATACCCGAAAATTAATTAAGATATATAATTAATATTCTATGACATGTAGGCTCTGAGTTAGGCTACCTATATAAACTCACAAGTCAAAACCCTAGACTAAGTATTGAGATCGAGAGTTTATCATATATTCATATGCTGCTCATTTTATGCATTGATTAGCTACCATCGGTGGACCTATGTTGATTTTTGTTGCTGCTAGTTGTGCCTCCACGGGGCTCCATGGATATACGGGTATCCACCGGGTACGGGTATGGACATAACTTGTGCTCCATGGAGACTTTCACGGGTGGGCAAGACACGGGCTGACGGGTTCGGGCATGGGTATGGTCGAGTTGTACCCGCCCGTTGCCATCCATAGAGCGTACTAAGTTAACTTCACAATCTGTTGAGTGTGCATTTCTTGGGTACAACCTTGAGCACAAGAGTTACCGTTGCTATAATCCTTCTGCTTATTATATTCGTTTTTCTCGTGATGTCACTTTTGTTGAGGATCGAACTTTCTTCTATTCTTCTTCCACTCGATCATCATCCTCAACATTTCTTTCTCTTCCACCTATTTTCTCCTCAGATGTGAGTCAATCTCTAACCAACCATCACCAGTTTCACTACTAGATCCACCTTCATCACAACATGCTCTATCTCCTTCCTCACCATCTCCATCAGCACCACCAGATCCACATTCATCACCATCTCCCCCCTCTCTTCCACCAGCTCCACCACTTTTAGATACCCTTCCTTTTCACTATAGTCGTCGACATAGAGGTTCATCTGATCCTCAATCTTCTACTCGCGTGCCTTCTGCTCCTTCAGCCAGTAATACTGATCCTTGCACTGACTCCTCTCAGACACTGAGGTATGCTCTTTGTAACCGTTCTACTCTTCAGATGGCTCTTCAGATTCCAGGTAGATATCTGACGTTATGTGCAGGGACAACTTATAAGCCTAGTACCTATCAGGAGGCAACTATGTTATCTGAGTGGCAGCTAGCTATGTCTGAGGAGCTTGCAACCCTAGAAGGTACTGGTCCATGGGATCTAGTACCATTACCCCCTCAGTCAGTTCCCATCACTTGCAAATTGGTGTACAAAGTAAAAAGCAAGTCAGATGGCTCTATGGAACGCCATAAGGGTCAATTTGTTGCAAGAGGATTTCAACAGGCTTTCATGGGCAAGATTATGAATAAACTTTTGCTCCAGTTTCTCACACGACGTATGTTCGTACTATGATAGCTGCGGTTGTGGCTCGGTCATGGAAAATTTCCCAAATGGATGTGAAAGATGCCTTCCTTCATGGTGATCTACATGAGGAAGTTTATATGGAGCCACCTCTGGGTGTTGAGGTTCCCTAAGGTCATGTTTGTCACCTTCGAAAGGCCCTCTATGGGCTCAAGCAAACCCCTCGTGCTTGGTTTGAGCGGTTCAGTTCTATGGTTTGTGCTGCTAGCTTTTCTCCTAGTGAGCATGACCTTGCACTTTTCATTCATATCTCCAAGTGTGGCCGTACATTGCTTCTACTCTATTGCATGACATGTTGATCACCGAAGATGATCTGGAGTACATTACTTTTGTTAAGAAAAAATTGAGTGAGCAATTCAAGACGTCAGATTTGGGGTCTCTCAGTTAGTTTCTAGAAATGGAGGTTGACCACTCTAATGTTGGTTACTATCTTTGTCAGCATCGGTACACTCAGGATTTGATCTCACGCTCAGGTCTTACTGATACACGCACTGCTACTACACCCATGGAGCTCCATCTACAGTTACGTGCTACTGATGGTACTCCTCTTGAGGATCCTTCTCGCTATCGTCATCTTGTAGGTCGCATGGTGTACCTCACTGTCACCAAGCCTCTCATTCAGTTCATATTCTTAATCGGTTTGTCAGTGCTCCTACCTCAGTTCACTACAGCCACTTACTTCCTGTGTGTGCTTGGTACCTGAGAGTGACAACATCTCGTCGTTTGTTCTATGCTCACTCTAATCAGCTTCAGCTTCATGCTTACTCTGACTCCACTTGGGCGAGTGATCCTGTTGATCGTCGCTCTATCACTGGCTATTGTCTCTTTCTTAGCACATCTCTCATTGCATGGAAGTCTAAGAAACAGAATACGGTGTCTTGTTCCTGTGTTAAGGCTGAGCTTCGAGCCCTTGCCACTGTCACATAGAAATTGTATGGCCTCGATGGCTTTTGGCTGATTTTGGTGTTTCATGTGACATACCCACATCTTTTTTTTTGTGATAATACTGTTGCCGTTCAGATTGCCAATGACCCAACCAAGCATGAGCTAACTAAACACATTGGTGTGGATGCATCATTCACACATTCTCACTACCAACAATCAACTATTCGTCTCCCATATATTCCATCGGAGCTTCAAGTGGCAGGTTTCTTCACCAAGGCTTAAAACTAGAGAACAACATAGGCTTCATGTTCTCAAACTCAATGTATCAGACCCACCTTGAGTTTTTTTGTTGGGGGGGAGGGTTGTTAAGAATATTCCCTTTGTGCGCATATATGCTTTGTATAGCAGTAGGCTCACATAGTCTAGGCAGGCCCAAGGCCCATATAACCTATTGTATATTGTTCTGGTCACTCAAGAGAGATTGATTTTGGCCATTTTCCCAAATACCAAAACAAAGGCATTATGCTCGTAGCTTAATGAGCTCAAATTCTGCTGAACATCACCTGGAGTGATAGTTGCACATTTGATGGCCACATTGTACCTGAAACAAATTAGACTAACTGAAGCAGCTTAATGTAAAAGACTACAAATATAGAGACCACAAATAATACATTCATTATGCATCGGTATAAATGAAATCACTGGCACACATGTGAATTCCTTCATTTCACCAAATAATTGCTAGTTCAGACTACAGGATAAAGAGGTTCAGCATAAAGCACTAATAATATCCATTGCAGTAGAAAACATCAGACCCATAAAACACCATACCTTAATAGAGAAAAAGCAGTAAAACAAGAAAGAATGCCCAGAACTAGGAGGCTTACTTTAGGGTAGCTTCTGCACTTTCTATTGTTACTTTGTCCCCAGTAGCGTCACGATTAGGTAGACCTAAGTCAAAGTATTTTATGTCCAAGTCCAGGAAAGGGAATATAAGCTGCATGATCAAAACACATATTTGAAAATGTTTCTTAATGAAGACACAGGCACTAAGAAACTCCAAAGAACCAAAAAGTAAAGAAAAGAAAATGAGCACACAACATGACAAGAGAAAGAGATGCTGAGCACAAAGCTGAGGTAAGTATTCCATCAAAATCAAGAAAGAACATAAATGGCAAGAACCTAACCTTATCTTTGATCCATTTCCAAATAACTCGAGTCATTTCATCACCTATGCAAAAAGAACATACAGTTTATAACACTGAGTTATTTGAGTCTCCAGAAGCACTGTTACCCCATGGAAAAAGGACGACTTCACCTTGGGGAAAAACCATATATTTTTTGTAAGTGCGAAACATAAAGATACATAAGTCTAATCATGGAACTTTTTCAGCACATAACGTCCAAATGAGGAAGATATTGGCCTGACATTCGGTATACAACAAGGGTCCAATCAAACAAGCCTGTAGATGAGTTCTGTTTAGAGATATATTTTTGTAGATAAGTTCTGAATTTGGTATCTGGTATTAATGTATACTGTGTGCCATGGAAGAGGATTTGAAAATTGAAATGTCCTTCATCTGGAATCAGTGTTTCCTCCACGTGGTTAATCGTACTTTGATCCAACATATTTATTTTGGTCACCCAATTGAGGGATATCTAGCTGATTTCAGAGCACTTTCTGCTCAGGACGCCTCTGCTTTTCTTGAATACACCCAGAATTTCAATAAATCGAAGACTCCGCGCATACATAGTGAATTAGCGAGCAAATTAAATTAAGATACGAAATTAAATATCAAAAATCCATCATGTGAACCTCCAGACGTCTACATTCCAGCACCGAACAACTTCACCGAAAGTTCACATTTCCCAAGCAACACAAGTCAGCCTAGAACATGAAACGAGAAGGCAAAAAAATTTACTCCAGGAACACTGTGACAGAGAGAAACTACGTTCCAGTTCGACCGCACATGATCCAAATCCAAGTAAAGCAGCCTACTTCACCCATCCACCGCAGTACAGCCAAACACCCGAACAAAACTCAGGCATAGAATCCGCCAAATAAACGGCGGCGCTGCGAATCCGGGACATGGACAGGCGCTCCTAGATCGTAGCGAAGCACGAGATCAACCAAGCGCGCGGGGGGAGATTCGATCGGAAGCGAGGGATTGGGGGGTTCTCACCGTCCATCTCGACGACGGGGTTGGCCACCTCGATCTTCTCGAACGCCATGGGCACCGCGCTCGGCTTCGCCGTGGCAGCAGCTAGCCTGCTCCGGGACGAGGCGAGGCGAGAGGGAGTTCGAGCTCCTCCGGCCTGGACGCTGGAGACCGGAGCGCGGGCGAAGAGAACGAAGAGTAGTATAGCAACGCGACACGGCGGAGTTTGGCCGCGGGCCGTGGACTCGGTCCACGGTGCGGTGTTATGGCAGGGCATGCCGCCCTCTGGGGCCACGTCATCTACGGATCGTCGGCCGTCCAATCTAGCAAGTGGAGATCAGGGCCGTCCCGTCCGCGGTAATGTGCCTTTCTGTAGCACTCATTATGTTTTCCTTTCTTGTCACGGGAAAATCTGCCTGCAATGAAGCAGTGTGTGTGGAGTTAAATATTTTTTAATCAATGTCTCAGTTATCTGAAATTTACGTACTATAATCATTATTTAAAATGAGCATATTCTCAAAAAAAAATTAAAATGAACAGGCACACGACTGTGCTATCACTTTGTGGTTTCAGAATTTCTACAGTTGAATATATCATAAGCGAGTAAACATGTGTATGGTTTAGATCCACTGTGGCATTTTGATTGCACGCTCCATTCCTGATTTTGTTTTTTTCTTGCTATGTTGTATAGAGTGCATATGCCACAGGGTACATAATGTGTTCTTTTTTTCCTACCGGTGATTTGAGAGCTCAGGGTACGTGCTTTTCTGGATAATTTGAAGTACGCAAACAACATTTTGAAGCTTGATCTGTAACATGCCTTTTTGAATTTGCACTCGTTATCTCCCCTTTGTCTAAGAAAAGGAAGTGAGGCTTCTGTTGCAGGGATTATACCTCAAACATCACATGGACAGTAGCATTAACTCTTTCCAGTACATCATAAGGGTGGCGTGCACTCAACTTGAGCCTATTGACAAAGTAGATGCAACCTGCAGGAGAAGTCAGTTCGGGTTGCTGGTAAAAAGAATTCTCTAATTAAAGTCAACAAGCTGGTTTCTCTAGCTAGATCAAACCTGAAGGAAATCCTCAGCTAGGGGAACTCCGAGGCTGTCGAATGTGGACTACATGATCAGTACATATGTCATGCTGAACCAAACATGAGATGCGAAACTAACCATTACTTATCATTGACAACAAAACTAATAGTGCCTTTACAAGTACATCAACAACGTTTTTTTTCGAAAGGACGGCAGGAGCACTGCCTTTCTCATAGATTAGAAGGAATAACCAAAGCAAACTGTTATTTACACTTCAAGCAAGCGCTTGAAGACAGAAGAACCGGACTGCGGGGGAGGCATGCAGGGAGCAAAGAGAGCGACTCAAAGAACAAAAGGAGCGACTCAAGTACATCAACAACGTTTGAAAACTAGGTATGTGCATCTAGTTCTAGACCCATGCCGTGCATTGCAGATCGTGGTAACATGCCCTGTGACCTTGCAGACAGTTTCCTTCAACTGCTGTCTAAACCACAGCGCCGACAAAGTGCCCCTGGAGGGAGCTGCTAAGAGTTTGATCAACGGACGCAACAGTCACAGTAGTACGATCCTAGAAGTGCCACGAATTATTACTGCAATCACGGTGAGTATGTAGGGTAGTCAACTCACATGCCCAAATCTAGTAAACGTGTCAACCAGCCATTAGCGCATTCCTCTCTCCCTCCCTGCAAAAGAGGCTACGCATCGTACACGATCAAAATCACCATCGCAAGCATGTTAAAGTTTGATGCGGGGCAGGAATTAATCGGCCACGCATGGGTGGGTGGTCTGGAGGCGGCTAACTTGCAGCCCACAGCCTTGCTCCGCACGCTCCTTCCCTGCACTCCAGGCTTTCGCCGTGCAAATCAACCATGCATGGCAGCATGCACCTTTGACTTCCGCCATTACCCTATAGTATAAGCACCGCTCTCTCTCTCCCTACACCTCCCATTTCCTTCCTCATAGAAGCACCTGCCGAGGACACACAGATCATAATAAGCACATCGCCACGACCGCCGCTGCCGCCGTCAACCACCCTGCGCCACCACCATGGGAAAAGCCACCATTTTTCTCATGGCGCTGGCCCTCGCCCCTCGCCGTCACTAGCGCGGAGCCTGCCTCCCCCGCGGTCAGGAGAAGCCGCTTCCTGGCGAACGTCAAGCCCTCGCCGCCGCTATCCTACTACAACTGCGTTAGGAAGCCGCCGTCGGTGTGCCTGGAGCCCGGGAGCCCCGGGAAGACGTGTTGCAAGGGCACGTGCACCGACACCGAGAACAGCGTCGCGCACTGCGGCAACTGCAACAGGCAGTGCAAGTACGGGGAGACCTGCTGCAGCGGCAAGTGCGTCGACCTCCTCAACGACAAGAAGAACTGCGGCGAGTGCTCCAATCGGTGCGCCAAGAAGTGCCGGTTCGGGCTGTGCGACTACGCAGGGTGATCACATGATCGCGCGACGCCGCGCGCGTGCATGCGTCATGCATGCATGTGTGATCGGCGGCGCGGAGCAGCCACGCACATATACATTTCTGCATCTTCATCATCAAGAAATAAAATCGGCAGTACGTATATACTACGTGAGTGCATCTTATAGTTCCAATTGTTTTAAATATCTCATTGTTGATCTCCTCATATGTATACTGAAAAAAAAAGGGATGAAGTCGATCTTACAAATGATTTATGCGTGTTTTTCGTCTCATGATTTACGTGTTTAATTGTTCGACTGCAACATATATATAAGTGGTCATCTGGTATTAATAAATTGAATAATGTGTTGTAGTGTGATATATGTTTTTTTGGGTAGATCAATCACTACCCTTGTATAATCATATATATGGATTATTTTTCTTGTACATCGAAAAAGGGAAACATCTGCAATGAATATTTCCTTAATTTCTCTTTCGAAGCGGTTGAATTTACTAATACGACTGCACATGCGTCGATCACAAACTGCCAGGTAGACCATAAGCTTTAGTAAATTCACATGAGAGCTCTTAGCTAGGACTGTACTAGTTTATATAGCTTGGTTAGAAAGCAAATCTTGGATGTGGCAGCTTGGATTTTTTTTCTCTCAGTATAAAGGCGACGTTTAATATCACCTTTGTACCTTTCTTCTTTTTATCGAATTTTCAGAAGAGAAAAACTGTTGTTTTGATGTTCTTATTTGCCTCCTATGCTGTAGAAGTTCACGTGATTATTCTATTTCTCGTTCGATTTCTACTACAGAAAATTTTGCAAAGTTCATTTTAACTATTGCTATTACAAAACAACAGTGGCCCGCGTTATTGTTCCTGTATGCTGAATAATTTTTCCACCTCTAACTCATGTTATGCAATGTCAGTTGGTTGACCATGCTGGCGGAGTACAAGTTTAATTCCGTCTAAACACATAGCATCCAAACAAAAGGGCAGAATTTTGCTGTTATATGAAGGCACTCATGCAAAACACTTTTTAAGCTAAGTTATGCAACTTATTCACTCTGCACTTTGTAGTAGCTAGTTTTCATGCTGTGCAAACTACCGAGCTATTTGGAATCGTTGACTTTGACCCTCTGATCTTCTGTTTCTTTGAGGAACAGTATACTTATTTCTCTGCACTTCAAGGCAGCTTTCTTCTCTTCCTTCACGTACTATATTAAACATCTTGCTACTCTGTACCAGTACTGCATCTGGTTTCTAACGATACAAGCCGGCGGGCTGACTAAAAAATACAAACAAAATACTATTCTTCTATCTATCTCTCTTTTTTTTCTTTTTTCTTGTTCCTTTTTTTTTCTGCTTTGCTATCAGACGAATGAAATGCCAGTAAGTAGGACTCAGGAACACACACGAGTTTGGCAATTTTCTGCAATGTTTGTGTACGTTCTGCCAGTAACTTTGTTTGAAAAGATGTCTTGGGACTGAGTCAAGAAATCTTACGTGTGAACGTCCAAAAAAGGCCTAGATGGACCGCCCGAATTGACCTGTGATATACACTTCATCATGCATGCATGCATGCATGGTTGCGCGCATTGGCGCACGCACAAGCAACTGCATTCGTACGTCGACCTGTACACATGCTTCTTCTCGAGCGTAGTGTGTAACCAACGACAGAACGGCTAATTAATCTAATGGCGTGATTGTTAGTTAACTGCATCTAGCTTGAGGAATGTACAAAGCAGCGGCACGACCCATGCATGTGATGGGCAGCATATCGAAGAGCTCACAACCAGATTGCTCAGAAAAAAAACAACAGTTGTGTGCGCGAACCAGCTCAATCGATGTGCTGGACACGTACGTACTTGTTAATTAGCATGTGAACTAGCTAGGTCTGGGAGGAGATCCTGCAAGACGCAGTAATAGTGCTGCAAATCTGCAATGGTACGTAGTACGTAGTCTCTCGTGATTAGTTAGGGTTAATTTCGTCCGCGTTTGCTTCTCTCGGAAACAACACACGCGCGCGCGCACGCATAAGATTCGCGGCAGAGGAATTCCGGTGTTCAAACCTTGCACCGCAATTCTGCGAACTGAAGGTGTGTATTCGGTTGAAGACGGAGTAATTCTCACGCGCACATCATTAGTCACAGAGACTATGATCAGTTGATCACTGGCTACGGAGACCGAGACCTCGCTGTCATAGTGGGCCAACGTCACGGTGACACAGAACATGTGAAATTCGTTGCAATACAGGAGTCAAGCTTAGGTCTTCCCGTGAAAGGGGAAGAACAACATCGTGAGCAGAGCAGCCACAGAGCCCTGACCTCTGCTTCTGCGGTTCTGCGAACGTCAGCTCGCGAAAAATGGAAATCAGTAACCCTCCTATCTTTCAGAGAACATATACACCACTTCCACCTCCACTGCTCCAGAGCATTTGCGCATCAGATTTGCTACACAGTATGTTTTCTTCTTTTCTAAACTAGCACGGTGTACCGCGCAATTGTATGAAAAATATTTTTAATTATCTTTACTTTTTACTTATACGTATAGTATTAGATCAGTATAGAAAATAAAAATTCAGATTGCAAGCGGCCCGCTAGTCATTGTACTAAGCTGTCTAGTTGGGTACAATTATGATGATCTATCGGCTACGATCTATTAAGGCGCAATTATGAAGATCTATCGGTTGTGGTGCACTAATAATAAAAAGGTCCACTAGATTAACAATCGGATGTTTTGTCTTTTGTGAAAATTTCTAACTTTTCTCTATTTTCTCTATTGTATTCTACTTTTTAGAACCGTTAAATTTGGATCTAATGGGCCGCCTCTTTCCTTAATCTCCCGCACCCTCCTCTCTTCCCGATTCTAGCGCTTGTCACCGCCGGATCAAGCCTTCGCTCTAAACCCCCTCCTCTGGCTCCAATGAACACCCACCTCGTCCTCCAACACTATAATCACCTCCAATCCTAAACCCTAACCACTCTAGTGAGGCATCCTGCCTCGGTTCCACCTTAGTCGCCGCTCCCACGACCTTAACCACCCCGGCATGATCTCCTCTCTCAACTTCACGGCTGTTGCCGCTCTCGTGTCGCCTGTGACTCTACTTCGCGACTCTGCCCACTCCGGCGAGCTCATGAAGTTGAAGAAAGTGATAGAGAAACACGAATCATGAGATTCTAAGATCTCACGACGAGCAAATTGACAAATTGACTGAGTTCTCGTGCACTCTTACGCGATCGAGAAATAGCTTTATTTTTCCCGTGCGAAGGGAACGAATCACTGAAAAATTAATTAAATCGACATTGCGAACTATACAAATATAAAAAGTAATATCGTATACTGCTGTGTATCCATGCGTCAGTTGTACACATACCTAACCGTAGAGAGAGGCACCGGACTGGACAGCAGCACGAAATCTTCAAGAACTCCGGCTCCTTTCCTTCGTCTGCAAGCCCACTCTTTACAGCCACCCGGAGTTGTTCTTGCTCCTGCGAGGGAGGCAAGCAAAGAACAAATCCGATCGAGCTGCATGCACCGTCCGGCGCCCCATACATACATGTATATAAACCCACAAAGCCGTCCAGCTTCGGAAATCATCACATTTTACACTACTTACGGCCTTGATATAACATACCATTAGCGAGGTATAACCGAGTGGTATTTGCGTAAGTACGTTGAGAGAAAAAAAATGGCCGATAACCTGAAGCCCGTCGCCCTCCTCCTCCTGATGCTCAACTTCTGCTTGTACATCATCCTCGCCATCATCGGCGGGTGGGCGGTCAACTTTGCGATCGACCAGGGCTTCATCATAGGTACTGTTACTAATTCATGTGCATGGTTTAGTGCACGAGAGCTGCATGCGTTCTGTACTTGCCGCCTCGTCTCATGCCGAGTGTTCTTGATTGGTCTATTTTCTGCAGGCCCCGAGCTGCGGCTCCCGGCTCACTTCCACCCGATATTCTTCCCGATCGGGAACTTCGCCACCGGTTTCTTCGTGGTGTTCTCGCTGCTCGCCGGCGTCGTCGGGGTCGCCTCGTGCATCGTGGGCTTCACCCACGTCCGGTTCTGGAACTACCACAGCCTGCAGCCCGCGGCATCGCTTGGTCTGGTCGCCTGGGCGCTCACCTTGCTAGCCATGGGGTACGCACGCACGTCTCAAAAATCACTCGTATCAAATTAATTCGCTTAGTCTAACACTAACGTTGGATCTTATGGAAATTGATCGCAGGCTGGCTTGTCAGGAAATCACTTTTGACAGAAGAAACGCGAAGCTGGTGAGATTCATTTCGATTCGCTTTTCTTTCCCACTTCGTCAGATTCTTTATGTGGTTTGTGAATTGAGAGACTGAAACTTTGGAGTTGGCAGGGCACCATGGAGGCGTTCACGATCGTCTTGTCAGTGACGCAGCTCTTCTACGTGCTCGCGATCCACGGGGCCAGCCACGGACCCGTCCCGGTCGAACGGCACCCCACCCTGGGCTGACCGGAGGAAACGGAGAGAAAAGGACGCGAAGAAAAGCGGGAGACGTACGGAGCGTGAGAAAGAATCGGGGACCCCGGAGATGTTTTACTTGCCGTGGTTGTGCTTTTCATTTGCCGTGATGATTCTTTGAGTGGAGTTGGTGAGAATGGAGGGCGGAAGTTTGCATTAATTCATTTGTGTATTCCTTCGGAATTGTTGATAAATTCAAGTATATATGGAGATCTGATTTGTGAACACCTGGCCTCTCTGTTGTCTACTGAGATCAGAAGCAACTAGAACTTTATTATGGTTGTCTGATCATTTACATATAAGCTCTGTTTGGCAATTGAATTGTATGGTACATGGGTAATCGGTACATCAGCTGTTGTTGATTTTATCATGCTCTGATTCCTTTTCCTGTTTCTAATGATCGATGGAGTAAAACCTGCTATGCTTTCTACCACGTTTAGACGCCCCGTCATCCACACTCTGGGTCCGTTCATGTCAAAGTTGACCGAACTGACAGAGGTCGGGCTCTTCCTTGGGCCGGCCCACCTGAGCGAAAGAAAGCAAGTGAAAGTGATTTGGGCTGAAAGGCCTAATCCGATCCGAATAGATAACGATTCTCCGACGCAGTTCCAGCCTTCCAGGTGCAGGAAGGAACCTGCATGCTCCCAAGCGGAGTGTCCCATGCACGGTCGCATCAACAGCCAGCCGGACGAATCGATGCTGTTCCTTTCCGAGGATTTCTCAGGGGTGCCTATGCAGATCTGAATGAACGGACGCCCCAAGCTCGCGGGGCTGCACCGGAAAGAAACCCGGGTATCCAACCAGCACCGCTCCCATGTCGTCGCCGGGTCACGGAAATCGATTAGATGGACATCAAAATTCTTCGGGCAAACAGTTGGGAAAAACGAACCGAACACGATCCTTGGGTGGTGAACTGGTGATCTGCAAGATTTCGCGCTCCAGTTCCTCTGCGCGCTCCATTCTATTCCTCCTGTCGATCGAGCCGTGCCAACTTGTCCCTGCAGACTGAAGCATCCGAATTGATCCGGGAAACTGCAAGTCGCTTCGCAACGTCAGGTGGGGGAAGAAAAGTTGTGCAGTGCAGCCCAAGTTGACGGCACCGGCCTTTGCTAGCTCCCGGCCGTGTACGTGACAGAGCACTGGAGTATCGATTGATCTGGGTGTTCGTACTCGTGTGTTGTGTTCCGATGTTTCTCTCTCCGTTGATGGCTTCATATCTCCATCGATCGGAAGAGCAATATCGATATGTGCAGATGCCACACGACATTTTAGTCACTAACTAGGCTGTGGCTGGCAAGTGAGATTGTCAAGGCCGGTCAGTTCTCTATCAATACTTACGTAATAGTGTCCCAATCATTAACTTGGGGAATTCTTTTCCAAGAAAAGAAGAAGAAAACGGAAAATCCTGCTGACATTGGCAGACAGGCCTACCAATCGATTTATGCACGCTTTTGCTATTCCCCCCGACATCACGGGGTATGGTTTAGATGCGCCGGTTCCTCCTCCGTGGTCCTCGTGGATCTCCTTTATCAGCCAACGATCAGATAGCAAAAAAAGATAAAGCGCAATGTTGGTACTAAAGTATTATTGCGATAAAAACCTTTTTCTCCAGCCGTGGAACTTGTATGCATGCGCAGCACTGTCTTCTGAACAAATCTGTTGTTTTTGTCGTGCGTCCATTTGTGCCGAAAATGGGATCATGCATGCATGCATGGATCTAGTGATCTATCTACCGGCACATTGTTGAGCACACAAATTGGTTAATTAGCAGGACGAAAAGAACAAAATTAAGAGAAAGTGCATGCTGCACGATATTTAACATTTCCACAGAAACAAAAGTTTAACTCATAGGCTCAAATGTTCGTTGATCAACTAAAGGAGAACTTTATAAGGGCCTCAAGTCCTCAACTGACGCTTCAATGGCAGGTTTCAAAACAACCCCAAAATAGTTTAGTGTACTTTTTCTTCGTTGCGAATGAACCGGTGGATCTGGGTGCACATATGATGCACACTGTTCAATGCTAGTTCCGCGCGCAACCGCACGTGCAGCAATTGTGCATAAGTAAAAGAGAAAAGGCGAGAATAAAGAAGTTTGGCTGCGATCACCTTGGCTTGCGATCGTGATTTGGATAATCACACCCAACACCACTACATCAATGGAAACGGATTACACCTCTGAAGGCAATTTTGTTGCGAATGGCTAGCAAGCAATTCTTTTCATGTTATCTTTATTTTGTCACTTCCGTCCATTTTTAGCAATTGATTTCTCCTTGTTTACAACGACTTAAACACAAACTTTGGCCACCCTGTGAAGCACGGTAGATTTCTTTTTCCGTTCTAAAGATAAAGGACAAGATTGGCGCGTTCGTCCGTTAGTCTAAACCAACGACCCTTCAACCAATCGGCTTGTTTCAGCCCTCCTGTAATCGGGTCGCACCTTACAACTAGGCCTAGCGCGAGCATGCGGACGCGACTGATCGCGAGACAGTCCAAATTTCTTTTCGTCCGATTATTAATTCCAACCGATTGATGATTGAAGTGGCTCAACATGTATGTTACATAGAAAACACAAAATTCAAATTTTTTTTGCTTTTAAATCAAGCATCCAAATCATATAACATTGGACAGTCGTGTTTCTTACGACAATATCTTTAGAATAAGACTTTACTTTGATATATTTCGACAATATTTTTTAGTATCACTTTTTACTGGGAGAGCGCCTGATACATGTTATAGCCTAGTTCCTTACAACAATATCTTTAGAATAAGACTTCACTTTAATATATTTTGATACTATTTTTCAGTATCTTTTTTATTGGGAGAGTGACTAATATAAATTACAGCCTAGTCATGCAATCATGTCCCACCAAGCGTTAGTCCTATTTAACGTGTTTTCCCGCAGAGTGCAAGATATGTCGGAAACACAAAATTTGAGTAGCGTTGATATGAAAATCATCTGTGAATGGTTACCAGGTCATTAGTTATAGGTTCATTCAAGTTGTAGGTCATTGGTTGCTGTTAATGTTTTTCGTGCGCATAAATTGAAGGGAGGTTTTGTCGTGCATTGAAGAACCTAGTAACTACAACGATATTACAATGCTAAATGTTTATTGTATAGACTTATAACTATATCAATACTATGGTGTTAGCTGAATAGACTGATAACTACATCACGGTAAGGCTATCAAGTGAACACCGCACGCAAATCTAGGCCATTAGTAACCAATTACCACATAGTGGTGATGTACTTACCAAACTATTAGTAAAATAGTTACCACTATAGTGGTGACGTACTTGGGGATGTATAGAAAACAGTTACCATCATAATAGAGATATAGTTACCCAAATAATTAGTAATTAATTACCACCATAGTGGTGATGTACTTACCAAGCTATTTAGTAATAAACAGTTCTTATCATAGAGTTATCAGGCTATTTGCCAAACAGTCACCAAAGTTATACTAATGTAACTAGTTAGCATTATAAATAGTTAGCTCACTAATCCACATGTATTCTTAAGCTGGCTACCCTCCATACAATAAGTACATATAGCAAGTATTGCATGTTTTACAAGAAGATCAACTAATTAACTAGCTAATCCACTTATGCTGCAACAATGTTTGCACCAATTATGATCGATGGTAGAAGCACCAAACTACATTGCTGGAGTTACCAACGAGGGAAGCATTTGTTAGTAGTAGATTCTTGTACACCCAACAAGAAAATACTACTATCAGTTACCAGATTGAAGCATCATGCACTCAGAAATCATTGAGGTGAATGCCTTATATGTAGGAATAAGAAAATCATGAGGGCATATTATGTGTATTAGGAGGTTTAAGTGTATTAGAAGTTTACGTGTACTACAGACATAATTAGCATATCTAATGGTCATAAGAAATCAATTTGTTTTTTCAATATTGAGACAACATGTATCTAAAATTGTATAAAAATTTAAATTTGATCCACACACCAAGAAATAAAAAGATAAATCATTGCTGATATCATTGGGCTTGCACATAGACTTGATTTGAAGGTGTGTTGAACCTGTCTAAGAAGCTCTGTCAAATACGATAGCGGAGGACGACGAGGTTCAACTATTTGATAACTCGTAACAAAATTAGGTGGTAAGTAGTATATTACCGTGTGATAATTAAAGAGTTCAAAATTTTTTTGTCCAAACATAGCCGAATGTTATCTAGTTTTAAAGCCCTCATCGAGACGAAGCAGACGATGAAAATGGACTGTGAATTGAACATACAGTTTGAGCTATAAAATATTTTTTAATTTCTAAAATTAGCTTTTATTGTGCTGACATCATTATTTTTATCTTTTTGTGTGTGAATTTATCAATCCACCCAGCATGCATTCCACTTTCCTTATTCGTCTATGTACATCATTAGAAGTTATCAACCATAGCCATATAAATTACGTCCGAGAGTGTGGAACCAGTTGCCACGCAAGACATGGGAGCGACCGATAGAATATTCAAAAGATAAAATGAATGTTGTCACGTTTGCACGCCTTTATATCGCACTGGGCTTCGATGGCCATTGTCGCGAGGATTTTGCGGCAATATACATTTGTAATAGGATTTGGGGAAACGCGTAAGAAAGATTCAAGCGGGTGCACGCAAGAGGTTTTTACCCAGGTTCAGGCCCTCCAATGGTGGAAGTAATACCCTACTCCTGCTGTTTGTATTGCTAGCCTTGCGTGAAAGAGATTACAAGAGGTTGAAGATGAAGTCTAGCTTCAGGTCTATGAAAGAGAATTCAGCCCGAGAGCCCCCTCTGCATGGGGTGCTCTGCCTTATATAGGCTTGTACATCAGCCGACTCGGACAGTCGGCTGAGCTACAGTAACCGCATGAATTAATTGGAGCATTTATACTGTGTAACCGTCCGAGTAACGCCAGTCTTCAAGTTGATGAAATGCTTGCCTTGATGAAGTGATAACGTCTGACTTGATGACACCCGGACGTTGCACCCGTACGGGCCTTACTTGGGCCTTCATCCGAGTGGGCCTCCATGGAGTTCTCCGAGCCTGTTGGGCCGACTCGTTGTGCTGGGCCTACCCGGATGGGCTCCCCTCGTCAGTAGCCCCCGAGTGCTTCGAGGTCTCGACACGGATGCCGACTGACGAGCAAGTTGCGCATGCCCAAGTCGCTGGTGGAGAGACCTTGATGGACTCCCATGATACCTGAAAAAAGGTTAGATTTGTGCTAAGTACTAGGAATTCGGTGATACCCGCGCTTTCCGGCTGGGGAAGTCGGCTTGTGGCCTTCCGGGAGGCGTATCATGAATTTTCGAGTGAATTCGAAATAGCGCCTGGCATGTCCGAGTGGACTGTCGCCATCTCGTGCCCGCAGGGGGGACGCCTTCGATCTTCAGCTTCGAAACCGAGTCCTCGAACACCGGCATTGAATCCCGAATCAGTGAGTCGTTCTGCGCCGCTGTGGCGTCCGGCTCTGATTCAGGGACCATTTTGCACCGCTGTGGATGTCGGGTTCGTCCTTAGCTTGGGTGTTGCCGAGTGACCTGCAAACCCTGTTGGGTCGGTCATCGGCACCCTTTCGCAGAGCCAGTCTGCTTCCGAGTGTGGCGGCTTGTGCGCCTCGGAATTGTTTGATGGAGTCGGTACAATCCGTGACGTGTCCTAGTAACCCAAGCCGACTTCAATCCGACTCGGCTTCCGAGTGATCCGACTCGATCGAATCGAACCCGGTCGAAGCCGGCTTGTGTCACACGGTATCGTCTTTGACTGTACCCGACGTCGCCTCAGCATTTAATGCGCGCAGTCGGTTGGACAGAGCGCCTGCAGCGCTGCAGCGCAATGATTTCGCCTCGAGTCCCGCACGAAGCGTGCCCGAGACATCCGCTGCCGCTGCTCTGATTTCGCGTGACGTCCGAGGCGACGGTTCATCATGACTGCGCCCGAATCACGCGGGCGGTGCGCGCGGGTTGGATGCTGACGTAATGTCCGCCGGTCACGTCGCCTGGAAGGCCGCGCCGTGGCGAAAAAGGTGCCCGAATCCCGCGGGTTCGCGCGCGCGGGACGGCAGTTGCCGCGGCGGTTTGCCGCCACGTCGGACGCACGATCGCCGCCGGTTTGCCTTCCCCCGCTATAAAATAGAGCGCAGGGCGGCCGCGTTTCGCATCTGCTTTCGCTTTCCTCGCGCTCAAAACCTTTTGCCTCCGGAGCTCCGCCACCGCACACTTCTTCCCGAAAGAAAAAACTCGCTCGTCGTCGTTCATCAGCCGTCGACCATGTCTCGCGCCGGCAAAGGCAAGAAGGCCGACACTTTCCTCCGCCGCCGCCGCCGCCGATGGGTGGAAGAAAGGAGATTGAGTCCCGTCGGTTGTCACCGACCGGATCCTCCTCGGATTCGCCAGCGTAGGCCTGCTGCCACCGCGCACCATCGGCAACTGGAGGGCGCCGTTCCAGGAGGAGAAGCCCGCTCCGCACCCGCACGAACGCGTGATGCTCGTCCCGTTCATCAAGCGGGGCCTCTCACTGCCGCCGCACGACTTCTTGCGCGGCCTCCTCTTCTTCTACGGCCTCCAACTCCATCACCTGAGCCCCAATGGCGTTCTGCACATTGCGTGTTTTATCACGCTGTGCGAATGCTATCTGGGGACTCGGCCTCACTGGGGGCTGTGGAAGAAGATCTTTCACGGTGAAGGCGCAACCCATCAAGGCCGGCGGCCGACTGTCCATCTGCGGGGGAGCAGGAATCCAAGTCAAAGCCGGCGCAAAATACTTCAAGTTGCAGCTCCCGGACACCGTTCGGAGGTGGCAAGACGGGTGGTTCTACTGCCCGGATGAGCGCACGCCGACTGGCCACGAAGAGCTTCCCCCGTACGCCGAAGGTCCCCCCGAGTGGCGGAAGCGCTGGAGCGCTAAGCCTTCCAGCGAGGAGATGCCCGAAGTCGACCGACTCCTGAAGAGAATCGCGAGACTTCAGGAAAAAGGACTCACGGGCACCGACCTCATCTCCACTTGGCTGATTCGGCGCATCCAACCACTTCAAGCCCGGGCGCACCCGATGTGGGAGTACTCGGGCTCACACGACTCAACGAGGGTGTCGACCGAGGGGCTTTCGAACGACGTTTTCCTGGAGCTCCTAAAGAGTTTGACCAAAGAGTGCACCGGGCTCACCCGGGCGCCACATGTGATTCCATATTCGAACGCCTACCCCCCGCCGACTGTAAGTGGCTTATATTCTGAGTCGGGCTCTTGCATTTTATTGTTTATTTGTTTGTCCTAACACCAAGTCTTTCGATGCTGCGGAACTTCCTTGACTTCAACTCCATGCCGCCTCTCCCCGAGCAGAGTTCGGCTTCGGCGGCGTTGGACGATGCAGAAGTCGATGAGGAAACCCCCGAGGGAGGTATCCAGATCGACTCGGATACCGAGTCGAAAGGGTCCTTCCAAGTCGTCAAACGGAGGCGTGACGACGACGCCTCCGGATCCACGACCCCGCAGGCAGGGGGCAGAGCCGGCTCAGGCAAAGTCGGCTGCCAAGCGGGCACGAGCCGCACCTGTCGGCCCCACGACACAGGCTCCGGCTCCTGCTGCTAAGCCGAGTGCGCCACAACCGGCACTCGCCGGTTCCTCCGGGGGTCCGCCCGCCCCAGGGGAAACCGAAGAAAAAGACAATCCCCACAACCACCAGGTATGAGTTCTTTTGCCTCATACTCCAGTCGAAGTAGGTTGGCGATGCTGAAGTCAGTTGTTTTTGACGTTGCAGAGTCCAAAAGAAGTTCTCCGATAAAGGAGACTCTTCAACCGGCCCACCAGCGGCCCCGACTCCAGTCCCGCCGCCAGAGTCGGCTCCCCCGACTCTGACTACAGCCGAGCCCAGTGCTCCGACGCCAGCCGTCCCCGTTGTGGCTACGCCAAGCACACCACAGCCGGCTGCTCCCACGCCACAGCCTGCCGCACCCGTGGAGAAGGTGCCGGAATCGGACGTGGGTGCCGGGTCAGCCGAGGCTCCGGCTGACGACCCGCAGCCTCTGCCAACTCCTGCCAGCACGGAGACGACGGAGCCGGCGGCTACGACCGGTGCCGACTCCTCAGAGCCGGCAGGCGGAGCCGGAGGCCAACTCGTCACCGAGTCGCCTCCGGTGGCCGAGCAGAGCCAGGCCCTGGCTCCGACTCCCGCGGCTGAAGAGCCGGCGCCGGCTTCGTCCAGAAGCCTCGTCCCCGCGATGCTGCTGCCGAGTTGCAGCACGGGGGACTTGACCGCTGCGAAGAAGCCACCGACCGTGTCGCTGCTCTTAGCTCTAAGCTTAGGGATTTCGCCGACGCGGCCAAGTCCTTGGCGGACTTGGCCGAGGTTCTCGAGTCCTCCGTCGGGGTGAGTTGTTTTCGAACTTTGTTTAGTTCTTTAACACTGGGAGCACATTCAGTGCACCTAGTGGGTGTAGCCCCCGAGTCTCCGACCGACTGGTTGACTCGGTTGGAGACTTATGAATTTCGGGTTATGCTAACAAATTTCTTTCCTTGACCAGGCTGTGATCCGACTGGGCGGGAACGGCCCGGTCCTCATGGAGAAGAACGCCTCCCTCGAGAAGGCGTTGGCCGAGGAAAAGGCCAAGAGTCGGCTGCTCGAAGAGAACTCACCGCTATCGGGAGTAAGTATCCGGGTCTCTGCTCCTTTGCCTTAAAAGTTTTAGTAGTATTGACTTTATTGAGTCGGCAGACATCGAAACCGAAAACGCCCGACTTCAAAAAGAAATGAAGTCGATGATCCCGATGGTCAAAGTCTCTGAAATGCTCGACGCCAAAATGGTCGAGTATGAAGACAAGTTGCGCAAAGCTCGCGATCAAATGCATACCGCCACCAAGCTGCAGTCGGAGCATTCGAAGTTAGTGGCGCAATACGAGCAGTCGCACGCCGCGAAAAGAAACTGCAGGCGGCCATCGACGACTTCGCCAAGAAAATGAACGAGTCGGATAAGCGACACGCCGCGGCCATCGTCGACTGGGAGAAGCGCGAGGGAGAACTCATAGTGTTGGAAATATGCCCTAGAGGCAATAAATAAAGTTGTTATTTGTCATATTTCAAGTTCATGATAAAGTTTATTCTCCATGCTATAATTGTATTAATTGGAAACATTATTACTTGTGTGGTTATATAAACAACACCGTGTCCCTAGTGATCCTCTAACACTAGCTTGTTGATTAATTGATGGTTAAGGTTTCCTAACCATGAACATGAGTTGTTAATTAATAACAAGGTCATATCATTAGGAGAATGATGTGATGGATAGACCCAAGTTGAGCGTAGCAATTTGATCGTGTCACTAAGTTTTATTTGCTTCAGCTATCATATGTTAAATGTTCTAGTCCTTCGACCATGAGATAATGCCACTCCCTAGTACCGGAAGAATGCTTTGAGGGCATCAACCATCACGCCGTAACAGGGTGATCATAAAGGTGTCTTTCAGGTATCTCGGAAAGTACTTGTTGGGTTGCATGTATCAAGAGTGGGATTTGTCCATCCACGTGACGGAGAGATATTCTTTGGGCCCACTCGGTAATGCACATTCGATATCGCTTGCAAGCAAGGGACTAAGGAGTTAGTCACAGAGGATGTTGTATTACGGAACGAGTAAAGAGTACTTACCAGGAAACGAGATTGAGTATGGTGATACCGACGATCAAATCTCGGGCAAGTAAAATATCGTGAGACAAAGGAATGGAACATTTGACATCGTGGTTCAACCGATAAATGATATTCGTTGAATATGTGGGAATCAATATGGACATCCATGGTCCCGCTATTGATTATTGATCGGAGAGGTGTCTCGATCATGCCCGCATATTCCCGAACCCGTAGGGTCACACACTTAAGGTTCGTTGATGCTAGGGTAGAGAATGAGATATTAATATGGTGAGACCGAAATTTTGTTCGGAGTCTCGGATGGGATCCAGGACGTCACGAGGAGCTCCGGAATGGTCCGGAGATACAATTTCATATATGGGAAAGTATTTTTAGGGTTTCGAAAATGTTCGGGATTTTTCCGGCAGAGTTCCGGAGAAGTTCTAGAAGGTTCCGGAGGGTTCTAGAGTAGGGCCCACTTATCCCGGAGGGGTCCACATGGACCAAGGGTACTGCATGAACAGTACACACGTGAATAGTGTCGCGTGAACAGTACCCCCCCTCCTTGATGGATAAGATCGATATCCCTTAAAAATAGGAGATCTAAAGATAAAGGAAAAAGGGGAACTTGGGAGGCAAGTTACTGTTCACGTACTGTTCATGTGAACAGTACCGAGCCTATATAAAGGGGGGGAGGGCTGGGCGCAGCTCCTCTCGAACCCTAGCAGCCAGCCCCTCCCTCTCTCCCATCTACTCCTCTCCCGCAGCTGCTTAGGCGAAGCCCTGCAGGAATTTCTCCACCACATCCACCACCACACCGTCGTGCTGCTGGAGATCTCATCTACCTCTCCACCTCACCTTGCTGGATCAAGAAGGAGGAGATGTCATCGAGCCGTACGTGTGCACATCTCGGAGGTGCCGCTCGTTGCGGTGCTTGATCGGATTGGAACACGAGAAGATCCCTCTCGCGGCTGGGAGGTATAACCTAGCTGCGGGAGGCTGCGGGCTTCATCGACAACGGTCAAATTCTCCGCTGCGTTGACGTGTTCGTCGAGGGTATGTAAATATGATCTGTCTCTCGTTGCAAGCTTCTTCTAGATTGGATCTTGGTTTTCTAGATTGGATCTAGGTTTTCGTTTGCATCTTGTAGGAAAATTTTGTTTTCTATGCTACGAATCCCATCACATAGGCCATCTCAAGAAGGCCAATGAGACTCTACTCGGTAAGCCCCCGAGTCCTTTATTTTCCACTTCTTGCACGCTTCCTTAGTTCATTTCCTTGCAATAATTCGCACCCAGACGCTTGCCCAGAACTGGAGGAGGAAGCAAGACGGGCGACGCTCCGACTCCGCGCACTATCCGACCCGGCGAGGTCAGCTCTCGACGCGTTCTGGACCCCAGAGCAGATGTCCAGCTGCGTCGTAACTGTGGAGGACCGACTCCTCCAAGTCAAGAGCTTGGTGCAGAACATGAAGTCGGCTGCCCAAAGCCTCTGCACCAAGCTATGGCCCGGAGAAGAGCCAGGTTTCAGCATCTTCGCCCTAGCTGACAAGCTCTCACAGGGCTCGGCGGAGGTGGAGAAGTGGAAGGAGTCGGCAGCCCGCTCGGGAGCCGGCATGGCGCTGGCAATGGTGTTGGCACACCATCCCGACGCGGATGTCGACAGCATCTCCGCTGGGGCCCCAGTTGACGAGGAGGGTCAGTCGGTCGACCCTCTGGAGCTCCTTCCTCGAGTCCGCGCCGCCGCCAGCCGGATCGCCGACTTCACCGACCTGGAGGAGCGCGTAGAAGCGACTCCAGAAGAATAAAAAATTATCATGTAATATCTCTCGGTATGCCGAGTAGAAAAATGTAAAGACTTTTGCTTTGAATGAAAATGCTTTTCGATTCATTTTGATTTTGCACAAGTTATTTGATTCGTCCGAATTTGTTTTTTTCCGCTGAGTCGGATCCTTTCGCGTGCAGGCCGACCTTTAGCTTTTGCTCTTGCCAACCGGACAGCCAGATTGCGACTGTAGTTGGGGACGAAGAGTGGGCCTTAGATACCGTACACGTTTACTTAGACGCTCGTGTAGAAACAAAGTTAGGAGATTCAAAACAACTTGCGCCGAGTGATAAATCACCCAGTGGGTTTGAGGTAGCTTCCGGGGGTTGCCCGAAGTAAAACCACTCGGTTTTATTAGACGTAGCCCCCGGGGGTTGCCCAAGGGAACATAGTCGGAATGTTGAAATTAAAGAATCAAAGTGCTTCCCGAGTGCCGCTCGAAGGAAACAAATATTTATTTATAATGAAACAATGAACTGTTTGAAGTACAAAGTTTAAGTGTAAAAGGGACGCAGCTGTGCGATATTCCAAGTCCGTTCAGTGATCGAGCCGGTTGCCGGGTCCTCTAGTTGGTACGCGCCGTTGTGCAGCACCTGGTTGATGAGGAACGGGCCTTCCCAAGGCGGAGACAACTTGTGCATGCCCACCTTGTCTTGGATCAGTCGGAGGACCAAATCTCCTTTGTTGAAGACTCGGCCCCGAACTTGCCGACTGTGGTAGTGACGCAAGTTCTGTTGATAGATAGTCGAAGGCGAGAGGGCGAGTTCCCGCGCTTCTTCCAAGAGATCAAGATCGTCTTGACGCGCCGACTCGGCATCCTTTTCCACGTATGCTGCGACTCGCGGGGAGTCGTGGAGGATGTCACTCGGCAGAATGGCTTCCGCTCCGTAAACCATGAAGAAAGACGTGTAGCTAGTCGACCAGTTCGAAGTCGTCCTTAAACTCCAGAGGACCGACGGAAGTTCGTCGATCCAGGAGCTGGCGGCCCGTTGCAACGGGACTAACAACCGGGGCTTGATGCCTTGGAGAATAAGAGCATTGGAACGCTCGACTTGGCCGTTAGACTGCGGATGAGCCACGGAAGCAAAGTCGAGCCGGATTCCATGATCCCGGCAAAAGTGGCAGAAGACTTCAGCGGTGAAGTTCTTGCCATTGTCGGTGATAATGCTGTGAGGGACGCCAAATCGGAAGACGACTCCCTTCATGAAGTTGATGGCAGTCGGACCATCTAGTTTCATGATGGGCTTGGCTTCGATCCACTTTGTGAACTTGTCCACTGCCACAAGGAGATGAGTGAAACCTCCTCAGGCTGTCTTAAGCGGACCCACCATGTCGAGTCCCCACACAGCAAAAAGCCATGTGATTGGAATGGTCTTGAGCGCGGTAGCCGGCATATGCGATTGACGGGCATACCTCTGACACCCTTCGCAAGTTCGGACGAGTTCCTCCGCATCAGCATGTGCACTGAGCCAGAAGAAACCGTGACGAAAGGCTTTGGCGACCAAGGCCCGTGACGAAGCGTGGTGACCGCAGAGTCCCGAGTGGATTTCCTCGAGCAACATTCGGCCTTCTTCCGGCGAAATGCAACGCTGGAAGATTCCAGTGGTGCTGCGATTGTAGCGCTCACCATTAATGACGGTGTAAGCTCGGGCGCGGCACACGATGCGGCGTGCTTCAGTCGGATCCTTAGGTAGCTCCTTGTGCAAAAGGTATGCAAGGAACGGCTGAGTCCAGAGGGGAATGACTGCCAAGACATCTTCCGAGTCTGGGTGCGGTGACCCAGATTCCGATGACTCGATGGCCGACTCCAGCTTCACGGATGGCTGAAAGAGTTGCTGAAGGAACACTCCTGGTGGCACTTTTTCTCGTGCAGAGCGGAACGTGGCAAGGGAGTCGGCTGCCTCATTATCTGCTCGACGAACATGGTGAAGTTTGAGGCCATCGAAGTGTCCTTCCAGTCGGCGCACAGCAGCACAGTATGCCGCTGTCGGACCCTAGATTCCGTAACAGAGAGTCTTAGGAGGAATCACTCGCTAAGTCGAAACGTCAACCCCGACCTCAACTCACGGGGGTCAAATCCGAGAGGAGTGGAGTGATATGGCTTCGAATAGCCCGAGACTTCAACCCCAAAGCTTACTCCGGTAAATCGATGCACCGAGCAGTAGGGTGATATGGTCTCCTCACTCTTTCCCACTGAGCCGGAACATCAACCCCGACCTCGTCCCGGCAAATTAATGCGCGGCTGGAGTAGGGTGATATAGTTCCCAACCTCTCAGTGGAGAGTCGCTTCACAGGAGTAATTAAACTTAATGACTCTATGTTAAAGACTCTGAAATCCTACCTGCATCATGCACTTCAAACATACACGCATTGTACACGATACAGGGGGAAGAACAAACCAGCATCATCACAGAGACTCTACGACCGAAACTGCAATAATACTAGCTGTTCGGAAACTTAACAACGTATACACAACCAAACGTTATTTACACAGCGGAAGCATAAGTTTGGCTGCGAAGCCTAAGGGTAGGGCCAAAAGTGGCGGCAGAACAAACCAAGCTGCCGAACCCAGGGCAGGACCACTGCCCGGGATCACCAGCGACTAGTCGATGTCGGCGTCTACCTCAACGTAGAAACCCTCCACTGCGAGAGTGGTTTCCTCTGCACACAAATTATCAACGAATGCAAGGTGAGTACAAAAATGTACTCCGCAAGACTTACAAGGGGAAAGTAGTATTAGATGCATCAGGTATCAAGAAGGGGCTATCTGTGGGTTATTTTTGCAGAAAGCTAATTTATTCTTCACAATACCTGTAAGTAGATTGAAATCCGTCTACTGGAATACTTTGCAAGGAGAAGAGCTGAAACTGCATAATAAAACCTAAAGCAGACCATCGAACACACGAAACCCTCGATTCTTCCTCGACCACCAGGGAGGAAGCAATCGCTAAAACCAAATCCTTAAAGTTGGCAAGTTTTAGATTAGGGTTATACTTGTCTAATTCGATGCGGATTCTTACCAAACTGTCCATAACCGCGGACACGGTTATTCGAATAGTTTAAACCCTGCAGGGGTGTACATCTTTACCTACGCGTATCAACCGACTCTTAGTGCTACCGAGAACACACTTTCACGAGGTGTGCTAGCAGAGGGAGGTTGAACACGACCTTTACAATGTTTTCGACCTAGGTATGAGCCGCCCTAATAGGCTAGTCCGCGAACGACAGTTCGGCCGATACTCCGACGCGGTCCCACTAGTTGTGGCAGGTGATACATCCCCGGTCCCGGACCGTGTGTACCCCTCACTCCTATATTGTTGCATCACACCACCTCCTTATTTTCCACGCACCCAAGTCACGAAAACGGCAAACTATGCAGCTCATATCCTAAGTCTAGACAGATTATTCGGTCATGGGTGGCCCATTATACCACCCGCGTAGAAGCACGCAAATCTTGGTTCGAAAGGACACCGGGAACCGGTCCTTGTGGGATTAACGAGACAACCCACCATGCTCCCAGCATGGCCTCTCGTCAATGCCCGATTTGAGATTAGTCAAGTTTATTAACAACCGCCCAGTGAACAATCACCTAACCGCTAACCCATCCAGAGTATTGTGTTTCGTCTGCCATCCCAGGAATTACGACTTGAATCCAGCTAAGCAGGTCTAAGCATCATGAGCTATAATAGTAATATTCCAACACAAGTAATTCACTCTAAATAGGTTGGGAGGGTCGGTGGTGTTGATTGAGCGACAAAGTAAGTTTTCATGTAAAGGATAGGGTTCACACTTAGCATAAAATATCAGTAGAACGCATGCAATACGATTTTAAAAGCAATTAATAGATTTGCAAATAATGGGATATCCGCAATATGGTCAAAGGGGGCTGCTTGCCTTGCGGTTCAACGACTAGGTCCTGTTCCTGCTCAAAGTTATATTCGTCGTGATCCTCCGGTCCTATCGGAAGAACGAAAACACAGAAACAAGCGCAGTGTGAACACCACGATGATGAACTTCAGCATGGGATGCAATGTATGCCATGAGCTAGAGGATTCTAAATGCAAACTAACGCAACTGGAATCAGGTTAATCGGAGTCCGGACGCTCGAATTATCGCGATCCGAATTTCTCCGGGGGTTCGGGGAAACCCTAAATGGAGTTTTTAGTCAATTTTACTTTTCCTAGCATGCAAACATGGATGAATATGACATGATTGAATAGATTTCATTTTTCTGAACATTTGATATATTATTTGCATTTTTCTGAGTTCCGATGAATTTTCTATGAATTTAACAAGATTTAAATCAATTTAAACCCCTTTGTTGTATTTTTCTCAGCAAATTAATAAATATTTAAAACCAGAATTTACTTTTCTCACTTAATTCATTCCTAGCCTCAGAGAATGACAGTGGGCCCCCTTGGTCAAACTGAGTCAACACTGACCCAGTCCATGACAACTGGGGGGCCCAGTTGTCATATCCTTTTCTATTCTTTTCTATTTCTCTTATTTCTTTAAATTCAGACATGTGGGACCCGCAAGTCATACATACATAGCTAGAAAGCTCATTTATCACACTGTTAAGCATTAATAGGAGTCATTAAGCTGTCTGTTTAGCCAAAATTACCAATCATCCGCATTTAAATTTGCATTAAACATAAACACTACTAACTAACCCTAACTAACTTAACTACTAACCATTAACCACTAATCCTAACCACTAACTAATCTAGCTACCTATGCCCTAACCGAATACACAGCCAACAGTAGCATTAACCTAACCCACTGGCTACTAATTAGCTAACCATTAGCATTTAACCCACTAACCACTACCTAATTACCCAACAAAACTAACTAACCCTAACCGGCTAACTAAGGAGCATTAAACCCTAACTAACCACACTAACCTAGCTAATTAATTACTAATCTAACTAATGCAACCGGCCGGTCAGAGGCTACTGCCTGGGCTCGGTTGGCCGGCGGCGCTCACCGGCGGGGAGAAGGCGTCGGGTGAGGCGGGGAGCTCGGAGTAGACCGTGCGGTGGGGTAGACGGCGACCGGCGAGGAGCTCGGCGACGAGGGCGGCCGGGGCGAGCTCGGGTTGACCGGGGCGAGGCAGCACGGCGACGGCGGGGCTCGATGGAGGCGGCGTCGACCGGTGGCGGGGAAGGACCGAGAGGGAGCGGCGGCGAGGGCGAGGAGGCGACCTGCGGAGGGAAGCTCGACGGCGTCGGGGAGCCGAGCGAGGTGGCGGCGGGCTCGGGGCGGTGAGGTGGTACGGTGGGGCTCCGGGGAAGTAGCGGCGAGCTCGGGGCGTCGATGGCGGGGCGAGGTCGCCGGGGTGGGGGTCGGCGAGGAGGTTGGAGCGAGGAGGAGCGGCGCTCGGGGGAGTGGCGGGTGGAGGCTCGGGGAGGCGGTGAAGGGGCTCCGGCGAGCAATGGAGGCGGAGGGCACCGCGCTGGGGAGCTCGGCAGAGAGGGGGGGGCGGAGCGAGCACGGAGAGGCGGAGCTAGACGGTGGCGACGAGGAGTGAGGTGGGCTCGGGTCGGTGGGTGGAGAAAGAAATGGGGGAGAGGGGGCGCGACGCGGCCGAGGGAAGGGGGGGGATTTTGAGGGGAAGCCGGCGGGGTAGCCGAGGGAGGCACAGGGGCAGGCGGCGTGCGCCACGGGGCAAGCAAGGGGGAGCGGAGCTGGCATGCTCGGGTGAGAGAAGAGAGAGTGGGGGGGGGAGGGTGGCGTGCGTGATAAGGAGCCAGGGGGAGAAGAAGGGGGCGGTGGTGCGGGGTGGGCTGCCGGGTGAGGAGGGGAGATGGGCCGGAGAAGGCCCATCCGGGGGGGAGGGGTTAGCTAGGGTTAGGTTAGGTTTCTTTTTAGTTTTTTTTCTTTTCTTTTGTTTCTTCCTCTCAAACTAAATGCAAATCAAAACAGATTCAAATTTGTTTTGCAATTCCAAGCCCAGAGTAATTCCAAACGGTTTTAGGTTTTGCTAAATTCTCACCTTGTTTTCTTGTCTCCCTTTTAATGGTTTTCCAACTTCAATTCGTTTTCAGTTCAAACCGATCCAAACTCCTTCTTTTTAGGTAATTCAAATTTAAATTTTAAATGCAT
The DNA here is from genome assembly GCA_019208055.1 of Stipa capillata. Classification (NCBI taxonomy): domain Eukaryota; kingdom Viridiplantae; phylum Streptophyta; class Magnoliopsida; order Poales; family Poaceae; genus Stipa; species Stipa capillata. The sequence goes on from JAGXJF010004390.1 coordinate 235,571, forward strand.
TTGTGCTATGCCATGCCATGATGCACAAACATGAGTTATTAAAATGGGGATGTTACAGCCGCCATGGTGGGATCCTTGGCGTCCCACGTCTTCATTACTTGCTCCACCACTAGATCCGAGTCGCCGCGGCAGAGGAGTCGGCGAATGCCGAGTGAAACTGCAATGCACAAGCCATGCAGTAACGCCTCGTATTCCGCTACGTTGTTGGAGGCGGCAAAGTGGATCTGCAGCACGTAATTCAACTTGTCGCTTTTGGGGGAGATGAGGACGACTCCAGCCCCCGTGCCCGCGAGCATTTTCGAGCCGTCGAAGTACATGACCCAGTGCTCCAAATGCACCTGAGTCGGAAGGGACTGGCTTTCAGTCCACTCGACGATGAAGTCCACGAGGGCTTGTGATTTGATTGCCTTGCGGGGCTCATAGCTGATGTCATGCGGCATGAGTTCTATCGCCCACTTAGCGACTCGGCCCGTGGCGTCCCGATTGTTGATGATATCGGACAAAGGGGCATGACTAGCCACGGTGACCGAGTGGGCTTAGAAATAGTGCACCAGCTTCCGAGTCGCCAGGAACACGCCATAGACGAGCTTCTGGTAGTGCGGGTAGCGCTGCTTCGACTCGGAGAGGACTTCGCTGACGTAGTAGACGGGTCGCTGCACTTTCTGTACTCGACCTTCTTCTGCACGTTCCACCACTAGAACAACGCTGACCACTTGATTCGTGGCTGCGATGTACAGCAGCATGGGTTCTCCTTCCATCGGTGCAGCAAGAATTGGAGGTGTTGACAGAAGGCGCTTGAGATCCTCGAAGGCTTGTTGAGCCTCGTTCGTCCACTCGAAGGAGTCGGATTTCTTGAGGAGTCGGTAAAAAGGCAAAGCCTTCTCACCGAGCCGAGCAATAAACCGACTTAGAGCAGCTACGCACCCGGTTAGGCGCTGAACAGCCTTCAAATCCTTCGGCTTGCCCATCTTGATGATTGCTTCAATCTTGTCCAGGTTTGCCTCGATTCCTCGCTCAGAAACGATGAAACCGAGTAGCTTGCCAGCCGGAACTCCGAAGACGCACTTCTCCGGGTTGAGCTTCATGTCGAACCTCCTGAGATTGGCGAAGGTTTCGGCCAAACCAGTCAAGAGGTCCGCGGTCTTCTTTGTCTTCACCACAATGTCATCAACGTAAGCTTGGATATTTCTGTCTATCTGGTTGTGCAAAAACTTTGCATACAACGTTGATATGTTGCGCCGGCATTTTTCAAACCAAAAGACATGGTGATATAACAAAAAGCCCCAAACGGGGTAATGAAAGAAGTCTTTATTTGATCTGATTCTTTCATTTTGATCTGGTGGTAGCCTGAATAGGCATCCAGAAAACACAAACGTTCGCAATCGGCCGTGGAGTCGACAACTTGATCAACACGGGGTAAGGCAAACGGGTCCTTGGGGCATGCTTTGTTTAAGGACGTATAGTCCACACACATGCGCCAAGTTTTGTTCTTCTTAAGAACCAGGACCGGGTTTGCCAACCAGTCCGGGTGAAGAACTTCCTTGATGAACCCGGCTGCGAGGAGCCGGGTGATTTCCTCTCCGATTGCTTTGCGCCGGTCTTCAGCGAAGCGGCGAAGAGACTGCTTCACTAGCTTCGCGTCCTTGGCGACGTTGAGGGAATGCTCGGCGAACTTCCTTGGAACACCTGGCATGTCAGCTGGCTTCCATGCGAAGATGTTTCAATTCTTACGAAGGAAGTCGACGAGCGCGCCTTCCTATTTGGCCTCAAGGTCAGCCCCAATTTGGACCGTCTTGGATGGATCCTCAGGATGGACCTGGACACGTTTAGTGTCCTTGGCCGACTGGAAGGTGGACTCGGTTGCCGCCTTCTTGCAGGGTGGAGCTTGGTCTGGGTCCACAGACACTTGGATGCTGTCCAGCTCCTGAGCCGCAATCAGGGACTCGGCTACGTCCGCGCTGGCGAGGTCGCACTCGTTGGAGCGCTCAAAGTCGCCAGAGATGGTGATGACGCCCTTTGGACCCGGCATCTTCAGCTTGAGGCACGTGTAGCACGGCCTAGCCATGAACTTGGCATAGACCGGACGGCCGAAGATCGCATGGTACGCGCTCTTGAAGCCAACTACCTCAAAGGTCAAGGTCTTGACCCGGAAGTTGTTCGGCTCGCCGAACACAACTTCTAGGGAGAGCTAACCCAGAGGCTTAGCGCACTTCTCAGGCACTATTCCATGGAAGGAAGTGCTACTGGGGCGAAGCTGGGTCTCCGGGACCTGCATCTTCTTCAGGGTATCCATGAAGATTATGTTGATGCTGGAGCCACCATCCATCAAAACTTTGCGGAGTTTGAACCCGCCGACTTGCGGATCCACCACCAAGGGATGCTTGCCCGGGTGAGGGACTCGGTTCGGGTGGTCGAGTCGGCTGAAACCAACTGGCACCTCAGACCAGTCCAACCATTGAGGAACCGCCGGCGCCGTCGCGTTTACTTCGCGACAACGCAGCTTCCGACCCCTTTTGGAGTCGGATCCTTGAAAGATCATGAGTACCCCCCTTTGAGGGGGATACTGCGCGGCACCGCCGCCTGCGGCGGAGCCTCCTTCTCCGCCGGCATCTGGCTCGGGTTGCTTTTCTTCCCGGAGATGCTTCAGGAAGCTGCATTCCCGGGTCGAGTGCTCCGCCTGATAGTCGACGGTGCTGTGGAAGGAGCAGGGCCTATCGAGGATTTCCTCGAAGGTGAGCTTCGGCGCCTTGCACTGCTGCCAGGCTCCAAAACGCGTCCCCCCACCTGGCGCGCCAACTGTCGCGGGGATTTCGTGGCAATATACATTTGTAATAGGATTTGGGGAAACGCGTAAGGAAGATCAAGCGGGTGCACGCAAGAGGTTTTTACCCAGGTTCAGGCCCTCCAATGGTGGAAGTAATACCCTACTCCTGCTGTTTGTATTGCTAGCCTTGCGTGAAAGAGATTACAAAAGATTGAAGATGAAGGCTAGCTTCAGGTCTATGAAAGAGAATCCAGTCCGAGAGCCCCCTCTGCATGGGGTGCTCTGCCTTATATAGGCTTGTACATCAGCCGACTCGGACAGTCAGCTGAGCTACAGTAACCGCATGAATTAATTGGGGCATTTATATTGTGTAACCGTCCGAGTAGCGCCAGTCTTCAAGTTGATGAAACGCTTGCCTTGATGAAGTGATAACGTCTGACTTGATGACACCCGGACGTTGCACCCGTACGGGCCTTACTTGGGCCTTCATCCGAGTGGGCCTCCATGGAGTTCTCCGAGCCTGTTGGGCCGACTCGTTGTGCTGGGCCTACCCGGATGGGCTCCCCTCGTCAGCCATGTATTCACGTGTTTATTTATTACCTTTGGTCCATTAAGTTGCTTCAGTTTTTAAGAGTAATTTGTGGTTTGCGCCAAACACCAGAATAATATTACTTGTACACGACCTCGTGTATTAATTTTGACTTTCCATACACTTTGCATTAGTTTTAGACTCGGACTAGATAAAACCGTTGCAAAGTGCAACATAAGATGAAATACATAGTGTTATGCGCAAAGAAATAGTGACACCTATGTCTTTTGTAACTGGTGTTAATTTGGTGGTATAAATTACAAGTAACAAGGTGGTCCGCACATATTGTCATATTGTCATAAATTACAGCTAGCATAGTGGCCTACGCATTTCCGCGACTAGATTTATTACATATTGTCATATTTGGTATTATTTTTCTACCAGTTATTTGTACCCTGCAGCTAATTATTATTTATTTATTTATTGCTACATTAGCTTCTTGATGTGTCATTCAAAATATGGAGGAAAAATAGCCATGAGTATTTCCCAAATAAACATGATTAAAATTTAGTACAAATGTTTCTGTGTATTTCGTTGTTAGCCTTTAGTTCAAAATACTATTTTAATAACAAATCTTACTAAATCGAAATATTTTCATCGAGGTCCATGGCCCATCATTTAAAATCTTAGACTTTTGTATTAATTTCTATACCGCACATTTGGGCGGCTATATTTCTTATTGTTTACTTGTTCCAAAAGTATTGTATATGGAATTTGAAAATAGTTTTGTGTCATTAAATAAACATAATATATTCTCGAAGCCTATTTAGGGACGAATCAAGGAAATTAGATTCATTGTTAAGATGTGTGAAAATTTCAAAATCATTTTGTGTGTTGTAAATTATTAGGATATTAGAAACATGAAGTTCAAATAATCTTTTATGAAAAATATTCTTAAATTATAGCTTAAAGTCAAAGAATTTTAATATTGTTGCGACAGATGCATAGAGGGTAGCCTTGAGTAGTCAGATTAGTTAAATTTAATTACCAAATATGTACCATCCTTGGACCCTCTCCTCTTCATCCCTTTCTCCATTCCTTAGCCATTCGCCTCCAATTAGACTCCTTTAATGCATGGCATATCTTGTCAGCCATCGACACTACAAATTAGACCTATCATACATGCCGTGATATCATAGCTGATTTTACATGGAGTTGTGTGGCTTTGTATGCGGGTTATACATGTCCTTCTCATGGTATACGTTGTATATTCCTTATGAATGTACACACGAGAATGGTTTGACATGTCTTTTATACGTAAGTGGGTACGTCTTTATATTAACTTCTAAATCTCAACCGTTATAATTAGGACCCAACATAATCAATGGGTCGACTGTTGGCACTTGATATTCACACACTTTTGACTCTTAATTTTCCATATTTGTGATACAGTGATGCCGAAATTAATCACACCTGGTAATGCTAATACTATAATTTATCACCTCTAATCCCTCATTTTAAAGAAATTTAATAAAGTTGAATTCATCCTATGTCAATTTTGAGACCACACTCATGTCTAACTTGTCGAGCTGGTCAATATAATTTTCCTAGATTAGAGTTGAGACAGAGAAGATATAAAATGATTAAGCAATAATCAACTCGTTAGCTTGCCGACATCATCAATGATATCATTGTAATACAACTCTTGTAGGCACCTAGCTGCTCTCGCCGCTGGTATTTCTAATTTAAAGTTTTAAACACAAACTTTTTTTGCTGTTAGTACAAAATCTATATTAAATTTTAACTGTTATAACTAGGACCTATCATGGTTAAACAGATCATTTATTTTAACATATGTGAATAAATATGATGACTTTTTTTTCTATCGTTTTAATAATATAATAGAAGATTTATAGTTTTTAATGTAACAGAGGTGGTAAGGCTGGACCATAAACATTTCAAGTATTTCCATTTGCACCCTACCATAATTTTTTTCGCACAAGTGATCTACCAATTACATTCGGAGAGAGTACTACAATACCATTACTACTAAAAGATATCCAACGTGCTGTATAGTGACCAGACCATGCACGATGTACTGCACGTCCGCACCAGTCAAAACATCTCATGGCGCGAAAAGTTGTCTTTCCGTGAGCACCACGTAGAATTCTGCACAACATCAATTCATGGCCTCATGTTCCACATCGGCTTTGACGGGTTGAACTAGCAGTGCAGGGCCGCCGGCGACAGCACGGAGCCGTAAGGGAGGACGGGCGCAGCCTCGTCGGTGGCCTTCTTTTACACAGGGGAAAGCGGCTAGGCGAGGGCTTTCGGTTTGTGCTACAGATTTGCGGTACGACCTGGAATGTGAGTGAGCACTCAGCCAGTGACTGTCACTGTGCTTCGTTGAGGGATTTCTAAAACTAGCTTGTTACCACCAAACTTCATTGATTCTTACCTCAGACTTAGAACAACATTGGTAAGCCATTAAACATATAACTACAAATAATAGACTTAGAACAACATTGGTAAGCCATTAAACATATAACTACAAATAATTATAGCATATGTAAAATTTTAGGTATAAACAATAACCCAACGAAAATCACTCTTTTAGGTCAACGATCGGCACACCCCACAAGAAAAAGCCTACCGTAGTCTACCGCTATGTCCTTTCCATTTGTTCCCTTTTTTCACTACTTGCTTCCCCTTCTCCAAGATTTCAACCACTCCTCGTCGCCTTTACGTTGGTCAATGCTCTTAAGAGCATCTCCAATGGTTCAACTCAACCATTTCTTAAGGGAGACCATATTAGCTTTTGATGCCGTGAGTGCTGGCAGCGCGGTAGGAGAGAGGGATAGAAGGAGAGAAAAGGAAGTCACTTTTTAAACAAGAAATAACCTTGTCTATTGAGGATGTCAAAAATTTAGTTATTGCAATGTATTTACATTATACCCTTATTAAATGATTTGAAAATGGTTAAATGGTTATAGTATTTACTAGAGATATGTAAAATCATTTTACATTAACTTTTCTTAGATTAATTCAGTGTTATCTTGATCTGTGCGTATAGTGGACTAAGGATGGATATAATAAAATAGAGAGAATATAATTTCTAAAAGTAACATCATTTAATTATAGAATTGTTACGTGTTGTGAGCCCACACATTATATGTTATATATTTGTCGCCCATGAAATAAAACTAGCAACATACTGCGACCTCTTTCCGATGACACGGACATTACACGCGTACACCGTCAGTTCCATCCTCAAAGGCGTGCGAGTTCTGAAAAATCGCTGGACATGTGCCCGCCTACGGTAGGAACTGAATCAGAGTCACTCGCTCAGCTACAAAACAAGCACACTTGGTTGCGCCCTGCCCCCAAACTGCTCTGTCGTACCAAACCACGGTTATATGGTGGGGTTTTAATTCGATCGCCCGTGGGCTCGTGCTGCCTCCACTCATGAGCCTGCTCCGTTTCTTTTTCTATTTCTATGTTGGATTTTGGTACGCGAATGCGTGTGTGTAAGAGTAGGATTTCAACACGAGTAAAGTGAGCGCATTGGCCCGCTCCGACGAGGAATGCACGTAGGATTTAGATATGGTGCTTTGGGGCGAGAGCCGCTTGACCTAAAATCATGCTGGTTAGCGTATAGAGGAGGCTGGAAAACATGGGTTGAACGATGTTTTACTGAGGGAAATGTCAAATTTACTTTACCTCATTTAGTCAATTCTAATTTGTGCGTTGATGAAAGGTACATCGAGACCATCATTTATTTCCATAAGAGTGAAAAGGAGAACGATGTACATCTAAGAGCGCACACACACTATACAGGTGCGGGTTTTCCGAGGTGGAGTGTTCAAAGCTCTTTATCACCAATTGGTCATTTCCTCTTCAGGCTAGTTTGACCATATTCCCCGTAACTTTAGCAAGAGTTGCCACAAAAGGGTAAAAGGATTTAAGCCACTGTTCAATACATTGACCATTCCATAGCTTACTATAAAGTTGTAGGAAAGCTTTCTATACATAAATAGTTGAGGACATGTTTGTCCAAGCAATTTTTTTTCTTTTGCAGAATTGAAGGATTAATAAAATCTTCCCTTAAAAAAGAAATCTCATAGTGTAAAAATTCAAGTCCCACACGGTAAAATCGTACGTACCAAACGGGGTCTAGATATTTCGTGCACGATACCGCACATTCTTCCTACAATAAGCTCAACGATCAAAAGAGTCCAGTTTAATTCCACATTGGAAATTTAGAGCGGAAATATCCATGTACACGATACCGCAAATTTTTCCTACAATAAGCTCAATGATCAAAAGAGTCCAGCTTGTTTGTAAACTAACTCTCAGAAACTCTAAGTTCCGTAATCATAGTTGCAGATAACTCCATGTGTCTTCTGGCAATACTAATTTTTTAGACTAAATTCCACTATTTACCCTCTGGTTGTCATAGAGTGTCAGCAATTACCAGATTTAAATTTTCTTTCCTCCTTATATCTACATTTATGCATAGCTCACGGTTTACCCTATTTGATAATTCTTCCCCAACTTGACCCCACATGCAACATCCATTTGGCAACTGACTCGGACACTACATAGAGGCCACGTCAAAAAATACTGGAAAATCATTCTAGGAATTCTCTAAAACCTTAAAGATCATATCTCACTCATTTAAACTCCAAACTAAGTGATACTTGTTCTAATTTTTTTAGACTTATAATCCAAATAATAAATTTTCATTTTTTATTTCAAATTCATAGATTGAATTCGAGGTAAGTTTAAAATCCAAAATAAATTAAATTTAACTTCAGTTCTATAACCTTTCTCCTCCACAAAATCCCTAAAATTATATTTACATTAACTGCAAAGATTTTGATTTTTCTTTCTTTTTTGAATTATCAATTTGCATTAAAAATTAAGTAAATTTGGAGATCCTTAACAAATTCATTTTAGGTTCAATTCTAATAATTTTCCACCATGAAATCCCAAAATACTGCAAAACTTTAGAACTTTTAAATTTTTGAATTTGAATATTTTTTTGAATTTAAACTCCGAATTAAAAAATGAATTTCATAATTCAAATATATATAATTTAATTTTTATATATATACCTAAATTAATATTTTCTATTGCCATGAGTTTTTTTATGATAACTTAAAAAATTGGTTGGACAGGATTTTGACATAGACCAAACATACCTAAGTGCCAAGGGCCATCAACCAAGAACTATTGCTGCGAGCTTAGGTATATGTCGTATGAAAGCGTGAGCATGACCATGACAATGGAGCAACTAGGTCCACTGTAGTCAAAATCTTCGCGATGATTCGGCTATTCTCTTCAGTTTGCTTGTTTCGTGGAAAATTTATCGTACAAGAAACTACCTTTCCCACCACGCGTTGAACAAGAGAGGGCGGCGAGTAACTTTAACGTGTACACGTTTTGCATGTAGCTGGATCCAGTTACGTACAGCCCCATATTAGCAGCTTCGTTTATATACTAAATTAGGTCACGTACGTATATGCGCATGCAAAGTGTAGATAAGCTATCCTGGCTATAGCTCTTCAGGCTGGCTGAAGCCAAACATCACTTTCTGAAAAGCCAATTTACGAAATATTATATTTCTTCTGCCTGGGTATCAAGGCAAGATAACAGCACCAAATATTAAGTTTTACCTAACATCTAGTGCTGCTTGTTTGGTCACAACATAGTGTGACGTGGGCACCAACTCACTACTACTAGATCTTTGCATGAATTTCCGTAAACAGAGTCGACACTGCCGCGCAGGTCGTCACACTCACTAACATGTAGGGACCCAAACTATAGATAAACGCTTGGTCGAATTCGATCCACTTGTCATTAAGCATCGACATGCCTATCAGGAAGTATTATTTGCGCATGGACCAGCGCTTTATTCCGAGGTTACATATCCTGTATTTAGTGAGTAGGATTAATTGCTAGGATGCTAGTACTAATTTAGAGAATCATAATGCAACATACAATTGGATGGCATAATAACCTTCTCAGCGCACTGCCTGAAGCATCCTCAAAACGAAAAGAGAAAAACACTACTCACTTGCCTGAATTGAGCTGGCCAATCTGTTACCGGATGTCCGAACCTGACAAGTTATCAGAGACCCCACGGCACACATTCACAGGATCAGGAGTGAGACACTGAGAGTGCCACTGTTATAACCATTTGGTTTAAATAGATCGGATTTTCTATCTGAGGCATTCTCACCTTATCAGATCTATGGTGAGTTGGTGTTTTGAGATTCATACATATGTGCTGATTCTACACTGTGTAATGCTAGACACTATAATGACGTAATTCATACATAATCTGTCCTAATCCATTTCAAGAAATACTAGGCATTGAATAATGAAGTAATCAATATATATCTTGTAGTAATTTATTTCCATATATATTTGTCACTACAGATTTACTTATTACGATATAAAATAAGGACGCGCTGCAGTGATTTGCAGTGATTTGGAGGGGACTGGGTATAATGCCTCAGGAGGTAGAGACATGTTTTCCTTTGGTCCAATTCCATCTGCGGAGTCTGCATTGGATTTTAGAGATATTGATCCATGATCTGGTCACTACTGTGCCACGACGCCGCGTCATGTAACCGTCAGTCTTAAGTGTATTAGACTCTGCTAGCTTTAGGACGACCGTGATCAAGGCTCTCACATGATCCTGGCTGAGTATAATAACACCCTTTTGGAATGAAAAAGATAATGGAATGAATATGGATGGTTTGGATGCGATCCAAGTAAATGCCACCGTGGGCAACATGTCTGCATAACTTATTGTATGAGGTAAAAAGTGTGGATAGACTAATTGAGTTTGATATGATATTGTCTTTCTTTTATGTTAACTCTGTCTACATATCCTCTTAGTTACGTGCATTTATTATGGTTGAAGATCTGAACGTAAATTAGGAAACTTCTTTATGCAAGGGCTTGTTTAAAATAAAAGATATACGAGTATTTTTTAAGAATTTCATAATATTGAAATCCTATTGAATCCTAGAGGGCCCTTTGAGTTCTAGAATTGATTTTAAAAATTCCTATAGGAACACGTCGTTTCCTCAACTTTTTTAGGATTCCAAACATTTGCCTAACTGTGTTTTTATTTCTTTTGAGACCAATGCAACGTATCTCTTTATCCATCCTCTTCTTTAAATCAAGAACATTCCTGTAGAACTCAAGTGGATTATCCTAACATCTAAAATTCTTTATTACACCTATGTCGTATAATTTTGTGTTTTCAATTTCCGTAGAAATCCATGAGACGTGATGTCCAATGTCTATAATTTTTCCATTCATGTGTTTTCCATATCCAGCCTTTCAAACTTTCCAAATAGGTCCAAATATTTTTAGATGTCTGGACAAACAAGCAGCACTGGTACTAGTTTCATTATTAGAGTGTTAGATTTCTACAAATGTAGAGAACCAAGCGTTGTTTGGGTGGTTATTGCAGGTGGTTGTACTCCATGCATCAAGGATCAAACCTTAGGTTTGATGTCATGTATGTCTCACAAAAACGGATTACTCTTTTAGTGTGGTAGACGACGTACCCATCGATAGCGAGACATCTGTGATGATTTCGCCATTCTTCAAATTTTTTGATCATTTCTCCCTTTTTAGATAAAAGAGGAGAGTATCTCCTTGGCCTCTGCATGGTCCAATGCACACGATCTTCAATTTTATTCCAAAACATGATAAAGACATTAAAGCTGAATAAGTCGGTTTACAAAAGAGAAAACAAAAAGATAAAGAAATTGTTAAAAGGTGGCCAACTTCAATGGAACCAACCATAGTAACAAGGAAATTAAAAGTCAAAACACCTATGATGCTATTAAGGATCGAAGCCAAGTCTAACAAAAAAAGGCCAAACCAAGGGTCTTCATCCTGGGAAACAGTCGCCATCTTCCAAGACAATGACTTCAAGAAGGTGAAACCAATGAATACCAGGGTTTTCACCAGAGAGAGCATGTACAAGTGCACAAGACACCACCATTCCTTGTTGCCGGATCTAACCAGTGAAGGCTAGATCATCAACATTGAAGAGAGCGCCCTTCAAGAAGGGGACGACGTACGCATGATATCATGACCAGATTCGACCAATGAATGCTAGATCAAGGGTTTTCACCCTAGAGAGCATGAACTGGTGCTCAAAGATGCCAAATATTCTCGCCGCTAGATCCAATCAATGAAGGTCAGATTGCTATCCTCACGTCAAGCCTCCTAGCTAGCTAGCGCAAAAAGCACCAGGAGCTCCTCCTAGGCATATCGCCCTGCCGTTTGAGAACACCACGCCTGTCGTCCACCGCCCGATGTCCTCGCGCCACCCAATATCCACATCACGCATCAGAGCAATGAGAGGGAGGGAGCCGACGAACCAACGCAAAGGAGGAGAGGTCCTGCTGGTGGCTAGCCGGTGGTCGCCTCTAGCAGCGGTGAGAAGACGAGATGAGACCACAGTGCTTAAAGCGAAGCCCTAATTTCGCCTCGTGAGCCGCACGCTCTATGTTCAAACGTTTGTAGATCAGAATGTTTGTTTACTGTCGGATTGGTTTACTCGTTGAGATGTAGCATGCTGCTGCCCGACCCAACAATCAAAGAAAGCCACTCTTAGGGACACCTAGCTAGTTCCCAAAGCGGATCCAACATTAGCCAAGAATAATTTCCCAAAATATGAACTCTCTTCTCCGCCGCAGAAGTAACCAACATCAGCATTCTTCATCACATCACATTATCACACAATTCAACCTTGACAAGAAAAATAGCACGGAAATTCAGGAATGAAAAAGCAAGAACCACCACCCTCAGTTACTGCCTTACCCGCATGTACCCAGACTTGAACCCTTACACAGGAGACAGGTTACACCTCCTAAGCTTCTAACTCCTATAAATACTGAGCTCCCCTACAAAGCACACCACATTCGATCCCCACTGTCATCGATCGATCGATCACGATGGAAACCACCTCTGATTCCCTTAAACCCTTCAGCTCCCAACTCCAGAGCCCCAAGGGCGCTGGGCTGGCCGACGGTGGAGACGTCGACGGCACGATGTCCAAAGCGTTGGCGGCGCCGAAGCCGCTGCCGGTGTCGCGGTTCGCGATGCTGACGCGGTTCCACGCGGGTTACTTCCGCATCAGCCTGGCGCTCTGCGGGCAGGCGCTGCTGTGGCGCACACTGAGCGACTCGTCGACGGACCCGAGTGCGCTGCGGCCGGTGGTGCGGTCCCTGCCGTCCGCGGCGTTCGTTCTGCTCTGGTCGCTGGCGCTGCTCACGCTGGCCGCGCTGTGCGCGCTCTACGCCGCGCGGTGCGTGCTCCGGTTCCCCGCCGTGCGCGCGGAGTTCCGACACCACGTCGCCATGAACTATCTCTTCGCGCCGTGGATCTCGTGGCTGCTGCTGCTGCAGGCCACGCCGTTCCTGAGCCCGGACGCGCCGTCGTACCACCTGCTGTGGTGGGCCTTCTCGCTGCCCATCCTCATCCTCGACGTCAAGATATACGGCCAGTGGTTCACGCGCGGCAGGAAGTTCCTGTCCATGGTGGCCAACCCGACCAGCCACATTACGGTGATCGCGAACCTGGTCACGGCGAGGGCGGCGGCCAAGATGGGATGGCACGAGGGCGCCGTGGCCATGTTCGCGGTCGGCGCCGCGCACTACCTCGTGCTGTTCGTCACGCTGTACCAGAGGTTCCTCGGCTCCGACTCGCTGCCGGCCATGCTCCGCCCGGTGTTCTTCCTCTTCTTCGCCGCGCCGAGCATGGCTTCCCTCGCCTGGTGCTCCATAACCCTGTCCTTCGACACCTGCTGCAAGATGCTCTTCTTCCTCTCACTCTTCCTCTTCGCCTCCTTGGTAATTAGGACTAAACCTAACGTCACGTTACTATACTTTCCCTTTGAATGCATGGTCTTTGCTTATCCCCGTCCAATGGTAAAATCACCTGAAAGAGATTCAACAACACAAATGAGGTAGAGGCGTAGAGCGACAAAGACGCGGGAAAAACGAAAAGAAAGTGGGAAATGGACAGAGCTCAGTTCCTCCCATGTGGCATCCACCTCGAGGCTAGCTTTTCTCAGCCCCTCTCTCCGTCCATCGCTTATGATTCTCGTTGGTTTGGGTAAAATAGTTGTCCAGAAAGAACTCCAACTAGGATCATGTAGGTATTAGGATGCCACTAGATGCCACGTGGACGGTAAACTCATCTCTTTTTTTGTACCTGTACAATAGAATACATTTCCGTCAACAAAAAACAATAATTAACCTAGGTTGAGTTGCATGGCCACTCACATCACCACCCCCCATAGATCACAGCAGGGTCATATATAGTGCCTGTAGACGCATTGCCAACTAACCAGGCGTTTCTAACAACTCTTAAACAATTCTCTATTATAACTTAAAGAGACTACTTAAGGCATAGACGACTGAAAATAAGATGTGTTTCGGTTGATTTTCAGAACCTTACATCTTCATCTTAGAGTCCAATACAAATTACAAAGCAAAAATTGAATGAGCATGAGAATCGACTGAAATTTAAAACCAAATCAGACGACTGTGTGCTAGCAATTCTATGACTAAATAGCTAATCTCCCACTATCTATTTTTCTGCCTTCTTATTCAGCCACGTCACCTTAGAAGCAGTTATTTGTTTGATGAACAATGGGCGGCTAAAATGTACACGGCCCACCGTGTGATGCCTCCAAGCCCAGAGAGAGAAACAAACACAACTTTTAATTTCACACTTCAGCGCCCCTGGGGGTTGTGTGTGTTGGTTTGACATGCGTATGCACTATGCAGGTGTCACGGCCGACGCTGTTCAAGAGGGCGATGCGGCGGTTCAGCGTGGCGTGGTGGGCGTACTCGTTCCCGCTGACGGTGCTGGCGCTGGCGGCCGCCGAGTACGCGCAGGAGGTGAGGGAGGTGGCCGCGAACGTGCTCATGCTCGTGCTCTCCGTGCTCTCCGTCGTCGTCACCCTTGCGCTCATGGCCTTCACCGCCGTCCGGACCAACGACCTGCTGCCGCACGACGACCCCTTCGCCTGCACCCTGCCGGCCGCACGCTAGCGCAGATTATGGTGCATGCATATGGTCTGATCGTTCAAGACGTACCAGACATTTGTACATGTACACGTTTATATATATGTATGCATAGCTACACTACACACAATCATCGTAGAGCATTTTAGGCGTCGCGTGCGTACGTACGGGACTGAGATGGGTGCTAGATGCGTTGCGTATTTGCATATATGTGTGTGCACGTGTAATGTACGTACGTAATTCCAAGTGGGGTTGGAGACGTGTATGTGATGGAACGATTCCTTTTTGTTGTCACTTGGGGGAACTGGAATGATGCCGATCGGTTGTCCCAGGTTTCGAGCCTACGAAATGTGCTTAATTATCTAGTGCGAGAAAAAGGTACGTTGATAACTTCTTGTATATGCCATCCATGCAAATCTCCTGTACGTCCTGTGACATACGTGGTCCTCGCATCACACATGAGAAGTACTTACGTTACTCACGTAAGATCGACTGGCACTGCTGTTAATTAGACTGCGAAACTAAGAGCCTCGTTTTGCCACTACAGAACAGGAACAGAGCAATCTCTATTAATCGGGTTATTAGGTACTCACTCCGTTCTAAAATATAAAGTATATTTTATTTTATTAAGACAATGCTTCAACAATTGCTCTATTAATATATAGTTTATGTGATACAAAATCATAATCACAAGTAAGTACTTTTGAATACGCATCTATTAACATCAATTTTATACTAATACTAATAAAGTAATAATTAGTCAAAGTCTTGTCTTCACCAAATAAAATACGCCTTATATTTTAGGACGGAGGAGGTATATAGTGATACGCAGAGCATCTGACGTGATAAGAGATTGGTGCACTAGTTTATACGTCTACAGTGTTGCTACTGATTATATTTGACAGAGACGGACGTACTAAATTAAGGTACCGGCTCGTATGTAACAGCTCGCGAACGTCTTTAATTTTCTCGACACAACAAACTTTCTTCTCTGGGCACTAGTGGATTTCACTAGCTGTAGTTTGCATAAAAGAACGATATGTGCATTCGTGAACAATTCTTCGATTGTGATTAATTTATTTTCTCAATGGAAAGAGAAGTCTATGCTTGCGGTTTGCGACGATATCCATCGAGTTATCTCTTCTCGGATTGGAGGGCCTTGTTAGGTCAAAGAAAGGTTAACTAAACCTCATGGGGCTCTCCTCCAAACTAGTGGCAAGAGCACTAGTAGAGTACAAGTAGTGGAGCGAGAGTGGATTTTCTAACGGGCCCGTCACATGGCGGAGCCTCATCGACCATTCACTGCCTCATCAAGATCTGTGTTGTATTCCATTCATTGTTGCCGTACATTTCAGCTATACTATGGTACCTATTGTGTATAGAATACTATACGCATACGATACTGGAATCTCTGTACTTCCGGCCTCACTTTTATCTCTCTCTCCGCTATCTCTTTCTCTCTCCTGCAGCGAAGAGGGGTTGGCGAGGAGGGAGGTTAGAGGAGGCGCAGGCGTAGGCTCTCCGACGGCGGCGCAGATCTAGCTAGACGGCTCCCCTGAACTCGCCACCCCTGCATCCAGCCTCCCCGGGCGTCCCGACGCCGGATCCAGCGTCCCCCTGGCGAGCCGCGACCGGAGCCGACCTCTATCTGGCGAGGCGGCGCCTGATCCGGCAGTACCGCGACGCCGCTGCGGCGATCCTCATCCCTCGAGCGCCCACGCCTCATCGGATTACCCTGGGTGCGGATATTCCCGTCCATGGCCTGTATGGGATGGGGCTCGGTGGCCGGCGCGAGTCGGGACCCGAGGGCGTGGTGGACGGGAGCGTCGGGCGGATCGACATCTCCCATCACCACGACCGTTCACAGCCCGCCGACGTGACCCCTCCCCGGTGCTTCTCCTCTTCCCCGCCGGCTTGGTCCTCAGGGGTAGCATTATGAGAGATGCATGGTGCGTGATGTAATTTGTCTAACATTTCAGTTTTGGGAGAGAATATATGCAGATGTTGCAATTTGAGGTTCTTTTGGTTTAGCTCGTCTTTAGTGATGCTGCAGGCAGTGCTTATGTTTGATATGTGTAAGGGGCTTAAAAATTGGGCTCTTAGAGTAGAGAACATTCTGTTTCATTGTGTATAGGGTGTTACCCGTGTGAAGATGTATGACTTACTACTTATTAAACCAGATCTAATGCTAATTAAACATTCCACCAAAATTTGCATAAGCATATGTCCAGAACATTTTAGGCTTCATTATCTTAGGCACCTGACATGTCCTATGGGTTAACATTCTATTGATCTTTTTAGGGGAGTTCCTGTTTCTAATTGAAAATGTCACTGCATTCCATGACAAAGAGTTTGGCTTCTTGAAATCTAGTATCTTTCTCTCTTTGTTGTAGTACTAGACTACTAAGTACTATAAGATTTCCTTTTTCTTTTTGTCTACTAATTATAAAAATGCTTGTTCCAGCTCCTGTGCTTCCTTTTTTGTTTTCAGTTTCCATTGGTGCGAGAAAGGTATACGGTCATCACTCATCAATAGGCATAATGAATCAGCTATTAGACCTAAGTGCCACCAAGTTACTCTATTTGTCTAATCCATAAAAGAATTAGATGATCAAATGGGCTGTATGCCTTTACTAATACACTGTCTTTTGAAGGTTTTGCAAAAGAGACTGACAATGGCGTGACTGAAGAGCTGCAGCAACTGCATCTATGAGTCGAAATGAGGAATGAGAACTGCGGTTAACTTCTTAACAGGTGAAGTGAATTAAGTTGTATATGTGCATCGACCAGAGTGTCTCTTGTAATTTTCCTTGGTTGCATGGAGGGGAAGTAATGCATCAAGTTCTAAGGTGGATAGGATCTGACGCTGAGTCATAACCGGTTGGCAATGGTGCCTTCGTGGATCTCACTTTTCTATCTTATTAAGAATCTTGTTTATCTACATGGCACTCGCTGTAGTAGACTAACTATTGAGGTTCGAATCTTTAGAATGCCATAACTGTACTTTGGCAAATTCTTCTCCATCTCGGTGTCCACTGAATGCGTATGTTGCATTTTGATATCTGTTATGATTACAGACTTGTACGTGCAAAGTTTGTGATTTGGGGATTTATGGTTTGTATTTTGTATTTTGGTACTCTTATCAGGATTGATGAAATGGTCATTGTCCTACACTTTGAATGTGATGTGCTCTTGGTGTTGTTTGACTTTGTTATAGAATATTACTTGTTTATCCCGATGGTGAAGAACTGTCTTGCATATTCTTGTCTATCCATTCAACGTTGTGTAAAACTCTAAAAATTGTGCAGAACCTGTGTGAATTTCGTCAAACTTTTATGAAACAGGACTAAATATGTCTGAAACATGATAAAACATAGACAGAATTAGATGATAAATCATATGAGGAACAACTCGCTTTTCACGATGCGGCTCCTGAAGCGCGCCACCTCTAGATCCAAGAGCGCCTGGGATGTTAATTCAACATGGGTTTTACGGTTGAGTATGCAGTTGGAATGAAACACGAGCAAAACAATTACAAAAGGTAATAATACAACAGTAATGAAACACATACGAAGCAGCGTGGGCGGGAGCTATGATTAGAACATCGTTGAAGCTTGCATTGATACAATACCAAGTATGGAAGATAACATAAACATCAAAGTTGTGGAACAATTTTAAAAAAACATTTATGAGAGTAGTTAAGCCACAAGGAAACAACTATGAAACATAATCGTAAATGTAATGAAATGTGTGTCCATAAATGATACTTTACCTAACTTTGTGATCAAACTTGTAATGATATAGGAAAATTTTACTCCAACTTGTTTCAAACAATTGTGAGTAAATAAGGAGGTAATAGAAATAAAACATATGCGAAACAACTTAGTAACTAATAAATACTATAATTGTAATGAGACATCTTCGGTACTTGTTGAAACATGAGGTACTACCATAAACCATAAATCCTAACCCTCAACCGTAAAACATAACCCTAAAACCCAAATTTCTAAGCACCATAACCCTAAACGTTGAAACCCAATACCAAAAACCTTAAACAACCTCAAACTATAAGCACTTAACCCTAAACATTAAAACCCTAAACGTTAAACACTAGTTCATAAACCCTAAAAACCCTAAACATTAAAAACATTAAACCCTCAAAATGTAAACTGTAAAAGGTGCTAAACCATAATTGTAAACTCTAAAATTAAGAAAACATAAACCCTAAACGCTAAATCCATTTATGAATAAAATTTAATACAATCTTAATGAAACACATGCGATGCATGCATGAAATTTTACTGAAAATTTGCTAAAATGGTGGTGATAAAATGTGGTGAATTATTATGAAATTATCGGGAAACATGATTTTCTAAGTGAAACAATATTAAGTATGTTAGATATCATAAATTTAAGAGTCGCGAAACAATTTTTCAAAATATTTATGGACATATTAAGAGATATAGAAATATGTACGAAACATAATTGTAAATATAATGAAATGTGTGTCCAAAGATGATACATTACGTAACTTTGAGATGAAACTTGTAATGACATATAAATTTTTTACTCAAACTTATTTGAAACAATTATAAGTAAATAAGATAACAAGAATGAAACACATGCGAAACAATTTTGAAACATGCAGATATATATGATATATTAAAAATGAAGATAAAATCGCATCCAAAAGTTTTAAAAAAAATCTAAAAAAATCACACATCTAGGTTGTGGGTGAAGTATATAGATATAAATTATAGCTAAAAAATATGACAATTTGCGTCCTGTGAAAAAAACAAAATTTATATAGTAAAAAATTTCTATAGATCACAATGGTCATATTTTTTGACCAAATTTTACATGTATATACTTCACCCCACAATCTATATGTCTAGATATTTTCAAATTTTTTCAAAACTTCTAGACGTAATTTTGTCATTCTAGATAAAGTACTCTGAATGCAAATAGTTCAAGGGGTTAAGTGAGTTTAAGAATAATTTAGAGGAAGGTGGATTTTGCTTGAACTCACATAAAATCGTTTCCAACTGGCCAGAGTCTCGGTCCCTAAACCTGCAATTCAAGAAAAAAAAAGATGTAGGAAAAGACTTCTATCCACACAATTAATATAACGGACGTGAGAATCGAATCTGGGTGGCAATTCAAAGAAGCATGTGCATATGTAAAAACATAAAAGCATTTCCCCCAGCTTATCCGTGCTGATCTATCTACGGCACACTTAGCTAGTCTTATCGTTCAGAATCTGCCTTGTTGTACTTGAGACGTGTGACCTCGTCGTTCAGAATTTGCCAGCTCTACGTCCAGTTTGATCACGTGATTCGAAATAAAAGTTGCAGGCGGCACAGTGTCCGTGCAGGTCCAAACCGGGCTACGCGGCTCAGGAAGAAGCCAACAACCCATTTTCTTGGAGATGGACAAGGACAACATCATCTGCTTCATTTTTCAACGATTTTTAGTTCATAATCCACGGCAAAAGGACGAAATCAAATGCCAATTATAGATAGTTTCTTTGCACCGGCTGGCTGAGCCCTACCTCACCGGCACAGCCAAACTATATGCTTTTTCGATGTTCCCACCACCCTTGTGAACGTACACGACAAGGACATGATTCAATAAAGTTTGACTCCTTACATTTGCTTGTACACATCTCAAAGCATGTGAATGGCTCAGATGTAGGCCCAATATGATACCGTGACCCAAAGAGCATTTTCCTTCCAACTTAGCTGATACTGTAGTATCTTGCGTAAGCTGAGAAACTGCATACTGGTAGACAGTGGTAGTACAAAAATTGTCAAAAGAAGAAGAAAATATACAGTAGTTTCTAGTGTGACTGCTAAGTGTTTAAATTTTCTAGTTTAAACTCAACTGTTACCTCCAATATATTTGCTCGAATATAAGGGGGCTGGGGTAAAAAGAAGTAGGGGTGATACTTACAGAGGTAGGACGTTTTGGTAAAAAAATATTTTTAGCTAAAACGTAGACACTCAATGATGGCTATCCCATTCTCTGTGTTAATCTAGCAGGTATAACTTCTATGGTCATGAAAAATAAAGCAGGATAAAGAAAGGACAGTACTACCATAGAATGGGATAAAGAGATACACAGTGGCAGAATTAATTGAGGATTGGCATTTAATCAAAAGTGGGTGTTCATGGGTCTGCCATTCACATGATCCAACCATCCCCATTGATTGGGCAATGTACCTTTCTTTCCAGATCCCTACCCAAGTGCTCACTCATCGAGACACCTGTGCTCCTTCTACAATGCTCACATAAGTTCAATCGCCAAGAAGTTCCCATCTCCTTCATCCCACTCGCCCATTCCAAAACATATATCTGAGGCCGTGCAGAAGAGAGCTTTCCCTCTTTGCTGTTCCTGAGCTGAGCTCCTCATACGGCTCCATTGCCTTCTGTTGTTTTGTTCCCTTCTTCTAGACAAGATTCCTCCTTTCTTAGGCTCATTGTTGGTAGATTTCTTCCGTGCTCTGATGCTGAGCAGCTGAGGATCTTGCGCAAACTTACAGGAATCAAAAGTTCAGAACCGCTGTTTCTTCTTCAGGCTTGCAACTTTGCAGGATGCCTACTACCTTGGTCGCGCTGTACATTACAGTTTGCTCTGCCCTGTTCATCATATCCAAGATGCTCATCTCGTTCCTGTGCTACAAGAAGTGGGCTCGCAAGAAAAGGATCATCGAGAACAGCCTGACAGGTAACATCTCTCTCTCTTGTTTCTTTCTCTCTTCGTCATGGCATAGTTAGAGGAGTTTAGGCATGAATTTCTCCCAATGGGTTTCATGGATATTTAGGATAAACTTCTGTATCTTCACTCCAGGTGGCAAGATGGTGATCTTCCGGTCCGCCGCGATGCAGTCACTGAGCACCAAATCGTTCTTGAGAATGATCATGGGGCTGTCCAGCAAAGACATTATCGGCTCCGGGGGATACGGGACAGTCTACATGCTAAGATTAGACGAGAAGTCCGCGTTCGCGATCAAGAAGCTCAACAGAGGGAGCGCGGAGATGGACCGCGGATTCGAGAGGGAGCTGGACACCATGGGCGACATCAAGCACAGGAACATCGTCCCTCTCTGCGGCTACTACGCGGCGCCCCACTTCAACCTCCTCATCTACGAGCTCATGCCCAACGGAAGCTTGGACACCATCCTTCATGGTAAAACTTCTCCTATTTCCAAATCCGCCATTTCGAGATGCCATCTTGTACTTCTGATGCTAGCAGCATGTTCAACGTACTGTACGCAGGGAAAGAAGAGAAGAGGCGGGCGCTGGGCTGGCCGACGAGGTACAAGATCGCGCTGGGCGTGGCGCGAGGGCTGTCTTACCTTCACCACGACTGCATACCGCATGTGATCCACCGGGACATCAAGTCGAGCAACATACTCCTCGACCACAACATGGAGGCGAGGGTGTCGGACTTCGGCCTCGCGACGCTCATGAAGCCCAACGAGAGCCATGTCACCACCGTCGTCGCCGGCACGTTCGGATACCTCGCGCCAGGTCCGGAATTCGATCTGGACGCTCTAGCTCCTGCATGCCGAACCGGCGAAGTGTTATGAACCTTGAACGTACGAAGCCCGCAAGTGTTTACTGATGCCTGGCTCTCTGGCTGCAGAGTATTTTGAGACTGGGAGGGCGACCACCAAGGGCGACGTCTACAGCTACGGCGTCGTCTTGCTCGAGCTTCTCACCGGGAAGAGGCCGACGGACGAGTCGTTCCTTGAGAACGGCACACGGCTCGTGACCTGGGTAAGCATCCTCCAACCCGTGACTCCTGCATCCTGATTTATTATTTCCCGCTGTTGCCTTTCGGGAAGAAAACAAAAAGCTCCCACTGTGCTCGCGTACCTGACACCTGTATTTGTTGCTGACAACAGGCTCAATCAAATCCAAATACTGTACCAAATAGAAGTAAGGCTGATTGGCAATATATGTTGTCTTGAATACAATTTTTGACATAAATCACTCAAAATATCATTGTACGCAATGACCAATTAATGGATATTGCTGATATAACTAACCAACCTAGCTATCAACTACTACTAGTTAGCACTCTGTGCCCATCAGAAAGCTGATGGGCGGTGGCCATCACCATGAGGTACCAACTCCCATGTCAAGATCAACGAGTACTAACTCGTACAAGTACCAGGTGCAGTGCTCCCTACCAGTAGCATGTGCTAGTTATGGGCATGTACTCTTCTTTATCTGTGAAAGTAAGGACGACGAATTGGATATCGCCGGCGTGCTGACATCCATCGATCGATCGGTGCGTGTTTTCAGGTTAAGGAGACGATGGAGGAGAAGAGGGAGGAGCACGCCGTCGACGGCGCGTTGCCGTCTTTTCCGGCGGAGGAAGTCAAGTTCGTGTTCACCGTGGCAGAGAAGTGCCTGGAATCTGATCCCCGCAATAGACCGACGATGGCACAGGTCGCTAAGATGCTTGAGAGCGAAGCTCGCATAGTAGATTAATTAACACGTAGTATACATACAAGATAGATCCTTGAGTGATTACAGAGTTCTTTTCACTCAAGGTGTTGTTTTTGCGAAATTCATGCTGGATTATGCACAGAGCTAAGAAGATTTTAAGTATTTTCTTGGCGAGCTGCCAAAGGTGTTGTATAAGAAGCAAGATGTATGATTTGAATTTGTAGTAGCATTTGTACACGCGATGCCTATGATCCTGATCCAATACCGCCGACAAGCTGGAGTTGAAACACAGGCATTTCTCGTACAAATGGCCGCTCTTCCCAATTCTTGCAAGCATTGAATCCCGAGTATAATCCGAGATTCAACAAGAACGAGGAACTCGAGCAAGTTCCTGCGGGCTTGACGGGTGCAGCTGGGCTGATAGACCTGTTGGACCAGAATATCCAGCGCAGGTAAGAACTTGGAAGCCCATTGCCTTCTCGCCTCATGGCCGTCTCGCTGCTGGGCATGGGACTTGTAGAGCACGCCTGCACTTGGGCCCCAGGAACATCAGCGCGTGCAACAGAATGGGTAATTACGCAAAAAGGGCTTTAGCCCATGAAGAGCGTGGCACGTATCTTCTGCCTCGCTGTCCCGGAGTGTTGGATTGACCAGCCCATTCCAGGCAAGGTCTTTTTTTGTCTCAGGGACTAAATAAATAGAGTATATTACACTTCACATCGGTATTTATATCGCATTTTGCATCATATATATATTCAAATCATACACTTAACTCAGTAGACCCGTTTTAATTTTACACTTTGGATAAAGATAATACGGTTTAGTTAAAAACTCTTTGGTTCACATCAAGCTGCATGTGGAAGGCCAAGATGTGCCTAGCCGAGCCGACCTACACATTCTTGATGAGCAGCTAATAAATAGCATGCAGCTAGTAAAAAGCTTTTCGGCAGATTTATAGTGCTATGCTTTTTTATTTCTCTACCGCATGCAGCGAAAATAATGTAAGAGAAGGTGACAAAAAACATTACTTAAGCAGCTAATGAATGGCTTGCAACAAACATGAAGCGGTGAACTGGACGGTATTTTACTAAAAAGTGTTAATCTGGCCTAAAATGCAAAATTAAAACGGGTCCACTGATGTTATGTGCATGATTTAAACATACATGGTACAAGGTATAACTAGTGACATAAATGATGGTCCAAAGTGCAATTTACTGAAAGTAAATATTTGGATGATGGTGTAATTCATGGTGTAGTAATATTCTTCTAGTTTGTTGTCTATGTTGGTGGACGGTGAACAATGTGGCCCATTGATGTGCTCACTATGCTTGCACGCACTCGGTGTCACAGAGTTGGCTCGATGCCCCTAGGTTTCCTGAGTCCACCCTTACGACTGATTGTTACTAGAACATTATAATATAAATAAATAAAGCTACTAATATAGAAAATCTCATCTTGGACACCTTATCTTAGATGGTTAAGCCAAACCCTCCGAGATGAGGCACTTCACAAACAGTTCAAATTAACAAACCGTTTGTGATAACTTTTCACCCGAGAGCAGCTTCTAGGATGACAAGTTATCACATACGGGTACTAGATGAACTGCCCGTGACGAGTCGCCACAAATGGTTCAAGAGACGAACCGTCTATGATGACTGTCCACATCCACATCACAGACAGTTACCACATGAATCATCTAAAATGAGTCATGACAGAAAGTTCACACACAGTTCGAGCGGATGAACAGTCTGTGATGACTCTACCACCTATAGTAGGCATATTTCAAAAAGATCATTTAGGGTTTCTATCACGCCCAGATTTTCCCGAATTTGATTTCGAGCATATCATCGCATGTAGCTAAGGCATTTATGATAACCAAAGACTCAATACACCGAAAACCCGCACACACGCACTCCAGTCAGATAAAACCCTAATACGGCAAATACCATAAAAATGACACACGCACCGTATTCATCGGAGCACCCGCGGTACCTCACCTCCAAGTAGCCCTAAGCCGAGATGGATGATCTACCGAGAGTTCTGTATACCCTCCATCTCTTGCCGCACCCGGAACCCTAGTTCCAGCCCTTGATTTTCCTCCCTCCTATTTAATCCATTATTCCCTAAAAAACCCTAATCGCGAGATCTACCGTTCCTCGGCTTGCCCAAAAATCCTAAAATAAATCATGGGACAACCTAACAAAATACTTAACTCAGTTATGGCATAAAATAATAGGATCCAATTCAAAAATATTTATATACAAAATAAATAAACCGTAAGATTAAAATCAGCATTGAACTGCAACCCATCAAAATAAGTTTCCAAAAATTCTAATATTCTACCACGACGATCCTTACACTTCCTAGAGCCCATATATATAAAAACATGGGTATGCCTAGTTCAAAAATCTGAAATGAACATTATCGAACACCTTCGTTAAAAATGCCGCGGCGCATGAAATCCTGAGTAACTCCCAATCGATCGCTGTCAAAAACGTTGTGAAGCCTTTTACCATCCTCGCCAATTGACCTACACCAATAGCTCTCAGGGATAGCTCCGCGTTTAGTCCCGTCCAGTGAAAACCTACCTTATGGCACACGGTAGAAATCGAATCCCTCGTGCATGCACTGCTCTGTCGGTGCCAAATTTCCTCTGTTGTTTGGACTTGTTTTCCTCAGAATCTGTGGCAAGTGTTGACATCTCAGCCACGTCCTTTTTCTCATGGAATGCCCAAGCCCTCGCGTGCACGCTCCAGCTTCCTCCAGTGCATTTCCAGCACCACGCGACGAAGACTCACCGTACCATCTCGCCGGAGCACAGCACCCTCCCCATAGCTCTCTGTTTTGCGTCGCCACAGCCTAAGCTCACCTCTGAGCTGACCCATTTCCTCAACCGAGCTAGCCACACGGTAATACTGCTCGCCGGTCAGCCCACGCGCGACCTCTTCTCATCTCCCATCAGCTCTGCCTCGGACAGCCGGTCCCATTCCATCACCGACGAGAAGTAGCAGCCAACCGGCCACCCTTAAGACTTCCGGTCGCGTCGCCGGCCTTGTAGCTGAGCAGCGCCACCTATCTACTCCGGCGGGTTCCATCACCAAGCTGAGCAAGGGCAGCGGCCATGGCCAGCTCATCCCGCCGTCCAATCGACGGGCGCAAGCTGGCACAGCGGCTGCCTTACCTATGCCACACAACGTCTGGTCGCCGGTCCCGCCCGAGCTCGCCACGACCTTGTCTCGGCCTCCCTCGAACTTCTCGCTGACCGAACGGGCCTCAGGACCCGCCGAGCTGCTCCGCAGCAGTGACCCCAACCGAGCAAACCTCGCCGTCCTCCTATTTAAAGCGTGCCCGAGCTCCATTCCCATTCAAGCCGTCGCCCAACCCAGCTCCCAAGCTGCTTCTTCACCGCTCAAGCTTCCCACCCGAGCATCCCATTTCTAGCTCAAACCGCACCTCCTCTCTCGGTTCCTCACTGGACCAAGCCAACCCCAGCTATCCTGAGCTTCCAAATCGAGGTAACCGAGCCCGGGATGCTCCCCTTTCTCCCTTGAGAGTTCTCTTGTTCCTCGACCTTTAGCCCCGCCGGCGGCAGCCCTGTCCGAAGCGCCGCCGCCACCCCTGTCTTAACCCGAGCGGCCAAGGAACGACCCGACCAAACAAGTTAATACCCGGCGCCTGCTGAGTTGCCATTTCTCCTTATTCAAAGCGTGTTTAATTCTCTCTGGCTCCAGTCCCCGCGTCCAGCCCGTGAATACCGACAGCCCTAACCGCTTCCCGTGTATTGAATGTGCATTTACACTGTCCGAAAGCAGATTTTGGCTGGTTCTTTTATTCTAGAATCGGGCTGCCACCAATTCAACCAATTCAGATTGTTCCAACCGGTTTTTCAACACCCAAAGTCAATCCTGAAGGCATTAGAATTATTCCAAACTCTTAGCTCAAATGCATTTTCAAATTTAAACTTTTAGCCTTGAAACAGTACAAGTTAAAATAGAAGTATCATTTTTCTTGCTAGGGTTTGAATGCATTAACAATAGAGATAAAAATTAGGTTGTGTTTTATCTTTTCTTTAATCCATTCTGCACATACTCCAGATATGAAAATTTCAACTCCATAAAAGTCCTATACTTGTCCAAGACCCTAAAATATCTGTGACATTCCGTAGTCCGTTTGGATAGGAGTTTCTGAATTTTAAAAGCTTAGCAAGAGCTTCCCTTCGATTAAATGCACTATCATTTTATGTGATATACTTGCATATACCCATCACCCGAAATAATTGTTGTGCCCGTAGACGTAAACCCTAAAACCCTAATACCAATATTTCCTGTTAGTCATGCATATCATCTAGCTTTATTGGAGTTATTTGGATTTCTTCTTATTCGGTGTTCTTTCGGCGCGTAGTTGACGGAGCGACGTACGTACGCCAGGAGGACCCGGCATCACCCCCACGTTCGGAGCAAGAGAAAGAACTGCCAGGCAAGCATCCTCGCTTTGATCATGATTGAAATCCCATATGTGCGAAGTTATGAATATTTTGTTTACAAACTCTGCATGCTATGTGAATAATACCGATATTTTATGTAGAAATAGCTATACCCATTAGTTGCACTCTGCCTAGGTCTGAATATCCCACATTGTAACCCTAGGTATATTTACCGGTTGTTTCACGACCGCTCAGATAATTAAGGTTATAGGTGTTAACCATGCTTAGCCCCGCTATAGTTAAAAACCAAGTTTTGAAACAAATTTTATAAAACCCGTTGAGTTATGGGAAACAAAACCCTCGGATAGCATGTGCTATCCGAGGTGGCTTTTAAATGAAAGGATTTGTCAAAACCCATAAGAAAAGAGGAGATGATTTCGATTCGGGTAGGAATAATAAGAGATGTTCGGGGATGTAGAGCATCGGATGGAGCCATGTTCGTCTGGGACGACATGGGGTCGGGAAATGGAGTCCTACTCGAATCAGTTAAGGACCGAGCTTAAGTGCCGCTAAACCGGTTCCTTACCGTACGTCCACATGTCCTTTATGGGAAGGACTTGGCTTAGTACCCCGGCAAGTATTAGGGTTTGGACCCGTGGGAAGTAGGGAACTTGTGCTAGGTGTTTAAAGTCCTAGAGATCCACCTACGCCGGGCGTTTGGGTGTTGATGCGACACAAAGGTGGGGAGTCCCACTTTTGATCCGGGGCGCAAAAGTTGGGTCAACCACCTAGCGGGTCCAACTCTAGTATGGAAGCGGGCGAAGGTCTCATTGTAACCACCCTGCCAATACACTACTGTAGTGTATCCGTTAGCGCTCGGCAATAAGGGTGAGTTTACATCTTGTGGGTAAAGCCGTACAACCTCTGCAGAGTGTTAAAAACTATTCGAATAGCCGCGTCCTCGGTTATGGACATGAACTGGCAAGGCCACACACTGGTTAGACTAAGTTTTGATTTCGAAAGTTGGGGAAAAGGGCTTAAGGACGTGGGCATGACGTGTCCATAGAGTGCAATTTATTCTACATGGCTGGTAGCAAGAAATTGCTGGAAGAGGCGCCAGTCGTGCTATCCGGGATAACACGGGCTGGGCGCGAGTGAGACTCGCTGTACTACCCAGGGTAGTGCAAGCTGAGCATTAGGAAGAGAAGCTGGACATACTGCCCGGGGTAGTATGGTCTGAGCTGTCTCGAGGATCGAAAGAAAAGAGGTAGCCGGGTCTACCTCAGGATAAATTCTTTTCGCTTTTCATTAAATAGTTTTACTAAATTGCTTTTGAATCTACTATTCGTGTATTTAAATTAAGAACTTACTTTTCCGCACAACAACCAACTTAGGGTAGAGCTATTCCTTGATATATTCCCCGCATGAAATATTCCGTATACTCTTTCCTGTGGGGATAGCTTGCGAGTACATTCAATGTACTCACCTGGCTTGTTGATTTGGCCAGAAGAAGAAGAAGAATTCTGCTCCGACGAGGAAGATACCGACTTTGAGGGCTAGGGCGCTTCCCCAGTCAGTTGCCTGAGGGTTTGGCATACTGATGGGTCTATCTACGTATCTTTTATGTAGTTTTGCTGCAAGACTTTGAATTCAGCCAACAAGCCATATTGTGTTAAAGACTCTAAATGACTTGTATTGTAAAATATTCGGTAATGTATGACGACGTTATCAAGTTCTTGTGTGTGCCGGCTACTGTTCCAGGGACCGGTACAGTAATCACAGGAGCGTTTCCGGCCTTAAAAACCGGGGGCGCCACAGCTTCCCAGATCTATCGGGCTAGTAGGAGCTGTTGTGTTGCGGAGTGGCGATTATGAGGCGATTTGGAGGAAGGAGACCAGATTTGGAAGAGTTATCAAGTTGGTGATGATCTGAGGTTAGTAAATTGGTTGTCTAATTGATTAATATCCATTTCATAAGCTAAAGAAGAGGAAGAAAGGCGATTTAAACTATTTAAATCTAGCCTTTTTTTAGAAGATTGTATAGATTTAACATGTTAGAAGGTTTAGGGTTAATCTAAGAGATAAGGATATATTTATAGCTCATTTATGTTAAAGATCTAGCATTGTATGGAAAAATAGCTTATGTGTCGTAGGATCGATGGATCAAACTGGATGTACGATGTGAGCCGTATGACTCAAGAGTACATAAGTAATGTGAACGAATTTATGTGTTGCCCGTGCTTTGACCGTAGGAATGAGAACATATTGAAGAACCTAGTTTAGATACAAGGTCATTTGATTCGGATGGGTTCCATAGATGGTTATACACACTAGACCAGTCACGACGAAGAGTAGATAAATATAGTGGGGCCGATGAAGTGATGATGACAAAGAGTAGAATATGCCGGATGATGTGCATTCTGAATCTTATTGTGATGATGATAATATATTTCTCAATGATAATGATCTAGATCAAATGTTACACATTGCAGACGGGAACGACCATGGTGGCAGAGAATATGATAAATTCCTAGCCTTCGTGGATGACTCAAAGAAACCTTTATTCCTGGGTTGCAATACAAAATTCACAAGGTTGTCATCCGTCCTTAAAGTTCTCAAATTGAATGCAAGCAATGATTGGTTCGACAAAAATTTCACGGTGTTGTTATGAGAAACGACAAATATGCTTTCCGAGGGAAACAAGTTGCCACAAGCACTTACCTTACAAAACCAAGAAGGTTCTTTATCCCATTGGATTGGAAGTATAAAGAATACATGCGTGTTGGAATGACTGTATCCTCTTCTGTAAAGAGTACGAGAATTTGCATGAGGTTTGGTGTGCAAGATATCCCGATACAAGCAGCGTAAGAATGTTCACGATGATGACCCAAAGGACAATGAGGAGACAAAAGGAAATCTGGCAAAGGTCGTGTGGAATCTTCCTATAATTCCCTGTTTAAAGGTCGTGAGGAAATCTGGCACGCGGAGGATCGTAAGGACAATGGTATGCTAAGACACTGGCTTGACTACATCCAATGGAGAACAATTATAGGAAGTTTCCAAATCTTGGTGTTACATCTAGATTGAGTACTAACAGAACGTGTAGCTCAAACTACAAAAGGACCCAAGGGTTGTGGTTAATACTTGGATGATACCATAAATGTGTATCTCAAGAACTCGCGCAAGACCGTGTACATGTGGCACCTTAGGATCTTCCGAAGAAATCACCCATGCCGTAGTATGACGGAAGAGTTCAATGGAGCGATTGAGGAAGGCTCGGCTCCACGGCATTTCACTTGGTAGCAAGTCTATGCCATGGTTAAGGATGTGTATGTTGTGCTCAGAAAGGGGCGTAAATTGAGGAAGGACATCTGAAAAAAGATATTAGTATTTTGGGACTTACCTTACTATGAGAACCTCCAAATTCACCACTGCATCGATGTCATACACGTAGAGAAGAATGTATGTGATACCTTGATTGGTCTCTTACTAAACATCCCTAATAAAACAAAGGATGGTGTGAAGGCATGGCTTGACTTGGTCAGTAAGAGCATTAGACTGGAGTTAGCATCGACAAAAACTGATAAAAACTAAAAATTCCTTCACCTGTATGTTACACTCTGTCCAAGGTCGAGAGTACCGAACTTTGCTAGTGCCTAAATTATGTGAATATTCCTTCATGTTACTCTGTCGACATTAAGAAACTTATTTTGATGTAAGATTTGATATTAATTGGCATGAAATCTCATGATTATCATGTGTACATGGCACAGATGCTCCCCATTGCTATTAAAGAGATTTGTCCCATAAAGTTCCGAGAGACAATCATAATGTTGTGCCAGTTCTTTCACAAAAGGTCATTGACCCCCTTGAATTGGATGTTCTGCATGCATGGGTGTGTTGGATCGATAGCTTCCGAACAGAGGGGGTCTGAATGTTAGAGACTCAAACTACTGTACAAAATTCTGCACTTGAGTCACCATTTCTCCAACACAAATAGAAATAGAGATGAGAGATTCTTTGGGTATGCTAGGGTGGGATTAACTTGTTGATGAATTTCCCATCACTTACTTGCCATACCCAAGAGGAATCAAGAGAAGAGAAAAGACTAGGAAAATCAAAGAGCTTGAGAAGGAAGAAAACTCCAGAACACATAATGATTTGGAAAATTCTTTTTGTATTCATTTTCTTGTGTTTACAAGCCTCTCATACAAGGCCAAAGCACTTCACAATGTAGCTCTTACAAGATGATTCACTCAATAGCTCTCCATCCACCCCCTTCTAGATAAGCACCCCTTGCCCTCTATTTATAGTGGAGAGTTCCACCTTCTTTCACTCCAAGCAATCTCAGAAACCACTTCCTCGGGCATCTCCGCCGTGGTCCCATGAAAAGATTCTTAGTGAATACACTGAGACTTAACTTGGTCTTCACGACTTGTCTCCAACCACTTCCTTGTCCTGTATGTACGTGCTTTTAAGCCACATGACGTCATTATCACCTTTTCACCGCATCTCAGCCATCCAAGCTTTATGCCAGTCCTCCTAGATATCACCGTGCCCAACTCGCACCTGCGCATCAAGAGCCAAGAAAAGTGCTTTGAGCACAAAGATTTTCTCTTGACCCAAGTTAGTCGACACAACCTATTCCGTCGATTTTTATCGAGACAAAACGACCAAACTCAAAACATCAATCTAATTGAAGAGGTCGAAAGCTAAACTTGAGTTACCAAAGTCAGAAGTCGACATCTCCGACTACCACTAGTGGCTTCTGACTTCTCACTGGAATCTAGACGCACAGATACTGGTAAAAACTAGACTCGGACATAAGAAACATAACTGGAATCTTCAGATTCACAAAAGCGTCTAGTGGGTCTGAGGTCCGAGTACTGAGAAAGAATTCGAGGCCTTTTACAAGAGCACCTAGTCGTCCGAGTAGAAACCTCCTAAAAAAGTACCTAGTCGGTCCGAGTAGAAACCTCCTCAAAAAGTACCTAGTCGGTCTGATACCCGAGTCCAGAGAAAGAACTCAGAAGGTACATAGAAATAGTACTTCGCCTGTCTCAGATCTGAGTCACGAGAAAGAACTTGGAGCCTTTCACAAAAGTGCCTAATAGTTCTTAGTCCTGAATTGGCTTCTTAACCTTAGCACGGTAACATATAGAAGAAGATCCAACTAGAACACTTAAGTTCCGACTAGAATAATGAAATCATGACTAGGTAAGTTCTGACTACCAGTTCCGAGTAGTACCCTTCTGACTAGTTGAGTTCCAAAGAAGATCCGACTAGGACACTTCCGACTAGTTCGGTTCCGTATAGAGCAATGATTTTGCTTACTAGATAAGTTCCGACTACCAGTTCCGACTAGTATCCCTTTGACTAGTTGAGTTCCAACTAGAGAGTAGTTACCTACACACTCTCTATTGCAATATATTCATCACCTGAAACATAGAAAAACAGAATAGGTTCCGACCAGATTCTACAGGGTGGTGGTAACTCTATGCCATCTTGAGATGTATTTCCCTCCATCTTTTTTGACATCATGGTATATCTCATTGTTCATCTTCGTGAGAGAGATAAAAATGTGCGGGTATATCTTTATGTAGCATGTACCCGTTTAAAGGATCAAGACATCGGCATAGAGGGGAGGGGTGAATAGGCGACTTCAAACTCTTAGTCAATTTTATGTTTAACTTGCAATTAGGAGAATTAATGGTTACCAAATGCAAGGATTAAATGGGCACCCTAGAAACTAAAAGCACAAGCGAAAGCACACAAATATAGGAATGAGAAACCAAAAGGACACGGAGAATTATTGCCGAAGTTCGGATTCTTGGGGGAATCTTACGTCTCCGTTGAGAAAGTTGGTAACAAAGTCCAAGTCAGCTCTCATTCAAGCCTCTTCCTCAGAAGGTGCACGGAGAAACTTCTCTTTTCCTTCTTGATGATCCTTTCCTTACAGGAGGCGGACCCTAGGCCCTTCACAAACTTCTTGAGGCACACCACACGAAGCTTGGTGCCTCTCAAGCACTCCTAGCCATCTGGGATACCATAGTCTCCAAGAGAAATAAGAGCGATGAAAACTTAGAGATGAACTCGATGCTCTTGTGCTCAATCTCTCTCTCTATCCCTCACTCTCTCTTGATTGTCCTCACAAGGATTCAAGGTTTGGGAAAGAGGCGGGTAGGAGAAGGTGAAAGTGCATCTACTTCTCGAAACATCCGACATCAATCTTGGAAAATCCAAGATGCAGTCCTGTGTGTGGAATCAGGGAACTTATAGCTTTTGAGTTGCCCTTCCTATCCAGATTTCTGAATGTTGGAAGATCCAAGATTTTCCTGGAACCTCTGAGATTAGGTTATGAAATCGTCGAAGTCCTGTGTGCTCCAATGTCGGAGCAACTGAAAGTTGTCTGGATGCACCAAACCACTTCTCTGGAGTTCCTTTGAAATTCTAGAACATCCTAATTTGTTTCCGAACCATCCGAGTTTTGGTTTTGTAACCGCCAAAGTCCTAAGTATTCAAAAGTTGAGGCAACCCAAAGTTTCCTAGATGCACTAAGTCTTTGTGATGGACTTCTCTTTGAAATCTCGGAGTGTCTGAGATTGTTTATAGAACATCCGAGTTTCTATTACGTGAAATATTTCTATGTATTTTGAATTCTCAGAAGTTTCGAGTTACATGTCGGAGCCTCTAGATGTATGTTCTAGAGTTGTCTTGTTAAGGTAACCCTACATCCTAAAAGGTCCGAGTTCCAAGTCAGAACCTCCGATATGTGCTTATGTCTGCTGTTCTTTGAAAGTCGGAACCTCTGGGTTCTTTTCAGATGTTCTGAGATCTACTTCTAGAGAAAAACATAGTCATTGGTTTCAAAATGTCGAAACTTCTGAGTTCGGAGTCGGAAGGTCTGAATTTTCCACTTTTTGCATAACGGCTAGTTTATGAGGGATTGACTATATATACCTCCAAGCCTCTTTGCACAGATAACTCTTTGAATCATGCATCCCCTACTCTCCGAAGCCTCAAGCCCTAATTCCTCAGGTCAAAGATCTAACCCTTGTGAGGAAAGCTTTGAGAGAGAGCCATTGAGCCTTAGTTGAGCATCAAACAAGAATTTGTCCAAGCCATCTTCATCAAGTTTGTGAGGGTTTGGAGTTCGTCTACTACAAGGTGAAGAGCTGCCACAACTGAAGTAGGCTTCGCATCAGCAAGCCTCTTGAGGGAAGAGCATATTTTAGTGCTGGCTTTGATCGTTGGATCAAGTTTCCTCAACGGAGATGCGAAGTCTCACCAAAGGCTTGAACTTCGATAATAAATCCTTATCTCCTGTCACAGACCCCGAAATTATATATGAGTAGGGGAACGGATAATCGCCAAGGGCCGAGAAACCAGTCGGCCTGGTGGCACGGTACCTGCGCCGTGGACACCGAGGCGAAGTGGTCCGACACCTGACCAACGCACCATACGCTTACCAATGTTGTATGCCTTCACCGTTGGTCAAGCCAGTCGGAAGCAATTAAACTTCCCAAAATCACATACAATTCCCAGATCTGGTGAAGACCTAGCGTCTTTCTCACGTTCGATCAACACAATGACTTCGGAGGAGCCCGGTAGTGGTACCCTCACTCTAAACCAGTCCGGAGACCGGTAAGTCGCCCGAAGGCCCGATACCATTACCCACACCCTGCCCAGCCGGCCAACGCATCTCAGCTGGCGGGTCACTCAACCGAACATCATCCCGCTAACCGAACCGGGAGAACCACACTAATTCTTCACGACTAACCCATACACTTCAATTCATACATGCACGGTGTATGGGCAGCCACAATAACAACTCAATATCACAATAAAACTCTACTGAGAAAGGATTACGAGATAGCATAACACTTCCCATACCTGATAAGTACATGTTCTCCGTACATAGCGACCTAGAAGTCGTTTGCATTAAACACAACATTAAGAACAGTAGTGAAAGATAAACTGAAACACCGAGATGGCAGCACTAGCCATCTCCAAAAGCTCTACCCAATTATCCCCTTGACCAAGCTAGGCAATCCTTGCAACTCAAACATCCAAATCGAAGTATCCGGAATCATAGTAAGCTACGATGTGAGAACAACCTGCAGGAATGGAATTCCCGAGTGAGTACTTTCGTACTCGCAAGCTGCTAATATGCTCATTCCAGGTTAATCTTAAACATAGCAAGGTAATTGATATGATAATATGAATAAATCCACATAACATGGAGAATAAGCTACACAAGCTATCAAATTCAGCATACCACATCATGTTTCATTCTACCAAGTTAACCACTTGGTAAATTATGCAATTAACCCGCAGGTTCAGATCTGAATAGGTATGAAAAACAATCATACTCATCCACCAATTGTCACATGTAAACCATTCAAAGCAATTCCTAGAGTTGGGTTAACCACCCAAGCTCCCATATCACCAAATCATTAAATTTTCAGGTTCACAAGCATGGAGACAACCATTGCAACCAAACCATATTATTCTCCCTAAGCCAGAAAAACTTAGGGAGATGCCAAACAGGTTGACCACCCAATCCGACTAAAGTATAGTGAGGGAGGGTTAACCACCCTAGCCTCACACGAACAAGTGTTCCAATGGGTGTGGGTTCATAGTAGGCCCACTATGACCCGCCAACTCCACTCGCTAACACTTATCTCCGTGGGTGACAGGTACAACCCCTACGATACTGGTATCGGTCTAGGTTAAATCCACCTGCCGATCCGCATGTAAGTGACGGTACCCCGGCTCTCACATCTCACATTAGGGGGTTCAAGTGTTAATTCAATCGGTTTTAATGGACACATTCATTGACCACAAGCATAGACAACCCCTGCTCATGCTAGTAGTTCATACATCATAATCATCATTCAATCAACCAACCATAGTATAAGAATAACTGGAATATTATCAACAAGCGAGCAAGCTTGTCTGGTTGTTCGAGATCGTGAGCTAGTTGGGAATTAACTCCAAAGTTACCCCAACTGTCCGACTCTACCAATATGACACCCAAAACCAGAGAAACAACGAGGAATAAATTAAAATCAGCAAGAAGTAAGAAGATAAAAATGTATGAGATGCATCCTAAAGCATAGGAGATGTTATTGTGAAGCTAACGCAATTTGAATTGTTTAGTTTGGAGTTCTATAGTTCAAGTTATAATGTTTTTAAGGTGTTTACGTTTAAACTTGAGTGTGGTTTGTTACTTTTAGAATTAGCATAGTTGTGGCATGTGGGAGCATGATGTCATGGTTATGTATTAGTTCTCAGATGAATTATGACACCAAGCATTTTGAATTTAACTGTTAAGCTAGATTCTCTAGTATTCATGTTTAGTATTAAGTCTAAAGGTGCAAGTTAATCATTTCTAAAATGTATAACTACAATATCCTGCAAAACAGTGGCATCATTAAATCCTACAAGTTGAATCAAATTTAGCATTTCCTGTCTTCTTCTCAGTAAGGATATCAGATTGAGTATCTTTATATGAATTTAAAACATTCCTATTGAGAATGTGTGGCGTACCCGGTTTTGAGGCTAGATAAATCCTTGTGTTTACTGTATCGGTCCCTGGATCAGTAGCCGATACACATAAGCACTTGATAGCATAGACATGCAATACATCGTTCATTACACACTTAGCCATATTTGGTCTTTAGTAGTACAAACCGGGCCTATCGGCTGAATTAAAACAGCAACAGAAGTAAACTCATGGCAAATAACCCATCAATATGCCGAACCACAGGCAACTGACTGGGGGAGAAACCCTACGCCTCGAAATCACTATCGCTATCTCCGGTCTGGTACTCCTCCTCATCGTTTGGCCACATAACAAGCCAGGTGAGTACATTGAATGTACTCGCAAGCACCCCGCCAGGGAGTTTATCACGGATATGAGCATGCAAGGAAATTATCAAGAAATTGGCTCTATCCTAGGTTTCATATTGTGCGGGAAAGTAAGTTTGCATTTGAAATATGTAGATAGATATTAAAGCAGTTTTAGCAAAGTATCTTGACACAGCGAGATAAGGAACCTGCTTTTATCACTCTTCCCGTTACAACGGGGAGATCATCCATGTGCTTTCTGCTATAACGGCAAAGCATGGTAATCGCCCGATTCCTCAGGGAGACATAGCTCACCCGGTACCTACGGGGATATCAACGGTTGCCCTTTATGACAGGAACCCTTTTCTCCACTCCCCCGCTGCTGCGGGAATCTTGCATGTCACCCTGCGAACTCGGCGGATCGCGTCCTTAAACTCATAACCATATTTTTAGATTTTGCAACCCAATCTACTTTAGTGTGGCCTCACCAAGTTCGTCCTTGACTGTGGACACGGCTATTCGAATAGTTTTAACCCTCTGCAGAGATGGTACGGCTTTACCCACACGATGTAGGTCACTCGGGCCATACCGTGCACTGCATACTACCAGAGCTAGTACAATGAGACTCTTCACTGGTGTAAACCCAGCCATGAACCCGCCAGAAGGACATGTTCCACACCTGGCTTGAGTCAGTATCATCGCTACAAGGAGGTTGGTGTTCCAACTTTGTGGCGAACAAGCCATCACTTTCCTGCGGAAACTTTTCTCTACAGAGGCTACACCCTCATCTGCACGCTGCTCACTGCCTACGGGTTCATGCTAGTTCAGACCGGGTACTAGATCAAGCCCTTCCCATAAAGAACATGTGGACGTACGGTAAGACTTGGACAAACGGCACTTAAGGTCGGTCCTTATGTGATCCGAGAGGGACTTCACACCACTCCCGTAAACGGGCAGCGAGAACCACACCGGGCCTTACCTCGCACTTTAACAAGCTTCCTGCCTTCCCCCTTCATTTCCGACCCGGATCAAAATCTTCTCCATTTTTTTCAGGTTTTAACCGAAACCTTTTTGCGGTAAAATATCCCAACCCATGGATATACTACCTTCATATGCCTCCGGACACGACAGTCTGTTTCCAAGTTTTTACCACATGAAATATTGGGTATTTCTTCCTTTTTGAAAACCTAGTTTTTCTACTGCAGGGCTAAGCATATGTATATATATAGTCTACCCTAAGTTTCCGGTAACTCCTCTGGAATAGGTAGTCAGGGTCAGCCTAGGGTTCTCTAAGTGTCGGACATAACTAGACTACATAAAATAACATGACGTAGAACATAGCATGCATGGTTCGTAATCAAATTAACATTTCGAAATCTTGGGATTCAACATGATCAAGGGTGGAAAGCCTGCCTGGCAGTTCCTGGTCTTGTTCCGGACGCGGGGATGCTTCTGGCTCCTCTTGACGAACGTACCTCGCACCGTCAACTACACATTTCAAAGAACGCCAATAAGAGTCCAAACGCGATAAAGAACCAAAGAGGGCAACTCCATGCTAAAAATATGCCATGTTTTGTAAACATGATTGAAAAGAAAGAAAGGGAAGGAGAGTTGTGGTTTCTATATTTTATGCGGGGACTTAATGAATTAGGGTTTCGCGCTTAGAATGGCTTTTGCTCGGAAACCCTAGACTTTACAAGGTGGATGAGGTGTCCTAGGACTTAGTGGTTGAAAGATGCGGGGGAAGTAACTTTGATGGGGGTTTAACATGTTTGGGCTATGAAGAGGTATATATGTATATATGCATGAAGTTCGGGTTTTAGAGTTTAAGTTTGCCTTCTTCCATCTTTGAATCATGCAACACGAATATATATATATGTAACTTTATGCTAGGTTCAGAAGATTAGGGCTCTAGCATGTTAGAATATTTTGGAATGGACCAAAAGTTCAAAAGAAATTTAAAAGGATTTAAATTTGAATTGGGTGTTTGAATATGCTCTCTGTTCCTTAAAGAAAAGTTCAAATTTTTTAAAAATCTATTTGAACCAAAAGTTTAGAAATATCTTTAGGATCATTTTCTATTTTCGGAGTTTTTCAAGAACCGGGCTATTTAAAGGTGAACCGGCCGAACCAAGGTTATAACCGGTTCTAGAAATAAAGAAAACCAGCCGGATGCTGGATTTAAGAGGTGACGTCGAAGGCGGGGAATGGAATCACACCTTCTGGCTGTGAAGGCAGACGGAGGCCGGGGCGCAGCCACTTACTCGGCTGTGGGCCTGGCGGGAGGTCAGGCCCACCTGGCAGCGGCACTCCCCCCACTTACCGCTTCGGGAGTGCTGGTCCCACCGGTCAGAGGCAGAGAAGGGGGGCACACGAGCGAGGGTTCCGGCGAGGGGTTTCTTGGCTCCGGCAATGCTCCGGTGGAAACTACGGCGAGGAATTCCGGCTGATTCAGAGAGGGAGAGAGAGATCAGGCGACACCTCTAGCTTCAGGAGATCAACGCGATTCCATTTTTGTGGTCGGGGAGCTCGCGCGGTTGCCTGGTCTGGAGGGAGATGATGACCAGAGAGAGTTGGCGGCTGTGCCCGTGGGCGAGGGATGGGTGGACTTGAGCTTGAGCGGAGCTTGGCAGAGCTAGAGGTTGGAAGGAGATAGGAGTTGCGAGGAAGGAGAGAACTCGGGATGCCTTCTTATAGCCGCGAGTGAGGGAGGAGTAATGGAGGGCCGCTGGACTCAGTTGTGCACTGCGCTGGGAGAATGCGAAGACCATGCCGTGGCGCGAAGGGCTTGCTGACGACCATGGCGTTGCTTTGGCATGCAGACACTAGCTAGCTGGCGACGGGACAGGAGATGGAGTGGAGCTGCTGCTGGTTGACCTAGCCATGCCAGGGAGCGTGTCCAGAGCACGCCAGAGCGTGCACCCGAGTGGCATGCTGTGCATAGGCGTGCCTTGGTGTGTTGGGGTGTGTCTGAGCAAGTCTGCGAGGCTGATGTGTCCAGAGGGAGAGAAATGGCAGTGGAGGATTGACATGGAACTGTGGAGAGTAGGGTTAGCCGAAGCTTGCCAATGTTGGCATGAGGTGACATGGAGGTTGAAGACTGTGGATTAAGACTTTGCACTGAGGGAAGAAGGGGTGGGGCATGGCTCTTGATTGAAGTAGGGATGCTGGTAAAAGTTTGGAGCAAGGTGGTTGAGAATTGAGCTTGAATTCATGATGAGAAGGAAAATGACATAAGGTGCTCGACAGAAGTTGTGCCAACTTTTGCACTGGACATATTCATGTTTTTGGACATTTGAATTACTGGCACTGAGGTGGGTATGGTAGAACTTTATGGAATTTTTCTGAACAAGATTTGAAGGGGTTGTAGTTCAAGGTGCAAATTTGACCTAATTTTAAATTTGAATGTGTTTAAAGATTTTTGAACTGAACCTTCAATTGTTATTTCATATTTAGGTGTCAAATAGTTTTAGAAAGTTCATAAAAATTTTCTAGAACTTTTGGATGGAGGAAAATACATGAAATATAGATTTTAGGGCTTCTGCCTGATAAAAGAATTATTAGGAATTATGGCGACAGATTGAGTTTTAGGGTTTCGGGCGATGGCACGACTGAGGTAGGGTATGGGGGAGGTTAGGGTTTGTAAATGGATGGTCGGGAACAAAGGTGGGGGAGTTGCCACTTAGGGTTTGGGCTCGGATAGCTCGTGCATATACGGTGCGTGTGTTGATTTAGGGTTTAGGGTTTTGAATGCACATGCGATGATAGGGTTGCGACTTGAGTCCGTTGCGTGACAGTAAAACCTCTCTCAAGTGCTCCCATGAAATGACATGCTTCGAGAGGAACTGGAATCCGAATGAACATGCAATATGATTTAAACATATATACGCATATACGCGTCTTAGGGTTTAGGTTTTCGGGAATTCCGGACAATGAAAATCAGGGTGTGACAGAATGACCTGTGGTGTCAAGCTGATATACCATTTTCCTCTTTCTTATTTTTATTTTCCTTACTATTGTAATGTGGGTTCAATCTGCCATTAAGGGAAAACTGATCACAACAGTGTACTAATTAAGTTTACTCAGAAGTCGCCCTATTAGCATTAGTTAGTAACTGGTCACTGAAGTAGTCAAAAATTAATTACTGGAGATTAGCTTGTTTTAGGGAGAACTAATTGTAGACACTAAAACCATGTATGAATGGTGCTAGGTGGTGGTCAAACAGGTTTTATCCGAAGTATAGTTGTAGTGATTCTGCTAGTTCTTAACCCATCAGCTAAACAATAGTTAATCTTTCATGGTTTTGTTCACTAATGCGTGTGCATCCAACATCCAATCATTAAGCATTCATCTGACGCTCATTAACGCCTAGAGCATTGTTTAGGTCTTAAAAGAACTCATGTAACCAGAGTAACTGAGTGCATTAGTTTTGGCTAACTATTATGAACACAATTAAATAGTTAACCTATATATATATATATACCGTGCATGCGAAGTATGGTACCTACAGCTGACTGACCTACTCAGGCATGGATGTATAGTAACCAATCACAACTTACTTAACTGGCTCCTGGTGTGATAGGGACATTGTGCATACACCATCTCAGAACTTAACATTTTGCCCATTGCATGAGTCAGCATGGCAGGTAATAGATATGTAGGTTGTTAATCACGCCTTCATCCAGTTGGTGCTATAGTTTAGAGACTCGGCCAAGTTTACATGGTCATCACTGTCATCCCTTATTTTTATTTATCAATGGTGTATGAATGATACTACTTAGCTAATCATCTGGGTACTGGATAGTTCATTTAGTGGTTGATAAATAACATTAGTTAACTAGCTGTTGATCCAGTTTTAGGGAATCAACCAGGGCATATATACACCATCTCCGAGTCCACTTATTTTTGCTTATTAAATGAACTGACCTGATAGCTATTGAATACTTGGGTTATTAGCTAAATAATACATGTAGTTTCATGTTGTTCATTTTTAAAAGGTGGTTAGGCAAGCTAGATGCTGGTTGCAAAAGGTGGTTAGGCAAGGTGGCCATGCCAAGTCCGGCGGCCAGGGCGGCGTCCCTGGCGCGAAGGAAGATGTCCTTCATCACCTTCGCCTCCTTGCGCCGCTCAACAAGGAGCCCGAGCCTCTCCCGGTCCACCTTCTCCAGCTTCACGGCCGCCGCCGAGGACTCGCGCTCCCTCGCCTCCTCCGTTTCTCGGAGTTGGTCTTGGAGGGTGCGCCTCGTCGCCCACGAGTCTTCAAGCCGCTGCTTGTAGTTCTGGGCCTCCGAGCGGAGCTGCGCCATCTCCTTGGCAAGCTCCTCGCGAGCAGCGTCGACGCGCGACTGGACTTCGGCGTCCAGTTTGTTCGTCGCCACTTCAAGGGAGTGCTCGAGTTGGCCAAGCTGCTGCGCCTTCGTCTCGAGCTCCCCAGCCCGGAGGAACTGCTGATCTTCGCGGCGGGCGAGGTCATCGGCAAGCTGCTGTAGCCGCGCCTCCTTCTCAGCGGCGCGTTTTTCCCGCGCCGCCAAGTCCAGCTCGCGCGGCCTGACCAGCGCGGCCCGACGGTTGAGCTCCCGCTCTTGCCTTTCGACCTCTCGCACCCTCGGGATGATCTCCCTTCTCATCTCGTCGAGGAGGTCCCGCTGGCGATCGACTTCGGCAAGATCCTTCTCGTACTCTCGCTTGGCGATGCGAGTACGAGAAGAGAGCAGCTCCGCCATCTCCTCCAGGGACCGCTCCCGATCCTCTAAGGACTTCTCCCTGGAAAGGAGGTCCTCGCGGAGCTGGTCGATGGCGGCATGCGCGGCCTCAAACATATCGGAGGAAGCCCCCCGAGACGTTTGACTTCGCCGCGCGGAAGGCTGCTCCTCGGGCGGAGCAGCAAGGCCTTGGCCCCCAAGCTCCTCTTCCTGGGGCTCGGGACGCCCGGTCACGATCAGAGCCCCGGCCCTTCCCTCGGGCCGGGTGCCTTCGGCCCCCTCACCCGGGGCCATTTCCTGTTCAACCGCCGCCGCACGCTCCTCGGGTTCGGCGGCATGAGGCTCCTCCATCGCTTCAGGAGCCCCCACCACCTCCGGCGCCTCCATCTCCTCCGGCGCGGTCGCCTCCGCGCTCGGGGCAGGCTCTTCCCGCGAAGCGGCTTCAGCTCTCGGGGCCGGAGCCGTGCTCGGGTAGGGCCCGCGCTCGGGGCGGAGGGCGCGCTCGGGGCCGGCCCCACCGGCTCGCTCGAGACCGGGGGACCGCTCGGGACTGTTGGAGCCCTCGCGGTGGGAGGAGAACTCGGGGACGGGCGAGACCTTTTGCTCTCCCTGAAAGGACAAAACACAAACAAGTTCGGGTCAGCACCCGAGCAAGACACTTCGCCAAAAAAGGAAAAGGAAAGATCAGAGGGAAGGAAGTTTTCCACTTACCGCCACGCGCCCTTCGAAACATGGCGTTCCGCGCCGAGGGGTGGCGGCGGGTCCTTCCTCTTCTGCCCGGCGGCAGCACCCGCGTCCGCCGCCAACGAGCCTCCAGCTGGCGCGGTTCTGGAGGGCCCTCGCCCAGAACCGCTGCCTCTCCTTCCCCCTGCGCCGCGGGGCGCACGGGCGGAGGAGGTGGCGGAGGCGGCGGCCCAAAACCGCTGCCTCCTGCCCCCAGCACCGCGGGGCACGCGGGCGGAGGAGGCGGTGGAGGCGCCGGGCCAGAGAATCGCAGTGCAGTTCCTCCCTGTCCGGATGAACCCACCCCGGAGCTGCCTCCAGCGTCCATCGCTCGCCTCCCCATGGCCGGCGGCGCTTGTGGCCTCGGCTTCGGCTTCGGCGCTTGCGGCCGCGGTGGCGGGGACGGGGGAGGAGGGGCTTGCCCCTTGCCCTTCGGATCGGCAGGGTCGTGGATCGCGACTGGGGCGCTCGGTGCCTGAGCCGCCCGCGCCGCAGCGGCCTCCTCCTCGCTAGCCGCGATCCGGATGCCCCCGGCCGGCCTGCGCCTGCCGTCCTTCGGTGGGGCAACGATGCCACGTGCGTCGCACGTCGGCATCATGTCCAAGATGGCCTGGCGCTCCGCGTCGACGCAGAGCGGCAGGTCCGGCCGCGA
The DNA here is from genome assembly GCA_019208055.1 of Stipa capillata. Lineage (NCBI taxonomy): Eukaryota > Viridiplantae > Streptophyta > Magnoliopsida > Poales > Poaceae > Stipa > Stipa capillata. The sequence goes on from JAGXJF010004390.1 coordinate 279,743, forward strand.
CAGATCGGCGGCCAAGGCATCCGGGACCCCGAGCAGCATCCTCAGGGTGGCCGCCAGCGCCGCCTCAGACCGGTTCTTGTCGGTGCCGATCTCCGTCCGAGTGCAGTCCAGGTCCCCGGTGTACATTCACGCCGGCCGCTCGCGGTTTCGCAGCGGCGCCAGCCGGCGTCGCACGAAGTCGCCAACGACCATGGTGGCAGTTAAACCCAACTCCCGGAGCTAGGTGATGCGGAGGGTCATCACCAGGAGCTCGTTGTCGTTCGCGGCGAGGTCCTCCCACGATCGCTGATGCGTCGCTGGCGCCTCGGGAAGGGTGAGCGACTGCGCCGGGTCAGTGTTGATGTAAAACCACATCTGGCGCCAGTCGTCCCACTTGTTCCGCAGATCTTGCTGATGTAGGGGTCGGCGAGCTTCGCGCGAAGCTGGAAGTTGGCGCTTCCGCTAACCTCCGCCCGAGTCGAGCCTCGGCTCCTCCCAACGGAGCGGAGGACGAAGTAGTGCCGGAAGAGGGCCACCGATGGCATTACCCCCACGAACATCTCGCAGAGGTGGGCGAAGATCGCCAGCACCACCACGGAGTTGGGGGTCAAATGCAGCAGGTGGATCCCGTAGTCTTCCAGGATCGCCATGAAGAACGGCGAGAATGGCGGAAGTAGGCCGGCGGCGAGGAAGCTGATGAAGATCACCGTCTCGTTCGCGCGCGGCTCCGGCGGGAATATCACCGGCCGGACGATCGTCGGGTGCGGCCGGTCCTCCGGCACCGCCAGTTTCCGAACCTTGTCCATCGCCTCTTCGTTGAGGAAGCGGGACTGGGGGATCACGGCGTCCTGGGCCAGGGGAGTCGATCGGGTCTGACGGCGAGTCATCGTAGCGGAGAAGGTTTTTCGGGAGGCAAGCTAGATGCTGGTTGCAAAAGGGGTTCTAGAAAAATAATTATGCCTTAAACCTCGCTAACAGTTACTGGTCACAGTGAGTGCTTTTGTTCCAACTGTCAGGTACTGCAATCAGCTTATCTTGCATTAGGTCAATGTGTTAACCTATTACTGATGCCCTGATTAGTACTTTAGTTGGTTCTTATTTGGACACAATCAATGTCGTTATACTAACAAATAGCCACTTCCTGCCTTAACCTGGTGTAGTGTTTTTTGTTGCAAAGATTTACCATTTACTAGTTGCTAAACAACCTTAGCCACTAACCACAACTGATCTGTAGATTAGCAGAATAACAGTGCATCAAACGATTAGCTAACCTTAACTAATAATTACAGGAATTTAGTGTATCAGTTAGCAACTAATCATGGCCGAAATTTAGCCAGAACGCAAATACCGAGTCACCCAAAGGAGGGGATACCGGAGGTGGGGTGGTGATGAAGAAGTTGCCGTGGTCGCCGGCGATGAGCTAGCTAGTGCTGCTGTCGCTTGGCTCTGGGTTGTCGGGCTCGGACGCTGTGGGAGAAGAGGAAGGAGAGGCGGGACCTGGCACACCGGTCTTGAGGGACGTATCGGCGGTGGAGTTAGCGATGTGGGCGGGGAAGCCGAGGTCGAAGTCGGCGGCGTCGTGGGCGACGGAGCTCCAAGGGTCAACGGCGGCGCTCTTCGTAATGGAGGAGGTCGGCGGCGCGGGAGAACTTCGCGGTGCCTTGGGCGCTTCGACCTCGCTCATCGGGTTGGCGTGGATCCCGACGGTGCACGGCTAAAGCGGCGACGGATCTGCGGGCTTGGGCTGGCTGGCTGGCGGCAGCTCACCGATGGCGGCCGTTCTTGAGGACGGCGGCTGTCGGCGGAATGGGGCCCAGAGTCCCCCGAACCGCCGGTGGAGACCAACCAGAGGCCGCAGGGCGTGGCACGTGGCGGCCGGATCAGCAAGGGCCCCGCTGACGCAGCAAGTGGGCCCGGTGGTCTAGCCTGGGTGCTCGGGCCATGCGAGCCCTCTAAGGAGGGCCCTGGGCTCCCGAGGGTCCGAGGCCCAAGAATCAAGGAAACGCTCGGGGCTCCTTCCCCGAGCGTCCGGCGTCCCAAGGGGTGTGGGGCCCAATAGACTGCTCGGGGCGACCCCCCCGGGCGGTCCTGTTGGCGCTCCCCCCGAGAGGGGCCCCGAGCAAGCCTCCAGCAAGCGCTCCCCGAGCGCTCGAGGTCACTCGGGAGCAGCCCGGGACAGCTGGCATCCCTCGAGAGCCGAAGGAACCGTTCGGGGTCGGAGCATTCGGGGGTTGTGGGGCCCTCCCGTGGGGCCCTCCTCCGCGCCCATCGTTCCACTACTTGGCTTCTCCGACAAGCCTCGGCACCGGCAGAGGCATTTAATGCCCGTCATTCGAGCATTAAATGGTAAGCCCTATGCGGGCACGCTATTGGTCAGAACGGGTCCCATCCGCGCAGGGCAAATCCCTTTTTGCCATAGCCCCTGCCAGGGGGTGGGTCCGTCTGACAAGTTTGTTGACCGACCAGGCGCGTCGCCCCGCGCGCCCGCGTCGCTGTCAGCCCTTTTTGCCCGCCTTGGGTCAAATCACCGCACGTCCCGCGGCGCGTTTGGCCGCTGACCCGCGGGGCCCAGGAGCGGATATTTCACCCACTCCGTCAGAAAGAGCCCGGTAAGTCTCCGTTTGCGGGACCCGCTGGGCATAGGGTGTCAGTAAACACCTGTTTATCTACAGCGCCCTTCGACGGCCGGTGCAGGTCGCCCATGCCTTCGCGGAAGTCGGCGCAGCGCATTAAATGAAGGAATGGGCGTTTCCTTAGCGCCCAAGTTGCCTGTAGTTGCCCTTGGCCGCTGTGGTAAACCCCCGGGTATATAAGGGGAGTTCCGAGGCCATGCAAAGGGTTGGCCGATGGATAAGCATACAACTCTAGATCAGACTCTTTACACCCCCGGTTGCTCTCTTCTCCGGCTGGTTCCTTAGCAAGAACTGGAGGATCGGAGCGCCGGGGGAAACTCTCTTCTTAAAAAAGGAAGAACAACTCTGTAACCTCGACGGAACCAATACAAACACCACAAAAAGCAGGACGTAGGGTATTACACCTCCGGGTGGCCTGAACCTGGATAAATCTTTGTGTCTTCTGCATCAAACATTACCTATCCCACGATCCGTCACCGGCTCATAAGAAAAGCTCTATATCGCCCCCGGCCGAATCCCAAAGGGGGTCCAACCGGACCACCGCTAGAGGCGTCCACACGCCGACAGCGGCGGTGGGAGCGAGGCAGAGGAGGCGCAGCGGTAGTGGCAGGCGTGCGGAGGAGAAGAAAGGCCGGCACGGCGGCTCACAGGTGGAGGAGGTGGCGACTGCCCTAGGCGGTAGCAGCGGCAAGGCCGCTGAGGGCGGCGGCACTGAGGCGAGCAAGGAGAGGGGAGAGCGACGACGCACGGCGGGAGAGCAGCAGTGGCTAGCGGTGGGAGGCGAAGCCGGGGCAATGCGCGGAGTTAGCGGAGCGGCTTAGGGCGACATGCGATGGAGGAAATCCGGGGTGGCCGGATTGGGGAAGAGGAGGCGCATGGGAAGAATCGATTGGAGAAGAAAGAATTGGGGGAGAGAAGGGAGCTGCTGTGCAACGTGGGAGAACAAAGGGGGGCATTGCGGTGGGGAGTTGTTTGCCAGGTGGAGAAAGGGACCTGCAGGCGGGTCCCACCGCAGGTTAGGTGTCTTCTTCCTTTTTTTGTTCTGATTTTTCCAATTCAAACCCATATTTAACCTGGCCATTCATTCAAATGTAAAATTTCAAACTTCCAGATCATTTGCTAGAGCTCCTGAGCAATTTCCTGCCTTTCAACCATTGGTGCAAAACCAACACCCATAATGCTAGCATTTTCTTAGCTAAAATATGAGTAGGGTTGAATAGGGATTGACTTCGGTTATTCAAAATTTTGTTCCCGAAATTTTGACCATTTGTAAAAAGTTCAGATAGCTATTTAGGACTCAAACGAATACTCATTTTTGAGGTTTTTAATGGAATTAGTTTCACTAGGTCGTCCAGATTAAGTTTTAAATCGGCCTATAGGATGATATGGGTGCAAAAGAATGCAAATCACTCCAAATAAAATCCTGAAGTCTTGATTAGAGACTTACAAAATTTAGGTCATTACATCTCCCGCATGTTTGTGAATTTTCCCTCCTACATACTTGTATTTCCTGCACATCTCGCTTACGAGCATGCATAGGATATTATTTGGTCATAGTTTTTATTATCTCCTATTCACCCCCTCCTCTCTAGTAGATAGCCTTGATCCTTTCAAAAGCCCTTAAGAGTGAAGGAAATCAAATGGCACAAAGTTATGCTTGGATGGGCGAGTAGGGGTATAAATAGCCCAGTCTGAAAAAATTAGCCATTGAGGCAGATTTACACACACCTAGAGTATCCAAGATCCAGACTTGGAGTATCCGAGATTCAAAACAACGGTTATTTTCAAGACTAGAGAATAGTTCAGATAGTCTGGTCGACAGCTAAACAGAGTATTCGAGATGGATTCCGGAGACTCCGGCCGCAATGAGAATGCACCTCGGAGAGATCAATCAGACAGTCAAACAGACAAGTGTCCAGAGTATCTTTCAAGAATTACAGGATCAACTCTAGAGACTCCGGGATTCAAACGAGCAGAGCCCAAAGCGGCACACAGATAATCCGGACAAGATTTCATCTAGAGTACCAGCCAAATAGACTGACACTACGGGACACAAACAGGAAGATTTCCGGAGTATCCAGGAAGAACTCCGGAGACTTTGGGATACAGAAATTGAAAGTCTCAGAACGACAAGTCTTCATTCAGAGCATCCGTCCAAAATGACAAACATTCCAGGAGCAAGATAGAGAGTTTTCCGGAGTATGTAGGAAAAAACTACGGACACTCCAGGCAAGGCAAGCACGGAGCAACTCCAAATACCAGATTCTCACTCAAACCCTCCAGGTTAGCACTAAGCAGAGACCCTACTCAAGGAATGTGAGAGTCCAGACTTAACTTCTAGACCCTCCCTATGTATCTGCTCATCAGTCCAGGATCAAGCTGATGAATACAGGCAAATTGATACCACTGCACACATCACGAAGCATTTTAGAAACAAAAACAATTGAATTATAACAGCGATATGACTAAATAAAGTAACTAGGACTTATGTTCCCTACCATTCAGAAACACAGCGGAAAAGAAAGCGAAGATGTCTCCATCTCAACCACATGCAGTCGACGGAGGCCACGTGACCTAAACCTCATCATTGACTTAAAAGATACCTCATAGTCTTCAGCATCCTCACAGATATCTGAACACGTCCAACAAACAGCATGCTCGATGAGTACTTCATGTACCTAGCGTGCCCCCTCATAAGCAAACCTACGACTACGTGCAGGCTAAAGCAAAGGAAGAGTTTTATAGCTCTTTTGCATAAAAGTAGCTTTGGTTGTAATTGTACAGTAATTCCAAAGGCATTGTTTTGATGAAAAACCAGTTTTAATATCAAGGGTATTTCTGATAAATGTGAGGGTCCACGACCAACACATACAAGTAAGATATCCGGCCTAAACTCATCCATAGGTTCCAACCACCTTTTCACATTTTTAGAACTGGAGTAGACAGGTCCTTTTCATCAGGAATTGGTCATGTGCCATCCGTGACCATGGATACAACTAATCGATTAGTGTAACACTTTGCAGAGTTTGTACAATTTACCCACATAACACAATCTCACCTTGTTGCCCACCAGTGGCCACTGGTAGAATACACACCTATCAGTGTACTGGCAGGAGGATTGTGATGAGGTCTTTTAGCTAATATCCTCTCGATGCGACATGCCCACTAGGTTTCGACACGGAGGAGCGTACACCCACTTACCCTGCGTGGCCCCCTTTTGTGCCGAGATCCTCGTAGCTACGTCCACCCTTCTGCGGTGTGGCAATGTCGACACCAAGACTCGACTAACCTACTTAACCAAGCCAAGACTCATATAGCATGTGGTTCTACTGTTTTCACACTTTTCAAAATTATGACTTCAGCCTTATTCAATACGGACAATGAATGGCTTCAACTCATGTGGAATGACCATTTGCTCCTTCAACTCATGATTCAGTTGTCGCTCGCATCCTTTAGATCGTAAGTTTCACCCAGAGTAGAATAGGAAGAATAGAGAGAGAGACGAAACAACGGGTATCCGGCCCTAGCACTGCGAGCTTAACAAAGATTTAATATCAAGGATCATCGATCTGAATATCATTCCTCCAAAGAGGCAATTCAGAGCATCTAAAGATATGTTTAAGCATGACTAAGCAATTTCTCTAGTCTATTCTGAATATTAAAGTAATAATCTACTTATGATATCAGGTAAAAAGGGCAACAAGCGGATATGGGTACAAGTGTGTCAATCGACACGCTAGCTACGGGAATAAAACAGCATGCATATTTATAAACAATAAAATTTAATAAAATTTAAAATATAGGATCAACATGATCAAGAAAAGGGGGCATGCCTTCGTAAATGAGTTGTTCTTTTTTGCAGGAACTTGCCTTACCCAACATCGTTACTTCCTACTCATCACAACAATAATAAAGTGTAAAGAAAATAAATATAACTCGAAATGAAATATCAAATGGAAATACCAGAAGAATAGGGCTAGGAAAGTCGGATAGGTGTCAAGGGACAAAGGTGAAGAGATATGGCTGTTGAGGGATAAAATAGTAAATTGTGAGATTTTGTATTTCAACCGGATAGAGTACATGTACTCGTAAGATGGTCTTCTGGATCAAGGTCATTCTGCAAAGTAATAGCTTTGTGGAAGATAGAGTTTGCATGTCAAACGATCCATGCAAGATAGAGATAGATGTGCAACCGAAAATAGGATATGGTCGATGACGACCATAGTACAACCATATGATCAAATACGGAAACCCAACATACTAGTAAAATAAGCATAACCTATCGTACTAGACTAGTAGACACACAATGTCTTAACATGCTAGTCAACAAGAATGGTAATAGGCGACATGTTAATCTATATTGAACTAGTGTGCAACATATAATTAGACATCGTGTAATAAGCTAGAAAGACTAAATATGAAATCGAGATTAGGCAGGACATAACATAACACCAAACATATGATCATGCAGCTATAATTTTAGAAGAAAAATATAATTTAATAACCACCATTGACAATGTAAAAGATAATGAACTATATGACAAAATAACAACTAGCATCTACATCGCATGCACCATACATATATGCAGCCATATGCCACATACAAAACATCAACCCTATTCATGCTATTGTGTACATACAATGTAGCAATCAACCCACACATAAACACTAATAATAATAATATTTTAGTAAAAATTGATTATTACCAATATATATATATTTAATCGACATCTAAAGATTAACCATATGTGTGACTGTATACCACCTTATGAACATGCAACATAAGATAATAAGTTGTGCGTGCTAGTATACGTTATGATGTAATAAACTAAAATACCATACAACATTATCTAACGTAGGTATAGACCTATACACCAGCAATATATAGATATATAAATTATCTTGCTATATAACACACAGTAACATGGAAGTCCTTCATGCTAGTATCACATACGAAATAAAAACCTATGCGTGCTAGTACATACACATTAGGTAACAACCAACTAACATACAACATTTTCTAGTAATGATAATTCAGTAAATAATTATTATTCTAACATATCACCTATCAACCATATTAAGTCTAATTAATTACATACATATATATGACTATGTGTAACTACATGATTATGCATTATAAAGTCATGATGAACATGTACAACTTAAGTATTCAAACAAATAATTAAACTATAAACATGAGTAAAATAATGTGCTAAACTAATTCACATCAAACTAATATCTAAAACATAGAATGGGTTATGTATATATGCATGTACATATATGCATAACTTTATATGCAAACCATATGAGATGCATTGTACAAACATGATCTATCTGTGTAATCTTAACCATATTATAAACAAACATTAATATCATGAGCAACTATTATATAGCAATCATTCAATAAACAAGAATAAAACTATATGTGTGTCTATGATATATAAGAATATATGCACATACCACTATTTACTATACATCATGCAACAACAACTATTAGAGAATTATTAGAGATGAATATATGATGATGCGAGTGCTTTCGAATAAATATTGATGACGAAAAACAATGCCACAATGTACCACAAGATGATAAGAGACTATGTATATGGGTGGTGGCAGCGTTTGCAACACAAAACAATCGGAACAGGACGTAGACCGGTTCTGGATAGACCAGAGGGTTTCGGATGCTGCACGATGCTCGCTTAACCAAATCGTGATGCGCCAATTGGGTTAGAAACTAGATATATAGAGGCACAATTCTACTAAAGGGTTTTGAAAAATTCTTGCTGAGTCAACGGGAAAAAGTCAGAAAAGTTAGGCGTAATGCAGATTGAATCTGGACGTCCGCGGACAGCACGTCGGAGATGGATGAATTCCCGACAAACAGCTAGATGGATCAAGGTGAAATTTACAGAGGTATTCATAGGAACATAGGCTCAAATTTACCAAAGGGATTCTTAAAGGACTCACTGCATCGATGGGAAAAGAGGTGATAATGCCGATGTGGCATTCTCACAGTCACATCAACACGCGAACAAGAGCGCGAGAAAACTTGATTTCCTGGATATTGGACCGTTGGATTGCCTTCAAATTTTATGGAGCTGATCTTGACAACATTATCCATGATCCCACCGAATGGATTTTGAAAAGCAGGTCCGAGGTGACGAGGAAGCTATTCCAATTTAGATGCACGCGCAGAAAAACTGGATGCAAACAGCACGTTAGTATTTGGAGGTTTTCCAGTGATTGCACTGTTGGATCTCCACCAAATTTTCTAGCTCTGATTTCTGAGGCAGCGGGAATCAAGAAATTACAGGGACGGTGTGTGCTGTTTCGTGGCTGCACACGTAGCAAAAAGGGGTTGGCGGCTATTTGGAGGATTTAGGGGCTTGGGTTTTGTGGGAAAAGAGTGCGGGGGAGTGGGGAAAAGGTGGGAAGGGTGTGGAGGTATTTATAGGAGAGTGAGGGAAAGAGGTTTGGCTCAAATTCGATTGGAAAAGGGGTACCAACACATGCTGTGCTATGCAGCGCTGGCCAGGGTGGTTGCCCAAGAGAGGAATGAGACGGTGGGGCGCCGGGTGAAGATAGGCCGGGACGGCATGGCCAAAAAGGGAAGGAGAAAAATGAAAGGAAATTTATTTTTCAGCAAACCAAAATAAAAGTAAAGAACAATAGACCAAGATTAAACACTAAATGAACTCCGGAAATTCTGAGGAAACTCCAGGAAACATATTCCTAATTGAAAATCCAATCCAATTCAAGTCAAATTAATTCCAATTAACTCTGCTTTAATTTGTGAAACTCCAATTAAGATTTAATTAATTTAAGAATAAACAATGAAATTTTCTAGCTCTTATTTTTGAATAAAATATTTTGAAAAACACTGAAAATCAGGATGTTACAAGGAGTCTTTGCAAGGAGCCGAAGACTCTTGAGCACAATTCGGATACTCCGATACACAGAGAGAACAAGGGTTAAGGTTTTTTTGTGGAGAGAAAGTCTGAAGCAAAGATTTTATTAAGCATTTCAACGCTTAGCATAACCTCCAATTGTTCATTGCACCCCTCTTAATAGTATGGCGTTTACTATACTCAAACTAATTAGAATAACCAAAAACTAGGAAATATTTCTAATCTTCACATTTTCCTCGTAGTTTTCGACCTTGAACATTGGGAGTCGTCGATGCTAGTTCGACTTCACACATAGTACTAAATCTTCTTTATGCAATTGACAGAGCCATTATTCAATTAATCATTCATCATTAATCAACAAAACCAGTGAGAGGGCCTAGATGCATTTATCCCATTCAAGGGGTACAGGGGAATTCTCAACCCCTACGTACGGATCTATGCTGGTCAGAAGGCAGCATTGTCAAAGGTTATGTAACCGAAGAGGTCATTGAGTTGTGTTTGGACCATATGGATCATGTCAAATTGATAGGTTTACCTCAAACTCGCCATGGGGAGGCCGATGGTAACATGACCCTCGGAGCGAAAAGAATCAATTTTGATCGGGATTCACATGCTCGAGCCCATTTCATGGTATTGTAACACATGGTTGTGGTGTCACCTGCATCGACGAGCACATGGAAATGCTACAGCTACAGAATCCAACAAAATCCATAGTTTGGGTCATGAAACAACATAACTCATTATTCAACCAATTGCTGAGGGAACGAATCATAGGGAGCTCGTAAAATGATGAAATTCTTACATGGTTGGCAAGAAAACCAGCATACACAGTCCCGATATATCAAGAATATAAAATAAATAGGTAGAAATTTTATACAAAAGCTAAGGATACAAAGAGCACATATCAGAACAGTGGTATTCGCATAGATGCTCTCGATGCATCCGAGAGGAAATGCCCATAATATGGGTTCATAGAGGAGATTTGGGAGCCTAACTACGTAAAGTTCAAGATCTCCATATTTCGATGACGTTGGGTCCATTTTCCACATATGAGGGTCAAACGTGTTGGCCATAAGGACAAATCATTCGTACTCGCATAACATGTTCATCAAGTCTTCTATATAATCAATCTAGCAAATAAGAAGCGCCACATTGTAAGGAATGGAAAGAAGAGCATTCTTAGAGTCGACAATGCTGACGATGAGGATGACTACAACCAATTTGATGGCATGCCTCCTTCCAAAGACGTGACATGCGAGGAAGCATGGCATGAGAAAGCTAGCTACATCCGCAATGATCGTTGTGAAGGGCTAATTTTCAAAGGAAATAAGCAAGTGATGTAATGCGTGATGAAAAAGCTACTTTATACATGTGTCATTACATCTTTTTTATGTCCATGTCACTATATTTTTGTGGCATTTTGTCTCTACTTTGAGATTGGGGTCATTTTCTCAAATTAGAGTTATGGTTTGTTTGGGTATTAGTTTTAGTGATTTGCCGTTAAACCTAAATATTATGCCATATATGCTTTCATTTTAATTTTCTCTATATATGCCTCCCTTTTAATATTGTCTACATATGTCTCCTCTTTAATTATTTTATGTTGGGGATTTTAATATTTTTTAGAAGTTGCCAGACGCATCTCGTCCTCTTCTTCACCCAACCATTCTTCGACCAACCGCTCGAATGCGTCCAAACCCTGCTTTGGCGAACCCTTTTGATCATGTCTATCTGGCTAGACTGAAACGGAAGCCTAGGGCGAAGTCTAAGAGGCCTATACAATGATAGGTTATTACCCATGTCTCTACGTGGTCTAGGGCACCGAGGAAACCTGGTAAGGCAGCTTTTGAATTTTGAACATCCTGTGGGATACTCATACAGGAGAAGATCGACATCATATTAGATAGCTGGAAGTTGGTCACCACTAAGTAGCAAGGTGCACTGATGAAGAAAATACTTGAGTGGTTCAAGATCCCCTAAGAACATGTTAACATGTGCGACGATCTACATTGCAAACCATTTCGAAGGCGTGGAGGAGCTTCAAGAGTGAGTTCGCAACAAATTTTAGGAGGAAGGGTTGGAATCCGTTCAACAAGTACCCTTTCTTTGATGAGCAAGTATATAGTACATATATGGAGTTGAAGTCTATGCCTGAATTTGAGCATAAAAGTGATGAGCAGAAGGCCCTGCAAGCTAGAAACAAGCACCTGCATAGACTTGGTACCACTGGATATGAGGTGGCCTAGGAGAAATGGAAGATGGAGGACCGGTTTGCAAGGGAGGCAAATGCATCCCCTCCATTTCCCAATGTTATATCTAAACTCGTGCCAAGTCAGATTTGGCGATGGGGACCCCCAGATTTCCTAACCCCGCCAACGAGGAAGTCGCCCAATGTATGATAAGACATCTCACTTCCTTAGTTCGTCCTTAATCATCGATAACTTCATAGCAAGTGAATTAACTTGTTGGGCCTTATTTGCAAATATAGATGAGTGCTAAATCCTCACAAAATGATGAGCTGCTTATGTCTAGGACCCAAGACCTACTCACCATGGCCTTGGGAAACGCTGAGCACCCGGGGCACACAAGAGGCACAGGAGGTGACGTTCCCTGGAGTAAGGAATTTCCTGAGGACGAGCAGACGTACGAGAGGAGGAAGAGAGCCAAGAGGGGTCAGACCCAAACTCAGGTAGACCAAGCTGCCTTGGCTGAGTAGGTTAGAGTGGAGGCAGCAAGGTAGATCATGCAAATAAGGAGTAGTTTCGGGCACAACTCGCCCTTTATACTGCTTCCGTGAGCCCCAAAAACCATCGGAGTTGCTGTGCATTCGGCGGTACTGCCGTAGAAGGAGAAACATTTGCTTGGGACCTCATCTTGGTAAGATATAAACCGGTTCTACAATGCTCAGTAAGTAAAACTTGTAGGATGTCTTAGCAAGTTACTATATTATTTTGTAGGACGCGACCCGATGCGAGCTCTTGGCGAGGTTAGCTGGTTATATTTCTCTCGATGTTGTTTTGGGATAGTGTATCCAACTGCGTCGAGGTCTTTGGTACGTGGTCAACCTATGGCACCTAACTTTGTAAGGGTACATGTGGTTGAGGGTTTCAAGGCTCCTTAGGTACCGCTATCCCTAAACGACGAGATCATGATCCTACAAGAGGTGATTGGCTCATTCATCCAGTGGCCGAAGAAGGACATCATACTAGTCGACCACCCTGCATCGCAGACGGCATTACATGCACAGCCGATGAGTACACCAGAGAAGAACCCAAGCCCGATAGAGCTAGCAGCCGAAGCGCAGCAGGCTAACACCGTGTCTGCTCCTGATCCAAGGCTAATTGAGCCAGTAGTGCCACCACAGAAGGCTGACAACTTGTCTGCTCCTGAGCCAAGGAAGACTAAGCTAGTAATGCGTGATAAGCCATCTCTTGTGAAGCAAACCTATGATCACAAGAAAAATAAGAGCGGCAAGGGTGGCAAGAGTAGTGGCAAGAGCAGCAAGAGTGCGAAGCCAGCGTCTCCTGGGTTCCCAACTAATGTTGATGATCTCCCGATGATGCCTTTGGCTCGTTGATTCAATAATGGAGATCCATTAGTCCCAGGAAATTAAATTTGAACTTGTTAACAACTTGCCAGAGATTACATGATTGGTAGATGCAATAGACCAGTCTACCTCTGGACCAAAAAAGCTCATTTTTGTCATCATCAGCTTTAGCACTTTCTCCAAGCGGAGGTTTCATTGGGTTTTGGTAGTCCTTGTACCAAAATGGGGCAAGGTGCTATACCTTGATTTCTTACAAAAGAAAATTCCTAACTTCAAGCATATCTAAGACTTGCTAGACAAGTCGTTCATTGAGTTATATGCTCATGGAGGGACCAGAGCAAGGGATCCACGCTCCAGCACAAATTTAACTTTTTGGTATCTACACTACTATATATATGTTCATATAGAAAATTTCATATTCATTAATGTCTCTCGAACTAACCAATTTATTTTTCTAGTGTTCACAGCAAAAACAAGCCGCCAACACATATGGATTCTACGTTTGCCACGACATAGAGATGATCACAGATTTGATCGCCACCAAGGCAGATTTTAAGGTTCATAATCCAATAACTCTTTCATACTTATCAATTTGTGCATGAATTCATCTAATTGATCTTTGCTAGCAATAGACTTGGTCGAACTTCAACAAGAAGACTCATCTAGAAGATGCCGACTTGAAACTCAATAGAGGAATTTTTGCTTTCTTCTTTCAAACCCTCCCAACGACAAGCACTAAGGTGGAGGTGTAGTACATTAATGGACATATGACATTTGTTTGAACACTATTTCTATTAATTGCCAATTTTTTGAAACTTGTTACCAATTGTGTTGATCGAACCTTTCTTTCCAAATTTATATACTTTGAGATCATTTGTGTGTCATGGTGATGTGTGAAATATGATTCTTGAAGCATATATTGCGTGAAAGAATTTGTATGTCATTCCCATGATTTGTATATTTGAATCTGTCATTTCCATGGAGTGCATGAAAAATCTCTTCCCTGGAAAATAGTATCACGGTATAGTGAGGATAGCAAATCGTCTGTGATAGTGTGGTTATCACAAACGATTCAAATTTCCCAGACGATTCAAATTTCCCAGCTGTCTGTGATGTACAGTCATCAAAGATGGGTGAGAAAGATGGGTATACTCACCCATCCTTAATGACATAAGTTATTATAGACCTTTCCACGTGAATAAGTCGAGAAACCATTAAGACGACAGTTTTAAAACGCCTATGAGAGGCATATCTGCAGCAGGAGCGCTCCTACTTTTACTCAGGAAAAAAGCATTGAAATCAAAGCGTGCATTATCATGTTCGTGACGATAATCTTAGAACAAGCTTGGCTTCGAAATGAGGCCGCTGTTTAAAAAATCAAGCGTGCCAGACACGAATATCTATATATCTACTGCTTGAAGTTGTTCAACAATAGAGGCTGAAGATGTCGGGGGTGCCATCTTCTTTGTCTGAAAAAAGTTTCAACAATAGAGGCTGCAGTTTTGACGGTGGTGCAATCACGAAGCAAGTCATTGCCATATCGATTCCTCAAGTATTTCCTCTCTCTGGAAATATAAGCCTCACCATGCTTTGTAAAATTTATTTTAATTAATAATTAGTTTAACAATATGTAGATTGTGTGATATAGAATTTATATCGTATTTAAAAGTATTTTTCAACAACATCAATTTTATATTACATAATATATATATAATTAAATTAATTTTCATTTAAAATACATATATCTTGTATTTCTGAAGAAAGAAGTAGTACCACCAGAAACGTGGTCCGAATGCCTAAGTCGACCGGACTTGAATTTTTCTTTTTCGTTGGATGGTTTTGTTCGGCTTTCACCTTCGAAAGCATGCAAGGCCTACACTTTCTTTTGGAAAATGCAAAAGTCACTCTTTCGAAGAATCGGATAAATGAAATCAAAGTCCAGGCAGAGACAGATAACGAGACCGATTTTCAAGGCAGAAACCGCATTGACTTCCTGATCTGTACACCACGCTTTTTATCTTAAAATAGATATATTTAGTCTCTCTAATTTTTTAAATACTTATTCTTCTATATTTCTAATATAATTTTAGTATTTTTTTATTTTAATCTTCATTAATATTATAAAAAAATAGTTAATTACTCATAAAAGTAGTACTAGTGATACTAATATTTATAATTGTTTCTGGAAAATAAATGTATGTGAAAATAATTGAAGAATAATATTGATATTTTACTTAGACACTTAATTTTTATTTCTAACTTTAAAGGAATATTTATTTTAAACAGAGAAAGTAAATTAGAAAGTGGTTCTTGCGTATGGATGGCCTTCTTTGATCTCTTTTCTCGGGTTCTATGACAGAATCTGAGCTGAGCTTTGGTTTCTGTGTTAAATCTTTGCAATTTCTCCTCTCCTCTCTCTCTCTCTCTCTCTCTCTCTCCCTCTCCACATCAGAAGCGCTCTATTCATCGTGTATAGATTCTCGCACAGAGTTCAGATTTCAGATTTCAGAGTGTTGCAAAATCTAGTCCGATGGTAACACTCGAGCGTTATCGTCAGTAGATCAGGTATAGATTCTGCTAACCTTGTAGAGGCATTTTAATCTCCTTTTCCGTTTCAGCGATTCATACATGCATGCATTAGCACGGCACCAGGTAATCCAGTGTTCCACTTGTTCGAGCAGTGGACTGAAGTTAGGACTAATTGGTAGCTCAACAGCTGTCTGATACCCGTGTATGTACTGAAACTAACTGCAGTTTGACGTAGGCCATCTCAGCATCCCTCAAACACCAAATGGAGTAGCAGTAACGCCACAAGACATGCAGTGGCAGCAAGTCATAATGGGTGTCCTACACATTAATTTCTGTGAGATAACGTCCCACCGAAAATTTTGACCCGTCATTGTGCTGTGGGCCTAGAGTCCATACCTTCGGATGTTCCAATGAATCGTGTTGTCTTTCTAAATTTTGTAAAATTGTTTATATTTAAGTTTTTTAACTTTTTACAATTTTAGTCACTTTTTTAGTACTTTAGATTAACATCCATCTTGACTCACATGTCACTGCAATATAACCTACCAACAAAAATCACAGTAATATTTTATTAAAATTACACATCTTTTAATATTATAATTTTATGCTAAATAGTAATGTATAATTTTAGATGATTAAGATTTATAAAAATTTCAGACAACTAAAGATTAGCAAAGAAGAATTTTTATTTATCTTTGTACGCTCTTATCCAAGCCTCGATCGTTTGGTCTTTGGAGAGATTGATGTGTCGAACCAGACGACTCAGCTCGAGATCTTTCCGTGACAAAACTCATTGCGATGGTTGAAACGCCCTGTTTTGCATCGCAAATAGTGTACCATGCATGTCCAAGAAACCCCTCCAACAAGGGAAAGACAATTTGGCTCTGTCGACAGCGTTGGAGAGGCAGAGAGACTCAAGGTGCGCTTGTTCTCTAAGATCTGTCACTGTTCACCGTTGCAGCTCAATTTCGTGATGCGTGACCAAACTGGATAAGGTTTCAAAAGTAGGATGTCACTGCTTACTGCCCGGTTGGCAAGTAGTTTTCGGCTAACTATTGAGTCGTCACCACCATTTTGACAAATGACAGCGCGGAACTTGTTAAGGAAACGCCATTTCACCTGGATCTTCTCAAGCGCAGACCCTGTTAAGAAACCCAAACGTTAATCACTTTGTTAACGCTGTTGGCCCATTGGTTTTTCCAGCTCGCGGAGACTTGCGAGACCACATCCATGGTCGTTTTCTGGTGCGCTCATCTGCTGGTCCTTCGTTAGCGCCCGAGATGTGGGCGAGTTTCTAACAAAGCGGGGCGGGGCCCGCTCGCGCGTGACATGGCAAGTTGCAGGGTGCCAGCGTCGGCCAAAGGCTGACTTCCTAATCAACTTCGTGTCATCTCTGTCATCACCTGCCTTTACCTCTCCTCAATCCTCTGTTCTCCCTCCCCTTGATTGGATGACTCGTGTGTCTCTTCTATCTTGGTCTAAATTTTGGGGTCTCTCTCTCTCTTCGTCACGCGATCACGTCTATGAGCTTTCCAGCTTGCTATACTTTCTGGAGTTAGACGGTTTTACCGGTCAGTGCAGTGTGCACCTACGGTGACGGTTCTAACTGATATTTTTAGTAAGTGACGGTTCTAACTGGCATGAGAGAAGCTAGCATATGACTTATAATAAATTTAAAAAGCCATAAGCTATTTTAAGTACAGGATTTATTAGTCACTTTATATCCATAGGGATAATTCTTACTAATATTTTCACACTGTAAAAAGCCCATGAGAGAAGCTAGCATATAGCCCTCTTTAGAATAGCTTATGGTTGATATATAAGTTCAGATAAGACATAAGTTATTCCAAAGGAGGGCTTATGGTGGGATGTGAGGTTAAGCCCCCTCAATTTCTTTATATACCTAGAAGCCTAAAAAATGTGACTTCTCATATTTCTTGGACCCTCCTATCTCCCTTTGTAACAAAATACCTCTAAGGTTCACATTATTTACACGAAAATACCACCAAAACACAAATCTCGTTGCCTTTTTTCTCTCCTCCACCCTACACCCCCTCGTTCCCCATCACGACTAGAGGGCCACGCGCTAGGGTTAGCACCGCCGCTCCCTACTCCCCGCACTACGTGGATCCTCTTCCCACGCCATCGTCCCCCTCTCCCTGCGTCTCCGGTCCTCGACCTCCCTACGCTGATGTTGGCCCTCAACCGCCCTCTCGCAATATGAGCTGCGTGCGTCACATCGAGTTTCCACTGCCAAAAGGCCCTCTCGTTGTGACCTCCCGCCACCGACACACTGTCACCATGAGCTCCCGCTGCGAGCTCCCTCCCAACGGCTAGATCCCTCTGCCAGCCAGCTCCCTTTGCTGACCCACCCTCCCTGCCGGCAGCCAGATCCACTCGCCTAGGTCACTCCCACCACCGTGCAGTGCTCCTTCCCAACAGCCAGCTCTACCCCGACGCTGCCCGACACCACCGAGCCGCCCAAAGGTGTAAATTTTATTCCTTTTTTTTACTTTCCTCATTTAATTCCTGAGATGCATATGAGTTTGCAATAGATTGGTAGTTTGTAAATTTTTGTATATGCAGTGGGTAAACTTTATATATATGTCAATGTGTATGTGAGAATTGTAAGAATTGTTTGTTGTATATGGCAAAGGCAAACATTATTGTTGTGTGAGAATTATAGAAGAATTTTATATATCATGTTGTGTATATTGGGCACAAGGCAAATGGATGAATATTTTACGGCAAAGGCAAAGGAGCACAACTGTATGCAGTGAGAAAATAGATGAATTTGACATAGAGTAGTATATGTTAGACTGTGGAATTTATAGACAAGGCAATTAGCAAAATATCTAGTTCTTGTTATTTTGTTGGCAAGCACACTTGTAAAACTTGTAATATATTTTGATGGTAAGAAAATTTGTAAACTTGTTCGTAGTTGATGTAGTGCTTGAAATTGTCATAATATTGTCGATTTTATTTTTGAATTTGGTTTTCGTGGTAACTTGTGCAAATAAACACCCCAAAATAACGATTATGTCTATTAAACAACAAACAAAAGAGTAAGGATTTTTCAGATTTTACACTCTTCATCACAGACAATAAGTTTACATCTATAAATCTTTTCAAACAGATAATTAGAAATATAACTGGCTTATTCTCGGTGCGGTTTATTTAGAGTTTACATGGACACTTAATTTATGCGAAGTCCAGATGGTTCCAAAGGAGCCTTTCTGGGTTTGCGTTGCGACCAATGGATCAGGTAGACTTGTGGATCTGGGTTCAGATATGGTTCACAGTAGAAACACAGTACACACACTGGCACCAAAATAGTTGCCCTGCGCCTGTTCTATTCCCCTAGCACTCTAGGCTCGTAGCGTATCAATCGTTGGTATGGTTGGTTTGCTAACTCTTGTGAACGATGAGACCAACCAACTTGCAAGAAACTGAGATGTGACTTGCTGATTAGCCTTGTTCGCAAGTTGGTCAGCGTATACCAAGTGAATGGTCAGTTCTTCTATGGGAAAAATATCCAAGAGACATCTCATGTTCACAGTTGTTGGTGCTAGCTGATCTTAGTACGGACACTCTACAGGTATATATATATCCGTCGCCTTGCCATTGTTTGTCCTTTTGCAGTCGTTGGAAAAGTACAGGAAATATTAAAAGCATTATTATGTTGGGATATACTAGTACTGAGCAAAATAATTTATTTAAGCTTAAATCACATTTAAGCTTAAATCACATTTAAGCTTAAATCACATTTACCTTTTTGTCAAGACGAAATGATGATGGTCGTACCGTTGCCAAAACGATATTTGTAACATGCGCAAGCACATAAGCACATAGGTGTTTATCTGATATTTTTTTTAATTAACTGAACAATTCTATTCTTGACGAAATGCGGAGCTCTTGCTTCTTAAGAGATGTCTCGACAAAAACATTCTTAACTACAAGTTATAGTTTGAACAACTGAATACATAAAAAAGAACAAATACATCTTAAAGCAAATTCAGGGCCTCTCTGAAATGTAAGAACTAAAAAAAAAGCAAAAACATGAACAACTTAGTAATCGAGGTGGCATGCCTAGTTGAGTCCTTATGGATTCTAAAATGCGGAAGTTGTTCAATTTTGAAGTTTGGATGTTTTGCAGAATAAACATGTACATGATTTTTGAAGGAGGGAGATAGACACAAAGACAAAGTAAGGTCCATCCTCATCTTCCATAGGTATTTCATAGGAATTTCAGGGTCCGATTCCTTTGTTCCAAGTAGAGATATGAATTAATTTTTCTATATAATAATTTCAATACTACAAAAGATCTTCAATTTTGTTCCCTTGTTATAAATGGGCCTCAACTATCAGAGAAATCAACATTTACTTAACAAATGATCATGCCACTTACAAATTGACATGTTTGGTTCATAATATCTACCAGCACTCCCTCCACTACTTAATAAGTGTGGTTTTTAGATAGGAAAGTCTAATTTTAGTCTCTCAACTATTAACTCGGTTTATTTTACGTCCCTAATTTTAAAACTATTTAATTTGAGTCCTCAACTATCAAAACCATTCAAATTAGGTCTTTACGAGTGATTTTCTATGTGGTTTTGGGTGATATGACAACTACATCATAATTTTTACCAACTCATTCTCCACTGAGCAGTTAGCCCATGCATAGAGACCAAAAATATGAAACCACCTCTTTTCTTTTCCTTTCGCTCTCCTCTGCCCCTAATTTGGCCACTGGGGATAGTGAAAAAAGAAGCCTACCATTGGACGATGAGCTCCACCTCCACATCGACCCCACATTGATAGAACCATGGGCAAGCAGCTAGCGGCTAGATCTATTGCTTGTGGTAGGCAAATGGCTTCGTGATTGTAGGCCCAAGTATGGTAGGGAGGCAACGTCAATTGGGAAGGAGGCGGCAGTGTTTGAGTTTGGTGGAGCGACAACTACGGGCAGGAATGTGTGGAAAGAGAGTGGAAAGGATGAGAAATAGAGATTTTTTTTCTTTTTTCAATGTTTGACATGTGATGCCTCATGCTCAGTGGAGGGTGATATAACAAAACTATTGATTTGGCAACCACATCACCCAAAACCACCCGTAAAATCATCTCGGGGGATTTGATTTAAACTGCTTGGATAGTTGAGAGTGTAAATAAAACAATATTAGAGTTTGGGGTCAAAATTAAACTGTGACAGTAATTGAGAGACCAAAGTATACTTTTCTTTTTAGATATTGACTCATCTCTAGTGATATTTCTTCAAGTTGTATGTTAGTAAAAGATACAAAAATACGATATCATTGACACTTTGGATGACAACTTTCTTGATGTTGTTTCTATTTCTACATCTCTAAATGCCCTTTGCATCAGAACTTTAGTAGAGTGGTGAAGACGTGGGTGCATTACTCCATCTATCAGGATTAAAATCCAGTTTTAAGGTATACGCGAGTGTGTCTCACTAAAAACTTTGTGAGTTTGCTGGTTTATCCTAAAAAGTGCTCTTTGCATATATTGGCAACAATATGCAGTTGCGTTGAATTCTTTGGAATCTGAATACATTATAGGTGTTTCTTTTTTCCTGATGCGAAAACTATACGTGAAAGTACGAAGTCGTCGAAATCAAACTAGCTCCAAGAATTTCTTTTCACTAATTTAACAAAAAAAGGACACCTCGTCTTTCCTTCACGGCTGAGCCCCCTCGTGCACATCCCGTACTTTGGCGGAAAATCTCGTAGACACCGCCGTAAAGGCCGACCATAAGCGAGCGAGCAAAGCCAAGCCGGTGGCCGTCCCAGACGGCAGGGGGCAGCAGACGAGACCACGGCTGCGGCTCCAAGCCACCAACGCGCGCGCAGAACACCCCAACCGTTACGTGCGGCGACCGGGTCAAGTAACGAACTGTCACGTAATCGCCTTCCCCGAACTCGAGCGAGCACCCCCGTGGGTCCCACGTGAGAAGCTGCCCTCACTCCAGAGTCCAAAAGCGACGAGACGCCGACGCCGACGCCGAGCCCCCCATGATTTCTCGGTCCCTCCCCTTCCACACCCACATTTCCCCGTGCCGCTTCTTCGCCTCGCGCCATCCGTCTGCGTGCGCCCATGCCCATGCCCGGCACCTACTGGTACTAATGTCCTCGAGTTTGCGACTGTGCGTCGTACTTGAATGGATATATATTGTATGCGGATGTGGTGTGCAATGCATAACTTCCCGTGTTCAAAAGCACATGCTGACATGCAACGTATAGTCGAACTGAAGATGAGCGGTAATGGCACTGCATTAAAATTATTATGTGACCGGCCTCTCTACGGTGCTGACTTGGTCTTCGCCGGAGTCTCTAAAAAACTACGTTTCACAGAGATCACATTCCCATCCGAGACCGGGAGAGCCGGCTCGGCAGTGACTTGTTTGAAAACGCCAACGAGAAGAAGGCGAAACAGAACAAGCCAATAAAGGGGAGAGGAAAAATCTGAGGATGTGAACAAACACGTAGATGAGCCTCCAATAAGCTGTCATTGTTCTTTACTTATGCTTTGACAAGTATCCAAAATTCTCCTGTGAAGGCGCACTTATTATTGTTACAGTGAAATATCAACAGCTATTGTCGATGGAAAAGAACAAAAATGAATTAATACAACTCTTGCCGCTGCAAAATCATGAAAGAAAAGAGAAAGTGTATACCATGCATGAGCCCCGAGGTATCAAAACCAAAGGAAGATATCAAGAACCTAATCCTGAACAAAGAAAAAACGAAGCACGCGTGTGACTTGCAACGACCTATCTGAAATCTGAACTTGTTTGACCTGGTCGGACAAAGCCATTCATTGGGTCTCGCTGTTGGTGTTGTTGCTGGTCGTGACGTTGTTGTTGCTGGTCGTGACGTTGTTGTTGCTGCTGATGTTATTTGCGTTGCTATTGCCGCCCGCGTGCTGGCCGCCTATGATGGACGTGATGGCCGCGGCAAGCGCCACCGTGAAGTTTGGGTCTGCGGTGATCGCTGCCGCCGCTGCGCTGACGGTGTCCGATAGCTGGCCCGGCAGGCCGATCGGCGGCCTCGGCTGTGCGAACTGCGCGGCGTCCACCGAGTCGGACGACATCTGCAGCCCGGAGAACTTTGACTGGTTGTACAGCATCTGCGGCGGCACTGCGAAGGCCGGGGCCATCCCACCGCCGGGCAACGGAACCTGGAAATGCCCCGGCGCAGGCGGTCGCGTGGCACTGAGCGGCACGGCGTTGGGCGCCCCGGGCGGGGCGTGGGTGAGGTCGAGCGTGACCGTCGGGAACGGTGCGGACGCCGAGATGGTGGCCATGCTGGACGAGCACGGTAGCACGGTGCGCGCCAGGAAGTTGGAGCTCATGAGCCCCGCGCCGTCCGCGCTCGGCATGGAGCCCGAGAGCAGCATGGACGCCGCGGCCGACGTCGTCGACGCCATCGCCATAGCTGCCGGCGGGAGCGGGTGGTTATGCGTGCCCTCGTACGTGGTGATCAGGATGGTCCGGTCCTCGGCGCATCGTTGCACCTGATAGTCAATTGCATCACGTGTAAAAAAAGTTAGACCAATCAAACACCCTCTCCGGTACGGTACTTTACGATGCACAGCTTTGACCAAGAACTGAATTAGTCGTGGCCCAGTTACCTGCTTGCGCACGGGGCAGCCGGTGGCCATGGTGCAGCGGTAGTACGCGCGTGGACAAGGGTTTCCCTTCGCCATCTTCTGACCGTACTTCCTCCACTGGCATCCGTCGGCGATCTACAAGAAAAGTAATTCATGTACTGTGATGTCAGCACCGTTCCATACAATATACAGCAAAGTTAAGATTACAAGTACCAAAACTTGAAATTGGTGAAGAAGTAGCGGCCTTACAATTGGAGCTTCGGATCGCGCGCGAACGGAGACGCGGGCCTTCCTCATGGTGGCCTCCTGCGCTTGCTGATCCTGGCCCTTTGCCGCCGCGCCCAGCTGCTGGCTCACCGCGCGTCCGGGCAACCACCCCGCCGTGGACGGGGCGTCCGGGCTGTCGCCGCGCTCGTGGTCCTTGTTGCCGGTGGACGACGATCGGCGCGGGCTGCCGACCTCCGTGGACGAGTTGGACGGCTCCTCGGCCACCTCTGCGCCGGCACCGGCACCGGTGGGGCCCAGATCGAGGAATTGTCTCGGCACGATGGCACCCTCGCTCTTGCCATCCTAAAAACGGAAAGGAAAATTAATCCAGTTAATTTCTTGATTGAGCTGAACTGAATTCTATTTGGTGTAGTTGGACTGGTAGGCTCGTAGCTAGGTAATACCTCGTGCGTCGGGGGTGGTTGCGGTTGGGCGGGAGGCATCTGGGTCCTTTGCTGCATGAGCGCGACAAGATGCATCTGCAGCGCTTGGTAGCTGCTGGTGACCTGGGTCAACATCCCCCGCAGCCGCTGGTTCTCCTCGTTCATGCGGCCCAACTCCGCTTGCATCGCCGCTAGCTGCAACACGTACACGACACGCGTAAGTATCGACCGTTCCACCGGCCAGATCCACCATGTTCGCCATGGACGGTTGCAGTTGCAGCAACATCAACCGACGAGATCGCGATTAGCTGAGCCCATTAATTAACTATACCTCGTTGGTGTTCCTCCTGTTCTCCTTGTCGGGTAGGGACGCCGCGTCGTCGTCGACCGCCATCGATCGGTCGCTCCTCGTGTTGTTCCCGGGAAGGAGCTGTGCGCACGTACGAAACGCCATGTATAACAACTCCGTAAGAAAACAAGTGCATGCCGGCAAGTCATGCATGGTAAGAACGAGCGAAGAGGCAGTGGCTAACGTTAATGGTGAGGTCCTCCTTCTTGATGGCGAGTCCGGCGCCAGCATAGCGCTTCAGCTCCTCCGCATCGGCGCCGGCCGAGACCCGGCTCTTCTTCATGTTCTTCTTCTCGTCCGAGAAGAAGTCCACCTCGACGGACCTCCGCCCCTTGCCGCCGCCGCCTCCGCCGGCACCGCTGTCGTCCGCCTCCATGCTCCTGTGGAACGGCCCCGGTGATAGCAAGCTCAAGAACCCGAGCGGCCGCGGCGACGCGTCCAGAGCGAGCAGCCCTCCTCCTCCGCCACCCCCGAGGTGGCTCTTGTCCATGCAAATGGAAGGCCTTTCTCAGAGAAGAGCACAGAAGAAAAGAGAGGGAGAGAAGGAAACGTGTTGTAGAGAGGGAGAGAGGGATCCTACAAGAGAGTGGGGGAGTCTGAAGTCTCTCACCGGTGGCACGGGGCGCGTATAAAAAAGGGGCAAGCTGGCTCGGAGCCCCGAGTCTGACATCAGGAGCTGCGTCAGTGCGGGAGCACACGCGGCGAGGTCCCAATGGCCAGAGGGGCGACGACTCTGGCCAGGGCCCAGGAGGACCGGATCGCCCTTTCCGGCGAGTCGGAGACGGACGGCTCCATGTTATTTACGTGCGTGTCTACACTTTTCCTCTTTGGCTTGCAACTTTTCTCCCGGATCAGAATCCCAACTCGTTAAGCAATCCGGAAATTTTATGGGGAAACGAAAGGGACGTGACGTGCCAAAGCCCCGTGCAACACCAACGCAAAGAGACGCGAGCGCTGCGTTTTTCCAGGCTGCAATGGCGACTTCCCCGGTCGGTCCAACAATTTTCAACGTCGCGTTGTACATACCACGGGCCGCCGTTGCTAGCTAGACTAGTACTGCAATTTTTCGCAAACACGGAAAAACTCTTACCTCTTTTTGCAAACATGTGCTACCAGCTAAGTACGGTGCACCCAACTCTACGTGTCGCTTGATCGCCCCGGTCAATCGCTACCACACTGCGAGGTCTCCTTGTTCGTACAATTTGGGGTGCTCTTTGCAATAGAAAAGGAATATTGAGGTCAGCATGTACTGCACGAGGGATGGAGTTTTTCCATGGTCAGAAGGTTCCTTCCATAGATTACTTGCCCCAACAGAAGGAAAAAAAATTGAATAAAGCTAAAGAAAACAAGAGTAGGTCAGGTCTGGATGGGTCAGAAACGAGTTCGGGTTGGTGCACCCCTGAGGCATTGCTGCTGCCTGATTGATCAGCAACAGGGTATCGAGTCCACACAGAAGACTCGGATCTCCCCAGTTTCTTAATAACGTCTCGAGATCTTTATGGCCTGGCTGGGCGACTAGTTAATCTGTTTCTTTTATGGATTTTAATATTGTTTTGCTCCAAGTTCGAGGAAGGTTACGAGGGAGGGGGAGTCAATACGCAGGGACCAGTTCCACCGTTCCACGAAACCTCCGCTCCCGATTGGGCCGGCCCTCTCCACGTGGAGAGACGTCAATGCCCTTGACCCGCTCGGCCCCACCGCCGGGGCCCAACGGATACGCAACTTCTTTTCTCCCTGTTTGACGTCTTTTTCCGATCTAAGCGCTACAGTGCTGCTAGTTGTCCTGTTTCATCATAATAAACATGATGAGTCGAAGCGAAGTCGGGGATAGGCAGGCATTCGGATTTAGGATCTATGTATCTTAGTACCTTACGGAAGAGACCGTGTTGTGGGAACGGTCCAAGATGCGACCGGTACGTGCTGAATTTCTAAACAAGCTTCATCCTTAAAAGTTGGCTCGTGCCTTTTGATTTGATACTCCACAGAATTTGGCATGTGAACTTTGTGCCTTTGTTTTGGGGAAGTACATGCACGCGCGGGAGTGTTGATCGTGCGTAAATTGATCAGGGCCTGCTCCCTGTTGAGCCTCACTAATGGATTGTCTTATTATTTTATTATTATTTTTGTTGTTATTACTCCATCCGTTTTCAAATATAAGACATATTTTGATTAACTAAGATAAAATTTTGACCAAAAGTTACTCTATTAATATGTAATTTGTGTGGTACAAAGTCACAATCATAAATAAGTACTTTTGAATACGAATCTAATGACATCATTTTTATGTCATTAAACCACATATTAATAAAGTAATTGTTTATCAAAATTTTATCTTAACTAAACAAAATATACCTTATATTCTGGGGCAAAGAGAGTATTACATTTTGAGAGAAATCATTTGTCATATCAATGGTATTGATTTCCGTCATCAACTGAATTAGGAAAACTAAATCTCAAACAAAAATAGATAGTTGATAGAGTACTAAAAAAATTCTCCCACTTTTGGAACGGGTGATAATTCTATAGTTTTATACTCTCTTCATCCAAGAATGTAAAGCGTATTTTATTTGATTAAGACAAGATTGTGACCAATAATTACTCTATCAATATATGGCTTATGTGATACAAAATCACAATCATAAGCAAATACTTTTGAATACAAATATAATGACATCAATTTTATGTCACATAAACCATATAATTTCTCCGTCCCAAAATGTAAGGCGTATTTTGTTTGGTTAAGCCAAGGCTTTGACTAAGAATTAATTTATTAATATGTGGTTTATGTGACATAAAATTGATGTCATTAGATTCATATTCAAAAGTACTTATGTATGATTGTGATTTTGTATCACATAAACCACATATTAATAGAATAATTATCGGTCAAAGTCTTGTCTTAACAAAACAAAATATGCCTTACATTCTGAGACAGATGGAGTATTAATAGATTAATTATTGGTCAAAGTCTTGTTTTAACCAAACAAAATAGCATTATATTTAGGGACTGAGCGAGTATTTTTTGTGTGCAAAAAAGAACAATGTGTTGTTGCTGAAATTGAATCTTTTTCCCAATGAAAATTTTGCAGAATTGTTGTTCTTGACATGCCCTTTTTCTGGTCACAACAGTCATAAATATGTGTCTTTAGGATAACGCTAGTGTCCAAGTGAAGAGGACACGTTGGATAATTTACTCCTCCGAAGAGCGCATCTACATTCATTTCATTCACCAGCCTCATTACCCATCCTCATGTCTTTATTCTTCGGACACAGATAAGAACTACCGCTATCGTAGATCCTCCTCGCTTGTAACCACGGGGGTCAAGGACCACACCGACACACGAGGTCATGCCCCCGGACTTTGGCCTCTTCAGCTACCCAACAACCGCACGTCTTGCTCCCTTGGTGCCGCTTGCCTTGATCTCGTTCGATTCTGTGCCAATTTGATCAGGTTGTATGCCATGGAGGAGGACGGGGCGTGAGTCGGCGACGAGGATATTGGTGAACAGGTACATTCAAATTGGCCGACAAAAGTTTTGACATGTTGCACTAGTTCTTTTCAACAGTCGCAAACATCAAATTTCTTTGTTGCATCCTATTGGCTTGTGATATATATTTTTTACTTATTTGACTTGTGTCAACACAACTTTCCGTTGGCACTGTTTCTGAGTCGTTGCACATTTTTCTGTGCCTTTTGTTTTTTTTTGCGGGGTTTCTGTGCCTTTTGTTGTTGCATTGAGCGAGGAATTTGCTACGAGATACGGAGTAAGTTAATGGTTATCACGTCTCACGTTTTATATGAGCTGAAATCTATAATTTTTGTGTGAGATCTGACAGTGGGGGTAGCAAAAGCGCGACAACCAGGTTAATATAACAAAAGCATCAATTGGATGGTATGATTCGATTTCTAATTGTATCTTTTTCTTTCTGGGGCAGTTAGCCGTGAAAAGAAAGCCAGACAATACCAGGAAGAAATCTCATAAAAAACAAAGATGAGGAATAAATACGTTCTTCCCCCGCAAAGGTCTCATCGGTCCCGTCCTCGTGCCGCCGAGGACGTGACCCACTCGCACAGAGAGAAAAGCGCACGCAGCCCGCGACCATGCGGCGACGAGGGCCGGGACCCAGCTCGTATCAGTACGTAGCAGCCACTCCGCCCGCATCTCTGACCGTGCGTCGGCCGCCGGCGCGAGCGTATGCTCCCCTCCGCCCGCGTCACCACCAACCAGCGGGAGAAGTGAACTCGTCCCGTCCGTGGATTCCGGCGCGGCATGAGGCCCCACGCGGCTCGTGTCGATGGTTCTCCTCCCATGTCCCACCGGGCGAGCCAGCGGGGACTAGGGGAGTTGACCGGGGTGGGGCTTGGATTCTCGCCCCGCGATTCGGGTCGGCGCGCGCCCTTTTTACTCGTATCCTGCGGGTGCGGTGCAGTTGGGCGTCGTGGGTATCGGCGACGCCGCGCGGGTCCAATCATTTCCGCGGGAAGCGAGCACGGGGACGGGGGCTGGGCTCCAGTTCCTACGGATTCTGTAGCTTCTAGGGAGTCACGCGGGTAAGGGATGGGCTACTGCATCCAACTGGGCAAGTGTGCAGCTCTAGAGACTAGACCTCGAAATGGGCAACTGGGCAAAGCTGCCCCTCCGTTTTTTTCCTGACCCAGCTGATACGGGAATAGCTGGACGCACATGCATCCACGCTGCTGTGCGGCTTTGAACAGCGGTCGCTCCCTACTTGCCTGTGGAGAATTCAGGAATTGCAACATGCTTAGCTTAGCTCGAGATTGACCGTATCTAACCGACCTAATCCGAAGAGTACGCACAACCAGTAATTCAAGGAGGACATGATCTCGAGTCAACTGTCACATCTGTAGGACGTACATAACTATCAAAGCATCCTGTGAACAGCGTCAACTCGGGATCTGATTTCCGCAAAGAGTGCTGCTCACGGGTAGAACTCCAACCTTGCTCACGAGAGTGCAACGTGAGACGCAGCTTATACAATCAAACGAAACAAGCGATCAAACTCAAACCACGTAATTGTGAACAATTAGTTATTCGTTTCGGATCGAACGTCATGACCGGGCCATTTAAGCTACCGGAGTATTGGTCGACCCTTCTTTTGACTTAACCGGGCTAGACATCAAATGTTCGAGATTCTTCCAAAAATATTATTATTTTATGTTGAAATTGTAAAAATATAGTTGACATCAAAAAATTTACAAAAATAATCTCAACCACCACATGGTATGGTAATTGGTCGTAATCGCCAAACAACTTGTCGATTTGACTGTTGAATCAACCTATCACCACATAGAATGACGATTAAAACTAATCGTCAGACGGCCACCTCCTCCTCCCGCCAACCCAGCTGTAACATCCCCGAATCTATTTCATATCAGTGTGCATCATGGCATGAGCATGAAGCCAAAAATTGAATTGAATTTGAATTAGAATTTTATCTGAAAAAGGGAAAAATCAAAAACAAAAAAAAATCTAAACCCCCTTCTGGATGGGCCCTCTCGGGGCCCATTCTTCTCCCTTCCCCCCGGCCGGGCCTCCCCTCTCCTTCCCCCCCCCCAGCCTAGCCCGCTCGGCCTGCTCCCGCCCCGCCTCTCTTCCTCTCAACTGGGCCGAGCAGCAGAGTTCACCTTCCCGCTCCCGGCTTGCTCCCGCCTGGCCCGCTCGCCCCGTCCTCATCCCTTGCCCCACCTCATCCTCTCCGCCGCCGCCAGCGCGCCGACCACCTCCTGCTTGCCGAGCTGTCGCCGTGGCAAGCGGTCGACGCCCCGCCACCTCCTGCTTCCCCGTCTCGGGCGCCACCCCCTTCCTTTCCCCCCAGGTCCCGACCGCCTCTTTCCCCCCTTCCCCGCCCCTCTCGCTCCCGACCTCCTCCCGTCACCGCCTCCTCCCCGCCGCCCGAGCACCCCCACCTCCGTCGCCGCCATGCCCCTCCGCTCTGCCCCACCCCCAAGCTCTCCCTCCCATCACCGCCTCACCCCCCGGCCGCTCCCCGCCGTCGCCCCGCCCCACCCCGGCCGCCCCCGTCGCCTCCGGCTCCGCCCCGCCTCGCTGCCTCGCTCCCCGCCATCTCCTCCGGAGCTCCCTGTCGCCGCCTCGGTTCCCCGCCGCACCCCCGTCGCTACCCCGCCTACTCGACGACCTGCCTCCGCCCGAGCCACCTCCGCCACCGCTCTGACGCCGCCCCGTCCCCGTCGCCTCCGCCCGCCTAGGCTGCCGCCTTCGCCGCACCGCCCCGCCGCTCCCCGTCGCCTCCCCGGTAAGGCACTAGACCACAGCCCCATTTTGCTGCTCGCCGTCGCCCCCGGGCCTCGCCGTCGGCGGCGCCGCGCCGGGCGAGCCCCTGGTCGTACCGAGCCCACGTGGCTGGATCCCGACCAGGTTTGATTAGGGCATTAATAGCCCATTAATGTGTCGCTAAGACACATTAAATGCTAATCCGACCAATTAAATGCTAATGATTGATCATTAATTGCTAAACTATGATTAATATAGTAATTAATACTAATAATTGCTGTTTAGACATCATTAATGTTAATGATTGGTAATTAACTCTAATCTGGCACATTAATGACAGTAATTAGTGTACTAATTGAATTTGATTTTAACTTTGTGTATGACATGTGGGACCCACCAGTCAAATTTAAATACAAGAATAAAGAAAATAATGGGTTTATGACAAGTGGGCCCCACCTGTCATTGACTCAGTCATCTTTGACCAGAGTTGACCATGGGGCCCACATGTCAGTCTCTAAGGCTAACACAGAGATGAGTAATAAAAATATTTATTATTTAATATTAATTTTATTTACTGAGAAAAATACAAAAAGGGTATTTAAATTGATTAAATCTTAGAAAATTCATAGAAAATCTATTTTTAATCAGAAAAATACAAATAATATATCAAAATATCTAGAAAAATGATATCTATTCAAATATGTCATTTTCATATATGTTTACATGCTAGAAAAAATGTAAATGACTAAAAACTCAAATTAGGGTTTTCCCGATTAGCCGGAAGTCGTCGGATCGCGATATCTCGAGCGTCCGGACTCTGATTAAATTGATTCCACTTGCATTAGTCTTTATTTTGAATCCTCTATGCCATGGCATGCATTTCATATCATGCTGATGTTCATCATTGTGATATTCATTATCACATCTCCTTTTTCCGGTGTTTTCGTTCTTCCCGATAGAGCCGAAAGATCTTGAAGCCTATAATTCCAAGCCGGAACAAGACTTAATAGCCGAACCGCAAGGCAAGGAACCCTTTGAATATTTTGTGATCATCCTACTATTTGCAAGCTATGAATTGTTTCCAAAACCCTATCGCATGCGTTCAACTTATATTTAATGTTAAGTGCTAGCTTTATTCCTTGCATAACTTACTTTGTCGCTCAATCAACACCACCACCCCCCTTCTAACCTATTTAGAGTAGTATAGTTGTTGCTTCTAAGTTACTTATATAGTTAATGATGCTTAGACATGCTTAGTCATGTAGAAGTCGTAATTCCTTAGATGGCAGGCAAAACACAACACTCTGGGTGGGTGAAGTGGTAGGTGGGTGTTCACCGGGAGGTAACTAATGGACTTGATTCATAATGATCGGGTTTAGACAAGAGGCCATGGCTGATAGCATGGTGGGTTGTCTCGTCTTTCCCACAAGGACCGGTTCCCAGTGTCCTTTTGAACCAAGATTAGCGTACGTCTACACGGATGGTATAATGAGCCACCCACGACTGAATAATTTGTCTATGCTTGAGTCATGAGCTGCATAGTTTGCCATCTCCATTTGCTGGGTGAGTGAAAAAGGATGTGATGTGGTACCTCAATATTGGTGTAAGAGTTATACATAGTCCGGGACTGGGGATGTATCACCTGCTACAACTTTTGGGACCGTGTCGGGGTACTGGTCGGACTGGTGTACACGAATTAGCCCATTAGGGCGGCTTATACTTAAGTCAAAAACACTGTAAAGGTCGTGTTCAATTACACTCTGCTAACACACCTCGCAAAGTGTGTCTTTGGCCTAGCATTAAGAGTCAATTGATACGTGTAGGTAAAGATGTACAGCCCTGCAGGATTTGAACTATTCGAATAGCCGTGTCCGCGGTTATGGACAACTTGATAAGAATCCGCATGGAATTAGACAACTATAACATTTCTCTAAAACATGCCAACTCTAAGATTGAGGTGTTAGCGATTGCTTCCTCTCTAGTGGTTGAGAAAGAATCGAGGGTTTAAGTGTTCGGTGGTCTACAATAGATTTTTGTATGAAGATTCGACTCATCTCCTTTACAAGCAATCCAGTAGTCGATTTCATTCTACTTAAAAAGTATTATCAAATGAATAATCAGTTTTCTGCAAAATAGTCCACAATTATCCCCCTTATTGAAACATGTTGCATCTATTACTATTTTCCCTTGTAAGTCTTGCGGAGTACAATTTTTGTACTCACCTTGCAGTTATTGATAATTTTGTGCAGAGAAAATCATCCCCTCAACGGATGGTTTCTATATAGAGATAGACGCCCACGACGACTAGTCGCTGGGAATCCCAGGCAGTGGTCTTGCCCAGGGTTCAGCAGCTTGGTTTGTTTTGCTGCCATCTTTTGGCTCTACCTTTTGGCTTACTAGCCATGTTTAATCTTCCGCTGTGTAATCAACTCTTTGTGTGAATTATGTTGTTAAGTTTTAAAGAACAACTAGTATTATTGCAGTTTCAGTCGTAGAGTTGATGTTGTGATACTTGTTTGTTCTCACCTGCCTCATGTGCCTTGCGTGTATGTTATTGAAGCACATGGTGCGGGTAGGGTTTCAGAGTCTATATCATAGAATTGTTAAGTTTAATTACCCCTGTGAAGTGACTTTTTCACTGGGAATTTGGAACTATATCATCTTACTCCAGCCAGCATTCATTTGCCGGGACGAGTTTGGAATTGATGTTTCGGCTCAGTGAGAAAATAGTGAGGAGACCATATCACCCTACTTAATCTGTGCATTAGTTTACTGGAGCAAGTTCGGGGTTGACGTCTCGGACTATTCAAAGCCATATCACTCCACTTCTCTTGAAATTAATACCCAAGGGTTGAGGTCGGGGTTGACGTTTCGACTTAGCAGATGATTTCACTTAAGACTATCTGTTATGAATTTTGGGTCCCGACACCAGCCCAACCGACAAACATGTGGCGTTAATGCATTATTACCATACCGTCTGGCGATTAAGGCCAGACTATATAAGTGCCCGCGCGCTATCCGTCGAGCGGAGGCAGGAAGTTTAGGGGCAATAAGATGCTACCATCACTCCATCTAGCAATAAATGGATATCGCCATGCCATCTGGCAATAAGAACGTATCACCATAATAGATGATGATTACATGTTGAATCACCAAACGGAATTGACGATACCATATGCCACATAGACTACTCGCCACTCCGTGTCACAGTTGAGGCTATTTTGCAAATTTTTGGATCTTAATAATATTTTTAAAATCTTTGAATAAAAAACAATATTAAAAAATCTCTCAAATGTTCAATGGCGTCCGAAACGGAGCAAATGGCGACTGTGGAGCTGGCAAATGCTGTTTCAATACGCCACTTAAAAAAATGTTGTTTCAATATGAACTCATAGAGCTATATATTCTGTCTGTCTGTAAATTTAGGTCACCATGTGATTTGTGTGGCAATTAATTTTTTGAAAATTTTGAACATTAGTTAAAGTAAAAGTATATACACTTGTAAGCCTATCTAGAGATTAGCTGTCATAATGATGCCATGGGGGATGGAAAAGTCAGTGTAAACAACCAGTCGCCTGTTGACAAAATATTTCCACGTATGTCACCACAACCACGTGGCGATGACCCAGATTATTACTCCTATCAACTACCGATTACTCTACTATAACTATATACGAGACTACTTGTGTACAGCTGGATTAACGCTACTGTCGACCCAGATTTCTATGTCCTCCAACGACTTGTACGAGAGGCGACGAAGCATGTTGTGTGTGCTATCATGTTCGTCCACGACTAATCCTACAGTCTCGCATGAGTCCCCTCACAAATACCATTACTTCCTCCATCGAAGAAATCTAAACAAAATCAACGCTGTATTTCGAGAAAAATTGTTGGAAGAAGCTAGCTTTCGGTAGCCTCTGCCCGGCATACGTAGATTAAATTCTAGGATTATTAAGCATTAACAACGAGTTAGTCTTTTTTTAACTTCTAGAATGGTATATTGCCGTTGTTTTAACAAATTACACTATTTGCCTCTCAAAAAATTGTGACTATACAAGTAGGGTTTTAAAGTGTTAGGTAGAATTCTAGAGTCCACGTGTAAGTGGAAGGCCATAATGAGTGCCGGAATAAGATCACGTGATGCAACAAAGTACACATGTGTGGGCCTTTGTAGAGTTCCGATCATGGTGTGAGGCAGCCCTTTGTTTTGTGCTTGGAAGGCCTAGTGCATCTATGATGGATGTTGCTGTTAGAAATATGCCCTAATGGTAATCATAGGGATGATCATATTTCATTTTATTCATGATTTATTAAATGTTTCTTGAATAATATCATTTGTATTGATTGGTAAGTATGTGGCTTGTTTGTAGAACTCCGTACTAACCTTGAATGATTATTCTAAATTGGTCCCTAGTCGGAACTCATGTGAGGACACATATGAATAATAGACTAACATATGTATTGGTTGATGATCATGTTTCACGGGTCATGGACATAGATATGTCGAACCAATTGTATGAGCACATGTTAGGGAACATGGGGTTGGACAGACCCAACGTAAGACACAATGTGTGTGCTATGTCCTTTGACGTGAGATTGTCGTATGTGCTTGATATGTGTAAATGACTTACTTGGGGTTGCCGAACGCTACTTCGTAATTGGGTATTCATAAAGGTTGCCTTCTTATTTGTCATGAAGTATGATGTGAGTCATGGTCAATCGAGATGGGATTTGTCCCTCTCTGTGATGAGAGAGATATCTCAGAGCCCCTCGAGTGATCGGATCCAGAAATGCATGGCCGTGCTACTTAAGGTTAAAGAGTTAACCTAGTAAATGATTCCGAGACACATGATCGAGAAAGAGCTGTCAAGCTTGAGTTTGAGCTTGACAAATATCGTGAGGCAAAGGGAGTTGCATACATAACATTGTGATGGTTCATCCGATGCGATCTTTATGTACGTTTAGGAGTTGGCACATCCTGCTAGGGGCCGCTACCAGTTAGTGACCGAGTAGGAGTACTTGATTCATGTCTAAACGTGCGTGAACCTATAGGGTCGCGCACTTAAGGGACAGAAGCCTAATTCCCATTAGAATCCGAATTAGACTAGGCATTGAGTCCTAATGGTCTCTAACGTAGAAGCCTATTATGAAGACGTCTATATAAAGAAGGGGGACGGACGTGTTAGAGTTAAACCAATTTAGAGTTCCCGAAACTCTAGCCGTCATCCCTCCCACGCCTAAAGTTGTCCGCTCAGATCTAGCTCACCAACGACTTCTACCAGCACTGCTATGTATAGTGGCAATGTCACTGGGTGCCACTTCACGACTCGATATGGTCGTCTGCACTGAGAAGGGCATGGCCTCCATGAAGGCCGTACCCACCCTGACTACGTCCATTGTGTGCAACGCTAACCTCAAAGTCACGGCGCTTGCCACATACTTGATGAAGTTCCCCAGCTGCAACACCAGCACTTCGATGTCTATGTTTACCCCAGCTGCAGCGCTGAGCTCTCCCCCAACTGTCCCCGACGTCTACACAGAGCTCACTGCCCCCTTGGTGCTCCACGTCGACCACGATGTCATCGCCATCGACCTCATCACATCGATGCCCACCACCTGTTCGACATTTGGCCCTACTCTTGACGCTAGTGACATCTTGGTTCCAGCGTATCCCGGCTCATGGAGGACGCGTTCTCAACTGCTCCAACACCTACAACAGCCTCGACCATCTAGCGGCTGAAGTTTTTTATCGTCCGCGAGCTTCACTTTTCGATGCCCACAAGGTGTTCGACCATAGGCTCCGACGACAACATCGACACGCTAACACCCACCTACATGCCAGATGTGATTCCAAATATCAAGCACAAAGGGCAAATGCTCAGACCATCGTCATGTCCTTGTTTCATCTACCATCTTATCAGCTTGCATTTGAGACCATCATGGCCACCTCCGAGCATGACAGTTTCACGGGTGGTGGTGACGAGCAGCAGCCGGCTCCTTGCATTGGCCAGCCTGGTGGAGGTACTGGAGTGAAGTAATGTTGACATTAGCAAAGGGATGCATGGGTAGCATAACTGAAGCACGAGGAATGTGGCCATGTGAGGATGATCTTGCATATCTGATTTTAAGGCTAGATGAATTCCATATGATATCATTGCTGCTTCTATCAAGGATATGCTTCTGAATAGTGAAAGATCATTTTGTAGAATTAGGCTGCGGCCAACACCTTGGCAAGTGTTTTGTTGTTGTCAAAGTGGAGTACAACATATAAAATTTATGGAGCATCTCTAGAATACTACTTGTCTTGCATTGCCAACTTGAATCTGTCTTGAGAGTGTACCATCACTTGGGTTGCAGTGTGCAACATATGATGTGATTCAAGGCTGGACTTATGGAGCTCAAGATAGGAGTTGCAGGAGGCTTACTCGTGATAATTGCATTCAAGACTGAGAAAACACCAGCAATGAGCTGGCAAAGTGTGCCATTGTTCAGCAAAGTGTGCCGTTGTTCAGCTTAATGTTCTTGCTGCTACTCAATAGATGGTGGAAACCTTGCAAGGTACCTATGCACTTCTCGTGATAGTGCTATCCATTATCAAGTGAGCTCACTGAAACATGAGATAATTGTAGTGTTCATTATTGCTACTGGAATAGCAAAACTGCGAGAAACCATGGGGTTTATTAAGATATCAATGCATCAGCAATCCTTGAAGAATTGAATAGTTTAAGGGGAGTGGAAGTTTTCCCAGAATGTGTACCTAGTTGGACTTTTGGAAGGAAGTGGTCCTGATTCTATTATATTCTAGTCCTCTGTTTGTTGCATGGTATTACCATCAATTGATGAGATTATGAAGTTGCAGCCGGCTAGAATCAACCGTGAACTAAGGATGCGGCAGGAGCTAGCAATAAGACATGCAGTGAAGAGGGTATTGATCTCAAGCTATATGAAGAATGTATTGCTGGACATGTTATCATGCCGAGAGACAGGTTTCCCCTCACTATTTCTATTCTCACTTCTCAATCAAGTTATGCCATGGTGTTGGTGGAGACGAATTATTTATGGTTTAGTTTCACGAGGGACAAGCTGATCAGTGGAAAATATTTACAATGTTGTTCAAGGGCAAGCGAAGTAACGTACAACGCTTGAATTGTCCCCTACTCATTTGTGTTCATCTATCTGAACGATTCGAATGGGAAATTACATGGTCACTCTCAAACTGCATCGATGGCAGCCGCAAACATATTCTAATGTTGGTGGGTTATTAATCACACTGTTGATGAAGTTGTAGGGGTTTGGTGTGTGTGTCGTGACAATGGACTGAGATGAGTCACCAATGCTCTTGTTGTGTGCATGCTAGATCTGGTTGGGAGCATGGGGATAACATGGAGTTCTCTTTAGTCTGGTACGCTTAGGCTATAATGATCCATGGTCACAACAAGTACATACATAGCAGGGGCTATAATTCTCTGGATACATGACAAGCTGTTCTTTAGAGGGTTTTGTGGCTACCGTGGGATCCTGGTGGCTTTGCAGTTGCTTTCGAAGGTGAGCTTGCTCCTTACAAGACTGCCAGATGCTGGATCCTGGTGGTTCTACGTAGCGTCGGCTTGGGGGCAAGCCGAATTTTAAGGAGGGAGGAATGTCAGAGGGCCACGGGCTGCTGCACTTGGGCTTCGCCCAGCTCACATGCTGCGGCAGAATGCACTAATACAGAGCAAGGTAACAGAGAGAGGATTCGGTTGGATCATAAAACAAGGCACAGCTTCTTCCCCCTGGCTCCCTTCTATCCCACCTCCGGTTCTCTCTGTCGAATCTCATTCTTGTTGCTCTGAACCAGATCTTGTATCTAGTGATTGATTAGTGTATTTGGTTGTTAACACATCGCCCATCGAGACGCCACCTGCTGATTGGTGGACCTGGTCTTCATGTAGTCACCTGAACGTGACTTCCTTCCTGCCGCTATAGTCTCGCGTCGCCTCCCAGGCCCAGCGCGTATGTACGTGTCCCCCATTAATCAAGTAATCAATGGACCTAATTAGACTAAGCTAACAATCTAGGTTAGCAGATAACATAGACAAAACACCTATCCCTTTCCGCTGTCGAGATAAGAAACGGGCTAAACATCTACTAGCATTCTAGTCAGCCAGAGAATAACTAGAAGGCACGTAACTTACTTGATTTTAGCTAGCTCGTGAGATAATCCTAGCTAGATCTTTTCGGTCTTCTTTGACTTGCAGTACACAGCCAAAAGGAAATTAAGTCTTAATGCTCTTATCATGTAGGGAAACTCGAGCGGTAGAAGACGTGCATCGATATGAAGGATACGCTGCAAATTAACATTAGCTGAGCTATCACATGATGTGATGGAGCGTCCAGTGATATGCCGTGTGAACTCTGGGCGTGCAACGGTGGATACTCCCCCGCGACGACGCGACGCCCCCGCACGTCTTCCACAGCTGATTTCTTGGACCGGCGCTTTTTTGACACAGTGGATTGAACTCGCGTAGACCAGGGAAGTACCGTTTCTACTCAACAACCCCTCTCTCTCTCCGTCTCTACTCAACAACCTCTCTCTCTCTCTCTCTCTCCCCCTCTCTCTCTCTCTCTCTCTCCCCCCGTCTCTACTCAACAACCTCTCTCTCTCTCTCTCTCTCTCTCTCTCACCATGCTCATCACTCCTACAGAAATTAATTATTAGATGCACCTAATTGGAGAAATTTTATAACGGTGTTCAGGATTTCAATTGTTTGTAGCACTCAATTCACATTACTACTTTAGTCTTTACTTT
The DNA here is from genome assembly GCA_019208055.1 of Stipa capillata. Classification (NCBI taxonomy): domain Eukaryota; kingdom Viridiplantae; phylum Streptophyta; class Magnoliopsida; order Poales; family Poaceae; genus Stipa; species Stipa capillata. The sequence goes on from JAGXJF010004390.1 coordinate 319,006, forward strand.
TTTCAGGGTACCATGAATCCTCTTCTCTTCTGTTCTTTTCCATTCTTTTTTGCAAGGAAAGGCTAAGGCGAGTTCAAGGAGCTCCAAAAGTACCCAGATCTCTTTCGGTTCTGTTTCGAGCCAACAGAAAAGTTGTTCTCAGAAAAGGAATCCGTACCAGACTCTTCGAAGTGTTTTCTGTTGTGGCACTTTATCCTCCCCAAAAGCAAAAAAAGAAAACAAAAAGGAGCATCTTCTATTTGACCAATACAAGTTTGCATGCGCGGATGCGCCGACGCCAGTATTTCGCGTCTACTACTAAACCTCGATTGCATGTTGTCTGAAAATACGAAAACAGTAGATAAGAGCTTACATTTCTTTTAAGACTAGATGTGAATGGGAAATTAGGGAAATATCTACTTGAACGAGAAGATTTGGTAGGGATGATGGAAGACAAGAGGTTGAAGAGCGGAGACGGCATTGACTGAGATATCATTATCTGTGTGAATGTATGATGAGAGAGAAGAGAGAAGAGAGAGAGCCTCTATGACCACGTGGGCGCGAGAGATGCCAGCCAATCCATCGATCAGCAGTCGTCACCAAACGACAAGCAGGCGAGGAATACTGGAGAGGAAGATAGAATCGATCGTGTCCAGTTCTGCACGTATCGGCGTCGATTATTATAACTATTTTGCCTTTAAAGGCGTGATCGCGATGTCGACGATTGTTTGAGGATGGAGAAGGTTCCAAAAATATATAATCGCGTGCTAATTCAGACTAAGTAGATGCTACTAGTCTTTGTTTCCTAGAAAAGGCGAGCAGCTTTGGACTTTATTTGTAATGCAGCTGTAGCGGACCAACTCCCTGCATTCTGTTGTAAGACTTCAGCACATATCAGCATCTTTATTCAGACTCGGGCAAAACTGTTTTGCTGGGAGCATATCAATATGGAGCACAGATGTTGGAGATCTAGGTAGAAATGGCGTACCAGTGAAGCCGCTGAAGGCACGTCCACGGCCATGAATGCTCTGACTTCACTCGGAATGTACTACGCGATTTCAGACAAGATGCGCGAAGAAAGTTGGCCAAGTGTTACAGATTTACAGTAACAGAACTTTGGTTCTATTTGCTAATAATGGCTTGAATCTTTGCCACAGACAGAGAAATTAACAACACGCATTTGGAAGAGACTAAACAGCCAATATTTTCTTACACCCGGCGGCAAATTTTAATTAAAGAAAAACTCTATAAAAACCAAGATGAAAACTCGTTGAAAGACAAGGTATCACCGACCGACTTGGCCAACAACATAGATTCAACACACACCTCTAAGAAGGCACATCTATCAAGACTGCTCATAAATATCAACGCTATCACTCATCGCTTCCGATCCGGCAACTCCGACTTCCCTGCAGACGGCCACCAACGCACTGATCATCGCAATAGTCGTACAAAGTCCACACCGACCCCGCCAAACAATCGCCAACGTGTCTAAGACAAGACAGTTTCGATTTTGATAACAAGACTTGGAGGAGAAAGTTGCAAGTCTTGTACCGATAAAGCCCACCGCAACAGCTGGAGAGAGCCGCCCACCGAACCCACTGTTCACGAGTCGTCGTCGCCACTGTGTTGTCCTGCGACATTATAGCTCCAATTTTACCATGTCACAGAGAAAACCGTGCGCAGAAAAACTCAACTAACACACCAGACAGTCGACGACGAAGGCCGAGACCCAGCTCTGCTTGCTTCCATCGTCGTTGCCACGTGAATTGCAACACCAAAGGATCCGAGTCCCTCAGCTGTAGCCAACTCCAAGATAATGCCTCCAAGGAGGGATACGACAAAGAAATGTCGTCATCATCCAATCTAGAAAGACCCAAATTTGAGGTTTCCCTCGAAGCCTAGACCCCGGAAGAGAAGAAGAGCGTAACACCCGGCGATGCCTCCGAGGAGGTAAACAGCTCTGCGGACATCCTTGCCACCGGTTCCAACCAAGGCCGGAGTAGGACTTTCATCTAGAATTGTCTTGATCTCTTCCTGTCCGCATTAGTCAGCCTTATCCACAACCCGTAACCCCCTCCGCAGATAACAGCCCACAGCAGAGGAGGGGCAGTGGCGATGCTCCTGTTGTATGGTTTGGGTTGCCGCCCGGGTAATTCGGGCCGAGCGACATTGGGGCCTTCTTTTCCTGGTCGGTTAATTTGGTGCAATTTGGTGTTTTTCAGAACAGCCAATATTGTGCAGTAACATTTTTGCATTGTTGGCTAAACAGCCTAACAACAACAGAAGTACCAATCCGCTGATCAATTTCCACCATTGCTTCCTGGAAATTATCATCTGATATGTCAGATATTTGTTTCCGAAAATATACAAACTGAAAGGTCCTCTTGGATACAGTGATTCAGCAATCAGTGAGGTTCCAATATCAGCAATTGCTGCGCAACCTTCAACGCGTAGTCCTACAGGTCAAATCGCTAAATGCATTGTCCTTTGCAAGAGATATAAATCGGTAAGTGCTGCAATAACCATATCCCTTATGGGAGGCATGTCTGCCAGTTCTGAACTCTTGATCACCAACCTTGAGCTCTGGAATGTCAAACCACAACATGTAAAATCATTACATCTATCAATCGCAATTTGAACTAACAAATGTGGCACACCCTGACATTGACAATCATGTCCAGGACTTACCTGCCAATAGCCTTCAATTTAAGTGATGTTTCTGTGTAGTATGGAGCCTGACTCGTACATTTTTGGCGCCGGATAGAAGCAGATTGATATTGATATTGATATTGATCATGATTCATACCACAAAACCAACACATATAATGTTAAGTAACACATGCACCATCATACCTACTCTGTGCTGCGGAAAATGTTTTACAAAACATAAACACTGCGACAGTTGGGAGCTTGTTAGGATGTTCGAACACCACCATTAAACTATTCATCACGCATATTTCCCTGCTTAACAGCCTACACTTCGAACAACACCGACCCCTCCCATAAAAACCCAACGAACCCCTGTAATCAACCTCCACACAGGACCTGCCGCAACGAAATCTTCAACATGGGCATGGCTACCACAGCTGCCGTGACGGCGGCCGTGCCGCACAAGCTCCGGCAGCCGTGCAGGCCGAGGCACGCGCAGCTGTGCGCCTCCAAGAACCGGCCGAAGCCGCCGATGGTGATCGCGCACGAGTGCCCCAGCGCGATGCGCGCCCACGTCCTGGAGGTCCCCGCCGGGCGCGACGTCCTGTCGTGCGTCACGGCGTTCGCGCGGCGCGGGCGGTGCGGCGCGCTGGTGCTGGGCGCGGCTGGGCACGTCGCGGACGTCGTGCTCAGGGAGCCGGCGCTGGTGCTTCGGGGCACGATGGAGATCCTCAGCCTGGCCGGGTGCTTCTTCCCATCAGCCTCGGCGGCGGCGGCGGGCGTCGCGGTGTTCCTGGCCGGGCCGCGGGGCAGCGTGCTGGGCGGCGGCGTCGCGGTGGGAGGACTGGTGGCCGCCGGGCCGGTGGTGGTGATGGTGGCCACATTTGTCGCGGCGGCGTTCGACCGGTTGCCGCTGGTGAAGGGGGGTGAATCCACGAAGGAAGACGGGTGCGACGTCTACGGCGTTGCCGGACACCGGCGGTGCGGTGGCCAGCCGCTGCAGCAGCAGTGCGGGTGGGCGCCGCTGTGCCGGAAGCTGGGCGCGAAGAGCTGAACGGTGTCCGACGATATGGCTCCAGAGAATGTGGCCGGTTTAAAGACTATTTGGGCCGACGTTGTGTGGGTTTGCAAGCAGGCCCGGATGGAGTTTTAGTTCCAAACTTTGAAGAGTACCGTGTTTTTTCTTCGTCTTCTTCAAAACATGATCTCACGAAGTTCTTTGACTGCAAGGCAACAGTTCGGAAACTTATTGAGATGAATGAATTTTAATTGAAGCATGCAGGTTGATGGGAGATTCGGGTAGCCTTAGGTTTAGATCAAACTCACACATGTCAAAGAGAAGTGCTACATTGCGCAAGTCATCGTAAGATCATACCTTCGTCCCTGAAGAAATGGTGAAGATCACCAGGCGTCGCTGGTGTTTTCCTCTTTCTTTGTTTTTTTTGATACATTACTGAGTGCATGTATGTTTTCTGTAGCTGCATGTCGGAATGCAGAGCTTCTTGGTGCAGAGGAATGCATTCCGACATGCAGCTACAGAAAACATACATGCACTCAGTAAGTTATCTATCAGCGACCACCTAGCTCGGGAGGCGGCGGCGGCGGCCACGGCGGGATTGTTGCAGGTCGGCACGGCTGCGGAGTGAGAGGAACAGTATATACAGGACGTAGTCCACTACTGTGGTCAACCGATCGGCTTCATCTTCCCGCCGCTTCACCTCCCTAATCACTGCCTCGAAACTTGGAATTGCTACGTGACAGATTCAGTCCGGAATTCACCAAACAACTCTAAAAGCAGGCGTTTGACACTACAACTATCAAAACTGATACACGTTCAAGTTTCGCTGATATGACATATGTGTCCATGGTAACAAGTTCAGTGCCACAACTCACAAGGTTGTACAGAAAAGAAAGCTACATATATACACCTGCAGAATCTACACAGACACACGCTAGCAGCCAAAGCCCAAAGGCTTCTTACTGAGTTCACTGAACATATCAGTTTTGGGACGAAACAGCAACATCACATGCAGAAGAGAATACCATGTAGATACAACTCCCATGTCAGGACTCTTGCAAAGGCACCTATGGCAGGCATGCGCCCTACTAGAGCTCACACGGCCAGGGGTCCTCAGCCCCTCCTGCGCTTGCTCGTCCTCTCCATCTGCCGGAAGATGTACGTCAGCACCTCTTTCAGCGTCGCCTTCCGGCCTTTCCTGAAGTTCCACAGCTCCGGCACCACGTACCTTCAGCTGGGATTGTACTCGTTTACTTCGCTCAGAGCAGTCTTAACTGCATTGCACACGTCGTCACCATACTCAAGCCACAAGTTCCGCAGTCTTGGGTCATCGTCATTTACAACTGTTGGGGGAAGGGTCCCCGCGCTACCCGAACTGACGGGCTTCCCCCTGGCAACGTCAAGACCTCCTCCCTGCGTCGACCCAGTTCAGCGGGCGTCAAGGCTGAGCTCCGTCCCGGCGAATGTCAGGGCCGCACCCCGTCCCGACGGACATCAGGGCCTTGCCCCGTCCCGGCGGACGTCAGGGCCGCGCCCCGTCCCGGCGGACGTCAAGGCCTTGCCCCGTCCCGGCGGACGTCAGGGCCGCGCCCCGTCCCGACGGACGTCGAGGTTGCGCTTCGCCCCGTCGTCAAGGAAAACATGTCGTCATAGTAGCGAGTATTAGGATATTAAAGTATTAGAGTATTTGAATATTCCATAAAGATTCCTGTAAAAAGACCAAAATGCCCCTGATGGCGTGTTATTGCCCGGAGGGCATAATTGTAATCTCGCATACTCCTTTCTCAAAACCTATAAATACCCCCCAGGGAGTAGAGAGAGGGGGATCCCACTTTCATTTCCCCCATTTGTAACCTCTCAATTCATGCCCTAACACGAGTACCGTTTTGTGTCGTCGACTGTCTCGCGCGTGTTGGCTCTCGCTCGTTTGTCCCCCGCACGCCCGGCGGTCGTTGTAGCCGACCGGGGGTGCCACAAATCTACTGTCTAGGCTCGTACCTACGACAGTTGGCGCCGACCGTGGGGACTCGGGCAAGAAGTCATGTCAATTAGGATGACGTCGAGGAGAAGCTCGAGAACGACATCAGCAACAGCGATGCACGCAGCCTCACCACAGGCACGGCTGACAGTAGGGGCTTGTCATTGTCATCGCCCTCGGCGATGCTCGTCGCTGACATCACGAAGGAGCTTAGTGGTGCCCGCGTCAACGACCCGTCGGCCGCTAACCTCCGAGCCGACTACTCATCAACCGACGTCTGCGCTGTTGGACTCCCCGCGGCTGCGATCGACGTGGTAAACTCTGAAGCACGCGTCGAAACGGAGCGACACCAGGGGCTTGACATTGACATCGCCATCGTCCACCGTGCACCTCTGCCGCGCTCGTCCGCCGCATGCCTCAGCCGTGCCGCACGCATCCGCCGCGCGCGCCCGCCGCGACAAGGTCTTCCGCCGCGCCGCGCTCGTCCGCCGCGCTCATCTGCCGTATGCGTCCGCCGTGCCGCGCACATCCGCCGCACGCCTCAGCCGTGCCGCGCTCGCCCGCCGCGACAAGGTCTTCCGCCGCGCGCGCCCGCCGCGACAAGGTCTTCCGCCGCGCGCGCCCGCCGCGACAAGGTCTTCCGCCGTGCCGCGCTCGTCCGCCGCGCTCATCTGCCGTATGCGTCCGCCGTGCCGCGCACATCCGCCGCACGCCTCAGCCGTGCTGCGCTCGTCCGCCGCACACGTCCACCGTGCCGCGCGCGTCCGTCACACTCATCCGCCGCGACAAGGTCTTCCGCCGCGCGCGCCCGTCGCGACAAGGTCTTCCGCCGCGCGTGTCCGTCGTGCTGCGCTCGTCCGTCGCGCTCATCCGCCGCACGCGTCCACCGCGCTGCGGTCTTCCGCCGTGTTCGTCCGCCACACGCGTCCGCCGCGCCGCACTCGTCATCAACGTCGCCCTCGTCCGCGCTCTCGGGCTTGGCGTCCGCGGCGCCCGCCCTCGGCGGCAGCAGGGGCTCGTCGTTGACGTCGCTATCACACGCGCTCTTGGACTTGGCGGCTTCCGTGCCCGTCCTCGACGACATCAGGGGCTCGTCAACATGGCATCAAGCCCCCCCCGTGACAGGGTTCAATCATCTCCGTCCGGGGTAGTGTCCCTTCCCTCCGGGGTCGCGCGACGAAAGCTCCCCGCGATGTCGAGCCCCCTCCGTCCGGGATAGAGTGTCCCTTCCCTCCGGGGTCGCGCGACGAAAGCTCCCCGCGATGTCGAGCCCCCTCCATCCGGGATAGTGTCCCTTCCCTCCGGGGTCGCGCGACGATAAGCTCCCCGCGATGTCGAGCCCCCTCCGTCCGGGATAGAGTGTCCCTTCCCTCCGGGGTCGCACGACGAAAGCTCCCCGCGATGTCGAGCCCCCTCCGTCCGGGATAGAGTGTCCCTTCCCTCCGGGGTCGCGCGACGATAAGCTCCCCGCGACGTCCGAGCCATCTCCGTCCGGGATAGAGTGTCCCTTCCCTCCGGGGTCGCGCGACGATAAGCTCCCCGCGATGTCGAGCCCCCTCCGTCCGGGATAGAGTGTGCCTTCCCTCCGGGGTCGCGCGACGATAAGCTCCCCGCGATGTCGAGCCCCCTCCGTCCGGGATAGAGTGTCCCTTCCCTCCGGGGTCGCGCGACGAAAGCTCCCCGCGATGTCGAGCCCCCTCCGTCCGGGATAGTGTCCCTTCCCTCCGAGGTCGCGCGACGATAAGCTCCCCGCGATGTCGAGCCCCCTCCGTCCGGGATAGAGTGTCCCTTCCCTCCGGGGTCGCGCGACGAAAGCTCCCCGCGATGTCGAGCCATCTCCGTCCGGGATAGAGTGTCCCTTCCCTCCGGGGTCGCGCGACGATAAGCTCCCCGCGACGTCCGAGCCATCTCCGTCCGGGATAGAGTGTCCCTTCCCTCTGGGGTCGTGCGACGGTAAGCTCCCCGCGATGTCGAGCCACCTCCGTCCGGGATAGAGTGTCCCTTCCCTCCGGGGTCGTGCGACGGCAAGCTCCCCGCGATGTCGAGCCACCTCCGTCCAGGATAGAGTGTCCCTTCCCCCCGGGGTCGTGCGACAGCAAGCTCCCCGCGATGTCGATCCGGAAGTCGTGCAACGGTGAAACATCAATGCCCTCCTTGCTACGCCATCAGGCCTTGAAAGTTTGTGGCTGCGGAAGGCCACAAGCGCTCTCAGCCATGTCCTCGAGCGCTAGGTTTTTCCGTTGGGAGGCAGGGTACTGCACACCTCGCAACACACTATCTCCTCCGACACGATGGCCTAATAATCCCACCGGAGCACGCCGCGTCAAAATTCACGTAAAAAGGGCACACACCTTGCAGGCGACACCACAGACGTCTCGGCAAGCTACCGCAGCACGCTCCAACACCATCCGCGGGCAAAGTACCACATGCGCCTCAACGCCCTCCCCGGGCACGGTCCGTGTGTGCCTCGACACCTTCCGCGCTCGGCACCACCTGGACAAGGGGCTCCCCCAGAAACAAAGCCAAACCGCCAGGCGTCATCACTCTGCTCGACCTCGACATGCCTTGCACGGTGTCAACACGCCTCGCGCAGCGTTGACACTCTGCCCAGCGTCGGCGTCTTCCGTCCGGCATAGACACGCTCCTCGGCGCCGACACACTTCGCCGTCACGAACATGCTCCGCCGAAGTCGACATGTTCCTCAGCATTGACATGCTCCGCCGACGCAGATGGGAGCTGAGGTTCTCTCCTAAGGACGAAGAGCTGCGATATGACCCGTCAACCGGGGCGACGTGCGCTATTGTCCCGTCTCAGGCGACGTCTCCGTCGCCGTGTCGGGACAACCTTCACTCCGACGCGGGGTAGAGCACGCTCTGCACGGCGTAGAGTATCCCCTCACCGCGGCGTTGAAGAACATCTCCGTCGCAGTGTCGGGACAACCTTCACTCCATGCACCACCTCCCCGACGCATGGCTATGTATCGCCCCTGTGCGCACCCCTGCAGGACGCCCTGCGCACCCCCCGCGTGCCCCTGCAGGAGGCTCCGCGTACACCCTGCGCGCACCCCTGCAGAGGCTCCATGCGCACCCTGCGCTCACCCTACGCGTACCCCTGCAGGAGGCTCCGCGTACACCCTACGCGTACCCCTGCAGGAGGCTCCGCGTACACCCTGCGCGCACCCCAGCAGGAAGCTCTGCGCACCCTGCGCGTGCCCCGTCGTGGCATCTCCATCACGGTGTCCAACGTGGCATCCAGCATGGCGCTCCGTCGTGGCGCAAGGGGCTACGCCACCCAAGTACCCGTCGCGGCGTCTAGCATAGTGCTCCGATGCCGTCCCCGCGACCCACGGCGTGCGACAGCGTCACGCACCAGCGCTCCCTTACAGCGTCGCAAGGACGGTGGGGGAGCGGGGTGGCGAGGCAGGCAACCGGGGTACGAGCGCCGACCGCGGCGCTCCGTCGAGGCGTCTCCGTCATGGCGTCCAACGTGGCGTCCAGCGTAGTGCTCCGATGTTGCCCCCGCGACCCACGGCGTGCAACAGCGTCGCGCACCAGCGCTCCCTTACAGCGTCGCGAGGACGGTGGGGGAGCGGGGTGGCGAGGCGGGCAACCGGGGTGCGAGCGGCGATCGCGGCGCTCCGTCAAGACATCTCCGCCGCGTCGTCGACCTCGTCGCTCTGTCGTGGCGTCTCCGTCACGGCGTCCAACGCGGCGTCCAGCGTAGTGCTCCGACGCCGTCCCCGCGACCCACGGCGTGCAACAGCGTCACGCACCAGCGCTCCCTTACAGCGTCGCAAGGACGGTGGGGGAGCGGGGTGGCGAGGCGGGCAACCGGGGTGCGAGCGGTGATCGCGGCGCTCCGTCAAGACATCTCCGCCGCGTCGTCGACCTCGTCGCTCTGTCGTGGAGTCTCCGTCACGGCGTCCAACATGGCGTCCAGCGTAGTACTCCGATGTTGCCCCCGCGACCCACGGCGTGCAACAGCGTCACGCACCAGCGCTCCCTTACAGCGTCGCAAGGACGGTGGGGGAGCGGGGTGGCAAGGCGGGCAACCGGGGTGCGAGCAGCGACCGCGGCGCTTCGTCGAGGCGTCTCCGTCGCGTCGTCGACCTCATCGCTCCGTCGTGGTGTCTCCGTCACGGCGTCCGACGCGCCATCCAGCGTGGCACTCGTCGTGGCGCAAGGGGCTGTGCCACCCACACTCCGTCACGGCGTCGACCGCCGCGCTCCGTCGTGGCGCAAAGAGCTACGCCGCCCAAGTACCCCGTCACGGCGTCCAACGCAGCATCTAGCATAGTGCTCCGACGCCGTCCCCGCGACCCGCGGCGTGCAACAGCGTCACGCACCAGCGCTCCCTTACAGCGTCGCGAGGACGGTGGGGGAGCGGGGTGGCGAGGCGGGCAACCGGGGTGCGAGCGGCGATCGCGGCGCTCCGTCAAGGCATCTCCGTCACGTCGTCGACCTCGTCGCTCTGTCGGGGCGTCTCTGTCACGTCGTCCAACGCGGCGTCTAGCGTGGTGCTCCGACGCCGTCCCCGCGACCCACGGCGTGCAACAGCGTCACGCACCAGCGCTCCCTTACAGCGTCGCGAGGACGGTGGGGGAGCGGGGTGGCGAGGCGGGCAACCGGGGTGCGAGCGGCGACCGCGGCGCTCCATCGAGGCGTCTCCGTCACGGCGTCCAACGTGGCGTCCAGCGTAGTGCTCCGACGTTGCCCCCGTGACCCACGGCGTGCAACAGCGTCACGCACCAGCGCTCCCTTACAGCGTCGCGAGGACGGTGGGGGAGCGGGGTGGCGAGGCGGGCAACCGGGGTGCGAGCGGCGATCGCGGCGCTCCGTCAAGGCATCTCCGTCGCGTCGTCGACCTCGTCGCTCTGTTGTGGCGTCTCCGTCACGTCGTCCGACGCGGCGTCTAGCATGGTGCTCCGACGCCGTCCCCGCGACCCACGGCGTGCAACAGCGTCATGCACCAGCGCTCCCTTACAGCATCGCGAGGACGGTGGGGGAGCGGGGAGGCGAGGCAGGCAACCGGGGTGCGAGCGGCGATCGCGGCGCTCCGTCAAGGCATCTCCGTCGCGTCGTCGACCGCGGCGCTCCATCGTGGCACAAGGAGCTGCGCCACCCAAACACTCCGTCACGGCGTCGGCCTCGGCGCTCCATCACGGCGTCTCCATAGACCTTGCCGCTCGGTCGTGGCAACTCCGCCGCTATCTCCTCGCCGGTCGGTTCCCGCGGCCGTGAGCTAGGCAGGCGCAAATGTCCCTCGATCTGTGGCGCTCCTGCGAGAAAAATCAAACAAGCGTGGAAGCAAAAGAAGTCATCCTACGGAACGCGTCATGCCTAGCGTCGAAAGCATGTACGAGTATGACAAAAAGTGGGCGAAAGATATGAGCGTGCACGCACGACAGGTCTCTCACATCTACTACCCAGGAGACAGCAACAATTCATGCACGAGATGTACAACCGTTACACGACGACACGAGAAAACAGCCGTGCATCCGCCAGCACTTACACCAAGTTCACCTCACGCATGATCAAAAGAAAAAAATACAGTAATAGTCCATCTCATACAGGCAATCTCAAACGTCACCCGTGCCGTAAACAGACAACAAAGACAAAAGGATATGCATGCTAGATTGATCACCTTTGAAGCGTTAAGGCCTCGGCGTGGAGCTCCCGAGTAGCGGCGTAGCGCGGCGCTCTCGAGGCGGTGTCCCGGCAAGGCAAGGTCCACGGCGACGGCTCCCGCCCCTCGTCCCTGGGCTGCAGCTTGGCGTGAATCCCCAAAACGGTGGCATGGGACCCCGGGGCGGTGGCGACGCATCTCCCAGAATAGCGGCGGTGAGCCCAGGGTAGCAGCTGCACGTCTCCCAGAACAGCGGCAGCGAGCCTGCCTGCGCTCGGCCTGTCCAGCTCATAGGCGGCGGTACGCTGCGGCAGCGGTGGCGGCAGCGGCCTGGCGACAGCGGCAAACCGAGGCAGTAGCACTGGAAACAAAAAGAAAAAAAAACACACACACACAACAGCACATAAGAAGCACTTCACATCAGCATATCATGTGAACCCTCCTTTAACTGTATGTATGGGACCACACAGTTAAAGCCAAAATATCACGATTGGTCTGATAAATACGCTAAATTCCATAATTATACAGCAGCTAGAAAGTTCAATTGCTCTTAATAAGCACCAGAAATGAACTATCTAGTTAGCAGCAATCGTACATTATATGTACAATTTTCACTGATCAGCTGGATTTACAAGGTTCCATCGGTGAAAATGGTTGCATATGGTAAATTATCAGTACCATGGTTGGCCAATATACATGTAAAGCAATAAAAAATTCCAACGCCATTACAGCCCACAAGGAAGTATCATCAAACGAGAAGTAGAATTAGTACGGCTTGTTCCTTCCCCTTCAGAACTAAACGCCCATTTCACTGTACCACATCCACGTCACCTGGAGCAAATAAGCAGCAACCTTGCTGACTACCACATCAGATCGAAACAATGGTCGCATCAGAGAAGTTCAAACTAAATTGGTCACCGGAACACCTGCAAATCGAATTGAGCAGCAGGGGCGGGGATCTCGACCTGGAACTCGCGCTCGACAGCGTGGGCGGACTGGAGGATGGCGCCGGCGGGCTTCTTCCGCAGCACGTAGCGCCTGGTCTCTCCTCCGAGCGCGGAGGCCGGCGCGGCTCAGGCCGGTGCGGGGGAGGCCCGGAGCGGGTGGAGCTCGGGCCACCGGAGGCTTGGCGCGGGTGGCGTGTACGGCGGGGGGCGGCGGCTTGAAGTGGCGAGGGAAGCCCACGGCGGGGAGGCGGCCACCCGGGCGGAGGCCCGGAGCAGGGGAAGCCCGCGGCGAGGGAGGCGGCCACCGGAGTGGAGGCCCAGGGCGGAGGAGATCCGGCGCTAGGCACGGATGGCCGGGGCGGCGCGGGGCTGGCTCGGAGCAGAGGCCACCGGCGCGGGGCTGGCTCGGAGCAAGGGCTGCCGGCGAGGGGGCCCACCGGCGCGGGGGCGGCTCGGAGCAGGAGCCACCGGCACGGGGGAGGCTCGGCGCTGGCGTGATGGAGAGTGAGGGAGCAGGGAGTATGGGGGGGCGGTGGTGGAGATAAATATCTCCTCCCCCCCAACCGAGTACACGGGATGGGCTGCGGCCCATTTAGGCAGGAGGGGGAGGCCGGCAGGAAAAGAAAAGAAGAAAAGGAAGAGGAAAGAAGAAAAGAAAAGGAAGAGAAGGAAGAAAAAAAAAGGAGAGAGAAGAAGAAAGAAAAAGAAGAAAAAGAAAAGAGAAAAAAAAGGAGAGAGAAGAAGAAAGAAAAATAAGAAAAAGAAAAGAGAAAAAAAAAGGGGAGAAAATCTGGCCCGCGGGGGGCTCCGCCCCCCGCACCCCCCGGGGATAATTGTGCAAAAGAAGAAGAAGAAAAGGAAAAGAGGAGAAAAAGAAAAAAAAAGGGAGTGGGAGAAGTCGTCAGCCCGGCCTGCGCGCCAACCCCTCGAAATTGGTGCGCCGGCTCGGACGGGCGTCGCTCGACCGCCCAAACCGGCAAGGGGCTACTGTTGGGGGAAGGGTCCCCGCGCTACCCGAACTGACGGGCTTCCCCCTGACAACGTCAAGACCTCCTCCCTGCGTCGACCCAGTTCAGCGGGCGTCAAGGCTGAGCTCCGTCCCGGCGAATGTCAGGGTCGCACCCCGTCCCGACGGACATCAGGGCCTTGCCCCGTCCCGGCGGACGTCAGGGCCGCGCCCCGTCCCGGCGGACGTCAAGGCCTTGCCCCGTCCCGGCGGACGTCAGGACCGCGCCCCGTCCCGGCGGACGTCAAGGCCTTGCTCCGTCCCGGCGGACGTCAGGGCCGCGCCCCGTCCCGATGGACGTCGAGGTTGCGCTTCGCCCCGTCGTCAAGGAAAACATGTCGTCATAGTAGCGAGTATTAGGATATTAAAGTATTAGAGTATTTGAATATTCCATAAAGATTCCTGTAAAAAGACCAAAATGCCCCTGATGGCGTGTTATTGCCCGGAGGGCATAATTGTAATCTCGCATACTCCTTTCTCAAAACCTATAAATACCCCCCCAGGGAGTAGAGAGAGGGGGATCCCACTTTCATTTCTCCCATTTGTAACCTCTCAATTCATGCCCTAACACGAGCACCGTTTTGTGTCGTCGACTGTCTCGCGCGTGTTGGCTCTCGCTCGTTTGTCCCCTGCACGCCCGGCGGTCGTTGTAGCCGACCGGGGGTGCCACAAATCTACTGTCTAGGCTCGTACCTACGACAACAACTTCCTGCAATATCCGAGGATTATTGTGATTTCCAGCTGCTAAGCACGTGAATTGAGTTCTCTCTTACTGTTTTCTAATTCAAGCTTCAAGTTTTCATTATCCTGGAAACTTCTCACAGCATTGTCAAGAGCGGGAGATGTAAAACTTGTTATGATGCTGCAGATTGGTGTTTGGTAGAGCAACAGCGCTTTAATGATTTTGTAACGGCAAGAAAATAAAGCTAAGCAATGAAAAATGAAAAAGTTAACGATTGGGACAGTGTGTTCGTACTAAACCAACATTATCTCATCAGGTAGGTCTTAATGCTCAATACGATGTTAAAGCATATAAGAGATAAGTGAAGAAATTATACGCATAATGACACACCAACAGGTTTCATGCAATGAAACTGGGAGCAAGAGCTTCATTTGAAAAAATATATATGACAGACCAACAGAAGTCCCGGTCCTGCACTCCTGCTACTTGTCTAACCAACGAAGAGCACTATATCTCCAAATACTTCATGTCCAATATGAAGGTAGAATCCCAGAAGAGTTGATCATTCAGGGCTCTTAACATTCAGTTGCAAATTATCAAATATCTAATAGTACAAGACAGAAATACCATGTGTTGAATTGCTCCATCGGAGGAAGTTTCACTTACACTGGTAGACATGTGACAAATGGGTACTCTGCACCATCAGGCACAGGAGAAACCCTGCAAAAACAAGAGGTACACCTACAGAAATGAAGCACCAAAGCGTACCTTCATTATATGCTTCATGCAGCTTCCTATTGTCCTCCTCAAGCTGTGCAATGGAGAGTTCTGTTGCATTCTTCTTTGTCTCCAGATCCTGCAAGTATCGGTTCTTCGCCTCTAACTGAGTTGCCAGTGTTGCCACAATCTTCCCCATTGGCTCCCTCTGACTCTTGGTAATCTCATCTATGGTGCTCAGGTTGGTATGCTTCCTCAAATACCTTCCCACCACACCCCCAGTATTGTAGTCCACCTCTCGGGCAACCCATCCATGAACCTTAACCTCGCCATTCCCGTTCCCCTCTCCCTTCAGAGCACCTCCACCACTACTCCTTGCCTCCCATTCCTTCTTCCCCAGCATATTCACGCTAAAATGGTTCTCAAGTGCGAGAGCATCACTAAATCCACCCCAACCATCAGTAAACCGCACAATTGCAAAGCTTTCCATGCCTTCTGCCTCATCGAAAACCAAATGCACAATATCATCCGCAGTAAACATGGCCACTCTATCCACAAAGTCCTCAGCATTGAAGCCTGCACCGGCTGCAAGAATCCCACACCACGGCCAAGCAAACTTCTCCTCCCCCTCCTGTGGCGATCCCTTAGCCGCTGCCCCAGAACTGGATCCACTGGTGTGACCATTGGCAATGGCCTTTCCCTTGTCAGTGGCATCAGCATTAGCAGTGGCAGTTGCATTGGCACCTGAAATGCCATTCATACTGGCAAGGTCGTGCGCAAAGGACGGGTCGGCGCGGACAAAGCGGGGAAAGGCACGGTGGAAGGCACGCTCCCGGCCGTGGCGGCGGTGCTTGCTGGAGACGCCGATGCCGTCGGCGTGCTGGAGGAGGTCCTTGAGCTTGTAGTCCTGCTTCTTCTTGCCGGGGCAGAAGGGGCAGCGGAAGGTGCCGTCCGGGTTGCGCACCCGGTGGTTGCCGGACTTGAGGAGGCCGTACGACTTCTCCTCGTAGTCGCTCTCCGCGTCCGAGTCGTCTTCGCCGTCCGACTCCTCGTCCGTGGATGCGGCGCCTGGGACGGTCACGCCGGCAGCTTCCGCGGCGGCCTCGGCCTCGGCCTCCTCGTAGGGGTCCATGTAGTCGTCCATGTCAAGATCCATTAATGGATCAGAGTTGCAACTGCAGAACAGCAAGATTTCAGGGGGAAATCGAGATTCCCTCCGGAGATTCGAGAGGAATCGTCGAAAGACACCTTTTCCACAAGCCGAAGCAGAAAGTTACACAGAATGGCACGAAACTAGATGAAATGGGACGGCAAGAGCCACAAACTGGATCAAAACCGCATCGAACTCGTTCACAAACACGAGGATTGCACGAGAACGAGGCTGCCTCCGCCGGAATTGCCGAGAAAGGCAAGTGATTTAAGAGCAGGGCATTGCTTCCAGGGGTTTTGGCCTTTTTAGGCGGCGCACGGGAGAAGTGCCAGTAGTACGGCGGGGGAGGGCCCCTCCTCGGCCCTACCGGTCAGTGGAATGTGGGACCCACGTAATCGGGGGCTTTGACGGTTTGACTCTTCGAGAGGCAGTGTGTGGGCCAGCGCTTTGATTTTCGTGCAGGTCTATGGCAATGTCGGAAGTTTATGTGTTGCGCTTTGCAAACTTATAACTACGACAAATTTTGGTGAATCACAAAGATAGTCTAAAATCAATTTTAAAATATTTCTCACTGTCATTTTCTCGACATACTCCGTATTAGTGCTCGATGGGTCTCCATTATTCAAAAATCCCCGTTGGGCGCTTACACCACGCATATTAGACATTGCACGATAAAAATAATTATGATCCATGCATACTTGTAAAATAATTATGAATACCTAACTACCATTTGATTTTTTTTCCATGTTACGTGTTTAAGGTTAGGTTTTACTCTATTAAAAGTGAATCTACACTATACTTGGCACACACTTAATTGATGCACCTAAGGCAATAGCAAGTGATATGAGTCATGATAGCCGATGGCTTTGCACTATTTGGTGCATGCTTCAATACTAGCAGATCGTGAATCTTTGGACAGATGGTATGAGTCGCAAAAGACTCGTTGATTTATTATTACGTAGTGTTTTCTCTAAATTTATTTATAAGGTATTTAGAACTTTGTAATGGCTCCGTAATAAGTGAATTGCATGTATTTTTTGGAAGTAGAAGGAAAGCGTGCATGCCCCTACGGTACACATTCACTTATCGACTCTTCGGTCTAAGGCCTGGCCTGTGGGGTGGCAGGGTGCAAAGCATGCGCTTAGGTGTCCAACGGCTAACTTGGCTCCGGTAAACAGGAAGCTCGGTATTTTCCCACGGATTTGGCAAAATTAGGCAACTGTTGCGGGCTTTACAGTCCTTGTAGAGAGAAATCATTCTCTTTCCGTTCTATATTCTTATATATCTTTTTGTTTTGACATTGTCCCACAATCTTAAACACATATCACAAGCTGATACAAAATTTACTCGTTTCTTTCGATTTTATCCCTCTGCTCGATCTTTCATCTCCTGATACCATTACTCCATCCCCCGGTACTTATTGTCATTTCGCTCGTTGCCGAACACGGTATAGTGCACTCCCAAGAGAAGGGGAGGTCAAAGATCAAACAAATAGAGAAGAGCAAGGATGGTGCTGGCAGGATCAATGGACGGAAGAGACGATGATAGCGACTTGTTTTTTGTGGACTCCATCGATGCCGGACGCGACGCAGTCCCAGAATCCCTCTATGCCGGACACGTCCATGGCGACGTGGTGGTCGCGGATTCCCTCAACATTGGATGCGGCCAAGGTGGCATGGGGGTAGCGGAGTTCATTGCCGACGCCGATGCAGTCCCCGACTCCCTCCATGACGACATCATGTTGGACTCCATCGATGGCGGTATTGTGCCGAACTCCATCAATGGTGACGCGGTCCCTAACTCCTTTGATGTCGACTTTTTCCCGAACTCCCTGGCCTAGCTCGAAGACGATGAAAAGGATGCCGTCACGAAAAGGGTTGCTAACTTCATTAAAAAAATCAGAGAAGTATGATGTAGAGATCCGTTTGTCCATGTTTAAAATTCTCTTACCTTCTTCTGTTGAAATCTAGAAGAAAAATGTATCTATGTGTTAGTTATGTTTTTGTTGAGATGAAGAAGACAAATTAGGGCATGTTTGGTTGGGCTGTGACTGTTGACAAAACTGTTGTTGGTAGCTATTTGGAAAAGCTAATGTGGCTGTGGAAAAGTGAACATATGGCTTTTGGTTGATCCAAACCATCTATAACATTTTCGAAAATGAGCACTGAAACTTTAGCACAGTGCAAAAAGCTAGCAGAATGCAGCTTTTCCAAACAACTGAATTTACGCTGCAAAGCCCACAGCTACCATTGGCAAAAGCTGCTAAAAAGCTGACCGTTTGGTTTGGCTGCAGCTTTTTTTCGGTGAAAAGCTGCTGAAAAGCCCAACCAAACACCCCCTTACCCCATGTTTTCTTTGTGATAATGGAACCATTAGAGCAAGAAAAAACATTATTAGGTTTTGAACCATTGGAGTACAATGCGTTTATTGGAGTAAGGACAAACAAAATTAGGAAAATAGTAGAGAATGCTCTTTGCGATAATTGAACCATTGGAGTACAATGCGTTTATTGGAGTAAGGACAAACAAAATTAGGAAAATAGTAGAGAATGCTCTTTGCGATAATTGAACCATTGGAGTACGTAAGCAAAAATAGAAATAAAATGACACATTCTAATTTAGTTACTCAATGTCTTCATTCACAAATTGACGCTCGTATTGCAATATAATCGAAAGATCACCATTCTCTTCCAATGCTTGCTTCTTTATATGTAGAAATAGCATAATGTTGGCCTCTTTTCTCACGCAATCTCTCTCTCATGCATGACTGGTGACTGGTGAGCGAAGAACACACAGTTAGACCTATCAATCGGATATTCTTCATAAGCTTTCATAACCTTGGCGACAATATCTTCCACATTTTGTGGAGATGACTTCTAAAATAATGATTGAATAGCTACAAAAAAATCAAGGTCCAACATATTAAGATGGGGAGAATTAGGAGGCTAGCATATCAAACAGATGTCAAATCCATCTTCTGTTGCTACTCGACAAAACTCTTCATCATTGATTGAAATGTGGGTTTTTACGTTATCTTGCGGGATGAAGATAGGAATTCCTAATTCCTCTATTGGCAAGACCTTGTTAACAAGATAAGCTTGGCTTGTTTTCTTGGTAACCGATGTCATTGCCTTGGTGATCATGGTACCTGCAAGCCTGTTTGTACTTCTCTTCTTGGATGTCTCTATAAGTGTAAAAGGGAATATGCCAATTTTCTTTGAGCATGTCTCATTACCATCCTCATCAAACCTAGGCCTTGCGATTGCGGCAAGGAACATGACATTCTCAATGAAATTCTTGCTTTCGATAGTTCTTTGGGATTTATCTTCATTAGGGGCTAAATAATGATTCTAGCATTTCCTAGTCCTATAGAATCGCGTCTATGTAGACAATGTTGTACATAACTCTAAATGTGGGTTCATGAAGAATACTATGACTGTTGAGCATTGAGACGCAAAAGCGCAAACAAGCTTTCTTGTTATCTTCGGTCATGGAGAATTTTATGTCATTTGTATGATGCCTAAATTTCCCTTCCTTCAAATGCCTAAACAATGTGCTCTCAGAGACATTCAAAGCGCTTACTAGATCTCGGATAGTTGTGCAACTACTAAGAGACACAGCTTGAATGGCTTGCAGGTTGAAGAAAACTATTTTGCGGCCACAATTTTTTGCCCTCTAACTACAAACATGTACTCCACCACCACACTGTCCTTTTTCCTATATACGCTGCACAAGTCTCAATGCCACACCTGTATTCATAGAAACAAACTTCTTCACTCCATGCTTCATTGTGCCGATTGTAGTTCGCTCTAAAAGCATGGAGTATAGGGCTCTACGTTGATCATCAATGTAGTACTTTCTTCTTCTAACATTACCACCCTACTATTCCCCGTCTGAAAAATGAAAAAAAAACCTGCCACTATTTCCCATCCGCGCTTCTTTGTCGGTAACCCAGATTGAGCGGGGAAAAAATGAAAAAGGGAGTAATCTTCTTAGTCGTCTCGTTGATGTCAATTGCATCTCCTTCTCCATGTTCATCAGTACTATCTCCTTCTCCATGTTTGTCGGTAGCAGCTCCTTCTCCATATGTTCAATGCAACAACGACAGAAGACATAAGTTGCACTGACCAGCAGGATAGGTGAACAAAAAAATTAAAAAAATTGATGAACACCTCCATCGCTGTCAACCCACACAAGATCATAATTCAGGTCAATAATAGCTCCATCAAACTCCTCAATCTCCTCCCAATTTACTGGCTCATTTAGGTCGAATTCCACCATTGATTTCAACCATGCTATTGGGTGAGAGAAAAAGAGAAGAGAAGAGAAATGTGGAGGAGCCTCTATTTTCATGGGGCTATTTATACGAAGACATGAAAATGAAGTTTGGCAAGTATTGGTGGCAATACTCAAATTTTAATTGGCGCAGCTTGTCAATTTTTTGTTCGCTCCGCATTCGCTCAAATTTTCATTCCGCTCTTCTCTAATTTTGGCTCCACTTTCATTCTGAAAATTTCGATCACATCCCTTCTCCATATGTTCAATGCAACAATGGCAAAAGACATAAGTTGCGCTGATCAACAAGGTAGGTGAACAAAAAAAAGAAAAAAAATTGATGAACACCTTTATCGTTCTCATCCCACACAAGATCATAATTCAGGTCATAACAGCTCCATCAAACTCCTCAATCTCCTCCCAATTTATTGGCTCATTTAGGTCGAAATCCACCATTGATTTCAACCATGCTACTGTATGAGAGAAGAGAAGAGAAGAGAGACATGGAGGAGCCTCTGATTTCCTGGGGCTATTTATATTTAGAGATGAAAATGAAGTTTGGCAATTGTTAGCGGCAATACTCAGTCGCTCCACATCTACTCAAATTTTCATTCCGCTCTTCTCTAAATTTTGTAAATATATAACATTTAGAATACGGTAAACTTCTCTAAATTTCTTTTGCAGGGTAAAACTTCTCTAAATTTAACTAGTTATAGATAAAAACTTACATGTGAAAATGATATCTTTATATTTTTCATTAAAATTTATTTAATAACATTATAAATTTTATAGGCATACTCGTTTATAAAGTAAAAATCAGGTGGGAGTTGTCTTGGACTTTCAACGTAGTAGAAATGCAAATGCATTGTCAAGAGATTTTCGGGACTTGATAGCCACTCGCTCACATGACTAGGCGAAAAGAAGCCAATGCTATGTAATGAAGGCAAGGAACATAGCCAACTGCATCGGGAAGCCGTCGCCCCAGCTAGTGATCACATCAGAAATAACCCGCTCAAATTTTGGGACTCTGATCAGCCCATGAAAGATCGAGGTCTATCGACTAGAGGGGAGGTGAATATGAGATTATCAAATTTTACTCAACTTAGTTGTTTAGCATGCAAGCGTGGGGCAGATTGAGGATGAAGGAACAACTAGCAAACTAGATCTAGCTCAAATAAAGAATAACAAGCAAGTAAAGAGCTAGAATGAGCACAACAAGATTTAACCCGAAGTTCAAGTTATTGGCTACAACTCTACGTCTTCGTTTGGAGAGGCTGAGCACTTAGCTCCGAAGACACACAGTCTTCACCTTCTTCTCCTTGAGCCAAGTCCACTTAGTACTTGCTCAACCACTCGTGGTGGATCATGAGGTGATCCCCGAACCTTCATAAACTGTTGGAAGCGAATCCACAAATTGGACCTCTTCAACGACGTATAACCGGCTAGGAGATGCCAAATCTTCAAGAGTAACAAGTTTGAACTCTAGGCTCGAAGAAGCTCTTGCTTGAATGCTCAATCAAGTCTCAAATCTCTCAAGGCTCTCCTCTCTCAAAGTAGATCTCAAAGGAGTCAAGAGCAAAGGGGAACATAGATGTGAGATAATGTCTTTTAGCGCTGAGTGTCCTGCGGAGCCCGCAGAGGGTCGGGGACCATATATAGGCACTGCTCAGAAAAGAGTCGTTGGGCACAAAGATTCTTCTTCAGAGCAACCGAAATTCAAAACTGGAAGCACCGAGTTTCAAACCAACGGTCAGATCTGAGGAACTCAGATGTACAGCGAAAGTTTTCAACTCAAGGTCGATAGTTTCGAAAGGAACACGGTCACACCGGGATTGAAGATTGAACTCCTCAGAGTAACTTCCAGAAATGATTCCCGGTAGTGCCGACTTTGAAGAACGGTTAAACCGAGATTTGAAGTATTGACACGTTCAGAGGAAAGAAATTCGGTCAAACTGGAAACCAACTCGGTAACACAGCTTCTCAAATAGATCTAAGTCCAGAAGAGATTCTCGGTGCAACCGGAAACGAAACCGGTAGAACCGAAGACAACACACATGGGACTTAGTCTAGGGCAACAGAAGACCTAAGTCCAGAAGAGATTCTCGGTGCAACTGGAAACGAAACCGGTAGAACCGAAGACATCAAGAATGGGACTTAGTCTGAGATAACATAAGATCTAAGTCCAGAAAGGATTCTCGATACACCCGGAAACAAAACCGGTGAAACCGAAGACATCGAGAATGGGACTTAGTCTACGACGGCATGAAACCCAAGTCCAAAATAGATTCTCGGTACAACCGGAAACGAACCCGGTAGGACCGAAGACAAAACACATGGAACTTGGACTGAGACAACAGAAGCATATCTCGGAAGCACCAGTCTTCAAGAACGGAAATACCAGTTTCTGAAATATGAAACTAGGACAAACCCTAAGCGGTAGGGTTCCCTAACTCTCCGACAGAGAGGCTATTCTCGGCAGCACCGGGTTGAAGACCGATCATACCGCAATTGAAGCTCTTCGAGGCTTGTGACGACTAAGTCATCAAACCTAGCAACAGAGGCCAATCTCGGTACATCCGATTCTTCAAACCGGTATTACCGAGAATTACTTTTTGTGTCTCAGAAAGAGATTTTAAAGAAGTCTTCTGAGATTTGACTAAGCACACATAAAGATTCTTCCTCTAACTTAGATATCTCACCCCTCTTAATAGGCGGCTTGTTCTATAGACTCAAATGATCTTTTGATCATATCAAAGACTAGAAAATCACCACTAATCTTCTAGGTCTGAGCCTTCCTTCATCTTTAACCTTTTAGGGGTCGACATCCGCTGGTTAAACCAATTACTTGGGGACTATACACCTAAATACACTCAGTAAACTATTAGTCCCTTAATCGTTTGTCATTAATCATCAAAACCCACTACGGGACACTAGATGCACTTTCAGCCCAACTCTTTGGTAGTAGCAGGCGTGGATTTTTTGGGCCAAGAGTGATGAGCTCGGAGCATCTATCTCTAGTATGGAGCCTGGTGGCAGAGACACAACGGCACAAGGAAAGGAGCTGAGGTTGATTACAAGTGTTGAGAAGATCGGGAATGTCCGGGCCACCGAAACAAATATTTTGCAGGGTGAGGCTGGTGGGCCAACTTAAACCGATGGGATAGGTGCTGATGAATGACATGAAGCATTGTGCAAACAGGACATGCCGCTCATTGTTGATGTTGTAATTGTCCACCCCGGTGCGTATGGTGAACTCCAAGCACTCCACTGCATTGCCGCCGCTCTCGACAATGGCTTGGCCAATGGAGTGCAGGTAAGAGTCTATCAGGTAGAACTTGAGCCGTATTCAGTGTACGTCATCATTATATGATCCATAGTGTAGGGAGAGAAATCCCAACGGTGCGGGATCAAGTCGGCGACGTCGATGACGAGATTAGAGAGCAAACGAGAGAGGCACCTCCACTGTCTCGCGAGAGCGCCGACCCTAACGGCCGTGTGTAGGTCAAGTCGATGGAGGATGCCGAGAAGGACATTGTCAAGAAGCATGCTGATCTTGTCATCCTTGATGACTTGTTCATCTTTGCTCTATTGAATTAATACCAACGATGATGATGGCAACAAATTAGGTCAATTGTGAAAAAGATCGAGGGGAGAAATCCACGGACGTTGGTATAACGGTGATAGTTGTCAACTGCATAAGGATCAATCAATACACGAATTAACAAAGGCGGCAGCTGTTACATACATTATTAGTGTGCGGAGAGGGCTCCGTCTCCATGAGGCGGGATTTGAGCAGGCAATAGGAGAGCACGCCACCACCAGAGATATGGGGCACACATACGTAGGCAGGGTTACTCCGTTCTATCGTATTGTGGGTTTTTGCGCACATGAGTGCAGTATATGTATGACATACCGACATATACCACAAGACGCACGATTAATTCTGCTTCAGATCCAAACTCCCGAGTCTGCCTTCAAAGGAAACAAGAAAGAAAAAGTTTCTGCTCCCCAGTTCAGTTTTGTGTGACCAAGGGGCTTGAAAGCCATGGAATTCATTACAGACCAATATAGGTTTCTTTTTGAGCGGATCCAAAACACTATAGATAATATAAGGAAATTTTACATGGGAAAAAAATATTCTATGACACCGGCGCCATGTAAGTTTCTATGACATCATGTTTAAAATTTACGTTCCACATTTTTAAAAAGAAAATTTTATACCTATGCCACTAGTCTCTAATCTAATTCAGCTTCTACCATTACTTTTTAGCTAATTATAAAAATACCATTGTTCCATTAGTTTAATTTACATATTTTTCATTATGCATCGTTACCATCAGATTAAAGGCTGACTGACCATATTGAGCCACGCAGAAGTGTGAAAATACCCTCACATGCTCTTTGTTGCATGCAGCAAAAATGTAATTTCTACATTGCAAAAACTTACAAAATTATTACATGTCAATATTTCTCAAGTATGTATGTCTGCAAAATTTTAGGCACAACAATGCATTTTTGTTTACCATGAAACTAAATAATTCAATGCTTAAATAAACAAGGAATTTTTTTGTGATGACCGGCAAATTTATCAATTTCTTTACGAAAACTTATAAATTCATAGTGCATTCTCATATGTACATGTGAGAATTTTTTAGATTTATTTTGAAATTTTCAAACACACTTTTAACTTTTGTAAAAACAAAGTGGACACACGAAGGTATTTTAGTATTTTCACGTGAACCAACATGATTAAACATCCTTGACTACACGACAACAGTAAATATGTAAAGTAAACTAACAAAACAGTGATACTTTTATAATTAGCCAAAAAGTAATGGCAAAAACTAAATTAGGTTTGAGACTAGTGATATGAACGTGCAAATTTTAGTAAAAGTTATGTTTATTTGCATGTTGTACAAAAATAATGAATTGTACACACTACATATGTTGTATTAATTAGACCTCCACTCCTTGTTTTTTCCTATCCAACAAATGAACATAATTCCACCAAAAATTTTGTACATCACACAATATACATTCATGACTTTTTATGGAATTGTTTAACACATAAACATAATTTTCAAACAGTGACATTGCGTGCCCGTTTAGTCACTTCTTATCTGATCTCAGGTCTAGGGACTGGGCTATGGGGCGGCAAAGTACAAAAGCATGAGCCTAACTAGTCGCCTAGCCTGGCTCTAGGTAAATGGGAAACTAGGTGTTTCCCACGGTTCGAGTTAGAGTGGTGATTTTTGCTGGCTTCGAGCTTGTAGAAAGAAGTTGCATGTGTTTTTAGGGTAACCTTCGTCACTGCATGTCACCAGATCTTATTTATCATTCCCTACTCCTCTGATCAGCAATGCGTCTCCCCTACCCATCCCTCTTTCTCCGCCTCTACTGCCGCAGGATTTGTGGATGCCACTCCAAAAAGTGGAGATTGCTCCTGCTGGAGGCAACGTAGCAAACATCGATTTAGAATTAGGGTTTCAACCTTATAGCTCTAGTACCATTATGTATTAATAACATGTCTAAGAGGGCAATATATATAGTACAACAAGATGTAATGACATAAATCTTAGAATGCTAGGAAATACCAGTCAAACCCTTAACAAAAAAGTTCTAGTTAGACCTTAATTCCAAAAATAAATGGTCGTCATAATACCACAGAAGATCATAAGCATCATAGATGCAACAAACAAACAACTATATCTTACATCCTCCTTCGCAAAAAAGAGAAATTATCTCTTGCATCCACCATTCCCTCAATCTTTATACGCGGTCAACCAAACGGTTTTTCAGTCCATCCTGTCTTAACCCCATATAGATAATCTCTACATTCACTCATGTACGAGGAATACGGGCCAGACTAGGATAGTATTGGCCTACACGTTTGGCGAGAAACAACCTAGGGTGGAGAGAGCACAAAGCCCATAAGAAGGCCCACCTGTCGGCTTGGTAAAACCCCCTTGTCCCCAGCAGCAGCCGCCCTCAAATCTGCACGCCCAAATCGACCGAGAGGCCAGCCAGCAGCGAACAGAGCCCCCCCTGCCGATCCGATCCGATCCGTCCCACCCCGGCCGCCACCGCTGCCGCCGCTTCCACCCCTCCTCCTTACCGCTTCGATTCGCGCTCTCCTCTCCCTCTCCCGCCTGCTTCAAATCTCTGTCCGCACCGCGCGCTTATACGCTCGCCTCCCATGGCTGCCAACGCGCCCCCGGTGCATCAGCAGCAGCAGCAGGCAGCGGCGCCGGTGCAGCCTCCCGTGTCGCCGGCGCAGCCGAAGCCGACGAGGGTATCGCTGTCGTACGAAGAGATCTCCAAGCTCTTCTCCCTCCCCATCGCCGAGGCCGCCTCCATCCTCGGTAATCCCGCCCGCCCGGCCTCTCTCTCTCTCTAG
The DNA here is from genome assembly GCA_019208055.1 of Stipa capillata. Taxonomy (NCBI): domain Eukaryota; kingdom Viridiplantae; phylum Streptophyta; class Magnoliopsida; order Poales; family Poaceae; genus Stipa; species Stipa capillata. Next base: position 345,431 of record JAGXJF010004390.1, read on the forward strand.
CGTTGGTGGAATTCATCACCAGAGCTCGTCGAAGCAGCGATTGCTTAGTAGGTGACAACTGTTTTGGTGCTGATCTGCAGGCGTTTGCACCAGTGTCCTGAAGAGGATATGCCGCACCCACGGTATCGTCAGGTGGCCATATCGAAAGGTAAAATCTGGTTTGCTCAGTGGCTGATTCGTTAGATCAATTTAGTACCCTGCTGCTGTAGCTTTTATGTTTTGAGTTATTGCATGTTTTGTGTGTCGGGGAACCCTGTGGTTGGTAAGAAAGGGAAGAAAGCTACATACCTGTGAAGAACATGAATGCTTGCTGTAAATACTGGGACTAACTGAATCGAGAGAAAAATTCGGGAACTATAAGAATAGGAATTCTCTTTGCTTATTGTTATTTTTCTGTAGCAGTGAAAAGATCCTAGCGAAACACCTTGATATAATTCTATCACTGAAATCAGTGGGTTCTGTGGCTCTAATTAAAAAGCCAGGCAGGCTGCCTAGTTTCTAGAAAATGTTCTTTTTTTAGGGAAGCAACGGAGGGCGATAGGCCCACCCAAAAGCATATATACACGAATACACAGAGAGGCAACTCTCCACAGGCGAGGCACAATTATATGTGCAATCCAATCACGCACACACGCACAGCATCAGCGCGTCGAGGGGTAAAGGCCGTCACACCACTGAACTAGGGAGGAGCAGTCGAGTCTTGAGGGGGCACGCACCAGCCAGAGTGAAGGTGGTCACGGAGAAGCCGGCAAACAGCAGCAACAGCGGAGTCCATGGCATCGAAAACCATGTTGTTGCGGGTCTTCTACACAATCCACAGGACGAGGAGGACAGTAGTGTTCTGGAGTAGCGGGTGCATGGTGGCGTGCTCAAGGAGGAAGGCATGCCAGAGATCTTCAACCGAGGAGCCAGCACTGGGGAAGAACAGTGGCACAACCAAGAGCCAGATGGGGCGAAGCCGTGGGCAGGCAACGAAAAGATGTAGGAGGATTGCTGCTTGGCCAGGGCAGAACAGGCAGTCAGAGTGCGTCCTGGTCTTGCCATGTCGTAAAATCCAGCAAAAAATCCGAACCTTCATGGGCGCAAAAGTTCAGCCAATTCAGATCATAAGGGGAACACAGCAGCCAGAGAGGCAGAGCATCCCATAGACAGTGCTGGCTTTGAATTCAGTGGAGCTCCCCCACGCCATCAAACGCATGTCAGGGCTCCCTGAGGGGGAGAAACTTGCAAGTGCGGAAGGGAGGAGCTCAAGTTCAACCAATGTGACAGGAGAGATGCATTGCTGCACTGGAACAGACAGCTCATTACCCTCCAACGAGTTGCAGAGGGCGGCATCCGGGCGAAGGCAGTGGGAGAAAATGGCGGGAAGAGCAGTATACTTACGGATATTTAATTAGTGGAAAATATGAACATTTAATTATGGTTTGTTGGTCTATGGCTGCATGCTTGTAATTAAGCTGGCCTGTGGTGTTGCCAAATACTCGTTCTTATCATATTATGCTCGTTCTTATCATATTATGGAAGCTTCAGCATCTAGCACCAACAGAGAAATACTTTGGTGGACTGACCAAACAAAACCCATAAGCTGAATACACTTCTACCATCTCACAAACAGATGGAAATTTTAGCTTCCTTTCCCAGAACTCCCAAGTTTAAATAACATTTGAAGTATAAGAGTTATTTTGTCAGTACAGACTGAAAGCCAGTGGCGGAGCTTGAATTTTCAACTTGTGCATTGGCCACCCTGGCCCTAACTAAGCTCCGTCCCTACTGAAAGCTGTAATGCTTCCCACGTTATGATCCCTACTGTAAAGCACACTGGCAAAAAAATTGCCTCATGACGATCTGATTTTTAAACACGAATATCACAAAACGAGACAATTGTACAAGATAGCCTATTCGTTCTTACCATCTATCAAGGCGGCTATTCGAGACTGGTAAGCCTAATCACATAAATTCCCACCAAGGGGTGGTTGGTTGTCATGTGGATTCTGGGGTGGTAGGAATTGAGAGATCTGTACATATTTATACTTTATATAGTACTACAGATATAGGTAAGCATAAATGCTTTCATGTGCTTTATATAGTATGTTTAAAATATGCTTTATTTATTTAATTTCACACGTTTCAGTTTTGGAAGGGCGTATAATTGCAACATCACTAAATGAAATAGCTGCCAAAAATTGTTAATGCCAGCTGAGAGTAAATCAAACCCCAAAGGCTTTCCCCTTAGGATGCAACCACTGTAACAAAAATCAAGCAGTTATTAAAATGTGATTACTCCATACAACCTTTGCAACTAATATTAATAACATGCCTCCTGTTTTTGAACGAAAACAGTATGTCTCCAAGTTCTGGTTTTCTCCTAATTCCTTCTTCAAAATCGAATCATTTATATTGTTACTTGAATCTTTAAACTTGCAGCTTGTTTCTGGGAAGGCTGGTGATGATGTAAAAAATGCTGAAAGAGAGAAAGCCAAGGAACTTCTTGAGTTGTCGAAAATTGCAAAACAAAAGGCTATAAGCTCATCTGGTTCATCCACAACGTGAGTATCTTTCCCTTGATATTCTCCATGTATAAGAATTTATTCTCTTTCCTGTAACAGTAAATTTCTCTGTGTAAAGGTTAACCAGGCTCATGCATTTGACTGTCACTGAATGTTAACTAGGAACATACAACCACTTGCTAGTGCTGTTTTCATGAACTAATACAATACACTGAGGTATTTGTTGAAACTGTTTGCCTGAAGTGGAAAGTTATTTAATATCCACAGTTTCATATAAGTGTTTTATTTAAGACATGACAAGTCCAATTTCTTGATTACTGCAAAGGAAGCATAAGTTTACAGTTTTTTATATGGGCATGTCTTGCTATATTATTGTGTACCTGGGATGACGATTATCTGCCATGGTACATCTGGATCTTGTATTACCAACACATTCTTAATTATTGTGGCACAGGGGTGGTTTATGGCACCAGTTTCCCCCAGTAACTCCTATTGGAGATCATCCATAGCATGTCCTGCCAACAGTACTAAGTTACGGTGCAATCTCAACGTGCCGTGCACTACTTTGTCAACAGCAGCGTTGAACTTGATGCACATAACTGATGTACATTTTTTTATTATAATTGATATGAATAAATAATTTTGCAAGAGAATTTGTTCCTGTGTAAGTTTATTTATTTTACTGACTATTAAGGTTCCTGCTCCAGATCCTGCATAACATAGAATGCTGTGCGACTTTCATGTCCAGTGCAAAAATATTGAAGCTATTTTATTATTTATGTATTGAAGGAAGTGTTGATGATGCATGTTTGCCTTCTTGTAAGCTGTAGCTATCTGTAGTCTAAAAGCACAACTCCTCTCAAGTTATACTTGTAACTTCCATGTCATAAATTTGGATTTAGGTCCAATTGTATTGGTTGCCTGATTTAACCGCTAAAACTCAGTACAACTATTACTCTGTTTGTTGGTCTCACAACCCTTGGATTGGTTGATCTTTCACTCATTTGGCAACTTTGTGTTGTAAGCACTTGCGACATGGATAACTTTTCTTATCAATGTCAATTGGAGATTATTTGTGCCAAGCTTGCATACGGTGGGTTTCTTAGTTGTTCAGGGTTCAACTACCCATCTGCTCTCTGAGGGCTTGGACGATGGGAGCAGTAGACTGGGGTGGTTACCAGGTAAACCTGACCATGACCACTCTACTTAGACCATCCCTCTACAGGGCTCTCTGACCTGCAAAGCATGCTTCACACATTGTTCTACATTTTCCGGAGGTTCTTGAATGATATTAATCATCTCCATTTTCCCAGTTTATGGTGTAGCGTAGTGTCTTACAGTTACTCTGTATCATGCATGGACCAAATGATGATTTCTTCACACTGTTGTACTGAAGAAACAATTTGCAGCAGTTGTCTGACCCTTAATTTGGACAAATTGATAGGTCATCAGGTGCTTTCCAAGGAGTACCAAAATCTCAACAGGGCAGTACAAAGGTTGGACAAGTCGCACTCCCAGGTAAACAAAATGCATCAAGTGGGTTACCAAGCTCGGCCCAGTCTAGCCAAACCAAAGGCATCCCCACCTACATGGATGATTTTGAGTACGGATTTCCATCATCTGGCTTGTCTGCTGAAACTATGAAGTGGTGGGGGACTGACAGCCACACAGAGACTGCACCAGCGAAAGACGAGAACCGGGAAGCCCCTGAATCAACAAGCGAGGCATCAAAAGTTCTGACTGATGATGAGTTAGACTGGGGAGCAGACGAAACCGAAGCTGAAGCCGAAGCCGATGGTGTGGGTACAACTGATCCATCGGCACAGCTGTGCTCCCTGAGAAGAAAGGCGGCAGGCGATGGGCGCAGACTATTGAATGGTGACACCGGCAGGGGCCACCAGTTCTGCAGACTGAACAAGAGGCAGAAGATAGTGCTGGCCCAGGTGTTTGGAGCTTCACTGCCGGAGCAGTGGAGGAGCAAGCTAGCCTGAATGGTTTTGCTTGCTGTTGTACCATGTGTAACTCTAGTGAGTGTAGTAACCATATCGTTTTCCCTCTTCCTGATGTAGCTTACGCTGATCCATTTGTGAGAACTGATAAAATGCGTTGATGAAGAATGGTAGGAATATTGCCTGCCTAGTTGACTTTTTATTGTTGTGGATTTTCTTTTGATCCGTTTTCTTGTAGAGAAATTTACGATCTGGGCCCTTTTCTCCTCTTTTTGGACAAAACGTCGTGTAGCTCTGCGCCGCAGGCAAGAAGGCAGGCTTTGCTCTGGCCCAATTGTACTAGATGATCGGTGTAGGCTTTTATCTATAGCCCAATTTGATAGCCCAAGGGCAACCGAAAGACAAAGCACGAACCGAAATGAGCCCTGCTGTGCACTTATGCAGGTGTGTGATCTTCATGTAACTGAGGTTGAGTTGAGATGCTTGGCAAAGAATTACAGTACTAGCAGAACTCTGTAGGAGAGATGCTCTGGTATAAAGAAAAAGATTGCTGTACTAGCTAAAAAGGGCCCAGCAATTCTGCATCAGCTCCAGCTAAAATAAATTTATGTATTGTTTGAGTCCTCCTAGTATGATTGTGCTTGAGTACGATTTCTAAGTTATGTTAGTTTTGGGTGTTACGTAGTCACAACTTTTTAGTTTTAAGATAAGTGGGGTCTTCGTCGTGCTTTCTGGCGAAAATTTGTTTGTACAATGAATGGAATTATGGAAATGCTGCTGAAACCATCTTAGACTAGTCATTTTTTTGGTTGCGATGTCCAGAAAATATAAAGCGTAGTTGACTCTTGATAGTCTCCAAGTCAAGATTTTAATTATAATATCTATAAAAAAGAAAAAATATATATAAAATAATTTTGCAAGACAAATATGATGATACTATTTTCGCATGATCGATCTATACATAATTTTGCACTCACTAGTGCTTGAAGATTTTAGCCATTGACTATGAGCATACTAATTTATTTTATATTTTCGGATGGAAGGAGTACTTAGATGTAATGTTTTTAAAAAGATAAATAGAAAAAATGAGAACAGAATTAGCAATACATCAGCATGTGGGTTGCATGGTTGGGTTAACCGTGGCGGAACAATTTTTGGCTCACCGGGAGTCGCCGTCAAGATAGCACGCTACCATCTCATGATGTTCGGTTTTTCCAATAAATGTCTTATAGATAAAGATGTAGCTACTCGAGGAATAAATTCAAACGGACCCATTTTTACCCAATCTAATTATTTTATCTACATATGCTCTGTGGGCTACCATGACGTGGACCCACCAAAACGGGATTAGCTTTGAAACCAAAACTAAACCCACCAGCTAGCGATAACACCCTCCTCCCCATATAAACCTGCAAAATAGTCACGCTGACCCATGTCGTGTTCCGTCCCAATGCATCACCAACACCAACGCAACTTGCTCACCGTCTCTTTCTCCGCTTGCTCGTGTACCCCTCTCTCCCTGCTCGCTTACCTGTGCACCATGGCCGTGTTCGACCAGACGGTGGTGGAGGAGAAGATGCCAGAAGAGTGGGTGATCCTGACGCTCGCTAGAGAAGAACTCTGCCATCGAGTTCGTGCTCAACTTGCATAAGCCATCACGTTTCTCTGGGCTCACCGTGCGTGATGCATCGCCCGCGACACCAAAACCCCCGGTAGCGTCCCCTTTCGTCGTCGCCTGTCAACTCTTCAGACCGCTTCATTCTATCACTAAACGTGTATATTTTGTCTGCATTGATACAATATTCAAAATAACATCTTAAATAATATTTTTCTGTTATAATTGAAAAATTAACCATGTAATTGAGTTACTAAATATTAAAACACAATTTTCTTTGTTATGCAATTTCTATAGTATCACAAATATACTTGTTTACATAGAAACCATAATTTTCCGTAGAAATTATTTTACATATTTAAACTTCAGTTTTGTTAAAAATGAGTTTTGCCTAAATCTAAGTGAAGTAAAGAACATAAATCATATTCTCCACAAATTAATTTGTACCGATTAGATGCATCCATGTAGTGTTTCTATAAGTTCGTGTCCGTTTTATTATAGGGTTCTAGATAGTTCGAGTCTAACAAATTTTGACTATGGTTTCTAGAGTGTATGAGTGTTTTAGTTTAAGTGCAACTAAATAAAGAATTTTAGCGTATAACACCATAAAAAGTGGTTTATCCTCGAAGTCAATCTTCTATTCTTTGGTTATTTCTTGATCAAAAATGTTTTTCATGTTTATGGAGTTCAGCACAATTGGTCATTGGTGCATGCGTGCTTCCTACTTAGTGCTCAATAGGGGCATCATTTAAAAAATGCGTGACAATTTAGAACCCATCTTCTCTAGGATTATAGTATTGTTTCTTTAGGTTTCTTCTTAATTCAATTTGTCAAGAACTTGTGCAACCTGCCTTAATTGTGCATCCCAACATGGAAATACCAACGACTTGGCTCTTGTCTAATTGCCGGAGACCAGCCTAACCCGCCAAGTTTTATGCATTGGTAGGATAATCTAGAAAACCATCTAACCCGCATGAAACCATGAATGTACTAGAGGGCATATGGGGTGGGACGTATCGGGTGCTCCCATGGGTGCACTCGGTACTCCCAAGCCTGAAACACCCACCATAAAAGGTGTGAAAATTTCTAAAAAAAATCATCACATGGATTCAGTATCCATCACCACGCCACAAAATTTCAAATCAAATAAAGAAGACAAATATGGCTGTGAATAATAGCTAATTCAAATTGAATTTGGCCCATTAGCACTATAGCATTGGTTTGTTTTTCTGTTTCTTAAACTGTGGATCGTATTTGGATTTGAATTTGTGGTATGGTATACACATGTCATATATATACGGTGAATTTTGTTGAGAATTTTTTACAACTTTTGTGAAGGTGTTTCCAGATTAGGAGTACCAGGTTGCACCGCCAGAAAGAGAACAATTGACACATCCTCCAATGTACTACCATGCTCCATTGCTTGGCCCACTGCTACCTATTTGTATTCCTCTTATATGGATTGGGCCTCTATGGGTCAGCCTGCCCGCTAGGGTGGACTCCCACGGGTGGTTTAGAGTTTTAGCTGAGCCAGGGCCGTCACACTGGAGGAAAAACGTACTGGGAAACACAATGTCGTTCCTGAAAACATCGGTAAATACTGTACAATTCTGGAGAAGTTTTTCATGCGATTTTCTCTGCTAACAACACGTTGCTTTTGACATTTTCAGAAGACAAGCATTCAGTTCGCCTATCCATCATCACTACGTTTGCAATATGCGTAGGCCAACACACTGCAAAGGGAGGTCGTCCAATCGCTCTGCCTCCGTCTGCTCCTCCTCCGTCACCTAAGGTGGTGCGTCACGGTCCAAGAACTCCGTCACGGTAGAAGGGCAATGGCTGCTCTAGACCCAGGACCTTCTCCATCCCAGGCCACGAAGCCTTGGCGAGCAGCAGGTGCGCCAGCTTCGCAGGCTCCCTGCACCCGCCACCGTCGCCGCGGTAATGCTCGATCGAGCCGTTCACCCTCCTCTTCTCCTTGTCGCACCTGGGCCCGACCACCCCGCCAAGAACCGGTCGCCGCCGCTGCAATCGCACCCGCCGCCGGCATCATCGCCGTCCCGTGGCGGTGGCGACAGGCCGAGCAGCCCCATGAGCCGCGTGACGTCCTCCCCGCTGTCGTCGTCGTCGTCGTCAGGATCTTCCTGGGGCACCTGCTCGCGCTTCTCGTCTTTGGAGAGGGTGAGGAAGTCCAGCGCCGGGCCGCTGCCGCCACCGCGGACGGTGGTCGTGGCCGTGGCCGGCGCTGGGCCGAGAAAGAGAGGGGACGCGGTCATGGTGTCCGAGAACAGCGGCGGCGGCGGGTCGGGCTGCTGCTCCGCCGCTAGTCGGTCTTCGACCTGAGGACGGAGGAGAGAGCCCGCGGCACGGAGGCGTCAGAAGAGGGAGGTGGTGTGGTGGTGTGTAGGCGTTTTAGCCGTGGATTAGTTTACTTGCTTGAGGGACGCGAAGAAGCCGGCGTGCCGCGAGAAGGAGGGCTGCATCGCGTCGTGGGCGGGAGCGGAGCGTTGCGGTCGCGGTCGCGGTCGCGGTCGCGATCGCGGCCGCCGCCGGGAAACCGATGCCACAAATGGCCTCGTGGCGCGCATCCGCCTGGGAGGTTTTTGGCTTTCGGGGGACGCACGCCGGCGTGGCGCTTTGGATCGGGGGGGGGTGGAATCGCTGGGCGCCGCGGCGGCGATCTGAAGCGCCGGATCGGGCTGCGGAGACAGTGGAGTGCGTTCGTCAGTAACAAGTGGTGCTGGTTTCGTCTCGCGTGCTGCTGTATCGTTTGTGTATCGCCGTGCTTTCGATCTGATGGTGGTGCAACAACAAACGCAATGGTATTTGTTTCAGTTTTAGCCTTCCAGGCGTACAAATACAAAATGGGTTCTGAAGGTTAGCCTAATTTATACTTCACGGTGATCGATCTGGGTTCTTCAGGTAAGCGCAAGATCTCGGACGTATTACAAATGACAACCGAATTGAGCCAGCACTCCTAATCCCTTCGACAAATCTGTCTACACCACTATCCATTTCTGACATTAGTATCCACCCGCAAATCTGTTGTGATTTACCATTTCTGAAGTGATAATTGACAAAACTACAACACGACACAGAGACAGAAAACGTACGATGATAGGGCACAAATGGGTTCTTAAGTTATTATAATTTTCCAAACATCCATTGAAGGAGATGGGGCGAGCCGACAGACCAACAGTTAACTCACAATAATATACTGCTCCCCAACCAATTAAACATGATGCTGGAGCAGTTAGCTCACAACAATATGCTGCTCCTCAGTACTGCTGACATAGCAAGAAGAACCTACTGCATCAAACACGGCCTCAACTCAACCTCGGTAAAGAAAAATCAGTAGTACGTGCAAGAGCCGTAGCCTGCAAAACGAGATTCAGAACTCCTGTCAGAACGGCACATACTGCAGGGAGCCTGCAACTAATGTTTAAGATCTCTCTGCAGGTAGCTGGGGCTAGTTTACTTACTGGGGTCAGACTGCACGACGATAGCCGAGTTCTGGAAGTAGCAGTTCCAGGGGTGCCTGCCGTTGGCGGCGTAGTAGAGGTTCATGGCGACCGCGGTGTGCGACACGAGGCTGTCGGGCTTGTAGCACGGCCCGCCCGGCTGGATCACAGCGCAGCTCACCTTCTCGCAGGCGAAGTTGAGGTTCGCCAGTAGAACCTTCTCGTCCGCAGAGGGCTTCGCCACGCACCAGGTTTTCTGCGTTGCCGGAGAATGGAAGTTGGATCATCAGTGATCGAAGATGTTCATGATGGAAAAAGAAATGAGCACAGATTACACTCTGTTACTCTACCCCTAGAATGTCGGTACTTAATATTGCTGAAGAACTCTACACACTGTACCATTTTACACATTACATGTTACAGTACTGAACATGCAAACATATTTTCTCCTCGTGTCCAGCACATCGTACCATCTACTGCCATAGGATCGTTGTCCGAGTTCTGACTACTCGTATCAATCATCAGGTAAAGAGACAACGATTACAGAAGAAAGAGGAACGAGAAAAGACGTAGGTACCTCTGCCTCAGCCAGCCGAATGGTGCTTCCTACAGAAGAACAGAGAATGCCAAATTTAGGGGAGTTTCTAAGTAGCTTCAAAGCAAGTTACAGTTTATCTGATGATGTATAGCAAACAAGTGCGGATCACCGGGCAGCCAAAGGCTAAATCAAGAACATGTAAGTAGATATTGGCAACGATCTGCAGCAGATAACTAGGTTCTATCCTTTTCCCCTCAATTAAACGAGGTCAGTATGTTCATCCCACACCACACACCAACAGCAATCTCAAGAAAAGCAATGCAAAACATTGATCATAACATCAACCGTATTTAGACCAAATCAGCTAGCCTAAAATGAGGACTGATCTGCCAGAAAGTGTGATTCAGAATTCACAAGAAACAAAAACTGAAGAAAAATATTTTCTTTTTTAATATTAGCAGGAGAACTGGTAAATACTAACTGAAAAAAATTCCAGTGGGCATTTTTCCTTTCCACTGGACAAAACCATCAGGGCACCCACCAAGCAGAAGAGAGATCACCCAATTGGAAGAGGCAGTGAGCTTACCTGAGGTGAAGCAGAGGAGCAGAAGCCCCAGAGAGAAGAGCAGGAGGGATATAGATGGCTGAGCCCCCCTAGCCATCTTGCTCTGCAGCAGGCACTAGCACCAAGGAAGCAAGACTGTGGAGGAGGCTAAGAAGAGACAGGGAAGGTACTGGGGTCTAGCTAGTGGCTGGTTTATAAAAGATGAGCGAAAGCTGAAAAAAGTGGTTGCTTGATTGCCATGTTGAGTAGATCCCACTGCAACTGCTGGATATGGAGGCTGATCTGACGGCCATGGCCATGGTACATGTGAGTCTGTGGTCTCTGGCTTCTACCGGGGCAACCTGCCATGTGCGCCTGGCCTGCACCAGCATAAACAATTATGGTTCCTGGTGTGGCATCTGAACTCTGAATGTTGGGTCTCTGATCCGATCACAGAGTTTGGTTGATCCAAACGGAACACTTTTGGCCCAAATTGACCAAGTTCCTGTTTACTGTAGCTTTCTCTGTTCATCAATCTCTGTGATGTATGCAAGTCAGAACATGACGCAGGAAAGCACTGTTGTTCAGACTAGTTCCAAATGATGGTTTATCGTGGCCCACATTGACCAAGTTCATGTTTTTACTGTGGTTTCCTCTGTCCATCTATCTGCCCTGTTATGGATGAATGGTTTTATGTACAAAAAGTTTAGAGAACAAAGTAGATAAGTGTGTTACCAATTGAGACATGCAAAACCTACTGTACTAGACGAATGGGTTACATAACTACCAGATAGACCCACAATCAATAGTTCAATACTACCGTCCTAATCAATAAGAGATCATCATTCTGCAGCACTACAAGAGTGGAAAAACGATCACAATAATTGTAGCTATCATCAGCCTATCAAAAGCCACTTACATTTAAACGTGGTAGGAAGGCCTTTGCTGTTAGGTTTCATGCCTTGCTTTTATTCTTCTCCTTCCTCTTTTCATATTGCATATTTGCCTTTGCTCCTGCCGTGCCCTGCTGGATGCTGCTCTTCCCATCCGGGAATCCTAATTCTATCAATTCTTTATTTGTCTTTTCACTTGCGAGACAGAAAAAGAATTTGATTCAATCAGAGGACGTTGAAGATTTGGGACCTTCTACGATACAAAGATCAGCGGATTATTTATTGCCAAACAAACAACAGGAGAAAATCCGACCAGGGAAGTACACATATTGAAAATCAGAATAGAAAACGCACAAGAGCACGGGAACCTTCGTAAAAACATAAATTCTGAAGGAAAAAAAAGATAGGCAAACCTTATATGAATCCTATCCAAAATCGGTTGAGCCAAACAGCACCATGATGGCCTATATAGTAAGAATAGCACTAATGAAACATAGCTGTTAAACAATAATTCTCGGTCCATGAAGACGCTGGCCTAGTGAAACCGGACATCGGAAGCAACATCAGATCCCATACGCAGGTAACTTGAGTTCAGTGCTATCTACGCCTCATCAATGAAAAAGATAGACAAAAGAAATCCACTGCTCGGTGCTGTTCAAGACAAATAGTGCATGCTGATACTCCGCGTAAAGAGCTTAGGCTCACCTGGTGAGAAGCTAGCCATCAACATTGATGTGTCCCTATTCATCTATCTTGGTTGGTCACATAATGAGGGGAGATTACAGTAGGGGATAGCAAAGATGTTTGCCAAGTTATGATGCAGATTATTCAACCACAGCAATGTCGGTGTCTTTCGCAAGAAAACCTCCAAAGACAAACAGTAGCAATAGTATTGTCAGCAAAAGAGAAAACGATTCGCACCCGTCGGCGGCAGGGACTCTCCTCACGTGCCACCAATAGTTTTCCGTTGGCTTCCCTTCTATTCGTGGGCTATGGCCAATATGGGGAGGGTGGCGTGGTGACGTTGGATGTGGGGTGACCTGTCCAAGGCGACGCAGCACTTCTGGCCGGGACAGCCCGAGAGGATATGGCTTTGGGAGGCGGCATGGGTGGTTCCGCTAGTGGTTTGCGATCTAGTCTTTCTTAATTGGATCTAGCGATAAGGTTCCGAAGCTTCAAGCACTATTTTATGTTTCTGGGGTGAAACCTAAGGTCTACCCTTCGTTGGTCGGATCTGGTAACAACGACATACGTGCGTCGTCTCCTTTTTGAAGGCGTTGTCTTTGAGGCCGACGGTTTGACGTTCACTGGTTTGGACCCGGCGACGTGGGTCTGACCTTCACTAGTTGCTCCCTACCAAATGAAAATCCTTGATCTGACTTTTAGGGTGCGTTTGGTTGGAGGGCGAGGTGAGATAGGATGAGCCCATCTAATTTTTTGTGGTTGGGGTGAGCCATTTTTTTGTTTGGTTCAGTGGTTGGGGTGGACCAAATTTTTGTTTGGTTAAAACTGGATGGGTTTTATTGGATGAGTCACTGACATGCGGGACCCACATGTCAGTGACTCTCTCCTGCCCCCTCTCTCTCTTCATCCTCTCTCTGACCGGCGGTGGAGCGAGCTCGGGCGGGGGCGGCGGGCTCGGACGGGGGCAGGGGAGCTCGGGCGGGGCGCGGCGCAAGGGAGCTCGGGGGGCAGCCGACCGAGCTCGGGCGGGGCGGGCGGGCGGCGGGGGCGGAGCTCGGGCAGGCGGGCGGTGGACTGAGCTCGGGAGGGGGCCGGCGGCCGCACCTCGGGCGGGGGGCGGGCAGAGATCGACCGGGCGGGCGGCAGACTGAGCGCGGGGCGGCGCGGCGAGGAGGCGGCGCGGACGGGCCGAGGCGAGGAGGCGACACGAAGGTGAGGAGGCAGCGGGCAGCCAAGGAGAGGAGGCGGCCGGTGGAGGCGGGGCGGGCGACCGAGGCGAGGAGGCGGCCGGTGGAGGTGGGGAGGCAAGGAGGCAGCGCGGAGGCGAGGAGGCAGCGGGCGACCGAGGCGAGGAGGCGACCGGTGGAGGCGGGGCAGGCGACGGCCGTGGAGGCGGGGAGGCGAGGAGGCGGCGGGGAGAGAGATGAGGAGATAGAGGAGGCGGGGTGATTAATCGAGACGGCTTTATCTGGCAGATTTGCCCGAGTTGGCTCATCCAGCATCTAAGGAGAATATTCTCTTTTTTGGGTTGAGTCTATCCCTACCATTCTTCAAACCAAACACCTGGATGGAGTTTAAAAGGTGGATATCCAGGACCCATCCAGGTTCATCCCATGAACCAAACACACCCTTATTGGCTAGGTCTAACATTGTCGGCGCATATATGACATCCCCTTCTTGAAGGCGTTGCTTTGGAAGATGAAGATGATCACTTCCCAAAGTTTTTGGTCTAGTCTTCATTGGTTGATCTTTTTTCTCAATGTTGTGGTGGTGATGCCGGTCATATCTTGAATGCTATATTGTAATAGTGATGCCGGTCACATCTTATATGCTAGATTGTAATAGTTTTACACAGTGTGTCTTTTTGATGCAGAGGCCGCTAGTAGTAAAATTTTCCTTTAACTAAAAGAAAAGTTAAAGCATAAAAGATACCTGATCAAACTTGCTTCCATCACGTGAGCCTACACAAAGAAAGACAAAAGAATGTAGTTAACGCAGCAATTGGAGCCTATTTGGCATGTCCATTGCAAAATGGAGCTACGAGTAGTAGCTCTATGCCTTGAACACACACTTCATGTTATTCATAGAGTCTTACTGCCCATAAGGGTATCCATGTCAGCAGTTAACGGATTCAACACCGCGTGCGCACCTCCTTGGGCTCGCAGCGCCATGGCCCGTGCGCTCGCCGCGGCTCGCTCCGCCGGAAATGGTATCTGCTTGCTCAATGCCGTGCCAGTTGCTCATGTCCCTTTCGGCTGTACAAGACCTTCTCTTCTGAGATGGGCTTTAGCTACTTACGTGGGCTGGTTGGGCAGAGCTGTACGAGGTGTAGTCGGCCCATTTGGGCCCATATCGCTGACTTGCTCAAGCCTCCAATCTCCCTTGGCGTGCAGTTCAGGTGCAACCCAACCGTGCGAGTTTGATTCGTTTGATGGAGTGGACTCGCGGTCCCTGAAGTCTGGAAGCGTTTGAATTTGATGTTGGAAGATGAGGGCTCCTTAATCCCCCTGATAGCACAGAAAATTGAAGGCAAAAGATGACCAGATTTTAAGCGCACGAAACGGCATCTCTGAGACCTCTTGACTATACAGATATCTGGGCTGACTGATGAGAAATACGAGGTACGTTTTGTTGCACAGTGCCAGACTGAACACTGAACAGTGTACGCATGGAAGCGCGTCTCCTGTTTGCATTTCACAGTGGTAACGATCAACAATGAATTCTAAACTCAATTCACACGGCAAAGCATCTATATAAGCATGGAGTACCAAATGCAGGAAGGTGACGGAACAGTGAACAACTGAAGATCACCATCACGTTTCAGTTCAAATGATCACTAGAAGTTGTCACCAAAGTCACACGCTGACAGTGTTCCATCCAAGAAGAGATACAACAAAGTAACTGATAGTGTTCCAACAATACTAATTTCACCATCGGATAGACCAAAACGGGACAGGTTAAGCTACTTTGCGTCAAGAACCCTGCTATTGGCAAAACATGTAAGCTACTTTGCGTCAAGAACCCTGCTATTGGCAAAACATGTCACCAAGACAGAATATATCATATCCCCACCTACTCCATAACTTGGAAAAATGGTACTAAATTGAACCTGGATCAATGAATTTTGGCAGAGGAAAATTAGTACTTCACCTGCATGGTGTTGGAGAGGCTAGAGCAACGAGATCATACAGATGTGGGAAATTGAGCTCACCTATGAGGCAGTTAGTCATAAACACTTGCTTCATTTTCCTCCAGTTCACCCTATGAACGTCTGCCTGGTAAGTCCCTCCAAGGCGTAATCCCCGGGCAGTGGCTGGGATGGTTGTGCTTTAGCTTTTTCAGATAAGTTGATGCCATTAGACCAATTAAGCATTCCTTCAAAGACAAGCAATATCAGTCAAAACATGCAAGCCATTACACCAATCTGTATATGAGGTGGATCACTCATATGAGAATGCAAGATTACTATTTGGATGGCACTAACTACTCTATGCGCTATAGATATCTTGCTAGCAGCAGGAAATAAGTCTATTTGGAATAACAATTGTACAGGAAAAAGTAATGGCTGCCTAGTTCTGATGTTATTGGCACAATTAAGATCTTATATTCACGTATCAAGCACCGCGAGTACGTACATTCTACTAGTTATCAGTCTCTCACCATTTAATAAGCATCGACATCGAGTACGTACATTCTATTAGCAACCAGTCTCACCCTTTAAGAAACATCAACAGTAAGAAGCAGTCGGTAGTCAAGATTACTAGTATCTCGGCATTAAGTTATAAGCATGCACAAGGCATAGGACCAATTGACATAATTCTTATTATTGTCATGTGCATCACTTCGTGACCCCAAGCCAAGATATTAGCGCAGACTCTATGGCCTTACTTAAGCACAGCAAGATAGAATTTTCAGATCTACGATCATAAACCTTGAACGATCCTCTACTAGTGCATGAACTATCAACTATGCCAGTTATCGACTTAATACTGAATAGCTGTCCTTAATTAGATAAAGAAGCCATGCATATATCCATATGACATTTTTCTGCAGACATATGCAGATGGACTTTAGTTAGTTAGGCTCCTAACTTGGTAAGTTGGTAACTGTGACACGCTAACAAATAATTAACATCACATTGCCAAGGCTCGTAGAAAAGATTTGGTGGAATGGGATTAGTCTATCTGATGAAATGACATATGGGCACAAGGCACAACGAAATGAGTCAATGATCTTCCAGAGGCAAGAAACCAGCATAATATCAAATTATCAATAAGAGCAATATTCTACAACGTGATGAGGATGAACAAGCGATCAATCGGTAAGGTTTATCAAAATTATGGTCCAGGGTATGAACAAGCGATCAATCGGTAAGGTTCATGATAGGTTACTGATTAAACATGGTCTAGCACAGAATGATATATGAAGGATGCATGGCATATTGGCATTACCTGAGGAGAGTGGCTGCGGCAGCTCCCAAGCGCGAACGAAGCGGTTGGCGATGTAGCAGCTCGGCGGCGCGACCAGATCGTAGACCTTGCACTCGACAACCTTGCGCGCGCGCACGTCGACACCGAAGAGGTGCTCCTCCAGGAAGAAGTACACCACGTCGGGGTTCTCGGGGTGGATGAGTGCGAGCACGGGGGTCTCCGCTGGCAACCCGGTGCCCTTGTAGAGCTCTCATCGGCCCAGATTTCATCGAAGCCCACCTCATGCTCCAGAGTCCACTGCGTGGAGTCCGGATCAGCCAGCGTCTACACGGTGATCTTCGGAATGCCGCCGATGACACGGCCCATGTAGAACGTGTCTACGAACCGCAGCTTGCCGCCGCTCACCCCCCACGTAGCGGAACTTGTCGGTCTCTCCGCAACCTTGCCTGCACCGCAGCACCTTGCCCGGCGGGAACGGCACGAAACCTACGACCGGCTCGTCGGCGAAGGGGTCGCTGGTGAGGACGTCCCATGAGAGGTCGACCCACCAGAGCCTCCCGCGGTGCGAGACCACGCCGATGGGAGCCAGCGGGCGGGGCGGGAGCGGGTAACGGACGCGCTTCTCGACCCACTTCCCGACCTCGGACGAGAAGCAGAGGAGCGTGGCTTTATCGGTGCCGATGATGGGCTGCAGCTCCGCGAGACCGCGACCATGTAGCGGCGGCCGCCACCAGGGGAGGCGATGAGGCCGAGGAGGGCCTGGTGCAGGATGGTAGGCTCGGGGTCGGGAGGCGGAACGCGGAGGCGGTGTTAGCGTCGAGGACGAAGTAGCGCGGGACGGAGTCGTGCCACTGGACGGACTGGCCGCCGGGGCAGTCGATGACCTCGCGGCTCCAGGGGCGGCCCAGGTTGGCCTGGAGGAGGAGGAGGCCGGAGGGGTCAGCGGCGAGGACGAAGGGGAAGTACTGCGGCGTGGCGGGCTCCGGGAAGACTCGTGGGGAGACGGTGAGGACCGAGACGCGTGGCGCCGTGAGCGCGAGGGAGATGTCGTCGAAGCCGTCGGCGGGGGCGGAGACGCGCGGGATGCTGCCCAGGATGACCGACGACGACGGCGGCGCGGACGGAAACGCCGTCGGCGTATGAGCTCGCGACGAAGCGGAGGAGAGGGCGATCGGCTTGATCGCTGGTGCGGCGAGGCGGGTAGAGCGGTGGCCCGTGCCGCGAGCAGGCGAACGTGGCGCAGGGTCTTGGACGCCATAGCGATGGAGGACGGGAGGTGGAGAGGTGCGCGAGGCAGCAGGTAAAATGGAAAAGAAAGCGTGGTGTGGTGGGTGCAGACGTAGCGCAAGGGGCGTAGAGCTGAGCTGGGTGCAGGGGGCGCGGCAGCCTTTGCACGTATGTGGAATGCTCCTCCCGCGGACAAACGATCTGCCGTCTTGGTGTACGCGCCCAGGTTTTCTTTTGCTCTAGCCTTTATTCGTCTTTTCCCCTGACAAGTACTAGTATTTGGAGTGTAGCAATATAATCCCACAGCTAATTGTCAGACTGGAAATGGCGCGGGTTCGGATGGTTCTTTTTTAGCTATTGATGCGGTTTTATTTGGATTGGGTTGAAATGGGTGAAAAAATGAAACGGGTTGTATTGGGGCGGGCTGAGCAGCAAAGTGGGTTGAATTGGTGTGCTTTAGGCTGAGACTACAGCAAGTGAAATTGGCTTCGTCCTTAGCTGGGTCTTCGTCATCCTCGGTCAACACCGTTGCAGTCGGCCGGCGTCGTCCTCGGCTCTCTCTAAGACTCTAACGACCCCGCTGCCACTATATTGTCCGACGCCGGGTCTAAAAAGAAGCGGTTCAACTTCTAGCGACCTGACTCCTTGGTGATGGCCTGGTGAGATCTTGCCAGTCCCGAGCGAGCCGTAGAGGAGCAACCCCCTTCTAGCTGGTGGCGGCTTAGGAGCTTGCCGAAGGCGAAGAGCTCAAGACAGTGTAGAGATAGAATGATAGCTTGTAAAGTGCTTGCTTGACGTTGTCGAGGCCGCCGATGGAGCCGGACTCGACGTCGATGTCAAGGTTGATGATGTCATAGGCAATCACATCCTGCAGCAACACCACCAGGACAAGAGGAGGAGATAAGACGGGCTCCTAGTGCAAAATTGAGGTGGCGATGGATGAAAGGATAGCAATGGATTGGATTGGGGATTTGGAACCTTATATCGGGGTTGTTATGCAATTCCAGACCTGCTAAATTAGCATTTTCAGCCCATATTGCAGGCCTAACCACCGAGCAACACGGGTTTACAAGAGGTCTAGGACTCTCTCCTTCTAAAAGATTAGCCTGATAGAGGAGTTACCCTCACTCTTCTTATAAGTTATGTTCTACCTCTATTTACAACTAATGTGGGACTAACTCAATAAAAATGATGGAGATGAGGATCTTGCCAAAACGCGATGTCCGGAGGCCTTCTTGGAGGACCCAGCGGTTGGGGTCGAGCTAGCGGGGGCCTGCGAAGAGGACGAGACAGTTGAGGGCAGCGCTCGCTGCCTATAGCACAAACCGTCCCCAAAGTAGCTCATGCACGAACCGTCACCTGAGGTAGCTCATGCACGGACGCTTCAAACATTTAGGAAACCATTTCAAACCATTTTAATTCATTCGGTTTGGATTTAAAAAAAAACTCATTCGGCGATTTAGGAAACCATTTTAACTCATTCGGTTTGGATTTAAAAGAAAACTCATTCGGTGTGGGGTGTTCGGGTGGAATTGTTGTGCGATTTGGTCTGGTCTGCATTATGGGAGCTCATAATTGGGCTGGGTGGAGTCGGTTTCCATTTATTTTCTTATGTGGTGTGGCTTGGTTTTGGGTTCTCGCCCATTTAATTCGCAGGCTGAATGTCAACCCCAAGAGTGTCGGCGTCTTCATCGACCTACGGCATCATCGCCAAAATCCCGTCGATCGCCATGCATTAGGCATGCAAGCTAGCTCATCGATCTATGCTGCTGGCTTGCTTCTTATGTGTGTGTGTCCCTGTAGTAGTAGTGTTACTGTATAGGAATAATGTAATATAGTAATGATGTGCATTTGTGCCATATCTCTCTGCAGTTGAACAAAGTGACCGCTTGGTGTTCACCCAAAATGAAATTTAGCACTTTTGCATAGCCTTTTCCAATCTTGCCGTTTGGTATCTTAAAACCACAGCACGGATTTTCGACAAGGTCATATCTCACTGGCTGGCATACGTGATAATCAATTAAGCAGGTAAAAAACACTGGAAGGTATCACAACATACAGTAAAATATCAAACAAAAACAGTGCAATTTTTTTTAGAAACAAAAACAGCGCAAAATTATGTCGCAACAAACATTTCCATTCTTGATACATGAGACCGAAATAGTGAGTGGAGTGAACAACCCAACCATGGATAACACTGGTCATTGATCGAGACGGAACATCAGTAAACGACTTTCTAACTACACTTTTAGTGCTAAACCTCTCGTCATCTGAGGGTCAGGCATCATCGCCGCGAGATGTCGAGAGGCAGTCCAAAGAGACGATTACAGAGTACCCTTGGATGTCGTCAATTTGGCATACCATCTTAGTCAGCCTGCCCTAGTGCCCTGCAAAGATGAATAATTCTTTGATCAAAGGTTCGAGGGTCATGTTGTTACTGCAAGCAGCAAAGATCATAAATGTCATGCTGCCCAGTGCACCCATCCATGAAAAACATCTACCAGCCTCAGCTTTTTGCAAAGATAAGTAATTGTTGCTCAAATAAGGGATGTGTTGTGGATTGAACGGCACAGTTACTAAATCAACTACTGTATGTGATATTTATTGCAAGTAACAGGAGCCAGCAACCTAGAAACTAGAGAAAGAAGAAAAGGATTAAGGAAACTGCAGCAGTTGATGTTTATCTTTGACGAGTTACACGAGTACTATGGCGAATCTAGCTCCAAAGTACACAGGCTTGAGTCTTGGTATCAGAAAGCTGAAGCTACCACATCCTGTGATTTCTAGAGCAGTCTGTCAAAACTGACACGTGACAAGTTATGTACTCCTTATCTAGCAGTTTCCCATGCATGAAATAGGTGAGATTTCAGCGTTAATTTGTACCAATGCAATATTAGGCATAGGTAACATCAATTGGTCACATGATTCACTTCACTATTGAGTCGTAATTAACGTACGTCATGAAATACATCACACTATATATTCATTTTCTTTAATATCATACTATTCAATTAGATAATTCGTTTGCAGAGTATACACATGCCCTGTTTCTTGTGCATTTTATTTTGCCCATGATTACTCAAATTTAAATACCTTCGCAGTGGAGGTCATGCAGTGGAAAAAAAAATCTGAGTTGCCTATCACAGTATACATTTCCTTTAAGACTAAATCAGGAGCAGCAGATGCCCTTAATTCATGCAGTCAATGTACACACATCAGTCTTAGCTAGCTTCTTAACTAGCAAATAAACCAAAACCATCATCTTTTTTTTAAAATCGACCAAAAGCATCCTAAATATACAGTATTCAGCAACCATGCATGCATGTTACTGAATAGTCTGAGTAGTCAGTCTGTCATATATTGCTACTTAACTGTTACCAAATCATCCTACACGTACAATATTGCAGCAATCCAGAAAACACATCAATCACAGCAGCATGCAAGAGAGAGTAAGAAATGTGCGTCGCATTCGCATTAGCACATTAAGATTTGCAGGCACTTATTAATTTTCAGTATGACACCACGGGTGATTCACTGCATTGGACAGCATGATCAACACCTTCTATACAAAAGGTTGCAGAAAGTTTGCATAATCTTCAATCAAACTTCACATATACGAAATATGCGGAAGGAAAAATCAATTTTACATGCTTATGTATGCGCACGATATATGGTTGTCTATCAGGTGATGGCACAAAATGCATGTGGAGATGGAATGCTCTGAGCAATTGTAAGGACGAACACCTTAGTTAACAAGCAAAAGATCGATGGTTAAGAGGGACAAACTAAAATTGGCATCAATAATGATGATGCTATAAAACTGAAGAGTATGCACGCACAAATGGATATTTTCTCGTCAAATTTTGCCAAGCGCTTGATGCTCAACTCTGCAGGATACTAACAATTAACAAAGTCGCGGAACATTCACACACATGCAGTGAACTAGAATTTCGCAACATAAGACAGAGTAGCATGCATTCAAACACAAGAACGCATACCTGAGCATGTGGGCAACGGAAGGTGGCAGCTGCCAAGCGTGCACGAAGCGGGAGGAGACCTCGTGCGACTCGAACATCGGCATGGGCAGATCATACAACTCGCACTCAAGGACCCTCTTCTCCGGCAGGTTGACGCTGAAGAGAGGCTTGTCCAGGAAGAAGTACACCACGTCGGGTTCTTGGGGTGGACGAGGCCGAGCGCGGGGATCCTCGCCGGCAGCCGATCGCCTTGTAGCTCGCATCAGCCCAGATCTCGGCAAGTTCACGACGCACCCCAGAGTCCAGCAGCCGGCGTCCGGGTTGGTCAGCGTCCACGTCTTGACCGTGGCAGCGCCGCGGCCCAAGTACGGCTCACGCATCATCTGCACGTACCGCAGCTTGCTGTCGCTCACCTTGATGCAGCGGGACGTTTCGATGTGATCCGTGCAGTTGCTCAGCACGGCGAGCCGAGGGGGAGCGGGACGAAGTGGAGCACCGGTGGGGGACGAACGGGTCGCAGGTGTGCATACCCCAGGCGAGGTCGACCCACCAGAGCTTCCCCCGCGTGGGCGATGACGCCGTTGCTGCCCCGCCCACTGCCGCGGGCTGTGGGTACTTGAGCACCGTCGTGGTCCAGCGGCGGGCGTCCGACGAGTAGCGGAGCATTGTGCAGGTCTGGGCGAGGAAGTTCTCCGGGAGGATGGTGTGCTGGAGCTCGGCGACCACGTAGCTATCCCCTCCGGGGGCGGTGCTGATGCCGAGGTTGTCGGGTGGGCGATGTCGGAGTCGTCCATGGGGAGCCGGAAGGCGGCGCCGGTGGCCACGTCGCAGACCATGTACTTGAGGCCCGCCAGCGGCATGTTTTCCTGGAGCGTCGCGAGGCGGGAGGCGTGGGGAGGGCGCGGCCATCCTCCCCCGGTGACGAGGAGGAGGTGGCGTCCGCAGTCATCAGCGGCGAGGACGAAGGGGGAACCGGTCGCCTGGAAGTGGAGGAGGCAGGTGCGCGGGGACAGGGAGAAGTGGGTGACGCGCGGCGGCGCGGCGGGCGCGAGGAGGAAGTCGGCGCCCTCCGGAACCGTGTCTCCTTTGTGCACGCGGCCCAGGATGACCCACGGCGGCACCGGCACGGGCACCGACACCGGCGGCGGCGCCGGGTGAGACGGCCTGGGAACGGCGGGCACGCGGTCGGGGAGCGAGGTGCTCGACGTGATTCTGCCGGCCATTTCTGGCGTGCTAGACCGCACGGTCCGCACAGCGCTCTGGTTGCTACGGCTTGCGATGGAATGGGGGAGGTGGCTGCTTTTTGTAGGATTTAGGGGTGCAGTTAGGGTTTGAGCAGGTGGGATTAACTCGAGGCTCGAGTTTTGCTTAGGATCCTCGGTTAATTGTCGCGAGATGGCGTGATTAAGCGTGAGGAGGGAGGAGTAGCATTCCCAGGGGCGCGCGCGCGGTTGGCCAGCCAATGGACGGAAGCTGGCGGCGGCAACATGCTGGCGTGGGGTTCGCTTAGTCATTGTGCACTGTGCAGTGCGGAGCAGCCGCGGGCGCGGGCGTGCGGCAGGCGGCCACCCGTTACGTCGCCCGTGCGCCGTGGCAGACCGGCGCTTTTGTTTGGTGCGCTGTTTTGTGGCCTTGGCACGGTGGTTTCCGGGCGTTTTGGTGGTGAAACTTGCGGGATGGAGCTATCTGCCTGCGCCAGACGTTGTGTTTCTGGCGCGGCCGCTGTGCTGCGTCCGCGAGCATGTTAACACTGAAGTCTAACCGTGTCGGGTACCTGCAGATTGATCAATCGATGCACCGTGCACATGTTTCTTTTTAAGACCAAAGGGTATGGGCCCTGCTTACCTAAAAATGCAACGGACACATGTTTCTCGGCCGTAATGCACGAGGTGACAGATCGTCTATCGTTCACGTTAACTACTTCAACGTCTCCACTGAAGGGTGCAAAATAGCGTTCATCAGTCATTATCACAAGTTCACATCAACACAAGGAGAATTCAGAAACAGGAAATGCAAACGACAGAGACCACTGCTGCATAACATTCAGGAAAGTAAACCACCGGTCTCGGTCGTGAACTATCCAGGAACAAGTGGAAACTAGAAAAAGCATCATAACAGTTTGTTTCAAGTACTCAGATATCTCTATAGAAAGCAGACTTAACAAAAGTGGCAAAACTCCAGTAACATTCCATTTGAGACATCACATAACAGAGACCATGCTATGCACCAGGCGGTCAGCAGAAGCAGATGAGTACATCCTACGTACTCACACCATTGCTTGCAAGTAGTCGACAAGACCTGGATCAAAATAAGACTCCATGAGCATGCGTGTCAAAATTCCTCCACATGCATGTGAGTCAAAATAGCCTCACGGCTTACCAAGGCAAGCTTTCCCTCATGGTTCTTCGTCACGGTCACTCGCATCAACAGATGGGCGCTCTGATGATTCAGATTCTTCAGCTGATACTGGTATATCGCTCAGGACCCTCACCAGGTTCTGCAGCGAAAACTCCCCTGATCAGACTCCATAATCTGGCTTATCATCAAGGATGATAGCTCCTCATCATCAGACCCCGTCAACAGATCCACCAAAGATAATTCCTCATCAGGTTTCATCCCAGCTGCACAAAAGAGCAGTGCAAGTATGAGTCAGCAATTGCTTGCTTGGAATAACCTCAGTTGAACAAAATGTTAGTTGCAATGTGAGAAGACAAAAATAACCGAAAGAAACCAATCATGCCAAACGATAATTGATGCATTTCTTGTGTAACTGAGCTCATAAATGTGAAAGCATGTAATCTAAAACCAAGCTAACTCATAGAACATCACTGCCTCCTTTCAAAATAAATCTAGCAGAGCACTACTAGTCGCTTAGTCTTTTCTCTGCTCATGATCATCAATAGCAAAGGTCAGAAAGACTGCAGTAGCAAATGAACCTTGAGAATATCCTGATTGAGAGCATGCCGAAGTTTAACCAATGTACTAATCATATTAGGTTGATCGTAACCACATATCTGTTGTGTGTATATTTTATAAGCCTGTAAGACTAACTAAAAAAATGAATGCAGAGTCCCTAATTAACAGGAAAATTAAGCCTGAGAGCAAATCAACTCAAGACCAAGCATGTCTAGCTAAAGGCAATGTCCTCATGCAAACATAAAAAGCAGCCACAAAGAAACGATCAAACAATTCCCAATCCAAACCGAGAAGTCCGTCAGCAATAGAAATTTGAAGTGTCTGAATCTTCTCAGTTCTCCCTGAACTGTGGATGGTACGTGTTGCGTGGAAATGTACATAGAGTTAGTAAAACAACTTAACAATATATCATCAGTTGCCCAAATATGTACTAGTGTAGCTCTACTATTCCCTGTTTCCCACAACCACCAAGCAAAGTGACATGCAATGAGATAACACTCCTGACTGCGCTAACACGATACAATTACAGTTACTCTGGTACTCCATTACATGAACTACACTTCCTATATATAACTCTTCCCACAAAAGGTGCATAAATAATTATCAACTAAGAGCATAGGCATAACCCAGATGAAAGGGAGGAACATATGGTTCAGAATTCTACAATGTAGTATGTACTCTGTAAGTATAACTGATGCAATCATGCAATCTCAAAATTCTAAATGGTTGGAGTGCTCCTGGCATAAAATTATGCAGTTACAAACATAACTGTGGCAGAGAAACCATTGAGATTTCAGGAATGATCATTTGGCTCAGGATTACATATGCAATCATCAAAAACTTACGGGACCAGACATATCAACGGACAGACAACGATAATATTAGCCATTGGGGATCCCCAGAAACGTTAATTAGGTACCGGATGCATGCAAACAGGCAATAGCTTACCACTCGAAGGATCGAATGGTAGAAGCGTCGGCGGCAGCTCCCAAGCGTGAACGAAGCGGGCGTTGTGGAACACGTCAAACGTCTCGTAGAGCTCCAAATAGCTGTTCTCGCACTCTATGACTCGCCTCTCGCTCGCGCGCATGTCGACGGCGAAGAGCCGTGCGCCCTGGAAGAAGTAGAGGACGCCGTGGTTCTTGGGGTGGATGAGGGCGATCGCGGGGACCTTCTTCGGTGGCAGCCCGGCTGCCATGTAGCTCTCGTCGGTCCAGATCGCCTCCAGGAACACCTCGTATTCATGGTCCCACATCGGGCCCTGCGGATCGGCTAGCGTCCACATGCTGACCCTCTGCTCGCCGGGGACGCCATGGATCTCCACGTACCGCAGCTTGCCTTCGCTCGCCTTCACGCACCGGTGCTTGTCGAGGTCGTCGCGCGCGTGGATTGTGACGTTGGCCATCACGCGGCCCTCCGGGAGGGCGACGTAGCGCAGGTCCGGCCGGTCGAGGAAGGGGTCGCAGGCGAGGATTCCGTAGGGGAGATCCACCCACCAGAGCTTCCCGTCGTGGGTCACCACGCCACCATGGCTGCCCCACGGCTGGTGGTGCGGGGAGGAGCCGAGCTCCTTGACGGCCCACGCATCGGTCTCCGTGGAGTAGTAGACGAGGGTGGTGTGCTGGTTGCTGGACGTGGGGTGGAGCTGGGCGACCATGTAGTGGCCGTGGTTGCGAGGGTCGGCGATGAGGCCGATGCTGCGTCGGGCGACGATGCGTTTCTCGGCGGAGTCGGGGTCGGGGAGGCGGGTGGCCACGCCGGTGTGCGCGTCGCAGAGGTAGTAGACGTCGCAGAAGCGCCCGCGGGTGGTGTGGAGGAGGAGGCGGCCGGAGGGGTGCACGTCGACGACGTAGGGGAAGCTGCAGTCGCCTGGAAACAAATCCACGCGGTCGGGGGCAATGCGGTTGGAGATGGTGAGGATGGTGGTGCGCGGCGGGTCCGCGAAGTCCAGCAGCATGTCGGTACCCGGCAGGAACTTGTCTTCCTTGTCTACCACCTCCGGGATGCAGCCCAGGATCACCCACGTCCGCTTCCGCACCGGCACCTCCGCAGCACGCGACGGCTCCGGCCCGGACATGGCCGGAGCACGCGAAGAGTGCGGTGCTGACATGGCCGGCGCACGCGAAGCTTAGAGAGCGAGGGAGAAAGAGGTGGTGAGATGTGAATGGGATGGGAGAGAGAGATGCGAGTCGGGTTTGATTTGGTTTGGCGTGCTGGGGTGAGGGGTTCTTATACCATCGGGTGGGAGCTGGGTTTGGCTTAGGGCGCAAGGTGATGTGGGGCGCGGCGTGTGTAGCGACGGCGACGACGTCGGCGTGGTTAGATCAGTGCTCTGCCGCTCTGTTCGCGCACGCACGGAGCAGAGACGGGGGAGGCGGTTCGGGTTCGAGCGCCAGGTGTCAGGTGAGCTGTGTTCTTTGCACGCCGTGGGGCCCGCGGTGGGGACCAGGAAGAGCACAGAAACTAGGCAGCCAATGGGAGCGGTTACTGCTGGGGTCCACGGGGTCCAGCCTGGCGCGCCGAGGGGCAGGCACCGTTCGCGCCTGGCGTGGCCGCCGTTGATTGAGCTCATGCGAGCGAATCTGGCACGTCCGCTTAGGGTAGGGCTGCAGCGTTCACGGCCGCCGATGCTGATGCACGGCCGCACCGGTGTTGCCGTATTCTGCACGGCACCCCACGCCCACGGGCTACCGCGGCGTCAGACTGTAGCGAAATGTCTAGGCATTTGGCCGAGACAGCAGGTGCATGCTGCGTGCCTAAGGGCCCGTTTGGGAGTGTAGTAATCTTTTACACCTGTAAACAAATTACACTGGTAATTTACTTGCCACAAGAAAAAACTAGCGAAATACACAGATAATTTATTTTCTCTGTAAAGCCTCGTTTGGGAGCCATATAAATCTACACCCTTGTAAAACCCTTTGAAGTCTGAATACAAATTTGATTTGGGGTAGATATGAATAGCAACCTCATTGTTTGGCCCCAAAGATGATACCTGAATTACAAATCTGAATAGCTATTCGATTTGGGATAGGAACTGGATCGGTACGGAGATAAATCGCATCAAATGGAGAAGAGACCAGGAAGAACACAAATGATAGATCTCAATACATCACACGAAAATAACTTCCAGTTTGCTGTTCTAAGATAGAAAGAAAGGAAGCCGAGAACAAACCTGGAAGCTTCGTGCGTGGCCTGGAAGCTGTCCAGGGGTCATTTGGTTGAACAAGAATGCCGCCGCTGAACACGCAGCCGCGATGCCGCACCGCGAGCAACGACGCGAGCAAGATCCCCGCACTCCACGCCTCTTCCCGACGGCGTTGAGCTTGCTCCCGATAGCACCGCCACATAGCTCACTGCTCTAGCTCCCTACCACTCCCGGAGAAGCTCGGATCTGGCGGCCCGGAGCTACGTTGGAGGATCGCGGGTAGCGGCCGGAGTTGGGCTTCGAGGCGAGCGTTGCGAAGCGACCCCGACTTCTATCGATTTTCTTCTGTCCGGCGGCGCTCCCGAGCTTCATGAGGGTGACGAGCAGCTCCGTCGCGAAGGCTGGCGGGGGAGAGGTGGCTTCCGCCACGCCGCCTACCCAGCTACGAACATGCCGAGGATGCTGTCATGGTCGCCGTCACCGTCGGAGTCGCGGCATCGCCAGATCCGCCGTAGGAGCGAAGAGAAGGGGGGATTGGTGGTAGGGGTGGGGCGGAGCAGGGAGAGGCGGGCGGAGGAGTGGAGGTGCGCGGGGGAGGAACTTGGCGACGGCAGTATGGTCGCACGGAGGAGCCGGGCGGCAGCGGCGTGGTCGCACGGAGCCAGGCAGGCTCCCTCCTGATAAATCTTGAAAAAGAAAAAGGGGGTGGGAGGCAGTGTTTAATTTTACGGGTGGTTTGGAGAAAACGGATTGTAAATGGGCTGTATTTTAAAACGAAAACTGGGCTTCCAAACAATCATTTCTAATCCGGCCCGAAATATTATACAGGCCTGTATTTTACATCCGGATTGGGTCGAATACCGGCTATCCAAACAGGGCCTAAGTGGTTTAGGGCGTGTGCAGTGTGATTAAAAAGCAGGAGCTGAGGAACTTTTTCATGAATTAGAATCGGTTCTAGCCATTAGAGCATAGAGGGGCTAAGGAATTTTTTCTAGAGTCGAGGAAAGTACAAGAGCCCGCTCCGTCATGCTGACCAAAGCAACGTAGAGAGTGAATAGGGTGAAAAGGGGATTAATGAAATCACATAAATGAAAGAACATGGTACAAAATGAGCATGTGAATCTAGCTGTGGAACCCATATCTGAGATGAGAGGGGGAGCTAAATGAAATGTTTTGCTAGCTTAGCCTCTGCTTATTTGGCAATGAAATAGAAAACTTAGCCTCTCTCACATTATACACGCCTTTAGTAGTTTAGTCGCGAGTCGCACAACGGCACAAGCAAACTGCAGGACATTTCCTATCACTCCGCTAGCTGGGAGTACGCAGTACATAGCATTTGGTTTCAAGTTCAAGTAGTCAGATATCTCAAACGAGCACACGTGTAGAAGTGACAAACTCACAATGTTTCCCAGATTAGACATAATAGAGCCATCAGGTCATCGAAGTTTTAGCCCACATCATGCATGAAGATTACCATTGCCTGCATGTTGCCAAGCGGCCAGGGAGCAGAGCTGTGCCGCGTATGTTCATCCATCTCTTAGTTCCTAGAACGATCATCGGCCCTGATCCTTCCGGCGATCGTTTGTCCTTACTGATCAAAGAAACGTCCTTCTGATCATTGGGACTTTCAAGACAAGCAATTTCCTTTTCTGGAAATGTTACACAAGGCAGCTTAATCGCCAGGAAAGCTCATTTGAATCAAATATGTTGAATGCACGAGGAGATAAAAATCTAAGAAAACAAGAGCTAAAATAAATGATTGATGTATGCCAAACAAATTGAATATCGTGTGCACTAGTAGAAAATTAAAAACAGTATGGGCGATGCCTAATTACTGCAACGAACTTCCTACTAGATAGCTTTTCCTTTTTTTTCCGATTACACTGTGGGTAAATGCTTATGCAGCACGACTGTGCATGTGCAGATGCCAAATAGAGGCATAGAGCACATAGGGAACTAGAACTAATGCACTATAGCAGATCATATAGGACTCCATAACGATCTGGCATAGTCAGAGCAGCTACTTCACTGTTGAAAAACAATGCAGACCCGGAACACAGAAATATAAACTGAGAGCAAATTAATTAAGACCAAGCATATTTCTCTAAGCGTGTCTTGGACGATGTTCTCTGGCAGACATGATCCAGCGATTCCTTCTATATATTATTGCAAACAACAAGATAAGTCCGTTGTTTCTTGTCACAGAATCATAGTCAATAAGTGGTGAAAATTTTTCATGAAAATATGTACTCCCTCTTTTTCAAAACTAGCACGGTGTACCACACAATTATACGTGAAATACATTTAATCATCTTTAATTCTTTAGGTATACGTGATATTAGATCATTACCGGGAACAAAAGTTTAGATCATGAGCCGGCCGGCCAGTTATTGTACCAAGTTCGTACATGATATTAGATCACACCAAATTAAAGTTTGAATCACGATTAGTTGATCATTTGTATATTATTAGATCAGGTGTGGAGTTAAGGTTTATATTATCGGTCGTTGATATTAGATACGCAAATTTGAATGTTACGTATCATTTTTATGAGGTGTAAAATTATAAATATTTGTGGTTGTGGGCTATTAAGAATTAAAGCACACCATATGAATGCTGGATTGTTTAGGTACTGACAATCTATCAGTTGTGGTCTATCAATAATGAGGAGTCCACTAGATTAGTCGGATGACGTTTACGTGCAGTTATGAAATTTTATCAATTGTGATATGTTTAAGTAAAATTATGAATATCTATCAGTTGTGATATGTTTAGCTATACTTATGATGATCTATTGGATGTACTATGTTTAGGTACAGTTATGAAGATCTATCGGATGTGATCTATTTAGGTAGAGTTATGAATACCTATCGGTTGTGGTTGACTAATAATATGATCCACAATTAGTCCAGAATTATAATGCGCACGCTGTTTTCGAAGATTTAATTTTGACCAACGATTAGTCCAATTATATGTGGATTATCTAATACAAAATTGATACCATTAGAAAGTGCTTTTTAATACTAATCCAACGATATCAATTTTATATCAAGTAATATATATATTATTGAATAAATTTTTAATCAAAAATAAATTATAAGAAATATGTGTGCTTTATAATTCTAGACGGAGGGAGTATTACGCCACACTTCCGGGAGGTAGAATCCATTGGAATTTGGAGCAGTACGTATTAATATTCTATCTAGACTAATTAATTGCAAAATTTGGAACCACATTAACTAATAATCAGGTTAACATTGGGCATAACTTAAAGGCGTCGACAGCAAGTACTACTGCAGTATCCTAAACATAGAAACATATGGAGCCACGTAACCTAGGTACTATATTCCTAGCTAATTCTCCTGTGCGTAGTCCTGTCTAAGGAGTGCGCGCCCCGTATAACAAACACTTCATCATAAACCGAATTAGCATGTCAACCTTCGGCAATTCATTGAACTACTTTCCTAGGCAAGTCAGTTGAACTACTTACTCCTTAGTCGATGCTTTAGTAGAGCAGAAGATCATACGGAAGTAAATAGTACCCTATAATAGTAGACAAGCTATAAGACAGCAACGTCTCAGGGAAGCGTGCATGAGGCAGCAGCCAGCATGCAATGATGCAAGCAAGAAATGTAGCTCATGGAATTGCAGGATCATTCGGCGGAATCGTCGGTGGCAGCTCCCAAGCGTGGACGATGAACGAGGAGCGCCGCGCCTTGGGCGGGTGGGTGGATCATCGCGAAGAACTCGCACTTAGGTGGTCTGGGTGTAGGCCAGCTCCTTGGCGACCCACTCGCTGGTCTCCGTGGAGTAGCAGAGGAGCCTGGCGTGGTGGGTGCCGGTGAAGGGCTGGAGCTCGGCGACCATGTAGTGGACGTCGGCGCCGGTGCCGGCGCTGCGAGGGCCAGCGATGAGGCCGAAAGTTCTAGAAGTGGAACGAAGCGTTGTCGGTGGGCTTGTCGAGGAGGCGGGAGGCCGCGCTGGTGTGCGCGTCGCAGAGGAAGTGGGCCGGAACGAAGTCGCGGCGCAGGTAGATGCGGTGATCGAGGCGCGTGGTGACGGCCGGCTCCATGGCGCGGGCCCTGGGTGGCGTGGAGCAGGAGGCGGCCGGATGGTCGGTGGAGGCGATGGAGGGGCCGTTAGTCAGGCCAGTAGCGTCAGGGCTGATGCGCGCGGCGGGCCGGGCACGGTGGCGAAGTAGACGAACGAGGGGTCGTCGTCGAGGAGGAGCGCTATATATGTCGGCGCCCGGCTGGAACGTCTCCTCTGTGTAGGCATCTAGCGGGACCCAGGCCAGGGCCACCCACGGCCGCGGCCGTGGCAACGCCGGCGCGCCCTCCTGTTTGGACATGGCCGGAGCACGCGAAGCAGGGTGTGCGCGCGCTCGGTGTGCCTCACTTGACAACTATAGGCGTGTGTTTTAGAGGCTGTTTGGTTGCTGGCCAGAAATTGCCAAGTTAAATTTAGGCGTGCCATCATTCCTTTGGCAGATGTTTGGTTGCCTGCCAGAGTTTTGGCTCACCACAGTCCAAAATCCCTTCCGCCACAGCCTTTCTCACCAAAAATATGGCGGGCTTTTTCCCCGCCACACCGCCCTGTGGCGCGCCACAAGTCCCTCTCTCTCCTTACCGCAAGTTGCCGGTATCTCCACACCTCCTCCGCTCTCCATGGCTGCTCCCCTTCCGTGCCGTCGTGCTCGCTGAGCTCGCCGCCGCCACCTCTCTCCCATCGGTTGCTCAGCTGCTCATCTCTTCACACCACCACCATCTGCTGAGATATCCCGTGCAGATCGGAAGCGAGAGTGGCGGCGGAAGCGGAAGCAGAGGGAGGCCTTGATCTGGAGGTGTTGAGGAGCAGCTAGTCCATGCGGCCGGAGAGACAATCGCATCACCAGCATCCCGCCCCTAACCATCAGATCGGCACACTTTTGTCTCCGCCGTAGCCCACCACGCCGCCGGCCTCTGGAGGGCACATCTCCAGATCCGCCGCCGCTTCCGCCAGTCCGTCGTCTCCGCGCGATTCCACCACGCCGCCGGCCTCTGGAGGGTCATGGCCGCCGCCCCGACCATCTCCTCTGGCACGAGGAGCCCCGTTGGGTGGGTCCGCCAGGCGCTCGCCGCCTCCGACGACGACTTCTCCGCCGTAGCCTTGGTCCACGCTGCCGTCTACCTCCTCTTCCTCTCCTCCGGTACGTCCTGCTCATGGCCGCCTCCTGCACGCACCAACCCACCACCCCCCTCTAAACTATCACTCACTTGTCAAGCTAGCTACCAAGCTTATTGCTCTTTTCTGAACTGTTATGCTCAGGTTGAGTCTCACAGGAAGGCTGCGGCAACTGCTGCTGCTGGTAAAGTCAAAGAAGAATTATTCCAGTTCATACGAAGATAAAGTGGTAGCTTAATTTGGCAGAAAAAATACCATCTTTTTCCCCGTAGCTCAACCGAAAATCTCTCAAAATCTTAGGATGCTTGTTGACCACCTGTGCTGTGCTGACTGCAGAATGCAAGGCTATGAACCAACACAAAAAACATATGCTGAACTTTTATTCTAAAGCTTTGCTTGATCCTTTTCTTAACCGATAAAGTCGCGCATTAGGGTATAGTCTACTGCCTTGCCATTCTTTTGTGCTCCTCTATGCGGCGATTTGCTCCTTAACTATGTTTCATCCTCTAGATTTCTGCCGCAATGGTTAAAATTTAGACTATCGCGCTGCTTTCACTTTCATCTTTTGTGAAACATGGCTATGCATATATCTATTTCCCAAATATCCTTATGTTGGTTTTGGTTGCCCTTGATGTAAACCTAGGCAAATGTCTCGACAGATTGTTGTTCCCTGTAGCTTATTTGATAGCACGCGCTATGCCATTTATTTTGAGTTAGTATCTTGCATGCCAAGGAAAGTGAGCACCTGCACAGAAATTTCTGAGAGTGAAAACAAGATTATGTTTTTATCACTACCTTTCGATCCTTCAAGGCTTCAACTCGTGGATTTTGATGATTGTTAAGCGTATGAGTAGAATTTTGACAAATTGTTACAAATATCGAATCATGGGTGGGCAGGCACACGCATGATTAATCTTCTTTTATTTTTCAGATCACGCACATGATGAATCGTACTTTGTTTTTCGAATCATTGGTAGTTTGACAGTTATTCGTAACAACTTTGCTTAATTGTGCATTCTTTTACTGATTCCATCCTATTTCTTTGCTATGAGAGTTCCTTTTCTTTTACTGATTCCATCCTATTTCTTAAAATATGTTTTAGATGGATCAAATGAAATTATATTTACAGTACTACTTGGACTACTGCCATTATATATGGAGGAGAAAAATGATTGTTGGTATCATTTTCCTAAGTTCTTTTTGTACCGGAAAGAAGCAGTCATATCGCAGCGCGAGTTCGCCGTTAAGAGATTTATCTGAAGAATATGATGTGAGTTGAGGGTCTATTTATACCTAGTTAATAACCTTTTTACCCCACGAATTAGCTCATTGGGTCTGAAATGTTCCGACAATGGCTTGATGCTGGGAATCATGACTTTCTCAGCAAACTGGATGCATTTATTTGTTATTGATCATCCAGAAAGAATCCTACTCAGGAATTATAGTGCACATGGAGCTTGAATTTCCTAGAAAAAGAACAATTGATGCAGATTTCATATATACAAGCAAGAGAAAAGGCTGAAAAATAATGTGTTGTAAATAAATAATTTGCAATCTTGGCCGATTACACAAGTGGAAATAGTGTACATTATGAAAGTAATATTTCATCATAGATTTGATGATATCAATATAGATTGGTAATTTCTTTCTATATTAAACCAAAATGTGGCACCAAACCAAACAATTACCAATGTGTTTTGCCAAACATTTGTGATAGCAAACCAAACACTTGCCGAATTTTTTTTGCCACAACTGAGTTGCCAACCAAAAGCTCTTTATTGCCAAAAAATGTGACAAGCTATAAGTGTGGCAATCACCACACTTTTGGCTTGGCAAATTATGGCTAGGAACCAAACAAACCCTTAGTCTGCCACGTTGGATCGTATCTTTGTTTTGTCGTGGGGTGGCGTACGTCGTTAAGGTGGAACAGACGGAGAGGGGGAAGCCGTTGGGGTTAACGGCGTCCGTGCTGCTCTAACTGTTAGGTGGAGGCAACGGGAGGAGAGAAATGGGATCCGCTACTTTGTGTGCGGTCCAGCCGGGGCAGCCTTTGGGACCCTTTTTTATAGGAAAACAGCCTTTGGGACCTGCGGAGTGAATGGTGTTGCGTTTAGCAATTAGTACCACGATAAAATTAGAACAAGATACTACTATGCATGCACCAGAAATTCGATGGTAAATTGATGAATTCGGTACTGAAAATAATTCCCTATTGTTTTTGGAGCTTAGAAGATGCACACAAAGTGATATCCGTATATGAGCAAAACCAGGCTCATTCAGGATGAGCTACGACATTTTTTTTTCCTAGTGTTCCTCCAAGCTCCGTTAGATGCATAGTCTTTTAATTGCGTAGTGGACATAATTAGTTCATCTAAAACAATTGATCTTGTCTTCATAGACAAGCAACTAATTTGGACTGGTTCATAACAAGGTCAAATTCCTCGCAAAAAGAGAAGATAACCATGGTGAAATAACAACAAGGGCTACTCCGCAGAAAAAGAAGAACAAACAAGGACTAGACAGTAAACTCCTCTTTGGGGGTCGGTCTAACACAGCTTTGTGGGATAACTAACATACATGCTAGAAGCATGTTGTTTGGAGTCTTCTCATCCTTCCTCTCTTGTTAGTTACGACCAACTGCTAAGCACAAGTTAATTTACCTATCTCCATCATGATTATCATATGACCTAGGTAATTAGCTCACGTGAGACCCACTGGATTGGTTTCGCTTTAAACATGCACATTAATTTGACCCCAGTCCTAAGATTGGTAATTGGAACAAACATGCGAGAATTGTTCAACGCGAAGGTTCCACGCGGCTTACATGGCTGCACCAGAGGGTTTTATCTTACCTTAATTTGATTGGTTAGTTTAAGCATGCATACACCAAAAATAGGCACATGTTACATCTCTGTACAAGAAAAAGATAAAATATCTAACCATTAATTTAGTGGACCTTTACTAATATTATATTAAGATCTTCGTAATTATATAAACTAGCACGGTGTCCCACGCAATTGCACGAAAAACATTTTTAGTCATCTTTATCTTTTTATCCGTACATGCGATATTAGATCAGTACTAATTGCACATCGAACTTTGTAGTTATCTTTATTTTTTTTACTCGTATGCGTGATATTAGATGAGTATAGAAAATAAAAGTTCAAATCGTGAGCCAGCCTCTACTGAGCCGTCTATTTAGTTATAGTTATGATGATCTATCAAATGTGATCTGTTTAATTATCTTTATGTTTTTACCTGCACGTGTGATATTAGATCAATACTAATTGCTCGTGAAACTTTTTAATTATCTTTTTTAACCTGTACGCATGATATTAGATCAGTACGGGAAATAAAAATTCAAATCACGAGCCGACCTGCTAGTTGTTGTACCGAGCCGTCTATTTAGGTACAGTTATGAAGATCTATCAATTGTGATCTGTTTAGATACAGTTACGAAGATCTATCAATTGTGATCTGTTTAGGTACAGTTATGAAGATCTATCGGCTGTGATCTATTTAGACGCAGTCCTGAAGATCTATCGGCTATGATCTGTTTAGGTGCAGTTATGAAAATCTATCGGCTATGATCTATTTAGGTGCAATTATGAAGATCTATTGGATGTGATCTCTTTAAGTACAGTTATGAAGATCTATCGGTTGTGGTCTACTAATAATAAAAGGGTCCACCAAATTAATGGTCGGATGTTTTGCTCTTTTTTTTTGGAGAATTTCTAGCTTTTCTTTATTTTTTCTATTGTATTCTGCTTTTAGTATATAATAGATATCTTTTAACTATTGATCAGGTGGAGCTTTATTGTTAAGAGTTTTTCTATTTTAAACCATATTATATTTTTAGTGACACTTTAAACCACATTTAGTATATGTAATTCTATTTTGAACCACATTTATCTGTTTAGAGTGGATCTAACAAGATAGCCTCAATCGTCAGGGTGACATGGTAACGACAATAAGGCCTCACGTAGCCACCATTTTAGAATAGGAGATCAATGGTCCAATTTCAGCACGAGCCACCATTTTAGGACAGATTGAGATTAATCATATCAAAAGGGACAAAAAGAAGAGTAGAATAGCTCACGAACATGCAAAATATGCTCGAACAATGAAACGGACTCGTAATTTTGTTTCGCAGTTAATCTGCACTGAGAGAACTAAAATCCAGGTTTTGATTTATTAATCAGTGAGTTCTCACATTTTCCACGTGAAATAAAGTTTTCTGTACAAGTATAATGTGCATACACAGTTTCTTCAAAAAATTGGTATGCAGACTCATCCTCTCTTTTGCAATCGAGTGTAGCGTGCTAATTTATCTATTTATCTATCTCCTGTAGTATTATACTAAAGGTAGAATACAATAAGAAAATTAAAGAGATGCTAGAAATTCTTTAAAAAAAGTAAAATATCCGTCCATTAATTTGATAAAACTATTTATTATTAGTAGACCACAACTGATCGATTTTCATAACTATACTTAAACAGATCATACCCGATAGATCTTCATAACTGTACCTAAACAAATCACAGCCGATAGATCTTTATAATTATACCTAAACAGATCACAACTGATATATCTTCATAATTGTACTTAAACAGATCACAACCGATGAATCATCATAATTGTACTTAAACAGATCACATCCGATAGATCATCATAACTATATCTAAATAGATGGCTTAGTACAATGGCTATGGTCCGGCTTGCGATTTAAATTTTTATTTCTTGTGTTGATCTAATATCACGTGTACACGTAAAAACTAAAGATAATTCAAAACATTTTGCACGGGACACCGTGCTAGTTATATACTAAAAATACAATACAATAGAAAAATAGAGAGAAGCTAGAAATTAATTTCAATAAAAAAGCAAAACATCAGACCATTAATCTGGTGAACCATTTTATTATCAGGGGACTACAACCGATAGATCTTCATAATTGTAGATAAACAAATCACTGCCGATAGGTCTTCATATATGTACCTAAATAGATCACAACCGATATAGATCATCATAACTATATTTAAATAAATGGTTCAATATAACTACTAGCGGACTGGTTTGACATCTGAAATTTTATTTTCCAACTGATCTAATATCACACGTATAGTTAAAAAATAGAGATAAATTAAAAAATATCCCGGATAATTACACAGGACACCGTGCTAGTTAGTCTAAACCACACATGTCAAAATGTCTAAAGAATGGTTTGCCGCAGCCTCTCGGCTCTTTTTTCCCATAGTAGGTGAATTCGCTTCAACGTTGGTTTTGAATAACCATCCAATAAATCATGCTGTTTTATCTGCTATCAATACGACGAATGACTCGGCCAATGAGGAAATTAACAAACCCTGGGACAACTATATATCATCTCTGTACCCCACTTTCTGAAGGCACGAAAAGAAAAAGGGCTCGAATGAAAAGATCTCAAGTCCTAACAACCTTCGCCATCGATGACCCTGAGCGAATGTTCAAAGTCGAGTACTTGAGGGCATGATTCTAGTGATGGACCGAGTCGTTTTGTCGCGGTAGGTGAATGTGTTTTCAGCACTGGTATATCGGTGAAAAAATGTGAAAATCTGACCAACACATACTGAAAATTGAAAAATCGTTGCACTTTCTCGCGGAACAAGAGAACGCCAACAATCTACGCGAAAGATATACGTTGTACAGAGGAAAACGTCCTACTTCCAAATATCATTTTCTGAACATAACGCCGTGAAAAAGACACCACCAACTTCTTACTGCATGCAGTCATCAACTCATCGATCGTCGTCAAGGCTTGCTCAACGACGGTCGCCGGCTCTGAAACTAAACCTTGAGTGGTAAGGGTTCACTTGAAGCGTCGTTGCACTAATTAAATACGCTGTGCATATTGCACATGTGTTCTAATTACTCGGTCTCGGCGGCCATGTACACCAAAAGCACTTTCTCCGTAGGCGCTTCTCCTTGTTTTGTTCTCGTAAAACAATGATCAAGTCTGCGTAGACGCATGTCGTATGAATAATTATTAGAGAAGCTTGTGCTGTAGCTAAGACCGATGCTAGCTACTAGTATATTACTGGTGTACCTCCACGTGGACTAGACCGGTGATACGTCAGCTATTCCCATGGAGCTGGTGGTTGGTTATGGAAACGGAATGCTTTACACAGCGGTCAAGCGCAGAAGCCCATGGCCTCCAGGCTCTGACCGTTTCGTTCACAAAATCGCTGTCTATATGGTCAATCAACGAGTCTCCTTTTACTCGGTCTTGACATGAAATGATGAAAGGATACAGTATAATACTCCCTCCGTCTTAGAATATAAGATAAATTTTATTTGATTAAGACAATATTTTAACTAAGAATTACTTTATTAATATGTAGTTTATTGATATAAAATTGATGTCATCAAATTGGCACTTAAAAGTACTTACCTATGATTATGACTTTGTATCACATAAAACATATATTATTAGAGTAATTATTAGTCAAAATCTTGTCTTAACCAAATAAAATATGTCTTACATTCTAGAACAGAGGGAGTATATGAAGCTTCATTACGAACTTAGAAACTTTCCCAAATTCCTGCATGAAATGAAACTTTTTCTGTGAAATTTTATAAAAATTATTTTTTTCGGACACGCCCTGAAATGATAAGGAAATGCATATAGCTTTGCCTAAAAATCTGTACCAATTCAATCAGAAAAATTCCAAGTTGCATTGCATGCATGCAACAAGTGGAGTAGTACAATACCATTATTATAGCGCTAAAAGGGACAATATCTCAAGTTCAGATCAAACAGACCTAACTAATCGCCCATTGTTAACTGCTACGTGTGTGCTTCTCTTCTCCTTCCTTTATGTTGACTCACATACTTAATTTGTTAACTTGATTTCTCCAACATTTTCTTTGGGAGCTTCACATCTTCCTGCTTCTATATAAACCCCACAAGCTTGTCATGCAACACACAAGCAAGTTAATTAAGCAGTAGTTAAGCTGATCACCATCTGAACTCTGAAGCATCCATCAAATACGGCCTGCAAACTCGTAAGCCAACGTACTACACAGGATTACATACTTGCAGCTACGTCCGTGTAGACGTCATGGCAACGATAACTGCTAGTGCGAGTCCATCCATGCAAAAAGCCATGGCGCCAAGCGCCTCGCCGCCTCGCTACCGGCCGTCGCCGCTGGTGATATTCAGCGCCTGCCTCGTCCTGCTCGGCGCCGGCGGGCCGCTGCTGCTGCGCGTCTACTTCGTCCACGGCGGGCGCCGCCTGTGGCTGTCTGCGTTGCTCCAGCTCTCCGGCTGGCCGCTCCTCCTCCTGCCCCTGTGCGTGTCCCTCTTCCGCAGCCGCCGCCACGGCGTCGCCAACCTCCTCCTCCCGCTCCGCCTCGTCGGCTCCGCGGCCGTTCTCGGCGGGTTCTTCGCCGTGTCGTGCTTCCTCTACGCGATGGGGTCGCAGGCGCTGCCGCTGTCCACGTCGTCGCTGCTGCTGGCGACGCAGCTCGCCTTCACCGCGGTGTTCGCGTTCCTGTTCGTCGGGCTTCGGTTCACGCCGTTCTCGGCCAACGCCGTCGTGCTGCTGACCATCGGCCCCGCGGTTCTTGGTGTCGGGCCGGGGTCCGGGAAGCCGGCCGGCGAGGCCTCGAGGACGTACTGGACCGGGTTCTGCGAGGCCATCGCCGCGGCCGCGCTCGCCGGGCTCGTGCTGCCGCTCGTGGAGGTCGCTATGGAGCGGTACGGGCGCCGGACCGGACCCGCCGCGAGGGCGCCTCCTCCTTACTCCACGGTGATGCAGATGCAGGCCGTGATGGGAGCCGCCGGCACGGTGGTGTGCTTGCTCGGCATGGCCATCAAGAGTGACTTCCAAGCGTTGCCGAGCGAGGCAGCGGAGTTCGGGCTCGGCAAGACCAACTACTACCTGGTGCTCATCTTGGACGCCGTGTCATGGCAGTTGCTTAACCTGGGGATCATGGGGCTCATCACCTGCGCCTCGTCACTCCTCGCCGGCATCATGATCGCCGTCCTTCTGCCGCTCTCGGAGATCCTCGCCGTCATCTTCCTCCACGAGAAGTTCGACGGGCCCAAGGGCATTGCCCTCGTGCTCTCCCTCTGGGGCTTCATCTCCTACCTCTACGGCGAGAAGGCGCAGAAGAAGCTGGAGGCTCAGAAGAGCGAGCAGCTGGTGGCAAAGAAAACCGGGGACCTGGAGTTGGCTGCCCCTGAAGAGTGACAAATTTTGAGTGCGTGTATGTACTGTGTTTGTTCGCAGATACGCTAAGTACAGGTTTAAGAGAGTACAGAGTGACATATGTTTTGTACGAAATTGCTTCATTTTAAGTAGCACAGACAAACAAAGTGCTACTATTGTATCAATAAAGCATAGTAAACAAAAATGTTCTGTTGTTGTGCGTGCCTACAATCTTGGGTACTAATCAATCAGTGGTACCCACGCGTTGGTAGAAACAGATGAAAAAACGAATTTGATGACATAGCAGTGATATAGTATCCACGTTAGCTAAAATCACTTGAGGGTAAAATGTGGATTTTTCAATAGTTTGAGCGCGTATTAAAAGTGAACTTTTTCTCAAAATTACTATAATATACTCCCTCTATCTATTTCATAATGTAAAGTATATTTTGATTGATTAAGATAAAACTTTGACCACTAATTACTCCATTAGCATATAATTTTATGTGATAGAAAGTCACAATCATAAGTAGGTATTTTTGAATATAAATCTAATATTATCAAATTTATGTCATATAAAGCACATATTAATAGAATAATTGTTCGTCAAAGTCGTATCTTAACCAATTAAAATGCGCCTTATATTATGAGATGGAGAGAGTATCTACTAGGAGAAGTAGTGCCGGAGCCACCTAAGTACACCTGGCTTGCCTCTGGAGACCAGGGAGACATGGCATCTTGACCTCCACTTGAACACCCCCTCCCCCCACTGCGGGTCATCGTCATTGTTTCTCGGCATGCATGAGCTAGGTCTCATTTTCCACGACCAATCTGATATCCAATATGCTCTCTCTGCGTGAGCAGTTGAGATCAGGCGTTGCCCTTCCACTTTGCCCTAAAGGCCCGGTTTACTTTTGAGATGCCCACCTCCTATTCTAATGCATTAATGCATGGCCCATACTCAATAACTTGCATGCAAAATCTGCTATGGTCACCTATGAGTTAACTATTTCCCCCCTTTTCGCCCTTTCCTCTATTTGTTTGACAAGTGAGGGGAATATATATGGCGGCTGTGAGGCATTGGCGAGGCAGCTGGAGGCAAAAATCGACCGCTTCCCACGCCACCCGATCGGCCGATCAAAGAAATTACAAAAATACTACTGAGGTTAAATTTTTGGATAATTACAAAAATGCCACCACCACGTATAATTTCCAGGTATTTACAGAATTGCCGCCGCCACCAAAAAATTATGGCATGCTACCATTTACCTAATTTGTTGCATCCGACACAACAAAATGCTACAACCATTGAACTAAATTGTTACAACCACAGTAGTTGCATCACAACAATTTACCGCACATATAAACTCCCACCTGCATGTTGCATCGCAACAATTCACCTCCATGGAACTCTAATCATATGTTTCATGGAACTCCCACGTCGATTGTTGCGATGAGCTCGACAGGGCCTCATCTTTGTCAGCTACATGCGCTTCCCAAGCCCTAACCCCTAACGTCTCCAATGAGAGTAGCAGACTGGGCAAGGCCTCCGTCGATGCTTCCGCGTCGATTTCGGTTCCGCCTCGCAACCCCAACCGCAGTGGCTGTGATATTTTTCTATAAGTCAGTAAGGAAGAGGTGAACCCTAAACCCTAACACCCTAACGTATGGAACAAGCTCGGCGGACTCGTCTCCATCTCCTCGACACTCACTTCGGCTCCGCCTCGCTACTCTAACCATTGTGGCCATGATATGTTTTTCTCTGTAAGTCTGTAGGGAAGAGGTGAATCATAAAACCTAACACCCTAACGTATGGAATGAGCTTGGCGGACTCATTTCCACCTCCGTCGACCTCCCGTGTCGTCTTCGGCTCTATTGTAACATCTCCTATGTTTGTTGCAACATCTAGTGTGTATGTTTGCAACATACTATTTAGCTTATTGCAACAAAAATATTATATTATTGCAATATCTCTTATGTTATGGTGTTACAACATGGCAATGCTGTGAATGCAACATACCATTTAGCTTATTGCAATAAAAAGGTTACACCGTTGCAACATCTCTTTTGTGTGATGGCAGTTTTGTAAATATCTAGAAGTATGTGTGTGATGGTATTTTTGTAAATACCACATCAAATAATCAAATGGCTAAACTAATCAATCTGCTAGCTAATCGGACGGCCGGACGCGCGGTTGATCGCGTTATTCGATCGCCCCACCGATCGCTAGCGTTTTCCTTTATCGCTTGTTCGATCGCCCCATCAATCAGCTAGCTGGTGTGCCGCAAAAATTTATATGAGAGTTACCATTTTTAGTTTTTTAATGACCTTTTAGTGCCGCTACCATAGAGTAGCCTTAGAACTTCTCCATTCCTAGGATAGAATGAGATGGCTCATGGATTTGGAACTAAACTCCACGTCGATGGCCAAGATCTTAGGTCATCTATACAAACTCTAATGTTTACACTACAACATAGGTTTGAAGATGAATTAAACTTTCAAACAACAACGTATGAACACTATCCGGCTCCTTGTATGTTTTTTTTCTAACATAAATAGGCAGGAGATCCCCCTTTTCCTCCCTATCTTACTCAAAAAGAGGGAGCAAATTTTTAACAAGAGATTTACAAGCCCAAAAGGGGTAGAGCGCCCCTCAAAGCACCCCAAAAATAAGCGCTAGTTACTCGACGTAAGGAACTCCAAATGCTAGGTGCCAGCCGAGCTCCAAGCTTGAGCAGCCTCCTTAATCTTGTGCATAAGAGCAACCGGTGAAAAAAAATGTCCTCGCCTTTCACTCCTTCCAAATCTGCCGGGAGACAAGGATGATCATGGAGGCCCTAGCTTTCATTGGCTTGTCCCAAGCATGAACTATGTCATCCACATCCAGGATGTTCTATTTCACTAAGGGACATATCTATGGTGCAAGGCATGCCACCCCGAGCCAGTGGTACACCATGGTCCAAATCCGCCTGGTGTATCTACAATTGTCGACAAGATGTACGATCGTCTTTTCTAAATCTGCCTGGTGTATTTCTAGTCACTCTAAAATATCACTCAAACAACACATCTTTTTAAAATACCACAAGTTCCATCTCCGTTACACCAAAATAGCACTATTGTTTCTTTTCAACTCACTGTTGTTAGT
The DNA here is from genome assembly GCA_019208055.1 of Stipa capillata. Lineage (NCBI taxonomy): Eukaryota > Viridiplantae > Streptophyta > Magnoliopsida > Poales > Poaceae > Stipa > Stipa capillata. The sequence goes on from JAGXJF010004390.1 coordinate 389,818, forward strand.
CAGCTTTGTGGACACAAATCAAAGTTTTCTAAATGCCCAAAGTACCCCTTGAGCGATGGTGTGGTTCAATCTATTCGGCCCAGCTCTCTTCTCTTGGCAGCCCACGCTTCCTCCACGAGATCTAGGCTAGTGCAATCCCCCCTCCCCCCGCCTACCCTTTGAGCGATGGTTTGGTTCAATCTATTCAGCCCAGCTCTCTTCTCTTGGTAGCCCCACGCTTCCTCCACGAGATCTAGGCTAGTGCAAACCCCTCCCCCTCCCCCCGTCCCATCCCGGCAGGCGGTGTCATCCTCCCTGAGTAGGTGGCCGACGGTGCAACAACCTCCCCTACTAGGTGGCTGATGATGTATCCTTCATGACCGAGAGGGGAGGGGAGGGCGGCGTGGTGTGTAGGCCTTCTTGACCAAACAATCAATGGTGCAGCCCTGGCAAGCGGCACAACCTCCTCGTCTAGGTAGCAGTGGCATGGCCTCCCCCTCCTGGCGGCCCTATCTCTTGGTGGAACCTAGTGAAGGTTGTGCCCCCTTTCAACTGCAACCCTACCCACAATGGCTGCAATCTCCTTGGTGTTGAACTCAGAAGCCATTTTTGATATTATGATAAGGGGAGTTGGCAACACGTACATGACGAGAGACAGTTATGTTTCTTGCTCTAAAGAGATAAGTTACAAAATCGTCTTTTTCTAACTATGTTAGCCTTCCTTAATCCATAATTATATTTTTAGGCAGCAAGCCGTGAATTAGGTGATATTTAAAGAATGTGATATTTAAATGGTATTTTAGAGAGTAACAAAAAGTTTAGTGGCACCAGAGCAATTCCCTCGGAATGAAAGTAAGTGCACGGTGAAAAAGAAGAGTAGCAGCAAGGAAATCCTTGCAGATTCTTATTCTTCTTTTTTTCCGTACTAAACTTTTTCCTTCGTTCAAAACAAAGATCTCGTCGTCAAGCCGCGTCTCCCCTACGTAACCCTAATCCTCCCCTCCTCAACCCCCAAAGCCGCCATCGCAGCAATGGCGCCGCCCTTCCGCCCGCCCCCCTCCGCCTCCTCAGTCCTCGACGACTGCGAGTTCGTAGGCTGCGCCTCCGGCTGCGATGCCTGGGCGCCCCACCACGTCCGCCTCAACGGCAACTCCTGCCGCCTCTGCTCCTCCTGCGTCCTCCTCTGCAACCCCGACGCCTTCTGCTCCGCCTGCCTCCACCTCCTCTCCCCCGCTCCCGGCGCCTACGCCACGGCGTCCCAAGAACCCCACGTCGACTTCTCGCAGGGCCTCACCGCTGCCTGCTGCCGCTGCGGCGTCTTCGTCGCCCATCTCTCCTGCGTAACGGACCCTTGCTCCTTCGTCTGCCCGCCGTGCGCAGCCGGCGTCGCTCGCAGGCCCTTCTCGTATGAATACGATCTCGCCGGTGGGGGGCGGCGCACACTGGACGAGCGCTCCGCGCGCGTCATCCTCGCCGCGGCGCTGCTCGGGCACGAGTCCGCCTTGCGCGCCGCCGCCGCGGCCCGCGAGAAGGCGGAGCGCAGCTTCCAGAAGGCTGCTGCCGCCCGGAAGCATGTGCGCGCCATGCTAGACGCGGCCTTCCGCGCCGCGGAGGCGGAGGCCAGGGACGCCAAGGAGCAGGTCACGCCATCTGCGACGGCGACCGAGCTGCCCAAGAAGACGACCCCGCAGAGCAACGAGGCGAGCAGGAACAGGGACAAGCTGCTCAAGTTCAACGCCATGCAGCAGCCGGCGCTGGCGTTTGCCTCGGAGGCGGCCAGCTCAGTGCCATTGCCGACGCCATCATCAAGATTGGACCAGAATCCAGTGAAACAGGAGGCCATGCCATTACCGATGCCATCATCAAGATTGGGCCAGAATCAAGTGAAACAGGAGGCAAGAGGTGAATAAACATGCGATTATTGCAGATGGATAGCTAATTAATTGTTCTGCACAATAATTGTGGAGTAATTCGTGCAGGTTCAGCCGACAGAGCAAAGAAAGATGATTTCAGGGCGCTCTTCGGCACCTTGCAATAGTGAGATTGTGCAATGGCAGAATTTATGAAACGCAAGTTCCAGGGTCAAAGAATCCCCATTGTGAATTCTTCTCACTGTAAATTCTAGTCTTGATGGCATCTTAGCTGATCCTATTCAGATGACTGTTTTCATCTTATATAGCTGATTTGCATACTGTATTATGTTTGTTATTAATAGAAAAATATGTTGCTGGTGGATAATAATTGTGCGATGAAATGCTATCAGTTATTCCAGCTTCTAAATCTGTACCACTGAATGATTCAGTTTTGATGAATGCATGAAGATCCATGCTGGAAGAACTTGTGTTTGAACTAGTGTTGATTCCTGTTCAGAAAACACGTGCAAGATGCATGAAAGCACATGCTCATTGCACTTGGGAATGCATGTGTTCTTTCATTCTTGTTATTCGGCATTACTTCTTTTTCAAGATTGAGATTGGAGAAATGAGAGGAAGTGTCTCTGATCTTTTTTCAATTACATATTTTGCATATCTCACTTTCCTTAATCCTGTTTTCAGCGTAGTTATTACTGCTTGTAGTGTGCACTCTGTAAAATTAGGATTTGGCAGTACAACAGTGCAGTCTCAGACTCACAGCTAGGTAATCCTCGTTTCATTTTGGATTTGGTTACATCCGACAAGGTGTAAGATATGCTAGGCTGTGTTGCCACATACTTCAGAACAAGAGCACTTGTGCAAGCATTAATTATAAAAGCGTCCAATCTTATATGAGAACCAGTTTTCACCACAGTATTCGCGAGGAATTTAGTGAACCAAATCATCATTAACAAACACAGGCTGCTTGTGCAAATAGTTCAGAACAAAGTGATCGAAGCATTATAACGGACTGCACGCATCACAGCATTTGGTCTCAAACAAAGCATGCAGGGGGATAAAGCTGTGAAACTAACAAGGCTTCCAAGCAACATTCCATTTGAAACATAACAGAAAAGATCAAAAATTCAGGCGTCCATCAAGTCCGTGCCATGAAGTCTCACACCAGTCAACAGCATCATACGAGTCACGGCCGGCCAAACCTGGATCAAAGAAGACGAGAACACGTGAGGCACACTGCAAAATCTCTTCTTGTTGTTGGAGAGAGTCAATGCATGCAAAGTCATTCATAAGAGTGAAAATAGGCTCGCCTAGGGTGGCAGGGAAACAATCGGCCAAGGAGGCTCACTATTGCGAAGAAGTGTCTACAAACGTTCAGCAGCTTCTTGCTCAGGAAACTCCGACAGTCGAACGGTTCTTCATACACTACAAAATAAAACAAGCAATACTAGTTGCGTCGATGAGTTGGGTGGTTTTGGCCATTTGGGTTGGGTTTGGGCGCAGAGATCACTTGGCTTGCAGGGCAAGTTAGTTACGGTTCAGTGAGCTGTAACGAGCTGGTGGTAACAGGTATATATCTCACATTTTTTTCATTATTCTATAATGTGAAATGTTAGTAAATAGTAACTGTGAAACTATTTTGGAGAACCAATTCGATAGAATTATTCAATTATACCAAATCAACATGTAATTAATTAAGCAATTAGTTGTATGAGTTTTGGCTAAAGAGGCTGCCCGTCGTAGATCGAACGTACCAAGCATCGGGGATGGAAAATTATCAACGGCTTATACCTCCACTGTGTTTGTTTGTACAGATTTGAAAATTCAAGTTTGTTGCTAGCTTGTGATTATGTCACTTTACGAAAGAAAAAGAGTTCTCTTTCCCTCTACATGCAACATGCAATTCACTCCGTGATACTCCCCTCTTTGTAAATAGATGTCATTTTAGATCTTGACATGATCTCTAATATGTATCTTTGACCATTATATTTTATATGTATATGTTAGCAAAAAAGTTATGAAAATTTATATCTAAATAAATCTAATGATACTAATTTCACCTCACTAGTCTAAATATTTTTTAACCTGTTAGTAGTCAAAGTTAGTAAAATTTTACTGTATGCTTTCTATAACGTCAGCTATTTCTGAATGGAGCTAATATTACGGAAGAGGAGCTTCCATAGACTAATTTATTTGTAGATAAGACTAATTAATTATACCTCTGGATAAGAACAAAAGGGTCGGATAAGTTGGCCGGGTTGATACCACAAGATTACATGAAACTGAATCCGTGTGTTCGTCATACAAGCCACCTTAGCTGATACTTCATCGTAAGTTGTAAATTGTGGCGCGTAGCGCGCATCTGCCAATGACAAGACAACAAGACATGCCAAAAGTATGTGATGTTTTGTTCTGTCGTCGCATCATATTCTAATGGAAATAACTTAGTCAAGCAGTAAAGAATAATTAGAAGATTGAGGTATACTTCTTAGGCGAGGCTATGTTTGCTGTTCCAATTGAACTTTAGTCAGTACTATGCCAAAAATATCATAAGATTTCTGTCAAATAAACTTGAGGAGAAATTTTCAAAATCCGTCGAGTATATCAAGTTATGCTGAAAACCTGCTAGCTTCCAACGTAGTCACATATCCAAATTACCAGTCAGCAGCAGCACTGGCCTGGCCATCTGCAAGGAATCAATAATAAACCATCAATGCTGGTTTTAAGGACCCTAGGTTTGCAGACGTTGGATATTTATAATGGATGAGACCATAAGTATCACAGTAATTTATATTTATTTGTTTCGCAGCAGATGGGCAATACCCTTTCTCTTCTTGACAGGGACTAAAGTATAAAAGTATGACAAGCAACAGAGTTTTACCTCTCCACTTAAACATATGTTGAGCATGCAATGCAAATGCATTTGTCATCTTGAGCTATGAGGAACCTCATTTCGGATTCACAAATATCACTTTCCGTAATGAAATCTGACAGGAAAATTTCCATGCAACAGCTGCTCGGTCCAGAAAACGATAATGCAGTAGTTCTCTTTCCATCTGTATTCATTCACCTATCCCGCTAATCATGATCGAAGTCAAACATTAGCAACTTTATCTTCTCACAGAGATTACTACCAATTGTCTCCACAAGAACACAGGCCATCCTTAAAATAATGGAATCTCATTGAGTCCCTCAAAACAATCTCACGGCCAACAATTTTTGTTATAAGCTTAATTGCAGAGTGACAATCACCGCAGACACGGAGATTCTTCATGACCCTAATAGTGCTTCCTTGTACAGTACACAGCAGTCCAAAGGCTACTGCAAGCTTCTCACTATGGTGCTTTAACATAGTCTCTTTCTGCTCATCGTCCACATCATGCAATGCAAATCTCTTGTCATAAATATATCCATACTCCTTTAATTTACTATCCATCCAATCCAATTTTTTGTATATTTCCTCTGACATCGGGTGTGATTTATCCCCACAAAAAAATTCATGCCTTGTATCCCTTATTGTAATCCAGCTATAACCAGTTAACTTCGTGACCCCTTGGCATCTCATCCTCACCCTTGTCTGCAGAACATCACTCCACCTATGAGCAGAAGCATAGATGTTGGACATCAAAACATATGCTGCACTGTTGTGTGGATCAAGGTCAAGGATTGCTCTAGAAGCCCTTTGAGCGACTTCAATATTACCATGAACTCTGCAAGCACTAAGCAAAGCCAGCCATACTGTGAGATTTGGTTCCATTGGCATATTTCTGATAAAGTCCTCAGCTTCCTTGAGGCTCCCACATCTCCCTAGAACATCAACCATGCAAGCATAATGCTCAAGTGTGAGATCAACCGAAGCATCCTCTTCCAGTAGTCTGAAAAAGTGCCTTCCTTTTTCTAGCATTCTAGCATGACTGCAGGCTGTTAACAATCCAACATATGTTATCTGATCGGGCTGAACAAAACTGTGATCCATATCCTGGAAAATTTGAAGTGCCGTTGAAGCAAATCCATTCTGTGCACACCCAATGATTACCGTGTTCCATGTGACCAGATTCCTCCTCTCCATATGACTAAAGACCTTGAGGCCTGCACCCATGCTACCACATTTGGAGTACATTGCAATCAAAGAACTTCCCACAAAAATATCCAATTCTAAGCCAGCCTTGACTGTAATAGCATGGATCTTCTTCCCCCTGTCAAGAGCTTCTAACCCACAGCATGAGTTCAGTATACTGGTAAATGTAGATTGGTTTGGACCAATTCCTGACACAACCATCTCGCTGAACTCTTGCAGCGCATCCTCGTATCTTTCACTTGAGTTATAGGCAGACACGAGGGCGGTCCATGAAACCACATTCTTGTTTCCAACCTCATCAAACAATCTCTTTGAGTCATCAGCTTGCTTGCAGTTGCCATACATGGTCACCAAGGAAGTAGACACAAAACCATCCGAAATGCAACCAGCCTTGGCAACTTGGTTATGAAGCTGCAGGCCGAGCAAAAAGTCCTGCACATTGGCACACGCCGTCACTACACATGCAAAGGTGCTAGGCGTGGGTGTCGTCCCTCCTGGAGCCAACATCTGACGAAACAATACAAGCGCCTTCTCAGTTTCACCATTCTGATCATACCCGCCAATCATCGCGGTCCAGGAAATAACATTCTTCCTCGGCATCCTCTCAAACAAGCCATAAGCATCACGGACCAGCCCATTGCTGCTGTACCCAGAGATCATGGCATTGCAGCACGCGGCGTCTTTCACCGGCATCCTGTGGAACATGTCCCGAGCCTCCCCGACCCGCCCAGCCCGCATGAGCGCGCCGATGACCGCCGTCCAAGAGACAACATTCCGGTCCGCCCCCGGCATTTCGCCGAACAGCCTGAGCGCGCCGGCGACGTCACCGCAGGCAGCCGCCGCGGAGATGGCGGCGTTCCACGCGGGGGCGTCCCTGAGAGTTGGAGGCATCGCGTCGAACACGCGTAGGGCGTCGGTGGCGCGTCCGGCGCGCGCGTAGGCGGAGATGAGCGTGGTGTGGGCGCGCGGGTCGGCTGGGCGGGCGCTGGAGAGGACGCGGGCGGCGGCGTCGAGGCGGCCGGCGCAGAGGTGCGCGGAGAGGAGCCGCTTCCAGCGGGAGGCGTCATGGTCCGCACGTGGAGGCGTTGGCTGCGGCGGGAGCGGGCGGGGGGAGGGGTGTGAGCGAGTGGAGAGGCGGAGGAGGGTGGAGAAGATGGCGGGAGGTTTTCTCCTCATAGTTGCGTCGAAGCGGCTCGCGGCCGCTCCATAGGAGTACTTTTTTCTTTTTTGATACCGTGTACGGTTTGAAGTTTGAACTTTGAGATACTGAGTTGTTTATTTACCTTTTTTCGCTTTTTTAGGGCCCGTTCGCGAACGGTCCAGCGCCTCAAAATCCCCAAATCCGGCTCCGGGCTCCCGATTCCAGCTCCCCGAAAAAATTTCCACGAATCGCTAAACCGTTCAGCTGGTCCGCTCCCGATCCGATCGTTGGCCTTGGGCTTCCGGTCGCGACGGCGGCTTGAGGGGAACGGCGACTGCAGGCGTCGACTGCTCGAGGAGACTGGCGGCGGCGGGTGGCGGGCCTGGTCGCGGCGGGGGGACTGGAACCGGGGGCTGGACGCGGGGGCACGAGGCGGTCGCCGACAGATCCGGTCGCGGCGGCGTGGAGGTGAGGGGCGGCGGTTTTGGCGGCGGAGCGTCGCGGAAAAGGGGGGCGGCGCGCCTTCCGGAGATGAAGAGAAGGAGGTGAGCGACGGCGGCTTGAGGGGAACGGCGGCGCGGCGCGAGGCGAGGGGTGGCGGCGCGGGTCGGGGCTGCTGGAGGCGATGGGGATCGGAGGTGATGGGGATCGGAGGAGAAAATTAGGCAGCGTACCGGTTCGGCTCACTTGGCGGTGGCAATTCCGGGTAATTTTCTCCAACTCCTTCTTTCCAGTTCCTTGGATCGGCACTTTGCTCGCTCCGCGTTTTTGCACTACGCCCGGCCTCAGATCCGTGGAGCCAGTTCTCCGGAGTTGAGCCGTTCGGGCCGGCTCCGCGTGCGGATTTGGCGGAGCGCGAAGCCGGAGGGTTCCCGAACAGTTTGACGGTGGTCCGAATTTTTTATAAATTTCAGTCGCTTAAAATACATATTATCGAGTTTAAATTTATAATCCTAAAAATATACAACTTTAATAAAAAGATTAAGGGAGCCCTACTACTATAAAGTTATGATTTGATTGATGGATATAACAACTATTAAATATCTTAAAATAAATACGATTTGATAGACCAAGCGGCAATGTACGAAACACTTTTAGAACCCTTCGTAAGTAAGTTACGTTATAATAACCACATGTTCCGGTCTTATACTGATAATCTGACTTAAACAACGGTAAACCCTTGTTAGAAACCATTTAAGGAGCCTTCTAGACCTCTAATAACAATATTATAGAGCAGGTTGAACTCGAAACAACACATCAGAAAGAAATGTCGATGAACACTAATAATGGAATGGCACAATTATGATAACGGCCACAACGATGAGCGCACATATCATTCTCATTCATGGCAAAACTTTAATAGTGGATACTTGATCCGAAGTGGTTTAGGGAGATAGCAATTGTGACATCAATAACAAATAAGGTGAGCTCATTGGTGTCCATCTCACTAAACTCTGTCAAATAGTTCACAGAAAATAACAAGCCTAAAGTGGATTTAGGACTAGTGATGAACTTTTTTCTTCTTGAGATGGAACACAAGCAATTTCATTACTTTGACAAATCAGTTAGATCATCAGTGATAGTCGCCGCGAACTTGACTTAGAAGGAGTTGTCGAGCCTATTACTAATTTCTCAATCTCACATTTACTTTTTCTGTTCTAGCCTCAAGTTTGAGAAAATAGGTGTAATTTGAAGCTTCCTTAAAAATAGAAATTACGGACTGTGAGAAAAAAATCTAATGTAGTCTAAAATCAAATCTCTCTTCTCTCCGTCCACCGTCATAATCCATCGCCTGCACGGTAGACTTGTTCTCTCCTGGGTCCTGGGTCCTGACGTATACAAAGCTCCAACCCGACCCACTGCGACTCTAAAAATCTGCCTGTGCCTTAGATCTGCCGCCCTGCCGTAGCTTAGCGTCAGCGCCTCCGCCTCAAGCCCCCAACCCCTCCGCCTCTCACGCGCGTCGCCGCCACCGCCGTTCCTGTTCTACCTCATCGCGGCATCGCGTCCTTGCTGTCTCCACCCCGTTCGCGATCTTGGACATCGGTTTTTGAGGTATGAGCTTTTGTCATCCAGTGATTAATTCAACCCCACTGACCTCCACAAATTTTGGGTGTGCCGGGCATCTAGATCCGCCCGTGCCGAGGATTGTGTACTGGAGGAGAGGAGCTTGTGTGGTGATATAGTCAAACAGGTCGCAGGCATCTGCTGATAGTGCATCTACTGGCACAGTGCAATTCCTGGCATTCAGGGATAAACAGTTGTTCAGATTTGTATAGCGAGCAAGGCAACCACCCAATTGAGTAGTCAGTATTCCTATTTCTCCTTGTTATTCTAGCAGCTGGCGCATTTGCAGGCGATGGATGAGGCGCCTCGCTTTAATTTTATTTTGTTCATGACTGTTACGGGTGATATGTTAGCCTAAGGGCTCCACTTTTATCTGGGAAACTCTGTAATAATGTGACTCTCTAGGGTGTGTGCATACTCTTGATGCAGAGGCCGGGGATCAATAAGATCCTCCTTTTAAAAATAGTAATTCTCCTTGTTATTCTCGGGCTTTGGATGAAGATATGTAGATAGAGCTGTTTCGTAGAACGGTAAGGGTGCAGAGGTGATTAAGCAATTGTATAATCCTGTGTCTAGAACCACGGTAGGATGTGTTAGCATTTGGAAGACCCATTGAGGCGTTAGCTTAACTTTGCACAATTTTAGTAAAGAAGAATTGGATCTAAAAGCTGTGTGGAGCCTCTGTCAAGTTATAGATTCAACAGACACTTCAGCTTGCTGCTTGTCATGGCAAGTTCGTGTTGAGCTACATATGCTTGAATTTTCTTGATCCAAGAGGATGTGAAATGATTATGTACTGGCTAATGTCAAGTGCTTATAGAGGGCCATCAGAGTATCAGATGACTCTCCTAAAACAGTAAAGCAACTGTTACTTAGCTACAATTAATGCATCAGTTATAAAATGTAAAAGGATGGGAACAAACCAACAAATTATTAGCAATCATAAAACTAGCAAAGTTTTCTTGATTATATTATCAGCCAAAAGAATATAACATTACCCATTCAGAAAGCACCAGTTATTTGAAAGTGTTTCCTTTTTTGTAAGAAGAGCCAAACTGCAACGATTTTGGGCAACTGTTGCTTCCGTCAGCTTGTGGTTTTGTTTTTCTCCTGAGTTCTATTGCTAAAACATTTCATGTCTATATGTCTTCTCATTTTGATGTCTTACAATGTGGATGTTGACATCAGAACATCTTGTTTTTAGCATCATGTCGGAGATGAAGGACACCAACACTGCCGGGCATAATCTTATTGGAAATTATGAGCCTATGGACCAAAGTGGAGATAATTCCATGCCCTCGGCTGAGCAACAGGTTATTTTATGGAGTAGTTCTGAAGATTATATGGTCATCTAAATTTGCAGTCTTGTATTCTAGTTAATGGAACAACTAGCAAAGTTGCTTGAATAACTTTCATGGTCAGTTACTTGTGGTGAACACAAAAAACATTCTCCTTTGCAGGAACAAGCAATCAAGAAGAAGTTTGGAGGACTAGTGCCCAAAAAGCCACCACTCATCTCAAAGGTCCTTAAATTTTCATACCTCATCCCAAAATGAAACAGGCCATATCAGATATCTGCATAAACAACACTTGTTTGCAGTAACTAAATTTCTCATCATAATTGTAGGATCACGAGCGGGCCTATTTTGATTCTGCTGATTGGGCTCTAGGAAAGGTATTACACTTTTCTGTGGCTTCAATTTTATTTCCGTGCGTTAAGTACTTTAGTTCCAAATCCCAGTGAATAATTATTCTGATATTTTGCTCTGTAGTCTGGACAGCAAGGTGTTTCAAAACCAAAAGGTCCACTTGAGGCACTTAGGCCAAAATTGCAGGTACTACTCTTCATATATAGGGTCATATTTCGCACCCTTACTGAGCATGTATTCTGTAAACTTTTGTGTTTTTCTCAAGTTCAGCTCTTTTTTGCTCAAAACTGTTCGGCTATTCCGAGTTCTGAATTCCTGCAAAATTTGCACCATAAACTCATTGACATACATTGATCTTATTACAGCCCACAAGACAGCAGCAACAACGTTCAAGGCGCTCTATTTACACTTCATCAGAAAATGAGGGTATGTTATAGACGGTGCTACATAATTACTTTTGCGTAATGATATACCAATTCCTTCTGTATTAACCACACTAAACATCAGACTCACAACATGTAGATGGAGATGGAGATGGTGCTGGTGCCGAGGACATGAACATCAACTGAACAACTGTAGAACATGTTTTTGTTGGGGTGCCTCATATATTTATCATTTAAAGCAGCTTGCTTTGGTTATCTCTGGACCGCAGGAAGGATATACAGTGTGTTTGTTACCTCCATAGATAAGAAAAAAGATGTTGTATTTTAAGGACTACGGGCAGCTACCTAGATCTGTGTCAAATGGTAGCATAGACCACAACAACATTGTGTGCATTTGGCTTGAGTTGTGCTATGGCCTATTTGTCAATGGATACTCTATTCTTAAACACCCAAGGATTAATGTTGTATCAACCATTCTGAGTTGCGTTGCATAGATTCAATGCTTAGAACTTCAGATCGTGCATTACATATATGTTTTTCAAGGTGATGATATTCAAGTTCAACATTATGTGCCATCTTCATGTCAACGTTTAGGCTGAGCATCTGAAGATGTTTGTTGACCACAAAATTCTGAAAGGCAGGGATGTTGAACACAGATCGACGCTTATGATGCTATTGTGCAAGCTAGGTAGAAGGTCCTAGTGCACTTTATGCATGTGATTGCTGTGTTAACGTTGTGGCAAGTGTGTGCTGTCTGTGGAAGGCCATGAAGACTTCAAAGGTGAACATCCCATTGACTTGACATTTTAGGTTAACAAGGAACGATGTATATAATATGTTGGTTTTGTTGGAGCTTAATTTTGGTTAGCTTGTAAATCTGAGAACACAAGACCTCAGATTCAGATCAAACCCTACTGAAGAACATGCCTCTGCCAACGTGATGTTTACTTTACGGTGTTCAGTATTTTGCAATATTAATAAAGCTGCAACTGACCTTCAGACCTTACGGTCGAGGTGGTGCCATCAAACGGCGCCAAGGCCGACCCGCGAGCAGCTATGCCATTTCGACTTCCAGGAAGCTCGCCGCACGGCTTTTATCTCATGATGATGCAGACATGGACAATTGGATAGCTGTCGTTTTTTTTAAAAAAAATCTCCAAGAAGGTAAAAGTTAATTCTTCCATTCACTAGTTCATACAAGGATGTGTTATTGATTTTTAAAAGCTTGAAACAGTTGATTGGGACCGATGGTTTTCATACTCAGTTTTTCCCCATGTTCGTAGGTGAAGTAAAAAGAAATGTTAATAGATCTTGCGCACGTGGAAGGGAAGTCCAGTGGAGCTACAAGTGCCGAATATAATATTCTTCCCAAAATAACCTTCCTAGCATCCGAGACTTTCACGCTCGAGGAGGTCAAGAATGAGATCTATCATGAATTTGGATATGCCAGTGACCAATACACACCAATACAGAGTGAGTATCCAAGCTTGATTTGACATCAAGCTCCTGGAACATGTTAGTTTCAGTTAATTCCAATATATGAACAAAGAGGATGAAAGATGATTTTTGAGAAGAGCCAGGGTTGGAATGAGGATGTTGGTAAGCGTATGCATCACTTTTGCTCACAATATGTGGCAATGGAAGGCTTGCTGTAATGACACGCTTATGAAAACATTCAAGTGGGCAGTAACAAAAACCCCTTAAGTTTGAGGAAGGAATGTCATCAATTGGATAATATTTTAGAAAGGTTAGACAATATTTGCAAGAAGATGAAGATGTGCCAAGAAAGTTTGAGAAGATATTTCAATGCATGGATAAGGGGCACCGTTGGGGGATCATGAGAATCAATGACTGAGTCCTTAAACTACGTGTTCAAGTTTTCCCTAGGGCGACTAGTGGCAGCAATTTTAGAGGAGACATTTTCGAAGTGCTTGCAATCGATTGTTGAAAGAAGGCGCAGTGCTTTTAATATAGTCGAAGGTGGCAAACAATGATCTCAATGAGTGGACAATTTTTTGGTGAAGCGACGCAACAAGGCTGAACGCATGCATGTGATTTCATATGGCGATGAAAGTGGAGTATACGAGGTAAAGGTTGAGAATAAGCGAGCCACGGTGTGGCGAGGAGATCATGTGGTTTATACTCATAGAGACTTCAAATACAAGGTCATTTTGCTACCCAATATTGTTCATTCTTGCAATTACGGAAAGCCAAACTTGACTGGTGTGTCTTGTGCTCGTGTGCTTGCTGTTGGCAAGCATAGAAATTGGAATGAAAATTAATTTGTTCATGCATGGTATTCTTCTCAAATCCATGCTAGCACTTGGTCTGAACAGTTTCATCCTTATAGAAATCAGAATGAGTGACCACCATATAGTGTACCAACTATTGTTCCTGAGAAAAAAATAATAAATCATGGTCGGCGTTCAATACAAAAAATATTTAAATAAATGAAATTCAAGAAAGGTGACTTAGGCACCAAGCTCATTGTTCCACAAGAGACAGAACTGACTAGGTGCAGAAGCAAGTTTATGTGGGACATGAAATTGACGTACGATGCACCACTCCGCTCAAATATAGGGCAATAATCCAAGCCGCGTGACCAAGACCACAACTGTTTTTCAAATAATAGAAGAGAATACCTCCCTCCGTCTTTGCATCTCTTGATACACACAACCCAATTATTATATAACTGTAGTAGCAATAAAGAATCAGATTATTCTTATCTCCCCTTCAAAGTACCATTGCTTAATTGTCTATACGACATGGCAAGTGCAGGTGCTCCCCAATTGTACTGTGTTGGCTGCCCTAAATTCTCCATAAATTGAAGATATACTGCTAGGACTCCATCTTTGGATGTACCAGTAAAAACCATGGAGCCAAGAATTTCTAGAACATGTGCTAGTACTTTGTGTCGCTCATTATAGTATTTATCATAATATTTTCTTCTTTTCTTTTGCTTTATGTATTGGTCTTTAATAGGAATTCCAAGCAACTGATGGATCAAATCGGCTCATGATCTATCAACTGGGCCAACAATTAGGCAACACCAACAAACAGCTCACATCCTGCTCATCTCACTTGGAGGTAGGTGAAAACTATTCGTCTCAGGCTGCCAACGCTCCATCAATGCTGATATCACATATTTTGTCAATATCGATTTTTTTCATTTTCGCAATCCGGTAGAATCCAAGATTCTCTAGAGCCATTCAGCAAAATGTGTGGTATGGAATGTCAATACAATGATGTCGTACGTTCATGAAAATATTAGGCTGCATCAATAATCAAAGTAACATAGCAATTTAGCCAAAAGTAAACCACTTGTGTGTAACTGAACACAACCATGTTTAAACAATGGCTCACATTTCCCCATATCTTGGATACTTTGTGCTGGCTATGAGGCATCTATAGAAAATCACTAAAACACTTTTTTGTAGCTATTATAAGACCCTGCAAGAACATTAAGCATTACCAAGTTTATTCAACAATACGAGGATATTGGATAAGAGAGCTCAATATCAGTACCACCACTACAAGTTGACAAAAGTATCATCTAGCTTTCTGTAAAATAAGGTAGTGTATTGCACAACTAAATAGTGTTCTATTTATATGCAATATGGAAAACTATAAGCTTTCACTATAAATTGAACATGAAATCTAATTACACAAAGGACATTTAGTAATAGTTTATGTTTTTCTTTGTCCATTTAAAACATGCATAGGTTTTGTGCCATTCCCAGTCACGGCAACGGAGACGAGTCGTTGAGGCGAGCGCGACGAGCGCCGGCGACAGGGAGCCAAGGTGAGGTCGCTGCCATTAGCATCCATGCTTGCACATTGTTCCTCTCATTTGCCCGCGGTTGGATGCTGTCCACCCTAGCGTCCTTCCTACTTTTTAGAACTTCCGGCCCACTGTTCCAAGATTTTGAAATATGTCATGTGTCCTAAAGCTTGGAAAAGATAGAAAGGAAGGAAACATAAAATGGGCTTAAAATGTCTTTGTTTTGAAGAAAGCAGTATGTCGGCTGGGCTTGCTTGCAGAGAATCTGGTGGCAGCGCAAACCTTAGAAATCAGAAGTGGTTCTTCGAATCGGGGCCAGAAGGCAAAGAGCCCTAGCGAAGAAGCGGCCGATCGAACAAGGTACGCTCACGAAAATTCACCTCTCTCTCGTTTCTCCTTTGATTGTTTCCCCGTAGAGGCGCCACCGGAGGATATCTCTCCGGACACCAGAAACCCGTACATCTTTAACCTTTGGGAGGTCAAACCACCGAACCTATTTCTTTGACCTTGGGATCGATAGGAGATCGACGCTTGCAATTGGTTTTGGAGGTGTGGTGGAGGGAGACATGGTGGTGACGAACTCGGAAGTCGGAACACGGTCTCTCTCATGTATATAGGAGGAGAGGTGGGAGACGGATATTAAGCCCTCCTAATTCATAATAACTATTAGCAGGTGAGCAAGCGAGGAACCCAAACAATCTGGGAAAGCGAAATCGGCGATGGCGGCGGCGCTTCGATACGCGGCGAAGAGGCTAGGCGGTCGCACGCTCCAGCAACCGCAAGCGATTTATATGATGGTCGTCTCACCGGTTGTTGACGATATCCCAGGTGGTCGGACTGTGTGGTCCACCTCTTCTTGCTTGTCTAGGTCTATCTCCTCCGTTGCTGTTCACTCAACAAACAGCAAGACCAAGGTACATTAAGTGCTGACCAAAGTTCTTCTCATATTTCTGTTGATTGCTTCCCGATACCTGTATTGCCAATTAACTCAATCTAGGCTCTAAAAATACATCAAATTCCTCAATTTTACCAAATAGCAACATCTCTTTCTTCATCCTCTTGTAACCAGCAGGATGATTTATCTTACTCAAAAGAAAAGATGACTTATTTCAAGGATTAAACAAACTAAAAGTCCATAATTTGTTGGAGGATAGACTCGACTCTTTACCAAATAGCAACATCTAGTAAGTTTAATTTGTTGCTGCATTTTTTAGGATAGGTAGAATTATCTCCTCTTTTGCTTTGCTGCATTTATAATACTCGACTTTGATTAGCATGTTGACTAGTCCATCTAGGCGCTGTTTTAAGTGTTGTATTGAACCGGACCTTAGCCAAACATAGGGTTGCATCCATGAATCTGTTTGTAGTTGCTATTATGCTATATCAAATTAACTTCAATTTTATAAGAAGTATTTCAAATGATAATAAACTCATCGTGTGCTGCCAGCATCCTTGTACAAAACCTGTGGCGGAGCGTTCTGATTAGAAAAAGAAAGAGCACCTTGTGAGTACTCACTTGAAGCAAATACAGAATAAGAAAGAAGAGCTGCTCCATCTGATTACTGAGCTAGATAGTAAATTCTCGTCTCACTATAACAAAGATAACAAAGAGCTGCTCATGGATTTTTCTACACATGTCCAACCTAAACCCAATGACCTGCATGCAATGGTATAATGATCCCAAACATATATATATATATATATATATATATATATATACATCTGTTTATAAATTTTCTTTTATCTCATCTAACTTGTAGGCGCTAGTATCGAGGAGCACAAAGATTTAGGGCCTGTTTGGTTCAAGGCTACCGTTGCCACAACTAACCTTAGGTAGAGTGTGGTTTACCACAAAAGTATGACTAAGAAAATTCTAGCCACAAGTGTGGTAAAAGTTGGCAAAAAATTGAGTTTATGACATGTGGACTATATGCATAGTGAGGTGTGGCAAACCATAATTGTGGCACAAACTAAACACATACTCAAAAAACTGCGGTGCACCTAAGGTTAGACGTGCAAATTGTGGTTGGAAGCCAAATAGCCCCTTAATAATTACATGATGTATGGGGGATACTGTTACTTGGCTCTGTGTCCGTGTCGGGTGAGATCTCTGCGTCGTATGCTGCACTAGGTGACTAGTTTCCAGCACATTATCACAAGTCTAGAAATATTTTTTAATGCTAGCATTTGAATATGCAGTTATTAGTGTTCCGTTGGATTTTTCTCGCTTTGATAAGGCTGAATTGCTCACCATTTTCATAATCTTGAAGAAGTGATTAGATATTTTTTTGGTCTCCCTATTGCCTGTTTGTTCACGGTTTACAAAGCTGAAACTGTATGAATATGGTTCTACACTTTATGTGTAAATGGTGTCATGAGTGATAAGGTAACAGAGCTTTGTTTCGATGTCTCGTGTACTTGCCCTTGTGAGAATTTCTTAATTCTTGGAGAAGTGACAAGTCATGTTTCTTTCTCTGTATTGTTGTGTTTGTTCACGAAACTGAAACTATGTGATTATGGTTCTGAACTTATGAATAGGTTTTTTTTTATTTGCATGATTTCTAAAACATGCAAAAAGGAAAAATGTAGGATGTGATATTATACCATCTTGATACCGTTTTGATTCTTCAGAAAGACTTGATGAATTTAGTAGATCCTTTTAGGAGGCCCTAAGTGACCATAATCGATATCCTATTTGACATACTAGCTGTAACTACTGTATTTTTGTTAGGGATGGTCTACACAGTTTCTATTTTATGGGCTGCTGGAATGGGCCACTCTACCTCGGACCCTCGGTGCTTCAGTTCAACGGAGAAACCCGGATCTTTGCTGATTTGAGACAGATCAAGCCCGGTGATGTTTGATCTGACAGTTGAAATTATTATGGATGACGTGGTTGAATTAGAGAGCACGAAAAATAGTCAGTGGAAGGTAGTTATTTAGTTATACCAACAATATAGAATGGTAGTTATTGAATGTATTGGAAAGGCATAATTGAATCCATTTAAGATGATATATAATAGTCAATTTTGCACTCTAACTTTCCTCTAAGGTGCACTTTGGTCCTAAGCATTCAAAACGTACTTCCAAGTTCTCAAACTTCAAACATTGGGGAAATCAAGTCCCTTGGACCACGTGACATGCCATGTGGACACCTGATGTGGAAGTGAGATATATTTAATGCCACATGGACATGCTGACATGGAAACAAGATTTATTTGAATGACTTGGCCAAGATGAAATGTCAGTTTTTCCCTCGAGAAAATGAGATATTTTTGATCAAGATTGTTCCTAACAGATACGGTTGGTATAGATGATGAGCTACGTACATACACTCATACATAAGTAATTGTTGTACATAGGAAAAATAATATTAGAGGGGGAACATACAAAGGGCAATTTAGACATTTCACCTCAGCTGAGTCATCATGGGTGTTAGTTCCATGTCAGTATGCTCACATAGCTCGCCATGTGGTCCTATGGACTTAATTAGCCCGAAACTGAAAGTTTGAGGACAACGATGAAATTTTTGGAAGTTGAGGGATCAAAATGATCCTCAAGGAAAGTTCGAGGATTAAATTTGCAATTGCACATGCCATAACTTCCTATAAGCAGATAACTCATTAGGAAACTTACCCTAATCAACGAACGACCAATATTAAATACCATCTTGAAAGAGCTTTTAGTAGAACACCTGCGGAAACTACCAAGTGAGCCCCGGTCAATAGCAAATCCTTCATATTTAAAGAAGATCGAAAAAGTAGCACAATTAAATGTTTGCACACCACGTGCACTTGAAATGTGAAAAGATTTGGTGCAGCAGAGGTCCTATGCTAACCCTTCTCCCTTGTCCTTTTTTAGTCCACGGAAATGCATATTTTTGTACGAAAATATACAAGGACCTAAGTGCTGCTCTCCAAAGAAAATCATCTACACGTGTAATTTTTTTTTCAGAATATTGCAACCGTATTTTTCAGAATTTTGCAAAAATCTTCACTGATGGAAACTAGCCTTTCTTTATTGAGACAAGCAAACTACCACAGCCGTATTACTCATTTCATAAATGTTTGTCAGATACAGGTGGCGCAAAACACCCTATAATCTTTATTCCAACAAAAACAGCAAAACAAGAACAAAAAGCACCACGTCAAACAGCCCTCTGCCAACCTCCTTCCTATACAACAACGGCTTCCTTTGAAGCTGTCCTACATAACACAAAGCTCCACCTTTGGTGAAAGTTCTCCACTGAGACAATATCTAGCATGCAGTGCAGTGCCCTCACAGCATGCTTTTGCTCTGCCAAACATGTCTGCATAAACATCTTCATATAACTTTTGAGTTGTCTCCACAGTTAATAACTCCAACACAGGGGCATTTTTCACAACATGTAGAAGAAATTCAAGTTGACCTCTTGCCCCTTTATATCCTGTAATATGCATACTGTTTAGATAATATTCTAGCTTCAAATCTTGATTTAGAACAATAGGAACAAAGCTTCCATCATATACAAAGGTAACGAGCTTCTTAACTCGGAGTTATATCCTGGTTATCTTACATTGGACAACTATTAGGTGTAGTAGGTGGGACAATGGACAATCCAACTTTAGTTCATCGTTCAGGTAGCATTTGACTAAGCCCAGCCATTCAAGACTACAACAATTGGACAATATAACTTCAAGATCCTTTCTACTAATATGCACCAAATTCAGATCAAGCTTTCTTAGGCTTGGGAAACCTCTGAACTCGGATGGTGGTCTGAAAAATGCAAAGCTAAGTTGAATACACTATAGACGGGATATGCTTGCACTATCCAAAAGGTGAAAGGGAAGTATGTAACGATCATTATCCTAACGTCTCAAGTTAATGGGACATAAATAAAAAGCAATGTTCTTTGTTCGTGATGACATAGAAAAAGTAACCCAATTATTGAGATGGTCAACCAGCATGCTGTCAAATTCAAATTTGACTTTGAATTCTTCAACCACCATGCCATGACACTTTTACACAACTGCATTAACATTATTGATGAATTTCTGTATGTATTGGCAATATTGTTTTCTGTCACAACTATCACTTATCTTGCAGCCCCTTCTAGCTGATGGGCCCACCTACCTCATTGCCATTAGCCCACGGATGATCCAGCTTCCAGCCGTTCAGATATAAAGGGTTCTCTCTCCCGTCTCAACCGCCTAATCCAGTAATCCCTAATTCCCCATCCCCCATGATGAAATCTTGGCTGTGTGAGGCGGTGGCGAGAGCGGCCTCGAGGATCAAGGGCGCCAGCGGTAACTCCAACCTCGGGGCCAATGTCGTCGGAGGCTTCCGACCGCTTCGTCAGGCCATCGTCCCCGGTTGGACCGGTAAGTATATAACATTCGGGGAAAATTTAGGGTTTGAATTGGTTTGTGCTTCGAGCGCGTGTTCCCTGGATGATTAGTTATGGTTTGGAATTAGTTTGCGATTCGAGTGCATCTGTGTTGATGAAAAACAGGCGTATGAGTTGATATCTTCAAGAGTCAAATCCATTTTTTGCCCATCTAGCCATAAAAAGAAGCAAATCGTTACGAGTGGTCTTAAACCCTCAATCTCCAAAATGGAAATTAGTTAGATTTGGTTTGAAATTGGTTTGAGAATCGAGCACGTTTGTGTTGATGAAATTGATTTGTGAATCGAGCACATCTCTAATTATCATGATCAGGTCTCTAATTAATAATCGAGTGTGTCTGTATTATTTATTTCAAGCTACATTAGATACTAGTGAGTGGTACATGCTTCGCATGTTGAGATTTGGTTATTGTTGCGAGTAAGAGCCAGATTTCTTTTATTCGTGATGCTTTTTACTTATGTTTTCATACTTGATAGCTTCTCTCTTGGTTACATGAGGGGAAGGCACCCCTATTTATACATATACAAGACCGTTAGATTATGCCACCCTATAATACAACTCTAGAAAACTCCCTATAAATATCTTATCTCTAGATTTTTCTACAAAATTATCCATCTCCTAAATGTTTTCTTATTTCATAACTTTTCTAGATACTACACCTAAAAGATCTTGCTTTAGAATTTTTTTCCAATTCTAGAGTTCTCCTCTAAAATATCTCCACCATACTTATCCTTGATTTATTCTAGGGCTTTCTCAAATATCTTTATCACTCTAAAGTCTTCTAGAGTATTCTCAAGTATGCATTGCACATTCTCAACATACCATGATACAATTATTATCATGATTTGCAAAATTTGGTGATGTGCATAATAAACTTTTAAAGACATGGTGGATTAGATGTAGATACAAATAGCATTGCATTGTTGCTGCTCCTGCCTTGTGCATCTGTGCTCTGCTGTAATTAGATTAATCCTGTGGGGTGTTGTCTCGGTGTAAAATTGGTTTTTTATGTGTAGGAATTGTGTCTCTGCATTTGTTTGGTTGGTGTACGTTCTAATTATCATGATTAGGTCTCTCTTTTTGTGTCAATTGGGGGATATCTCTATCTAGTATATGCTATGATCTATTGTTATGCTCTCTGTGGATGGGCTCTTGAAGAGTGCATCTCCTCTCTGCGTGACTATGAGGAATTAATAATGTTGTGCTAACATTTATATGTATTAGGGACGTTGCTTATCTGTGTTGGTATTGGTCACACTTGCTGCTTCCTCTCATGGTTTGGGTTTGTTCTGTTAATTATTGATAATTTGTTTGTTCTATTAGTTATACATGTAGACCAACTCTCATATGTTGTATTATTTATTTCAAGCTACATTAGATATATGAACCGGCCAGAAATGCTTACTTGTGGAGTTTGACAATCTGGAAGACAGGTAACATAAAGGTTACGGAGAAGATACACAAGTCCATGAAAGATGCTCTAGCTAAGGATACACCCAAGTGCGCCCGTCCTGGTCTCTCTCATGTATATAGGAGGAGGAGAGGTGGGAGATGGAAACTAACCCCTCCTAATCCATAATAAGAATTAGCAGGCTAGCAAGCGAGGAACCCGAACAAGGCACTTCTATATGTGGCGAGGAGGTTGGGAGGCTGCGCACTCTAGCGACCGTAGGTGATTTTGTAAAGACCCCTATGCAAATGCATGAGTTAATTTGGGATCAATCTTGACCAATTAACAAAACAAAATTTCATCTCATGCATACATGTAGATATTCGCATCTCATATCAAAATTTTAAAACGTTGCTCTAGAGTTGACTTCAACAAAACTTATGGAATCAGGTATCATGGGATCTCAACAAGGTTCTAAACAACTTGCAGGACAAACTTAAAGACCTTTACTTCAAATAAAATTCTCGATCGTATCTCTTAACCCAAAGAATTTTTAGAGCTTCTCTTTTGAACGAGTTCAAATCTACCCCATTGAGTTAACTTTCCTTTCCTACAACTTAATGGAAGACACTTATGAGAAGATCTACTGGTAAAACTTATTTTCAAACATGAACTTTAGATGGAAGTTTAAATTCTGTCTTAAGTTAACATTAAACCAAAATCGCTTTCACCCATATTGCCCCAAAAATCAAAATTATAGCTCAAATGAAGTTACCTTAACCTATATAATTAGGGGAGTTGCCGATGTCCTTTTCAATTTTGAAAGTCTTTTGAATTAGTGGTCTTTAGTTTTAAACTATAACTAATTCATAAATTGGCTGCAATAAAGAAAACGTCAAAATAAAAAAAAATCCTTCCCTCCCCCTCGTGTTGGGCCGTCGGCCCAGCTCTCCTCCTCCCGCACGTCCAATGGGCCTTGGCCCACTCTTCCCTCCCCTATATCCCGCACCGCGCCCGCTTCTCCCCTAAGCACGCCGCTGCACCACCCATGCTGCCAGGCGGGGCCCGCCCACAGCTCCCCGCCGCCGCGTGGCCGGGCACGCGTCCAGCGCCAGCAGCCCGCCAGCGTCTCCGTCCCCTTTTCTCCCTCACCCAACCTCTCGTGCGTGCACCCCTAGATCCAACCATAGGCCCGTGCACCTCGTTGGCCTTGCCGCTGCCGCCGCCCCACTATAGCTCACCGCCGCTGTGGAGGTCCTCCGCCGCCTGCCTTGCCTTCTTTTCCCCAGCTCCAGTACCGAGCCCGTGAGCCATCCGAACCACAGCTCAAGCTCCTCCTTCGTCCGCCGCCGAGATCCGCTAGGCCCGCCGCTGCCGCCGGTGAGTGCGTCGACCAGCCGACCACCGGTCACCTCCACCCCATGCACCTCCTCGTCTGACAGCGGCCGAGGCGTTCTTCACCAACCGCGCCATCGCCCTCGCCGCCCAGGTCATCGTCGCCCTCGCCGCCAAGCACAGGGAGTTGCTGCAGCTCTGACCTCGCTCCGCCGGTTACCTGAGTACTCCCAGAGCTCCCTCTTCCGCACCAACACCACCACTGAAGCCTCCAACAGCGCCACCGTCGACCTCACCGTCGACTCCAACTCCCGCTGCCCATTTCTTGTGCATTGTCGGGGTGAGGCCCTAGTCCCAAATCCTTTCTCCCCGCTTCCCTTTCTCTGTGTATGTGCTACCGGAGCAACAGCTATCAGATCAACTCAGATCAATTTGCTAATCAATGGACTTAAATACTCAATGATGTGCATAATAGTATTCAGATTGTTTTTGTGGTCATGGCAGTGAAAGATTAGCTTAATATGCTTTAGACCTACTCAGTGCAACAATGTTGAATGATTAAGGAGTTGTGCGGGCATGTTTCAAGTGAAGAATCGTGTTAATTGTAGACTCAATTGCTGTTGATCCAAAGTACTAATAACCAACAAAATTAGTGCGACTAATAACCCGTATGTTGAATCAAACCAGTTGACTGTTAATCATCCCAATCTATGCAAGGGGTATGTCCAGTTAAAAGCAT
Source organism: Stipa capillata (assembly GCA_019208055.1). Lineage (NCBI taxonomy): Eukaryota > Viridiplantae > Streptophyta > Magnoliopsida > Poales > Poaceae > Stipa > Stipa capillata. The sequence goes on from JAGXJF010004390.1 coordinate 413,617, forward strand.
GCTTAATACAAGTGTTTAAAGTATTTTAAAGACCGATGTTTATAAGATAACTGTGGTTAGACTTCAATGAACACTCACTGCAACTGTGGTTAGACTTCAATGAACACTCACTGCTGTCATAAGATTTTGTGTCAAGTTAATTTAGAATTTGCTAAAGGCTACCCATTGGTTAGGATAATTCCTACACCGGCCATTTTCAGATAAGGCCTAACCACCATAATAATAATGGAGATAATTAGCTAGATACCACTATTACATGCAAGATAAGCTAATTATTGTGATTTGCCAAAGAGATCTAACTAGTACGCATGATCATTAGCCAATAGTAGGTTCAGGCACATCTGTCGGCGGAATGGGGCCCAAGGTACCCCTAACCGCCGGCGGAGGCCAACCAAATGCCGCAGATGGCGACACGTGGCGCTCCGTTCGCTGGGGCCTTGGGTCCCACCCGGATCGCCGTGCGGAACCCGTGGCCATTCCTAAGGAATAAGGGGTCTCCTCCAGAGGCCGCGTCCGCAAACCAGAAGGGGTCTTGGGCCTCCGGGAGTCCACGGCCCACGCGCTGAGCGAGCACTCGGGGTCCGTCCCCGAGCGCTCGGCGTCCCAGAGGGCGAAGGGCGCGCTCGGGGTCCCTTCCCGAGCGCTCGGCATCTTGTCGGATGTGGGGCCCAGGGGAGCGCTCGGGTTCCGCCCCCGAGCGCTCTCCCTCGGGCTCCCCCCCTTCAAGGCGCCCCGAGCGGACCCCCTGCGAGTGCTCCCCGAGCGCTCGGGGTTGCTCGGGGGCATCCGGAAGACAGCTGGCGCCCTCTCCTAGCGAAGGAAGATGCTCGGGACCGAGTGCTCGAGGGACGACGTGTCCTCTGATGGGACCCTCGCCCATCTACGTCGGCCAGCGCCCAGCTTCTCCAGTAAGCTTCCACTCTGGCGGAGGCATTTAATGCCTGTCATTTCGACGAGGAACCCCAAGCCCTATGAGGGCATGATGACAGTCGGACCGGGTCCCACTGGTGCAGGTGATAAGCTCTGACAGCTATCCCTCTCTCTCTCTGAAGGGTGGGCCCGGGCTGACAGATTCTTTGACCAACCAAGCGCGCCGCCCCGCACGCCCTGTCACTGTCACCCTTTCTACCCCATGGGGGACGCCGCTGCGCAACTCATTGCGCGGGTTGAGGGGCTGACCCATGGGACCCGCGAGTGGATATTCTACCGACCCAGTCAGAAGAGGCCAATAAGTCTTCATCTACGGGGCCCGCCGAAGGTAAAGATGTCAGAACCCCTGTTCCGACATATGGTGAAGCGACGTCCCGGCCGAAAGTATGCGGTTCGCATTGAATAGAGGTGTGGGCGCTTCCAGTTGCACCCACGTCGCCCACAGTATCATTCCAACTCATTTTCCTTTGCCGACCTATGTGGTATTCCCCCAAGTATATAAGGGGAGAGCCTGGTCCATGCAAGGGAGAGCTCCTTTCCTAGTTCGATTTCCCTTAGGTTAAATCCTTACCGAAGAAGCACCGTTTTTCCTCTGGGCTAGAGCAAGAAGAAGAACAGTGCGCACCTTTGTAACTCATCATACTTGCCGTATACACACATATATACAAAAACAAGCAGGACGTAGGGTATTACGCCTTCCGGGGTGGCCTGAACCTGGGTAAATCCTTGCGTCATTACATCCTTAGTCACCGGGTTTACTCGCTAAACTCTAATCCACACCAAGGCTCGTAAGAAACTCACCACTCCCCTGGGCCGAATTCCAAAGGGGGTCCCTCCGGACCACCGCTAGAGGCGTCTCTACGCCGACAACATCTATCCAGCAATGATCCTAATAGCCATGAGTTGTAGTCCTAACTATTAGACCATTCTTAAAATGCCGATGGTTAGGAGTTAATCTATTCTTGTTGTAGTATGCTGAGTCCATTTAGTGGCGATTAAGCTCGACCAATATGAGATTAGCACTAAACAGTAGCCGGCCACTTAAGTAAGACTGTTTTAAGTTAATAAGTCATTGAACCATGGAGCTCACTTACCATAATTCCCAAATATACTTGTAACCATGCTTGTTAGTCATGCTGAAACATACTCATGGTTAGTAGTAAGCATACGACTATAGAGGCATTCTAAGTTCAACCAAGGGCATGTGATCTCGGTTTGGAAGAAACTTGATAAAAATTATGTTGTATGTGTGAGTATGACATGCACTCAGCTCACCGAATAAGAAAGACAAACCTAAGGATCGCTACATCTTGTATAACTCATATGATCTCCAAACTAAACGATTCTAATCACGTTAGCTTAGTAGTAGATTTTCCCACACCTAACGATGATCTATTAAGTTAATGACCAATACAAGTGAGCTACTTAATGCTAATATAATTAGTCACGGGTTAGCATAATTAGTATACTATTATAATTAGCTTTCTCGCTACGGCAGATTGAACCCACATTGCAATACTAAGGAAAATAAATAAGGAAAAGAAAAATGTATCTTAACTTGACTCTACAGGTCATTCTCAATAGGAATGTTTTAAGTTCATATAAAGATACTCAATCTGATATTCTTTACTGAGAAGAAGACAAGAAATGCTAAACTTGATTCAACTTGTAGAATGTAATGGTGCCACTGTTTTGCATGATATTATAGTTATACATTTTAGAAATGATTATATTGCACCTTTAGGTTTAATAATATATACTAGAGAATCTAGCTTAACAGTCAAACTCAAAATGCTTGGTGCCATAATTTGTCTAAGGACCAACATATAACCATGACATCATGCTCTCTCACGTGACAGCTATGAATAATTTGAAACAGTTACACATCACTCTCAACTTTAACCGTGAACATCTTAAAAAGATTATAACTTGAACTATAGAACTCCAAACTAACTTGAGTTAGCTTCATAATAGAATTTCCTACGTATTAGTTTGAATTTCATGTCTTTTATTCTTTTAATTCCTTCTAGTTTTGATTTATGCCTTTTGTCGCTTTTCCGGTTTTTGGGTATCGTTTCAATAGAGTCAAGCGACAAGGGTAACCTTGGAGTTAATCCCCAGCTCACGATCGTGAACAACCGCTTGCTCGCTTGTTGATAATATTCTGGTTATTCTTTTACTATGCTTGGTTGATTGAATGATGATTGTGATGTGTGAACCACTAGCATGAGCAGGGTTTGTTTGTGTTGTGGTCAATGGATGTGTCCATTAAACCGATTGAATTAACACTTGAACCCTCCTAATGTGAGATGTGAGATCCGGGGTACTGTCACCTACTGATGGATCAGCAGGCGGTCAACCTACCTGATACCAGTGTCGTAGGGCTGTACTCTTCACCCACGGCGATAAGTGTTAGCGAGTGGAGTTGGATGGTCATAGTGGGCCCTACTATGAATCAACACCCATTAGAACACTTGTTCGCGTGAGGCTAGGGTGGTTTAACCCTCCCTCACTATACATTAGCCGAATTGGGTGGTTTAACCCATTCGGCATCTCCCTAGGTTATGTGGCTTAGGGAGAATAATACGATTTGATTGCAATGGTTGTCTCCATGCCTTAAATTCTGACATTGGGTGATTTTGATGACATGGGAGTTTGGGTGGTTTAACCCAACTCCAGAACTTGACTTGAATGGCTTAAATGTGATAATCGGTGGATGAGTATGATTGTTTTTCATACTTATTCAGATCTGAACCGGGATGGTTGATTGTATGATTTATCAAGTGGTAAACTTGATAGAATGAAACATGACATGGTATGTTGATTGGATAGCTTGTGTAGCTTCTTTTCCATGTTATGTTGATTTATTTACATTATCATTTCAATCGCCATGCTAAGTTTAAGATTAACCTGGAATGAGCACATTAACAGCTTACGAGTACGAAAGTACTCATTTGGGAATTCCATTCCTGCAGGTTGTTCTCGTATCGTAGCGTATTACGACTCCGGTTATTTCGATTTGGATGTTTAGTTGCAGGGACTGCCCAACTTGGTCAAGGGATGCTTTTGTAGAGCTTTGGAGATGGCTAGGGTTGCCATCTCGATGTTTCCTTTTATCTTTCGCTGTTGTCTTTAATGTCGTGTTTAATGTAAACGACTTCTAAGTCATTATGTATGAAGAATAACTACTCATCCCAAGCTTGGGAAGTGCTTATTATCTTGTAATCCTTGTTTTATAGAGTTTTGGTTGTGGCATGAAGTTGTTAATGTGGCTGCCCATACACCGTGCGTGTATGAATTGAAGTGTATGGGCTAGTCGTGAAGAATTAGTGTGGTTCTCCCTGTTCGGTTAGCGGGACGATATTCGGTTGAGTGACCCGCCAGCTGAGATGCGTTGGCCGGCTGGGCAGGGTGTGGGTAATGGTACCGGGCCTTCGGGTGACTCACCAGTTTTCGGACTGGGTTAGAGTGAGGGTACGATTGTCGGGCTCCTCCGAAGTCGTTGTGTTGATCGAACGAGAGAAAGACGCTAGATCTTCGCCGGACTTTAGAATTGCATGTGGTTTATTGAACAATGTCTGCTTCTGGCCGGCTTGACCAACGGTGAAGGCATACGGCTCTGGTAATCGTATGGTGCGTTGGTTAGGTGTCGGACTACTCGATTTTGGGTGCATACGGCGTAGGTACCGTGTCACCGGTCGAGTAGTTACTCGGTCTTTGGCGGAACGTTGTTCTCTAATTCACGTGCGATTTCGGGGTCCTGACAGATTTATACAACGACTGTCTCACTGGCTATTGGGGATATCCCAGGCGATCGAACTGTGTGGCTGACCTCTTCTCGCTGGTCGAATTCTGTCTCCTCCGTTGCTATTCACTCACCTAACAACCGTGTTGACCAAAATTCATCTCACATTTCCGTTGATTTCTTCTCAGTACCTCAATTGCTAATTAACTCAATCTAGGCTCTAAAAATACATCAAATTGAATTCTTCAATTTTACCAAATAGCAACATCTTTTTTTGAAAGAAAACTGTAGGGGAGACTCTGACAGTATAAGAAATAGGAACCCAAATTCAAGTCCACGAGGAATCGAACCTGGGTGGTGGGATTGTATATCAACTCCGCCAACGAAGTGAGCTAGGCTTACTTCAAATAGCAACATCTCTTTCTTCATCTTCTTGTAGCCAACAGGATGATTTATCTTACTCAAAAGAAAATATGACTTATTTCAAGGATTAAGCAAACTGTAAGTCCATAAACATGATTTGAGGAGGATAGACTCAACTCCTTACCAAATAGCAACACCTAGTAAGTTTAATTTGTCGCTGTACTTTTGAGGATAGGTAGAATCATCTCCTCTTTTGCTTTGCCGCACTTAATAGTACTCAACTTTGATTGGCATGCTAACTAGTCCAACCAAACACATTCTAGGCGCTATTTTAAGTGTTGTATTGAATCGGACCTTAGCATAACATAGGGTTGCATCCATGAATCTGTTAATAGTTGCTATTATGCTATATCAAATTAAATTCAATTTTATAAGAAGCATTTTAAATGATAATAAACTCATCTTGTGCCGCCAGCATCCTTGTACAAAATTTGCGGCGGAGCGTTCTGATTAGAAAAAGAAAGAGCACCTTGTGAGTACTCACCTGAAGCAAATACAAAAGAAGAAAGAAGAGCTGTTCCATCTGATTCAAACTTGGATAATAAACTCTTGTCTCACTGTGAAAGAGATAACGGAGAGCTACTTATGTATCTTTCTACACATGTCCAACCTAAACCAAATGACAGAGAAGATACACAAATCCATAAATGATGCTCCAGCTAAGTTACACCCAAGTGTGTCCGTCTTGGATTGAAGCCCAAGGACGGCACCCGAGAGGACGCCCACGGGCAGCCCCCTAAAGCCGAAGCCTACAGGCAGCCCCTTAAAGGCGAATTCCACAAGAAGCCTTGGCAAGGTGAAGCCCACCAGCAGCCCCTTGAAGGTGAAGCCCACAGGCAGTCCCCTGAAGGCGAAGCCCAATGGCAGCCCCCTTGGGTTAAAGCCCATGGCAAGCCCCCCAAGTCAAAGCTTGAGGACAGCAATCCTCTCATGTCAAAGAAAAGCATGCCATCAGTTACTGAGGTAATGATCATTGATCTCATGCAACCTGATTACTCCAGGGTTGCTATTTTCCTATTTGACATCTTTGTAACCACTACCTGTTTACTTTTTCACATGTGCAGGTAGCTAAAGACAAAGTTAAGCTTGCTAACATAATTGTATCAGTCTTTAGGGACGCTGCTGCTGTTCTAGGGATTATTTTGACAGCAGGTGCCGTATAAAGACCATATATATGGTGAACTTGTTGAATTTGGAAATGAGGTAAAGCAATCGTGTAAGAATTTGAAGGCTGGTACCAAGGCTCCCAAAAAAGAGGCTGACGCAGTGTGTACTTCGGAGGAAGAAATAAAGAGTATGCCTACTCAACTAAATACAGTGCCTGCTTCTGTGGTAAAGGCAAATACAGAGCCTGATTGCGCAAATGATGCTAAAAAATCTAATGTTGAGGAATCTGATAGTGAAGTAGTCGACCTTGACCAAGTTGATCATGAAGTCAATAGGCAGACTCCCAAAGAAGAATCTGATAGTGAAGCAGTTGACCATGACCAAGCTGATGATGAAGCGACGACATGGTAGGACGCACTAAAGGGGCTCTTCGGATACTGGGAGTAGAAATTAGTAACATCCTAAGCTACCAGGAGGTACCGATGAGAACATATGGAACTACTAGGGAGTAGAGATTAGAAGTTTAGAACATTCTAAACTACCAGTGAGTAGAGTAGAACATCCTAAACTACCAGGGTGTAGACAAAAATTCTCTGTATTTTGCAACAGGAATTGAGAGGGACGACTTACATTCGCTAAATAAAAATTCTTTGTCTTTTGCAACAGTGAGTAGCCAGCATGTATATTTCTGCTATCTGTGCATGGATATTGAGCAAAACATATGGTATTATGGAGTTCTGTTGTTACCTGAAGTAATCTGAACATGTCTTTCTGAATTTAATTTTGCCCGGAATGCTAGTGCTGGTATATCTTTTCAGCACTTAATTCTTAAAGTAAAATTCATGTTTTTCCTGCTAATTGCCAAAGTTAATTTGCGAGTGTCTTTCATGTGCTGTAGGTTTGAGATTACATAGTACTGTTACTATGCAGAATGGAGAGTTCCTGTGCTGTAGGTCTGAGGTTGATGACACTGGATAATCTGATAGGATGTAAATCATTTGTCTTTGCTGTAATTATTATCGAGTAATCGAGTGTTCTTGGTTAATTCCTATGGTGATTTTGTTATTTTATGGGTGACGTCCTTAAATTCTTATGGGCAAAATTGGAATTGATGGAAGGGTGGACGCAATCATCGATGTTTGATGTTACAAGTGTTACTGCTGTTATCCACGCTATCGAATATTTTGCCTCTCTTATGTTGGAAACTGGAAACACAGCTGAAGTGATGATTTATCCATTGAAATAACTACTATAGTTGCGAAACATGTGAAAATTGTGTATAGGACTTTGTAGAGATTCAAAGAAAAAAGATTGTAGCTATTTCACATTTAATGTACTTGCTGCCGTTCGAAATTTGGCAAAGTTAGGACATACCTGAAAAAAGATTGTACTCATTTCACCTTTAAGATCTAGAAGGAGGAGAGATAGGAGAGAAGCAGAGGTCGAGACGGGCTGAATGTCTAGTGTGATGCAGATGCAACGTTTTCATAGATGTTTGCCATATTGATATTCCATCCGCTAAGATAAGCATATCAACATATGAAGTATAGTAGTAAGTAGCCATCAATGAACAGTTATCACGCAATCTGGAGCGTTCAATCCCTGGATCGGACGGCATCCACGCTTCGAGTCACCGAACGGACATGCCGCCACCACCCGCCAGCATTGATCTACCCCGCACCCTCTGCGCCGCCGTCCTCAGATCGGCCTTCCAGCCACACACTCACGACCTCGCCGCCGTCCTCCACCGTCTCTCCCCGCTCTCCTCCCCCGCGCTCGCATTCTTCCACGCCCTGCCGCCTTCGCCCCCGATGACCATGCCTGCACTGCGCTCCTCACCTCGCTGGCGAGGTCCCAGATGGCCAGATGACGGCCACCGCGCGCAAAATGTTCGACGAAATGGGCCGGGCTGGGGTCACCATGAACACGGACGTGTACAACGCCATGCTGCACGTCTGTGTCAGTTTGGAGGCTGGAGACGCTGCACGCGGAGGCGCTGTGACGAGAATGGGTGCGGCTGGCGTGCATCTGGATCGCTTCCCTTCAATACTATGATCGCATTATACTGCAGGAAGGTAATGCGGTACGAGGCGATGTGCGTGCAGGAGCGGATGGAGAATGAGTGGGGCGGTCCAGGCGCGCGGATGTCGTGATCCACGGGCTGTGTAAGGAGGGGAAATTGAAGGAGGCGGCTCAGCTCCTTAGGGACATGATGGCGGCAAGAGTGGCGCCAGACACTGAAATACACCACGCTGGTTGACGGTTAGTCGGGTACTGCCGGGCGGACGGTGTGGGGGATGCGGTCAAGCTGCGAGGGGAGATGGAGGCAACTCCCAAGGGGGCGACGTACAATGCAATTCTTAGGAAGCATTATGAGGATGGCAATATGAAGGAGCTCAACGGGTTGCTCAAGGAGATGGATGTGAGGAAGGTGCAGGCTGACACACTGATCAACGCATACTTCAAGAGGGGGGATATGACCTCAGTGTGCAAGGTCAAGAGGATGATGATGGAGGCAGGGTTGCAGTTGGATCAGTTCACTTACAAAGCTCTCACCATGGATTCTGCAATGCCAAGGAGCTGGTGAAGCCAAGGAAGCCTAGTTTGAGATGATGCGTGCAGGTATTCTAAATGTGCCTTATTTGTGGTTTCAAGCACTAGCACTAGCTGTCTAGCCAGTAAGTAGTTCGAGTGGCACTATGGAAGAATAATGCAGATGCAGTGCTACTCATTCCTGGTTAACGTATGGAAGGAGGCCTTCCACCAGTTAAATCAGTATATATAGGTCTCTAATCCGAAGGATTTGCAGGAATGGACTGGTTGATCTTGCACAAGATGTACTTCACGAAATGCAAGGCGAAGGTTTAGAAGTTGACTGTCTTATGTTAGTTATTTATGCTACACATGCATAGTTGCATACGCGTATCTAACTGCAGGAACGCTGGTTGCTGCTTCGGATACCTTGAATGAAATGGCGAAGCAGCAGTTGCACGTGACTCCCCAGATTAACAACTGCCTATGTACCTCTTTACGCTGATGAGAAGCAGACACAGAATATGCTCCGAGTGCACGCCATCCTGAGAGGCCTAATCACAAAGGGTGTATACAAACTGATGCACCAAGCAAGGCTGCACTCATCGAAGCCTACAGTTGAGAACGTGGGATATGCCCGTTTCAAGGCCGGGCTTGCCAGTGCCTGCAAATTGAGAGGGGGTAGGGGGTGTTATATACTGGCAGTTCCATGGACCATTCCACATGTTCCCTTCATGAATCTTTCTTTCATCATTAAGGGCCCAAAATACACTTCGGTAATTTAATACGTCTTTCCTTTTTTTTCTTTTGTAGCCGTCATCTCTTTTCTTATATCTTGTGTATTTGCTCTATTAGCAATCCTGCACATACAATACACATTTTCGCAACATATATAACACATCAGCTGAATTAGCCATCACCAGATGATTGAAAGAATGATATAAAGTTGACCGAAAATAGCTCCTTGCTTGCTGATGATGATTATTTTTCCCAAATTGGCACTAAAGTGTGTCATTGAGGAGACAGAGAAAGGAAGGGTCTGAGGCGGTGGAGAGAGATAAATGAGGTTGAGGGGTTATGGTGTTAGTTAATTACATGGCTTGATTAATAAGAATATACCAAATGAAAATACAAAGCATGTCTTGACTAATATAAATTAAACAAAGTATATACCAAACACAGAGCATACATAATCATATTGGTTATAGTATAATTTCATCCAGATTTATAAAACATTATTGGGGAATACCTTTGGGAGCGTTCCTACACAATATACACATAAAATCTAAACAAAGCGAGTAAACAATGATCCTACAAGCAAAAATGAGCAGTATGGAAAATTCAAGTGATCCTACAAGCAATCATTTGTCCAAGACTGGCCAACACAACGGGGCCTCCTTAGATGCAAAGGTTCATATCCTTTGGCTTGTTCACTATGAGATTCACAAACTTCTTCGGTAGCGTTTGGAGAGGGTGGTAAGGTAAGTGAAATGGAAATAGAGGGATTATGACAGTCTAATTAGTGATCCCTTCATTTACTTGGTTCAGTAGAGAAAATGTTTTTGATCGCTGTGCGGTGTTTGGTTGAGTAAATGGAACCAGAATACACGATTTTGTATAATTCGGTAAGTTTTATGTATTAATCACTGAACACAACCAAGTAGGCATAGAGCATTTTGTACACATAGTTGCGTGCCCATGCATTGCGACTAAATAACATGACGGTCAGCACGACAAAGTTTAGATTACGGCAAATACGGATCTACTAAAGTCGTAGATGCTAAATCAAAAAATTTGAACGCCATAATTGTACTGACTTTTCAACAATCAAGGGCAAGAAGGTAAAACAATTATTTAGAAACACGAACAGTAAGCAAACCCTGAAACCATCAGAGCAATCTTATGTGAATTTTCTCATTGAATTACTAATTTCCTAGTGAGCCAAATGCCAGAATTGCTTCAGTGAAATAAGTCTCGAAGATCGCATCAGCAAAAACATTGTGAGAGCATTTCTTATCTGAATTCTGAGCACGTTGCAATGTTTCATGTCCGCACACTTGTTTGATCACGAGTTCCATGGACAGCTCTGATCTACAGAATCCTTCAAATGTAGCGACCTCTTTGGTGTTTCTTCGGGCAATTGTCTCAAAATAATTTGTTCTGAATGTTTCATAAAGAATGTATCGCTGAACAAAATAGAATTATCATATTTTCCATACTAAATGTACCCAAAAAATGGTAGAACTCGGCACATATGTTCCAAACATAATTGCAAGAAAAGAAACAAACAAGGAAAACCAAGATCCGGAGAAGGCAGTAATGGCATCAAAAGATCGTAAGTTCATAACACCAAACGAATTCCTACTTATTGCACAGATCAATCTTATGAACAGGCCTTCTAAATACAATATTTAGCTTAGGAATGACAGACTTGCAGCAATTAAGAACTTTTAAGTTGACACAAAGGAGATTTCAACACTAACTGGCAATTCATTTTTCCCTTCAGCATCGCCTACGTACTATATATATCAACACCCTCCTGAGAATCAATATATTATGGGAAAATTAAACGGTGTTAAGTCAAAAATGCCATGTTCCTTTTCTCCCTTGTTTCACGTTGCAAAGAGTGCAAAAACTTGCACCACCAAGTGGCTGGCGATTATAATTCTTGGAAAACCATCAAACCATAGCTCTGGCCATTTGTCTTTCATGAATAATCCAATGTCAACAACAATCAGTGTCACCAGTTATCCAATTGTATGCATCAAGCATGGTTAATTAAATAGCTGAGAAGGCTGAAGCCACAGTCCAAGCCTGCTTTAGCCTCGGGCATAAGTATCAATATGAAGACAACAATTAGCCTGAGCAGCGTCTAATGAACCAAAAAATGTTAAGCTCTTTAATTTTAGCGGGAAGTAGCTTTTATTATTTTGATGGTTTGGTAAAAGAACGACAAGAACTCTTACAACTGTTTAACCGAGAATCTTTAGAATTTAGAAGTTGTTTCGAGCAAGAGGCAATTGGAATATTGAGCACAGCTAAGGAAGCTTCTAGGCCTTAATTATCAGGAATATGCTTCGCATATATTTACGTTTGTCATTATAAAAAGAACAAATCCTTGAATCCATCCTATGTCTATACACAATACTCACAGCTAATTTTCAGCTCATTACGAATTCCCTGCAAGGACCTTTCTTCTTTCCCGACCCGTGAGGATGATAGGTATGGTGATAAGGGATAACAGCACTTAAAGAAAAGTACTAAAGAAATGATAATGGAGTAGGGAAAAACCTGAAGGACGGCACACTTAACCTTCTCAAGATGCAGGTCTAGCAGCACCCCCTCTGAAAACAAATACACTTCTTATAAACACTCTTAAGACAACTTGTCGCTTCTCTTGACGATTCAAGCGAACACCTGCAGGAGCAAGATTAATCATTTATATGATATTGTGAAGAGTTTACATTACACATAATATGCCTCTCCAGGTCCATCAACAAATTTTGGCAAGAAGATATAAGAGTATAGACTATAAAACAAGTGCCAAAATATCGGTACTACATCTTCAAGAATGTACCGACAACAGGCTGTAAGTCTGCAACTCACTCATTAATTTCTCAATTCACAACTTGAACAATGCATGCAACTAAAAGTTAGATGCATAATCAAAGTTGTGGGTTATGCATATCATATATGAAGAGTGGCTGCACCAACTCAGTTCTTGTGAATTTTTACTACCTGATGTAGCCAGAAAAAGAGGGAAACACTATACTTGCATGCATCTGGATTAACTCCTCAATATTTATAGTTGCCACCAAAGGGAATAAATAAATTACATGTGCACACGAAGGAGAAAAAGGTAGACCTGAATTCTCCAAAGAAATATATAAAGCACGTCGCACCAAAGATCTGCACCTGATTATGGAATTTAATTAACCTGGTGGGAAACAGAGGTGAATCAAAAACAACGCACGTCGCAGGAGCAAACCAGAACATTCCAACAAAATAAACAAAACGAACTCAAAAGGAGAGACAAGGGACCGGGAGAAAAGGGGGTGGGTCGGGCTGTCATTAACAGTCAGGCATGGTTGCCGAGGTGACAGACGACGATGAGGAGCCGAGGACAAAAACATGGCCAGTGGTCGGCCGAGACAGAACAGAGATGAATCCAGCCGTTGCAGGGAGGCGACGAATGGCTGACCATGGCAGGAGGAGGTACCATGTGCTTGGAAGAGGTTGGTCACGCCGTGCTTCTGGATCAATGGAGGGCAAGGTGCCGCTCCAAAACCACCAAACGGTGATGGGATGGGCGACGGAAGAGCTCGAGCTCGAGCAGAAAATTTGCAGTGCGGCGGTGGATGAAGGTTTGGACGCGAGAAGTGAACGCAGCAGAACAGAGCACACGTAGGAGAGGAAAAGGGGGAGAGAAATTAGGAGGGGATAATAAGGAGGATTTAGTGTGCAGTTAAAGACTGAATTAGTATGGTTCAACTTAATTTATCAGTCGTTGGACGCGAATAATTCAGATCGTTTGGATTTCACAAACTCGTACGTTGATATTGATATAGGTATTCAAAATTGTTTTCAGAGGAACTATGAGAAGGGTGTCACCCATAGAGGAAAGGTGTGCATCACGCCTACTCTACCTCTTCTTTCTTCTTCCTCCTCTTCTTCCTGCCCACATCGTCAAAGCAACATTCAGTGATCTCACGTCCCTCTCAGTTCCTATCTCCATGCGATGCCCCCTCTCCTTCTTCATCGGCAACGCTCCGTCGTCCGCCGTGATTATCGTTGCTTCGATGACGGACAGGCGGCGCATTAAGCGTCTCACCCTCAAGGCTTTATGGTGGCAGCAATAGTCAATGATGCATTTGTTTGAACGGGGATGGTGTGGCGGTAGTGGCGACCGGCTTCTCCTAAACCCCAACCCTAACTCGTCGGCGAGGTCTTTGGTGGCTCCGCCTTCGTCCTAATCCACGCTGCTCGGAGCGCCCTTTCTACACGCGTCGTGCAGGACAAAAATGCAATGAGGAGGAAGAAAGCAACGAGGTGTGCGCATTCTCCTTGCTCCATGTGCTGCATGCGAAAAGACTCGGAGGGACACGCCTTGAGCTTAGGACATTTAAAATGTAGGTACAGTTAAATTTACCACGTAGGTGTTATTTGCACCGATGCTAAAATTTTAATTTGTCTTCAATGTAGTGGTGTCAAGTCCCTTTTACAAGTAGACCCACTATAAAATTTCTCACTTCTCACTCCTCACCCAATGGCCACTTCTCTCCCGTTTGCCTTCTCCCATGAACAGCTCTCAGTCTTTCCTCCCTCATCCCAAAGTGCAGCCTGGTTTCTCACACCGCAGCGCTTCTCATCCCCCAGCTCAACGCTCGCGATGCCACTGTGCAAGGTACAAGAAGGTTCTAGTGCACTTATAAATATGCATGTGACTGATATGTTAATGTTATTGCAAGTATATGCTATCTGAAGAAATTAAGTTGACTTCTTTTAGAGAACCTATATATCAACATATCATTTATTACTAACCTGCATACAAGAATTAAAAATTTTACATAAAAAAAAGCAATACACTGAGCGAGTATAAGGCATCCAGCATCACTAAACCTATTGCTAATCACAAAGTTTATTATCATGCCATCATCCATATCGGGTAGATAAGCCACGTCTACCTTCTTCAAACGATTGCACCCAGTAGTCAAAGCAATCTGTACCTCCTGCCGCTGCATTAAGGATCACATACAGATCCAATCGGTAGTCATATAGATTACTGAAAGGACAAAGATGTCGCCTAGAGAACAATTATGAATTTACGTTAATCCTAATGCAGAACTAAACTAGTCGGCTTGACTAAGTGCACCAACACCCTATGTATATGTCGAGGTTTGCAATCCTAGGGTGATAAGCAAGTAATTTAATTCTACGAAAGATATACAGTTAATCTAGGATAAGTATGAATTGCAAGAATGTAAATGATACAAGAAACACTAACGATGTTTGATCTTGGAGTTCGGATATCCATTGGTATCCTACGTCTCCATTGAGGAAGACGAGTCACCAAGACCCAAGCCGGCACTTAATCATGCGCCTCCTGAAGGGTGCACGGAGCGATCCCCCGTCACTTTGTTAGCTGTTTCCTCTGCTCTTGAGATGGCGAGATCCATAATCACTTCATAAAACACTTGAGCCTCTTCACAAGCTTCTTGAAGAGGTCACCAAGCGAACATCACCAAGACATTTAGGAGACGGTGGCCTCCAAGAGTAACAAACTCTCAGATTCTCACTCGAAACGATCAACGTCGAGAGCTGAAACCAGTGCAACAAATGCAATCTCCAAGTGCAACCAATGCATTAAACTTCCCTCACACCTCACTAAGAGCAATGCATGCACTAGAGGTATTAAAGGGGTGAAAGCAAGTGAAGAAGATCAACAAATGACTCTAATGGCAGCAGCAACTGACTACATGTTTTTCTGCAAGTGGACATGTTGGTCGTAGCATAGATTTTAAATAGAAAAGTTTGTCCTACCCACGAGGAGTAAAGAAAATGATCGTCACGGTAACTTGGTCTTTGGTGCTAAAATAGATAGAGCAAAGGTAGAAAAGATAAATTTTTTGGTAATTAAAGATTAATGCAAGAAATAATGAAGATTTAAAAATAATAAAATACTAAAAACAAGAATTAAAGTACTAAAAGAAAGTGTGGTAATAATAAGATGGCGTTCTTGATGTAGGAGATCTCCACTAGCGTCAGCCACATAATTAATCGGTGCTAGTGCGGTGTTTTGTGATATCCATGCGTAGGTATTGTGCAAACTTAGCATGGTAAAATAAATACAAGCAAGATATGATCATGATTAAGGTTTTCTCGACCATAGCATACATTCTCCCGCTACATGTGCTAGGTAATAAATAAAGCCTACTCTCACCTCATCCATCCCCCACTACATACACCATATGCTAGTAACGGCACTCATCTCTATGTCCATAAAGACAATTGATCCACATTCGACGTTCGTACACCATCATAAAGAATCATGACACAAGAATACAACATAGCCACATATAACAATAAATCAATCCATAACTTCAACTATAGATCGCCCCATGTCCTCAAGAATACAATAAACTACTCAAACATGAAAATGATGTACATAATCAGGAGACTAACATAGATATCATGTTCTGAAAATATAAAAAAATCACTAAACAATTCAAAGTATGACACAACACAACGTTAGTAATACTAAAGACAAGTTTAGGTATCAATCTATTAGAGCGAACGACGAAGATGACGATGTTGTGGTCGATTTCGACGATGATAGCGACTTATGGTGATGGTGACTCTCTTCGCTGGTCTTCAACGGAGGGTGAGGAATTATGTGGAATATGGTGGAGATTGGTGGAGAAGGAAGCAATTCCCCTCTCGATTAGAGACGAAGAACCTTTTTGATCTCTCCCAACGTGTAGCACATTAGTTATTGCCCCTCCCACCCCCTCCCCCCGCCCGAAACGAAGGGAATAAAAGGATGAGGGACCCCCGTAGAAGGGCTCCCGTAACGGAGCCCTGAGCCCTGGTGGGCCCACATGGCATGCCTACCGAGGCACCCTGCCATGTGGGGCCTACAGGCCTAGGGGTGAAAACGAATAGGAATCAGTCGGAAATAAGCTTTATCATATTTGTTTTTGATTCATTTAATAGAATCGGAAACCTTGGATTCGGATACGGATGCAGATAGTGTCAGAAACGAATGCGGTGCGAATATGGAACAAAAACGGATATTTATCGGACACAAAAATGGAAAAACCATTCACAACAATGCAACGAAAGCAACAAGCTAGTTCGATTTCTCTAATGTTCATAAATTATAATATCACTAATATATTGTTTATTATAAAATTTCAGCAGAGTAACGACAGTAAAATGCCATCAAGAACATGAGTCATATGGTGCATACAAAATAACATTATGGTAAATAGCAGTCCACACATCATTGTTCATAGCATTATGAACATCACAGTCCATTTCCAAAAGGTTAAATAACAGTCCACGAGCTAAGAGGTAAATTGCAGTCGTTGCACAAAGAAAATAATTAACAGCTACATGCTTTCAAGTTCCAATATGGCTACATTTCCTCCGTCATGTCGTCCTCCTCTATATCATTATCATTTGCATTGTCTTGCTCCTCTAGCTACAAAGGCAAACATATAGCAATATTAATGTTCTGATGTTAATTATCATATGGGGAGTAGAAACTAAGTTTCAATATTAGATAAGAAAAGGCAAACCATTTCCACCAAACTCGTAAAACGTCGCTCAAGACTCTCCATGTCCAACTCAGTGATGATAGATGCGATGTTACCACCTGAATGATTAGTCAAATATTTAATACACATGCTCAATGCTCCAATATTAAATAAACATGGTACTTTTCTATAGGCTAATTCTTTTGTAGACACAAATTTAATAAAACAAATGTGGTACTTTTCTATAGGAAACCATTGAAGCAAAACTAAAAGATTACCTTTTGAAGTTACAGTCCAATCTTTAGTACAAATTAAGGCTTGCACAATCTCAAGATCAAGACGGGTGCGAAATGGATCAACAACCCATCCATCGGCTCTAAATGCTGACTCTAAAGCAACCATCAACACTTGAATAGATAATACATCACGAGCAAGCTGGGAGAGAATAGGGAACTTGGCTTGTTTGAGCTTCCACCCTGACAAGATGTCAAAATTGTTGTCTTTTCTAGATGCTAGAGGTTGCTCCAAGTAAACTTGTAACTCAGTTTTTGTGCCAAGTTAGATTCACTAAGGCTATGCAAGAACATGTCAAGATCATCCTCCTCATCAACATCATCAAGTTGAGAACTCACTTGCAGCACATTAGTAGCACCAGCACTACATGTTGCCTTCTTTGAAGTAGATACATAAGCTTGGAACAACTGGTTAACAATCTTAGTACATTTATCAATCTCTTGCATAGAAGTGGTGGGATAAATCAATGGTGCATAGTATTGTATCACATTATTCTTGTATCTAGGATCAAGGAAGCATGCTATAGCAAGTGCCATATTTGACTTTTCCAATTACTTATCAAATTTCATTTTCATAGAATGTGTCATAGCCTTAATCACTACATCAGAGCTCTCACACCATTGTGCAATTGAAATCTTAATTTGATAAAACTTTCTAAAAGACAGATTTGCAGTTGGATATTTAGTACTTGAGAATAGCTCAGTAGCATCAAAAAATGGCTTCAAGCATGCAAATATTAATGTTGCCATGGCCTAGTTATTTGGAGTTGGAGCATATTTTATATATTTGCTTCTATATCGAAGAAAGAGCCTATCAAATGCATCCTTATAGTAGATAGCATTCTTCAACATAAGATATGTGAAATTCCACCTTGTAGGAACATCAAAGGAGAGACTTTATCACATCCAAGTCACATTCTGAAGCAAATTTTTGAAACTCCTCATATTGCAATGTAGAGTTCTTCACAATTGCAATTGTGTTTCTAATATTTGCAATGGTTTGTGCAATTGTCTTTAAACCATCTTGAGCAACAAGGTTTAAAATGAGATTCATACATCTCACATGAAAAAATATTCCATCACAAACTAATTAGGATATCTTATTAAGCTTGTTTACTACCTAGGACACGGTGGCGCTGCATAGAGAGGCGGAGCCGCGGAGGGGATTGAGGCGGCGGTAGTGACCTCCTCCCCCGATGGTGACTTGCGGAGGGGAGGCGTCGGCGGGCGGCGATGCCCCACCGAGAGAGGCAGAGAGGAGCTTGAGGGCAGAGGGGAGGTGCCAGCGGCTCCAGGACGATGGTGAGTCGGTGACCTCCTCCCCCGACGGCGAGTGGCGGATGGGATGCTTGAACCTTGAGGGCTTGAGGCGTCGGCTGCACCGGCGGGCAGCGGTAGAGTAGCACGTCGGCGGCACCGGCAGACGCCAGTGGCACCGGTTTGAGGCGTCGGCCGTCGGTGGCAGAATAGGGGAAATGGGGAATAAAGGGATTAGAGGAATTAGGGATTTAGTCATTTAGGGGATTGAGGAGTCCAATGGGCTGGTGGGCTTGATTTTGAAATTTCTGAATTACCGTATCCAGAAATTCCGATTCCGTTGATGTTTCTGACGGAAACGACTATTCCGTTTTCGATTCCATTTCTGAATTTTTTCTTCCGAACCGTTTTTGTTCTGAAAGTTTTCGAAAAATTCCGAATCCGACTTGTTCTGTTTCCATTTTGCTCCAGATTTCTGGAAATATTCCGATCCGTTTTCACCCCTACAAAGGCCTCCTGCGGTCGTGTCTCCTCCGCGGTGGCTCTGTCTTCGTGTATTAACTCTGCTTCCATGTGTACTTCGGTGGAAATTTTGCGAAAAATATATTATTATTCACTTTGCACTTATTTCCAGTTGGATCAATGATCTACAGAAAACCTAAAATAAACAATTTATTTTATTAAAAAGGGAACCAAAACACTATAAAAGAAAAGTAACATTCTAAGATAAAAACTACGCAAAATGCACACATCAGCAACTCTCAGGTCGGTCCAAGGTGGTTATTCATAGCCAACCTTAAAAAACTAGTTGTTGAAGAGTTCTAGTCAAGGCTAACGGTTTAAACTGACCCTAAGGCTAGTGGTACATAAAAAAGTATCATGTTTCTCTAAGTTTAATGATGCCTTTTTGTTATATTTTTATTGTATATTTTAATTTTTTTTGGATTACTAAATAAACTGTCAGATTATCTATTTATCCCTCTATTTTATGTTTGCAGGAAAAGCACAGCAAAAATCACAAAGTTGAGCGTATTCAGGAATGTTCTAGAGGGGAGACTTCATGCAAAAAGGAGGCGGCCGAGGGCCGTAACCCCAGGATGGACAGCAGAAAGGGCAGACCCACTTGCCATCTCCCTCTGTTGCCTAGGTCCACTAGGGCTCGGCTGCTGCCAACTTTTCGCGAGTAGATCTATTTCGACCTTCAAAGACTCCGTTTTTCTTTCTTTTCTCTCACAAAGAATGAACTTGAGCTTGAGACAGGACAGGAGAGGAGAGAAGAGAAGAGAGCTCTTTAATGTGTGCATGTTGCAAATGAGCAAAAGTGGGTGGTCAGTGGGAGAAGAGAGCACTAAATTGCCTTTCTCAAAACTAGTCGTTGTGCACTGAAAAACCCAGAATAGAACATTCGATGTGTTCAAATATAATGGCTACTTCCCCCAGTCCACCCTCTCCACAACTCTAAGGAATATCGGAACTTCCGATACAAAAATCAGATATTCCAATTTTTTCAGAGACCGTAAAACAGAGGTTACTCCAGAACCGTCGAAGCTACTGGAACATCTGATATTCCAATCAGAAGTTCTATTTTTTCCAGAATCCTCAGAACAGATGATACTCTAAAACTTTCGAAATTATCAGAACATCTAATATTCCAATTGGAAGTCCCAGTTTTTCCAGAACACTCAAAACTGGGTTCACTTCGGAACTTCTGGACACATTGGAGCATCCAATCCAAAAATCACACCTTCCAAATTTTCTAGAAGCCCCAAAACTAAGGCTACTTTGGAACCTCTGAAACTATCAAAACATCCGATATTCCAATCGGAACTTCCGGTATAGCTGATTTGAAAAGACTTTGTGTTCATTTAGATGAAGTGTCTCTCACAAGGTAATTGACTAATGAACTCAAGAGCACTAACCACATCAATTAGCATTTACTACGCACCCCTCTTAATCGTACGATACATCTATTACTCAATAAAATGCAAAATAAAGAGCATGAGAGTAGTTACGATGCTGTCTTCTTCCTTTTCATTTTTACAGGTCGCCGATGCCCGTTAAATCCCATCTTATGGACTAGTACCTATTCATATCCTCGATAAACACGTTAGTCCCTTAATCGCTTGTCGTCACTCATCAAAACTCACTTAAGGGATCTAGATGCACGTTTAACAACCATAATTTTCATCTCCACCATCACCACCTTAATCTCCACGCATATATCACCACCTACGGCAAGCCCCATTAGATTAGTTTCTCCTTGTACCCTCAAGGATTGGTTTGTACATTGATATATTCGATAATGGAATCAATCTTTACTTTGCTTTTGATGCATTGCATGATGTATGAGTAATCCATTGAGGCTACAAGGGGTATAGTAGTAGCTATGTAGCATTCTCTATTTATGTGTGATGGCCATCCATATTCGGTGCCATCAAATTATTATTATGATTACCATCCATCTTCAGCATAATCAAATATTTTCTTAGGATTAACCTTTGCATGCTATGAATTAATAGACTAATTGATTGTGTGTTGTGATTTGGTCGTGCACGACACTTAGCGATGCATTAGTTGGTAAGCACGGAGGATGGGATAAAGCAGTCAACCGTGTCTGGTCCTCTCTTATATTTCATTCGCAAAATTATTAGTATTGTTCCGGTTCATGCTTTAATGTATGCCTCAAATTGGTTGTTGGACAAAAGATAAATTACATCTATCTATTGCTAGTAATATTAGCTTCTAATTTAATTCTTGTAAATTCGTAGTTGATACTTTATTGTTGCATAATCCGTATGACTTGCTTGAGAATTTCTTCTAGTGAACCTGTAAACCACATGTCTTATTTTTAGCTATTAGAACACCTCTCCTAGCACTTTTAGTATTTGTTAATTTTATGTTTTTTATTTGTTCTAAAGATATAAATTGTATCGCAGGTCAACTAATTGTATATCTCAATCATATATTGCATCGTAGAGGTCCATGACTATTTGAGAAATGTAGTTGTGCATCTCACCCTTCATATTTTGTTATTTTAGTGTGATTTCAGATTTGGACCAAGTGAGATTAATCACCATCTCCCTGTGAGTTTAACACTCTTTTTCATCAAAAACACTACAATTGATCATATACACTTGGATGTCATCAAGCAAGTTTCTAGCACTAGTCAGCCGGACAAACCGACCGACCACCAATGGTCAAAAAATGAACATTGGACACATTGAGACACACTGGAACACATTTACCCCGGAGTCTTCGACACCAACTTCGGATACTCCGAAGAAACTTCCCAAACACACTAAGTGAACCCCAGGAACTCTGAAAAACTCACTGTCTCGTCCCTAGAGACTCTAGCAAAAAAAAATCATAGTCTCTAGTTGGTCAAACCGCCCTCCAAGGCCAGCCAGCCTGGACACAGCTCTCTAGAGCCTAGTTCCCATGCACGGCCCTTTCGGAATAGATCTGGATACTCCGGGGACGCTTCCTCCACACTCTTGAGTCCGGATACTCCAGAAAAGAACTCCCAGAGTCTCCGACCCACTGCAGATCAGACCATTCACCAAGATGGTCAGCTGAGCAAGCCTGGACACTAAGTCCAGGAGCAAACTCACACAAACACTAAACAACACTCGAAGCCTCCGAGCACTCACAGCTTGGAACCTTCGGACAAGCTAGAACTCAAAGTTCTAGCACCTCCACCACAAAGGAAACACTACGACAGGCAATTCATGTAATGATTTGAGCACTCAACATGCGACATGATCAAGCTACTCGTCCGATATCACCTCTTGATAGTAGGCTATCAAACCTATAATACAGTTTCCCTCCTAACTCCTTAAGACCAGTCAAACTAGGAAAATCTAGTCTAGAAATACATTTTCCTTGCACATTCTACTTGAGCTTGATGATGTCCATCATCCTTGCTCCAAACCGGAATCACCTTGATTACCATCACTTTATGATGTCTTTCATTTAGCTCCCCCATAATTCCTTATGGAAAGCTTTCTGTTGAGAACATCTTCATTTATCCATCTTCTCTTGGTGGACCACAAGCTTCAAGCATATATTTTCTCATGATGCTTATTTTGAAACTTGCACTTTTCAAGTTAATGACCATCATCACTTGATATCATCTTCTCATGGGCTTTAGGAATCATCCTTTATATGCAAATCCATGAGTGGCACGTAACCCATGCACTTTCCATATACACATAGAGAATGTGTTAGTCCACTAAATGCAATATATAATTTCTTATAAAGTCCACTTGATCACATTATGACAAGTGACCTAAT
Organism: Stipa capillata; assembly: GCA_019208055.1. NCBI lineage: Eukaryota > Viridiplantae > Streptophyta > Magnoliopsida > Poales > Poaceae > Stipa > Stipa capillata. The sequence goes on from JAGXJF010004390.1 coordinate 436,455, forward strand.
CTCAGCGCTTGTATGTTGAGCATCTTGAATCCACTCCTGGGATTTCATCCTGGTCAACCTTCATCTTCTCTTGAGCTTTACTTGGAGTTTACTTCTTCAAACTCCTTGAACCCTTAAAACCATAACTTGAATTCTTCTCTTGAATTCCTTACTTCAAGATCTTGATTACCTATGACCACGTTGAGTTAACCATGAACTCCATCTTGGTCATCTCTTGATCTTCTCATGAACCTCACCATGATCACATATGGTTGATACTTTAAACCCATTCTTGATTTCTATAAGTTCGCTCTTTATTTTGTTCTTGATCAGATGACATTCGCCTTTTGAACTCATTGATCTTGATGCATATTTTCAAATTGATGACATTCATTCGAATCTATCCAATATCCTTCATGCATCACCTATGGAACATAACCTTCATATCCATCTCAAGAAAATTATTAGTCCATAGGAATTGTCATTAATTACCAAAATCACATTCTAGGGCCAGTTGCACTTTCAATTACTTGCAAAACATTTGAAGATTTCATGTTATCAAATACCAAATGATTGCGGATGCACCAAAGTGACCAAACTAGAGCACAAACCCCCACTAAAATTTATGCTTGAAGAGGTTTTCCTAGTCCTGCTAACCAATTTCCAAACATATTAGAAACACTACGGGGGATGAAGGTTGAAAGCCGTGTGAATTGTCATGTAAAGAAGAAATGTCAAATCATCTCCTGCTCATCGCAAAAGCAACACTTTCAGTTTCATGTGGTGAGATTATCTTTGGCCAATATTACTCCACAGCTGAGGTATCAAATGAATATATTTATCTTGAGTGAGATTTTGAGCTTCCAAATAATCTTATTCCAAAAATGACATGGATTATCTACAAGAGGTATATATTGACTGTACTTTTCACTAAAACACATCCTACTCATGATTCAGGCATATGCTTGATACTCATCCTACCAAGTCCATCCAATCATGAAGCTTAGGACAGATGAGTGACCTTCAGAATGAGACGCTTATTAGGATGATACTCATTACCTCTGATAGTGTTGCACGTCATTTCTGAACTATATGATACTGCAAGCAATCAGACCTTTCTTGACGGAGAAAAACCATCAGAAACATGCCATAAACCGTTAGAAAATATTTTCGTGACGGGTTCCGTTAGGCAATAGCTATCAGAACTGGAGTGACAGAAAAAAAAACCTTTTACATGGTGGTGTCTTGTCAGATTTAGTTTTCGTGACAGATATTTCTGACGGCCACAATAGATAATTGCCTAGCACCAGGTTATTGGCTGCCATAACACTTACGCATTACCGTTACGAAAATAATCTTTGGCGGGTTTACCCTGTCAGGAAAAGGGAAATTGAAAACAAACAAAATAAATTCAGATTGCACCTTGAATATCCAAACCCACATTCACGGTGATCTTAATGCTCAAACAGACGACTTTATCAAGCAATTGTATACATAAGCCTTGCTTCCACCAAACAGTATAACTTTGAGCACTAAGAGTGCTAATAGATTAATACACCAACTTACGGGATACATATTCTGTAAACATTCACAAAATTATCAAACAAGAAGAACCCATGGCTCCGTCGATGATCAAATCTCGAAGCTGCAAGTGTGCAACTTCCTGGAATGGACCAAATAAGTAAAACATGGAATGCAAAACTATTGAGCTGATCAAAAATCATAGTTTTCTATCGCTATTACTAATTGTTGAGCCAAAAACATGCAACAATTGATCAAGATAATACTCAAATTTAAGCAAACTTGCATCATCATACAAAACAAGCTTGCACAGAACTACCAACTTTCAGGTTTCAAATGAATTTCGTATTTCACATAATTATCACTATTCATGTTACACGCATGTGCAACACTTATATAGGGTCACAACCCCATTGCTATAAGCTAAATGATGTCCAAGTATGTCACAGAAACATAAATATCCCATGTCCAAGTATGTCACAGAAACATAAATATCCCAGTAACTTCTTTTCATAAAGATATACCTGGCGTTTAAATTATATATTCTCTTAGGTGTCTTCTCCTAAGCATTAAGAAGCAACCGTCGCTCGATAGGACCATATCCAAGATCAAACATTCAAGCTTCTACAACATCAAGCTAGTTCTGTCCAAAAAAGAGAAAACAGAGTTCCATGTGAATGAGATAGTTTTGTCCAGAAAGGTTCGAAGTGAATGATCCATGTACCTTTGATTTATGCTATACTGCTGATAAACACCAAAAGAACAATTGAGAAATTAAGAAGTGAGATCTCCACAAATCTGTTATGTTCAAATGCAATGGAAAAAAACTACAAGGTTGATGCATTCAGTCATTAGGAAGTCAGAAACTACCTCACTATGCATACTTTCGAGGATGAGTACCAGTTTCAAGACCTTTTGTTGAGCAGGAATATGACTCAACAGTTCATGATAATCAGATTTCGACCTAGAGCACAAAGATAGAAGATAAAAGCATACAAGAAAGATCAAAACATATGTACTTACTTAAGAATAGACTAAGATAGGGTAATAATAATTTAAGAATTTACCCAATATAATTATGCCCCAAAACTGCAGCTTAGAACCACTTGTTTTATCTAGCTTGGCATATAATTCTCATATGATGTTACGTATTAAACATAGCTCTGTATGCAAGTAGCAACATAATCAGGAAAGCTCGGTTCAGTTCAATACATATGCACAACCCAAAAAAACCTGTAAAGATGACTAAACACCAATTCCAAAGAGTTCTTAGACTTACAAATAGATCTTTTTATGCCTGCTTGTAAGAAAAATAGAAAGGCAGGGAGATAAAATAGAAAAAGGGAAAAGCTATGTTCATCTTTTTTTTAATTGTGGGTCTATGTGTACTTGGCATTATTGCCCCACATTATTGCTGCAAGAGAACAACCAGGGATTGGCATATGGCAGTGAGCAACAAGTAATTTGGATACATATTAATTTTCCAAAACATGTTTACAGATGAAATGAACTAAAAATACACGTATCCATTGGACTGCATTTCCCAAAAACATTTTGGGAAAGCTCCTGCAGAACTTTTAATTAGACAAACATTAATGTCAAGCTGGCAGAACGGAGTGAATTGCTCAAGTGGCAGACAAACTTTAATTAGACTAAGCTACTGTGAGAACTACAATTCTGCCATGCATTTATGTATCAACAAATCCATCCACGGACTCTATATTAATATTGGTATTTTAGTGACGGCATTTAAAAAACCCACAGGAATATAATCATTTCTGTGACGGCTACCTCATGCCCGTCAAGAACATAAATTTTTGTGACAGCTCCCAATTTATCCATCAGGAAAACAAATCCTCGTCATGAAAGATCTAATTCCTGATAGTGTGATAAAATCGTGGGTATTATTCACGAAGTGATTTAGCACCTAGCGAGCTAGATGTCCATCCGGAAACTTATCTCGGTATCCCTGTTAGCAACAACGTGAGTTGACTCTGTTGAAGCTTAATTTAGCTTATCATGCAAACCTGTGCGCACAGAGGCATCAGATTCAGATCAACCCAAGCTCAGGAACAAACATGTCCCTGCCAAAAGTACTGTTTCGTGTGCAGTTAGTAGAGCCTGTCCTGCCACATTCGTGCAGGTTGGGTAGTGCCGTCTCTAGGTTAGTGCGACGTAGCAATCGCACAGTGTGACGAACCTCCGGGGTTAGGCGAGGTGGCGCTATCAACCGGCGCCAAAAGGCGACGGGCGACCAATTATGGAATTGAACATGGATTGTTCTCGACTTCCAGTAAGCTCGCCGCGACGGGCACGGATACGTGTACCCTGCCACTCTGCCAAACAAAAATTACGGGGCCACTGCCACATCGTGGTGGACGTGCAAAACTTACAGCTGAACGCCACTACTGCATTCTATTGTAGAATCCAACAAGGATGCTATCGATCAGTGCCAGTGCCAGTACCAGTGTCAGGCGTGTCACCACTTTCAGAAGCCAGAGACGAGCTGATCCGGGAGCTGCCTGCCTACGTTTGGAAAGACTGATCGGCTATGTTATTGGTAAGAAAATACTAGTGGCCCGGATCCCTGTCTGCCTGCACTCATTGTCAGATCAAATCCAGGGCCAGCTTCGACTTTCTTTTGTTAAGTACAGCGAGATTCCTGCAGGAACGTGCACACTGATTAATCACATGAATAGAGAGCAAAAGTGGTAGGGCCAATTGCCGCACTAGCACTGTTGCGGCACGGCGGTGGGTGGGAACTGGGGAAGGCGAAAGCCGCAGAACGCGACGGCGCTGCCTCGACGAGAGAATTGCACCTTTTCTCGTTTAAGCTACAGTACCGCAATGGAACTGCACATGTATGCAAGCTCACATATTAATTTCTGGACGTAAGCTACTGCGAATGTGCGATGAGACGACGATGTATTCATCTTCTGACTTTTCTTAACCTTTGATTTCGACCGTTCAATTAGTTTAAGTAAGTTCTATGAAGAAAATTTCGCAGCTATATATGGTTGCTCGTGGATGGTGCGGTAGAAAACGTCATCACAATTGTTTAAGGATCTGCGTAGCTTTCTTTTAAGAGAACATGGATACAATGTACTCCAATTATCTTGGAGCCTCCAGCTCGCATTCACAGTCACGAGTTTCGAGCTCCGGCCACCAGTAGATTTCGTTGGTTGGCCTCGCATTTTTGTTCTTCTGGTCATGAGCAGAGATCTTCAATTGAAGTAGTCCTTGTCACTCCTTCCTCCCTGACATAGTACAAGCTAGCTAAGATACAGCAATAATATGAATGGACCTATGTTATGCACCAGTTCCCGTCAGATGATTGGGCAATGATTCGATCGATCACTCGTCGGAGCAGAACGGCCAAACACTGATCGCTACCTGCATCTGCCGTGCATCTTTCGATCTCACCAAGGATAACTACATATCAATTGGCTGCTGATTCATGGCACTCGATCGAACATAAAAGGATCGGGCTGCTTAATTTCTTCCGAAGGAGGAGTACGTTGCACAGGAGAGCAGGACTCTTAAAGCATGTACAATGTAAGATATTTATATAGGAGTGCTTAAAGAGAGAGAAGATAGCCACATCATCAAACATCATGTAAATTTTACTTATTCCAATGCAAACTTCTCTTCAGAGATGTTTAGATTATATATTATATATTAATTAATGCTAATTAAATACATAAATGTCTCTTAAGTATAAGTTCATAATTAAATATTCATACTATAAAACAAGCATCAATGTTAGCCTATGTGGCAAGAAAAAACTAATTTATTCTGTTAAGCACCTCTCTGAGTACTTATATTATACATGTTGTTAGACAAATCACAGTTAATAATTCGTTAATCTTCTGACAGAACGCTGGTGACTGAACCCGTTGCACGATTCGCAAGTTAGATATACTGTCAGGCTTCAGACGTCAAAGCAATTATGCACGTCTACCGACCTGATGGGTGATTTGATCGCAACTTGCGTAAATAAATCCCGTATCACGCTACTAATCATACGTGTCTAGAGATGACCCATTTCTGCTACTCTGCTAGGCTGGGGACCTGAATAATTATACATATTTGGACCAAACAAGAAAGTTTGGGTTAGATCAGAGACGGTCTGTCGGACGTCGACGTGTCGACGCGAGGGGTTAATTGAAGCGTAGGAAGCGACCGATCGAAAACCATTTGTTTTCATGTTCGATTAATCTGCTTGTCTCTAACAGCAAAACCGGTGAGGAGACGAGAGCACGCATGCATGTGACGAACGAATGATTTTAATCGGCCATATGATTGCCTGGACTTTGCTTGTTGGCATTGTTGGGCGATGGCCTGGCTGGGATGGCTGGTGCATCGTGATTCGTGCATGCGTGCACATGCATGCCGTTCCTTAATCAAGGATATCTGTCGTGCGCCGAATGATTGGCTGCTGATTCTTCGTCGATCAACAGCTGTTCTGTACGTGCATTTTAGTGTTTGTGGTATTGATATTTGTTTTTTTCTTTCTTTTTGAGAGCGAAAGTATTGATATTTGTTTGGTCAGCAGGCACCGAATTGATCTGCCCCGCTCCTACGAACATGGACGTGCTTAATTTTCGGTTAGTTGACGGCTAGTGGTTTGTTTTCTTTAAACACTGGGTCTTGGCTGGAAATCATATTAGCAGGAAGGAAGGGCTCTAGCTAGTTTATGCGTAAATCCAAATCCAAGTTGGATCTCAATTCCCTTGCATGGGCCATCTGCGTGCCTGAACAAGCCCTCTACCTGTCAAATCTCCTCTAAGATATGTCCTGCATCTGCATGCAACCCTATATATCAAGCTACATGGTCTTGGATCAAATCGAAATGCATGCGGACGAGAGCCTATGAATCCAGACGAGAGCATCCATTTGATCCTAGATGGGACCAGCTGAGTGCTCTCTCTTTGATATATCCATTGCGAATTTCTGGTGGATGGAGTGGTCAGGAGTCAGGACTCGATCACGAGCGTGTGTGCACATGCTGACATGCATATATATTTGCCATGTAGATAGAACCAAAGATATAGTGGAAGATGCACGCACGCATGTCTTCTCCGACATGGCACGTTGCCGCATAGTGGCGGCCACTGTGCTACCGACAGATGCTGGAGCGAGCTTTCCTCGGCAGCTGTATACGTATCCCCAGTCGTTGCTATACGTACGCGCAGGTCGCTAGCACGTATAATGCTGCACAAGCTCGTACGCACGTAAAATAACAGATTTGTTATTTCTAAATGTCTGAGAAATTGTATTTCCTGTTCGATCGAGTTACATCTTTATGAGATCTACAGTTATACAAAAAAAATTATATAACTACTCGGTTGTTTATTTCTACACATAAAGTTACATAGAATTTCTAAAATATGTAACTACTCAATTAACTGTCAAATAAACAATCAACGTTCAAGACTGTCAACTTAGAAAAAATAATTTCACAGTCGATCGAGAAATAAACACATTCAAAAAATAATGGTCACTTAATTAGTGCCGTGAAATATCTTAGTTAGTACGACCACCTTATCCAACTCTTTTTTCCTATTTTTAAACTCAATGTGCTCTGCTTAGGCATGACCGCGTGATCTAACTTGACTTGTCTCTATAACTGTAAAAGTTTGAGAAACATAAGTTTTTGCGTGTCTCATAATTGATTTGCACCAACTTGTATCTGACCGATTTTTGTTAGGGGCGCTTGAGAAATTGGTCGCTCGATCATGATTTAGCTGCAACAAACAAGCCAACAATGACTTGTATACACCAATGCCGGAGTGGACGGGTGGCGCAAATGTTGTGATCCCATATTCCCATGATGCGGCGACGGACCACTAAATATGTGCATATCTACCTAGGTATCTCCCAAATTAAGTCCAACCCCTTCATTTGTTGTATCCATCCGGCTCCAATCTTTGCACCACAACTACAATCATCAAATTAAATTAATCATGGTGCTCCACCACCCACTCTAGCTAGCCACTTTAGGCCATACCAAGCCACGTGCCATCACCACCACTACACACTATTACATAAAAATCCACCACAAATAGTTCAAAAACTCTATTACGGAAAGTTTTCTAGACCGTCTATACGGAAGGATCTATAATGACCCTATGTTATCAAAGATGGTTACCGAACTATTTATGATGAGGTCATATTACAGATGGTTCTCAGTAAGAGCCGTTTGTGATATAGTGGTATCGAACCGTCTGTGATATCCCCCTCATCACAGTTGATTCTGGCTGTGGAACCGGCTAACATGAGGTTTTGCAGAAACATTATTTATTCATGTTTATTGACTAGCCTTAGGAAACAAAACAAGATTGCAGCAGACATGCATATATATCACATTCATTCACAACAAATTGGTACATATCACATTCATTCAGAGCAAATTGATACATATCTAATATTAATTCACAGTGAACACAAATTAATTCAAAATTCGTTCATAGTTTCAAATACAGTATTCTCTAATTGCACTATGTGCAAACTTATAATCTATTACGTCATTACCATCAAGGTTTCACATGAAAATGTACATAAAAGGTACAGCACAACAACTAACTGAGACAATAGATCATAAATTTGCACATAGCTCAAAGAGAATTCAAGTTAAACACTTGAGAACATTAAGCATTCAAATGTATTGAAATATATATATACATATAATTTTTATTCTACTCGAGCGAGTACAATTAGAATTAGGCCACCCAACCATGTTCCATGATCAGCCAACCAACCAACCACATCCTAGCCCACCACTTAACACCACATCATAAAATATTTCCATACATTACTAACCACATTCCAACCAGCCAACCAATCACGTCGCAACCCAACACTCAGCATCACATCATAAAATATTTTCATAAATTACAATATATTACCTTGTTATTACAATGTTATCGTATACAAGTGGTAAACTTGTATACGTAAAATCTGCTCACAAATTACAGTCACGTGAACTCAATTTTATGATCACTTCTAGTTATAATATACTAGAAAGCAAATGATTCGTATGCTTGTTCACAACCACGTAAATAGCCTAGTTGGTTACACCAGCAGATAGAAGTGCATGAGTGCATGGTTTGAATCCCACCCACTCTTAATTTTTTAAATTAAAGTGAGACAAAATATAATTTCGTGGGTAGTAAAAATATGACCATAAGGCAATAAAGACATGACCACAAGGTCATAAATTTCAGACGTGGGATGTGGGTTAGCGCAGGGTGGTTCAATCACGTAAACATGGTCTATATTGTAACTAACGGGACGATTTTATGATGTGGTGCAGGGTTGTGGGTTATAACATGTTTGGTTGGCTGGTTGGGGCTCAGTCAGGTGCCTGCACGTAGAATCAGCAATTCTAAGCGTATGCTTGGAATAGCGTAGTCGTATTTCGCATTTAGAATCATGGAGCCCCATGTAAGTATTATATATATATATATATATATATATATATACATACATATACATATATTATAGGTTTTAGATTATAACTTGCTCTTAATTGAATGCATGCCTGCTTTCCAGAATGAGATTAAAAAAAATTAGTCATTCCTTAACACATACTGGAAAAAAAAAGCAAAAGTGCACGCTCATTATATATTCAAGGTCTTATCATCATTGGTCTAATTACCCCCTTTAATAATTACACATAGATCGACAATGATTCAGTAGTGTAGAGTTTAGGATTGGGGTTAATGCAATTTTAACCTTAACCTGAACCCTAAACTCTTGTCATGCATAGTTTATAAGTGGATCTTTTTCATCATTGGTATGGATAGTTTAAAATTATTAATTGACACGAGAACCGTGGAATGGTAAAAATTTCACAAAGTACTACTGTCGTATGTGAGACTTGTACCACATCAGTCGTTTGTATCAAATCAAAGCTCGAAAGCTCCAACAAGCATCGACATCGCATGAAAGGTGGGGATAACCCAATGAGTTTCCACCACCCAAGGAGAGGACCACTTCTTTGTAGGATAAGTCATATCTCCTTCATAGGAGGGGGGAGCTAACCCGTCGATGTACCAACACCTCTCTTGCGATTCCGATACTTGCCAAAGCATCCATGCTTTCATTAACAAACACAAAAATGGTACAAATTTTACACCTTAATTCATGTACCATCATGCTTAATTCATCAAAAAAAACTTACAATCATTCTTAATTCCATTAAATGAATATGAGCCGTGGTTGCATCAAGAACTAGTTGAAGTAGTAGCAAGCCTAGTGGCAGAATAATTTGCTGACAAAACTCTTCAAAGAGATCGTCACTACTTCAACCTAGTTCTTGAAGCAAGCACAAGACATGTTCATTTTTTAAACAATATTGATTGTAAGCCTCTAATTAATGGTAGAAAGATGCCTCAAAATTGCAGTAGCGATACATTGAACATTAGCTCAAGTGGTTTAGGGTTTAGGGTATTGAGTTAAATGAAATTTAAACCAAATCCTGAACCCTAAACCACTATGTCCCTGTAAAAATTATGCGATCCTTTTCATCATTGGCAAAATTGAAGCGAGCAAAGATTCTGCATATCATAAGCATCCATACATATAAAATACACTTCAAAGCCTAACATACAATTCCATCCTAACCCAAGCATCCACAGATTGAGAAATTTGCATGAATCAAATCAGCCCTAATTCATTGGATTGCAATTTATAACAAGCATTGGATCAACCTTAATTCATCGGATTGCAATTTGTAACATATGCAAGGATTGCGAAAAACAGAATGCAAGAAGAGAGAGGGAGGAGAAGGGTGGCCTCACCTTGTGGAGGAGAAGCGGCAGCGGCACGGTGGATGGGACGACGGTAAAGTCTGATCTCCCCATCCTCATCGCTGATGCCAGGTTATAGGATGAAGAATGGCACCACCGGGTCTAGCCTTCGTGACCACCAGCGCTCAGATCCAGCCACGACGCCATGTTCCAACACGGCGAGGTGGCCATCATCGCGGCTGCATGAGCCCCCTCGCGCCAGTACCATCACTACAGCCGCCTATGCAATCATGTCGGCGTCGTCCTTGCAGCCACTCATGCCATTGTTACCTTCGGGAGGAAACGACGCAAGAGCCAAAGGGGAGGAGGAGGCAGAGGACGAAGGGAAGGACTTGGTGATGCGGCTAAGAGGAGGAACTTGGTGGTGAGGCTAAGGGTTGGAGGCGAGGAGAGATGACGCCACGTGTAGGGAGATGAGGGGGGCGCGACTGCGTGAGGGGATTAGGGTTTAGCCATCGAGCACCTTATATCTGATGTCAAAATGAGCCAGGCTGGGTTGGATTAGTTAGAGTTGGGCTGAGTTGAATCACAAGCGGTTCTTTTAAACCGTCTGTGATGACATCACAATGTCATCTGATACGGTTTTTTCTAAACCGTCTACGATGACCTATTCATCACAGACGGTCTTTAATAAGCCGTCTGTGATAAGGCATCTTGGATGACCATTTTTATAGTAGTGATAGTCTGGTATACAACTAGCTTGGCCGATCAGGTTTAGCCTCTCGCTAGCGCCTATCAACCTAAACATCCTACTACGGTATTCACTTCAATATACGAGAAATAGTAAACCATGTATCTACTAAGTACTATCAAGTATTCTCTTTTTTATCTAACTATTTTTTTATCTCAAGAAAGTTCATTTAATAGGAATATAGATTACCTCTCATTAATTCTTTCTTCGATTTAACGTATACCTAATGGGCTGACGACGGTTACAGTAAAACAGAGGTAGCAACATTTTGCGAGGCGAATACCAAATATATCGTTAGTACGTACAATATATAACATACCTATATATACACAAAGACTAACTTATTCCTAGCTATATAATACCTTACTTTATACCTACCCTTTTTGGACACTTACACAGTAATGCGTTACTACTAAGGTATCCACATGTACGTAGATCCATGGGTGCGGCGTAGATGACTGAGCTGCCGTTGCTCAGGACCCTCCTTTCAACTCTGACCATGTGACAACGTGCACGAATCCCCCACAGTGGAATGATAACGACAAGGTGGAAAGGGAAAGGGAAAGCCACAAAGCCTCTTCCTAATCGCCTTTTCCGGATTTTGATAGGTCGGTAGCGACGACATGTGGCCTGCCGGCCGGATCCAGCGTGCGCTGCTACCATCTTCTCATCAACGCCCCCATGAACGACAATAACACGGCGACAACGGCCCTAACAGTAGAGTTTACTGCTTAATTAAAACTCCGGCTACTAATTAAGTTTCGAAAAACAGTGTGGTCATGATAATTTTGGTGCTGCGAAAGAAATAATATATGGAGAGAAGCTGACTGACTGTATTTTTTGGAGTAAGTAAATAATAATCATTGCCCAGTCATGCTAACTAGATAAGGGGCTTAAAGTGAAAATGATCATTAGACTCTGTTTTCCAGTTGTTATTCCACTAAGTGAAGGGAAAAAATGAGCTAGGCCACTATTATGTTTCCTTTCTTTCTTTGTTCTTAACGTGAACACAAAGAATAAAGTTAAAGAGAACTTGATAAAATTGTCAGTCCACTCATGATGTTAGGCTACCACCTTTAAAGAAGTTACTGGATGAGGCTATCATGAGGTGATGACAAGTATCATCCCAATAGCAATCCTTGTAAGCCCATCTATTCTCAACCTTGTTAATTAGTCTCACATAAACAAACCTAATTTTGTTGCACTGGCTGATGCAATTCTGTAAAGTGAATTATAAATTATGTTCTATTTAAGTTGCTCTCGAGTTTTTTAAACTAGCTGGTGATAAGGTCTAATGATTGGATATATAGCTAACTAGCACTAGTAGGACCATTTTAATTTTAAATAGATTAGTAGGACCATTTAATTATCAACCAGCAGCAGGAAGGAAGACATGATAACCGATGTGGTCACGAGACCTCCATAGAAAGCTCAGGAACAAGCTCATTCTCATGAGGATGGCACATGGAAGCCACACAAAAATTAGCAAGAAAGCAACCTTGCAATGGCTGGTACTAAACTAGTCTGATTAATATTAAACTAGTGTAAAGTACAGATAAAAAAGCCCCCTTATCAAAAACATCAGGAGGAGGGGAATCACATAAATTCACATGAGCCGGCCCATACCCGGTAAGTGGGCCCCCACCCTGTTCACATGTCTCCATCCCACCCCACTAAACAACTCAAAATCCTCTCTCTAAAGAAAAGATTGGGATAATAAACAACTCAAAAGAAGAAAATCATATTCCGTTCCGCTCGCCCTGCCTCATAGTAATTTTAACAAAATGGTTTTAAAAATAGTAAAAGGGAATGTCTATTTATCAGTTATCTGAATTTTTTTACATCTCAGTTACTTTTTAGACCGGTTGGATCAACATCTAACCATCTTATCCACGTCTCACTCTATATATAACATACAACTAAAAATTGCACTAAGTTTTCACTAAAGTTACACACTTTCAAATACTACAATTTTAGACCAAGTGGTGTGTAATTTTTTAAATTGCACACTTTTAATACTATAATTTTAGGTGATTGAGATTTGCAAAAATTTCAGGCAACTGAGATTTAGCCAACACGATAGTAAACACTCCCTTTTTTGTGTATGTACCCATCAGAATTCGGAGATTCACATGCAGATTTGGGGTTTTCGTAAGAAAAGCATGGCATATGATTTGCTTGGTACCTTACGTCCAGTAGAATGGACAATAGTGAATAAAATGTGCATGTACGAACTCATATTTAGGCTGTTTTCCGCCATGGCGTTAGATTATAAATTACTTTTACATATTGTACCTGTTTGACCACCTGTTTCCGGTACAATGAGTATAAAAGAGATTAAAATCATGCCCTTATAATGGGAAGATATATTCACTGTGTAGTATTTACATTTTTGAATTTTGTGCATTTGATGAGTTTAGTTAAACTATAATATGATTTGCTAACATGACACAAACTTACCCATATCTATTTTTCATAACGGACTATAAAATAATTTTAGCACAACACATTTATGCAAAGAAGAAACTAGCTCTTAGTTGTGGAATTTACCTTCGGATTATTCAGTGCTTGTACAGCAAGATTTGTTGTCTTCATTTATTTTCCGAAATAAACAGTGGCTAATGCAAGCTTTGTCAAACGTAGTAATCTGTTTGAAACTCTTTTAGAGGAGTATAAAACCTTGTGTAGTTTAGTTCTGTGGAAACAATAGATATCGTCATTAGCATGGTTTCGATCTGTATGAAATGGAGCCAGAGAGTTTCACCTCCCTTGATCCAAAAAGATAGATATCATCACTAACATACTCAGTGTTGATTCCAAAATATATTGCACACATTTCGGTGCTACAAATACATTTTTTTTGAAACATAGTGCTACAAATTTCAGGACAATAACATTGACCGAAACTAATGTAGCCAAAACTATTTCCAAAAATTGGCAGTAAATCTGTAAGATTTCCTCGCGCCTTGTATAAACAAAATTGGTATTTTCCTAGAAAAGAGCTCTAATACAACATTTGGTTTTTGCAAAGCTGTGGAAAAATGGCGTCAGTTCCACATTTCACCAAAGCAGAGGGACACAACCGCAACTTTGGCCAAGCACAAACACCATGGTGCGTTCACAGAAAATGGGGGGAAACACACGCATAAAAAATCACGAAACAAAAAGCGCCCGCGCACCTCAATAACGACGCGCACCGAGCCGCGCCAGCCACGCTACACCGCCAAAATTCCACACCAAACAAGGCGCGCGGCGACGAACAACGGGCAGCCAGGCAGCTAACTAACACCTCCACCACCTCACCAGTACTCTAATGTCTAATCCATTCGCTAATCATCACCACGCAGCACCAAATAAGTCACCCCCATCCCAACGACGGAAAGCTAATCTCTTCTTTCTTTCTTTCTTTTCTTCTCCCCCTTTCCTTCCTCCTCCCACCACCTCCACCACCACCTCCTTTAAGCCGCCCCCAATTCCTGACGCCATCATCCTGCTCCCCTAATCAAGGTGGTGGGTATGATCTCTATAGGCGGTTCGTCGTCGTCGTCGGCGGCGGCGGCCGGGGCGGGTGTGAGGATGGGAGGGGCGAAGAGGCGGGGGAAGCCGGCTGGTGCTGCTGCCGGGTCGGGGCCTGCGGGGCCCCCACAGACCAAGTGGCGGAGCGGGACGCAGGAGAGGATCTACGGCCGGCGCCTGCTGGACGCGCTCCGGGCGACGCGGGCGGGCGCGTCGGCGTCGTCGCAGTCGCAGCCGCAGCCGCGCGCCGTGAAGGCAGCGGCCGACTCTGCGCTGGCGCTCACCGCGCGCGGGCAGTCGCGCTGGAGCCGCGCCATCCTGCTGGCCGGCGCGGCGTCGTGCCGCCGCCGGGTGCTCGTCAAGGCCGGGGGGAAGATCCGACGCCACCGCCGCCCGCAGGCGCGCGCCGCGGCGGCGGCGTCCAGGCGGCGGCGGCCGCGTCTGCCGGCGAGCCGCCGTTGCTGAAGGAGCGGAAGGTGAAGGACCGGCTCCGCGTGCTGGGCCGGCTCGTCCCCGGGTGCCGGAAGCTGCCTGCGCCGGACCTGCTAGAGGAGGCGGCCGACTACGTGGCCGCGCTGGAGATGCAGGTCAAGGCCATGCGCGCGCTCGCCGACGCGCTCGCGGCAGCCCAGCTATCCTCGCCGCGGCAGGAAGAGGAGTCGGCCGCTGGCGGCGAGGCCGAGATGGAGAGGTGAGGGTCTGGGGAAGATTGATGACATGACGACCTTGAGCTCGGGAAAATAAGGGCGATTAATTAATGGATTATTACTGCGTGGGGTTTGGGATTTCAGGAGGGTATTGTGAGTGACGATGATGATGATGATTGATGATGATTCTGATGCTGCTGCTGATTTGTAAATTCTTGATACTTGTATAAGTAATGCTGCTCTGATTCTCTCTTCTTCTCTTCTGTTCTTCAAATGTTCTTCTCCTCCTGAAACAAGACGGGGGTTCATGTGTCATGTGGATTATACTTTGATTTTGGTTGTTTCAATGGGGGAATTAGGAGTCCTGGTTTTGTAAGGGGTGTGGTACTAGCCGGAACTCGCAACTCCTAACATTTTGGTCTGATGATGGTTTGCTCGAGCTGAATTCTTGAGGATTCTGATCCATTTCGCGCAGGATTTCTACCAAATTCCCAAGTTCCAAACGGGCCTCAGCTTAGCTCCCGTACAATTTCTGCTTGAGATATAGAACAGAAATCTGAATTTCATCAGAGAGAGAGAGAGAGGGTAGTTGCAAGTGGTTCATAGAAAATGTCCTCAAGAGAAACTACGATTCTACGAATCGTCGCGCTTAAACTAATACCCAATATAAATCAGACAACGCGTGAGCAGAAAGCTTCCTCTGATTCCTCCCGCTCTCGGCGCAGACCGGCCCTGACGCTAGTTTTCCTGATCCGGACGGGTGCATTTTTGCAGCACTTGCTGCCAGAAATCTTACTGCGCAGAGTTCGCCTTCTGCGAGAGATATCTACCGTGCATTTATGCACGTGAAAATGTTCTCTGCAGAAGAGGTCATGATCTGCATCGTCTTATTTTTCTTCTTTTGAAGAGCACGGACTTCCATCTTTTGCCTTTTGATGAAGAATGGGCAATGGAGGATAGTTTGTTTCAACAGAAGTCTTATAGATAATTTCAGAAACGGCTTTTGGGTGAAATCCATGGAATTCTCTTAGCTACTGCATAGAAATAATTCACTCATAAACATGGCAATTCGGCATTTCATGCAGTCCAACTAGCAAGTATCACAAGAAATTCTGAAAGTTTTCTGTAGATGCACATCATAGTGTTCTACTATGGAATTTCATGTAATAAATAGGTAGAGAAAACCATGATGTACATCTACGTTTTCTTTCAAGAATTTTCACGCAACTCAAAATTTAAACAGATTGCTCCCAACCAATCACGAGATAAACAACCCTCCTCTAGATATCAACTAGCAACCGGCGGGAACGAGTCACTTAGGGCATCTACAACGCATTGGAGCTAGACAAGTTCCACCTCACATGAAGGAGTACACAGAGATAATTATCCGAATGCATCACATCTTAAACTATGTCTTGTAACACTCCATAGTGTTTAGGCCCTGTTTGGTTGGGCTTTTGGGAGCTTTTCCATTGAAAAAGCCCCACCCTAACCAAACAGGGGGCTTTTGACCAGCTTTTTCTAACAGCCAACAGCCAGAGCGCATATTATATAATATGGTGAATAAAAAATCAGAAAAAACAGAAAATTTAGAAAAATCAAGAAAAATTCCAAAAATTAAGAAAAATTCAGGAAATTAATAAAAATTCAAGAAAAATTCAGAAATTCAGAAAAAAATAGAAAAATAGGAAAAATTCAAAAAGAAAAAAATTCAAAAATTCAAAAAATAACAAAAAAAATAGAATTTTCCTTAATTTCCTAGATTTTCTGAATTTTTGCTAATTTTTCTATATTTTCTAAATTTTTAAACCATTTTCTAATTTTTTAGAATTTTCCTTAATTTCCTGGATTTTTTTGAATTTTTGTTAATTTTTTTGTATTTTTCTAAATTTTTAAAACATTTTCTAAATTGTTTAGAATTTTCCTTAACTTCCTAGATTTTTATGAATTTTTGTTAATTTTTTAGAATTTTTCTTAATTTCCTGGATTTTTCTTAATTTTTGTTAATTTTTCTTTACTTTTCTAAATTTTCAAACCATTTTCTAAATTTTTTAGAATTTTTCTTAATTTCCTGGATTTTTCTCAACTTTTGTTAATTTTTCTTTTTTTAAAATTTTTTAAAAAATTTCTTAATTTCCTAGATTTTTCTAAACTTTTTTCTGAATTTTTAAACAATTTTTTGAATTTTCCTTAATTTCCTAAATTTTTGAATTTTTATTAATTTCCTGAATTTTTCTTAATTTTCTGGATTTTTGTTAATTTTCTTAACAGCCAACAGCCACAACCGAACCAAACACGTATGTACTCACGTCTCAACAGCCACAGCCGCTTCTCCTAACAGCCAGCCAACAGCCACAACAGCCACAGCCACAGCCTAACTAAACATGGCCTTAGTTGATACATAGATATCTTATCTTTTAGGGGTCAAAACGTGTGTTATAGTCTTGGGAATATGAGTATCTCGCTAAAGATATAACCATTGTTCCAATGCTGATTTAGATTGTATCAATGACTCTGAATTCTCTGTCGAGGGATATAGGAACCTTGCTAAAGATGTGACTTGAGTAGTTTCATGTGCTCCTTTTTTAGAGCTGAAGGGCTAAAGCCTCGTTCTATTACTCCCTCCGTTTCAAAATGTAATGCATTTTTGTTTGGTTAAGACAAAGTTTTAACCAATAATTACTCTATTAATATATGATTTATATGATACAAAGTCACAATTATAAGTAAGTACTTTTAAATTCGAACATAATGATATTAAATTTATGTCACATAAACCACATACGAATGAAGTAATTGTTAGTCAAAGCATTGTCTCCAAATAAAATATGTCTTACATTTTAAGATGGAGGAATTATCATTGAAGATGAAACACAGAGAGTTAAAGCATCCAAGACCTGAGTTATTACATTACCCTAAAGATAAAAATGCCAGAATCTGCTAATGCACATAAAAAAGTCTAAAACATCAGGACTATTACAACACCCAAGCAAGAAAGACTTGAGTTGTTCATGTACTCTTTTCTCCTTCATCTCAGTGGATATGTAATATAGCAATGGTTTAAATACGGCTGGAATGTAGTATTCGAGTTATGATATCTTAGACACAATTATGGTTGCTAAATTGTATTGTGCTAAATTTATTTTATAATTTATTGTGAGAAAATAGCTACAAAAGCAAAAAAAAAGTTAACTAAATAAACAGTAAAACAAACAAAAGCTGGTTAGATAAATTGGTTATTATAATACTCCACCATAACGTCAAACGAAGAAATATATATCAGATAATTAGGGAAAAATTCGAATACTTGTTTGAATCAGCTTCAAACCTGTGGTGCCCAATCGAACTGTCCAAGATGACGAGCCAAAAGGAGCCAACGAGACGCGACCAGGTCAACGGGTGGCGTGTCGGTCAGCGCGCACGAACCCGCGGGGCGCGACTCCTCGGGGGAAGGAGAAGGTCATCATCCTCTTCCGCACGTCCCCGTGCCGCATATGCGTCAATCGGGAGCGCATTCCCTTCCCGCATCTCTCGCCAGTCGCCACCCTGCCCGAGCTCCAGCCCTGCTTCGCGCCACTCTCCTCTCCGATCCATTCCAAACCCTAGATCTCGTGGAGGAATTCCCTTGAAGTTTCTTTCGGGCGGAGGAGGAGGAAATCCGTCTCGCCCCCGTGGACGACATGGCGGCGGCGGCCTCGTCGTGGTGGGCGGGGCGGATGGCGGCGTCGTTCGGGGCCCCGTTCCTGTGGCTCGTCTGCCTGATCTACTTCATCCAGGTTCTCTTCTTCTCTTCCGGAACCTAAACGTTCCTCGTGATCGCTCCCATTTTCGAACACGCAACATTGGTTAGATAGATCTGTCCCCCTTTATGCATGTGCATGTGTGTAGGTAGGATCATTTCGTGATATTTTTAAGTTTTTGCGCGTATGAACAGGGTGGGGATACTTGAATCTATAGTTTGAATAATTTTTTTCCTTGCAAACGTAGAGGAAACCCGAAGAGCGGCAGAGTGACTCTCGTGATCTGAGATAATTAGGTTCTGTATCGAGATAGGGGTGCTTCTGGCAGTGAGTGAAGCTGTGTGCGTAGCTCGCCGATTTATCCTGTTGCAAATTTGAAGGGCGTGCCGCCAGAGTAGCTTGAGATCGACAGGTGGTATGCTTGCTGCCAAATTGATCACCGTCTGTATTAGGGGATTGTAGTGTGCTCAGGAAATTTGGTTAGAATGGATAAACCAGCCTTTCCCCCATGAAAGTGTGAAACTATGAAGTGTTAGACACGTTGTGCTTTGGATTGTGATGCCTTAAAACGACTTGATGTGATAATCGCACAAGATAGTGAGCATTGGTGTTCTGTCAAATATGTTAAGGTCTCACATAGGGGCAGGGGGACCAAGTTTGTTCATTCATATTGTTAGCGCTACTTGCATGTGCATGCTTTGGTGATGTGTCAAACATTAGCATGGCCAGTTAGTTCCAAATTCCTTTTCTCAATCAAAATCTTCAAGGTAACTAGAGAGGCCTTCCTTTGCATATAATCAAGCCAGTTTGTTTCAACTAAGATTATTATTTTTGTCTTTTGATGAGAACTTCACAAATCAGAACATTTTGAATTTTTTACATGTTAATTTTTTTTCCTGTTATAGGGTTTCAGGTCTTTTGTCTGGACGGCTGTCTCATACCAAATGAAGGACATGATGAAGCTGTCACCCTCAACATCACAGTTTTTGGTCTCTGTTGCATATTTCCCTTGGAGCATAAAACCTATATATGGGTAATGTTACCTTTTTCGTTGTTTTACTGTGAAATGAAACTTAGCCACAGTTTAACTGTGATTGATGCAAAATAATCATTCTTATCCTTGGCGTTTATCTAATATATGATTTCTCAAGCATCATTAGCATTAAACCTCAGTTTCAGAATTCCTGTATCGAATTATACCATTTTAGAGGAAAATTTAGGTTAAGTTTGATGCTGGCATTCACTACAGCACAAGTTCATTACTGGAAACTTATTGTCATTTCCTTTTATGTTCTAGTGTTCCACTGATTTTGTTACAGCACTTTCTCTTTGCTGCGAGTGAAGTTGGTAACAAACTAACGATCGTATGTGATGTATGTTTCTCTCGAAAGGAGCTATAGTTATATATTATTCCATAAGAGCTAAACAACTTTACATTTGCTGATTCAGTACAGATTAACATGAATACAACTTAGCACTTACAATCTGAACTTAGATTATAGTTCTTATGTCTGTATTAGTGGAAAATGGATTAACTGGTACAGTACATTGTAGACATGAGTACATGATAGTAACAGGGAAAGAGTAAAAGGGAAGATACCACCGAAAGCATTTTCGATATCCGTGATACATGCATATTTGCATGTGGAGCTGAGCGTGAAGGCATTCTGTGGTTCTAGTACATAGGCCTAACTCACAATCAGTTTTTAACTTAGTTTCCATGATCAAGGATTGTCCGAATATTTTCTTGTCCACCGAATTGCACTGCTTTTTTGGCAGTGGTGTTAGTTGGATGGTATAGGCATTACTGGACTGCAATATATTTCAGATTACACAATAAAATCCTGGTTTTACTTACTTATCATTGTATCAATTGCGCCTGTAGGATTTTGTCAGACTGTATTCCAATTAAGCAGAGGAAGCGTGTACCCTATTTGATAATTTCAAGTTGGCTTTCTCTATTTCCGTGGCTTATCATTGGGCTGTCAGAACCTTTGAGGAGCTCAAGCAATTTTCTTACACTTACGCTGGTAGTACAGAACTTGGGATGTGCCATGGCAGATGTTGTCATTGATGCAATGATTGCAGAGGCGGTTCGATCAGCAGGGTGAGTAATTCAGTGCATCTTGTTTCACCATTAATCAAGCATTATAGAACACTTCAAAACCTGATTAGTTCTCTTTTCAGGCCAGAGTTTGCTGGCGATCTCCAATCATTATCTTGGTCATCAATGGCTGTAGGAGGAATATTTGGGAGCTTATTGGGAGGATATGCATTATCCAATCTCCCAATAAATGTTATATATATTATTTTCTCAGTTCTTCCATTGTTCCAACTAGTTTCATGCATTTTCGTTGAGGAATCTCCAAAAGGATATGAGAGTACAGTAGATAACGCTGCGCATAAGCATCCTGATGATCGGAGTGTTGACCGTGCTTTTTCTGGAAACGGCTCTGGTGAATCATTTAAATATGAGGGCACTAGAAGGCGAAAGGGAGCTCATAGAAATAGTAAAAGGAGATCATTGTCCAAAAGATCTGAGGCTCATGAGAAGCACAATGGGTCAATTAATTCAAGGCCTTACTTGTCTCTGAAATTAGCCTTCTTCAGTTTATGTACAGCTTTTAAGCAGCCAACCATTTTGCGGTAACTAACCATGCGATTATTCTAATTCCTCTGATATTTACCCCTATTACTGAAGATCCTAACTGGCACTTTTTTCTCCAGACCTATGGCTTGGTTTTTTATTTCAAATGTAGCAATTCCAAATATTTCAACAGTCATGTTCTATTATCAAACAGAGGTCCTACATTTGGAGGCATCCTTTCTAGGGACTGCTCGTGTGATTGGGTGGTTCGGTCTAATGCTTGGCACATATATCTACAACCGCTGCTTTAAGCAAAAGAAACTCAGGAATATTCTTATGTAAGTTATTTTCTGAAGCTGTTTCTCTGATTGAAATGTTAACTCACCATCTGGATTTCTGGCATAGATTAGTTTTTGAAGGAAGTTGAACTGTTATGACAGACATATGCTTAGTGTACTAACTGGGAGTTTATATGGAAACTTTGCTTAAGTTGATTGTCTGTGATTAATGTGTGTAGCTCTTATTTGAGGACAAATATTTTCAACACCTCCACCTGACAATTTTGTCATCTTCGCTGTTTGCTTTCTTTGATGTTGATATGCGCAACTTCAATCTATATTTCTATTTTGATGAGTGTCAGAGTGGATATGGGATGTTTCCCTATAAATGATTTGTACTCAATTTTCTTTTTGGTATGTTGATATAAGCCATTGTTGATCACCTTTTGGTCAGTGCTCTGGCTCAAGTTAACTGTTTTGGTGAGCACATGTTGTTTAATAGTTTGTCTTGTCCAAAAAATTGATCAATTCTTGGGGAGTCACATTTATTTGAAGTTGTTATATACGCTACTTTTAACATTTTCTGTTCTTGTTTCCAGGTTTGCACATGTTGGTCTTGCCATACTTACTGTACTGGACATTCTTTTAGTGTCACGATTACATATCCGGTATGGGATTGCAGACAAATACATGGTGCTGTGGGGTTCTGCTTTGGCTGATGCAATCAACCAGTTCAAGTATATCCTCGATCTATCATTTCCTTGAAAGCACGAAACTGCTATGCACTAGATTACAAACCATTAACTTGGTGAATCTGCTTCATCTGTAGTGTTCCACAAACCAGTTCGAGATGCGTTTCTGCTATTTGACCTAAGTTACTTCCCAGAGTTACTGATCTTGAGCTGACTAATCTTGCATTTAATTTGATTTTAGTGTCATAGAAACTCGCTAGGAACCTTTCTTAAACTTGTTCGTTTCCACTGGTACTAGACAAATACTGTCATGCACTTATTGTTCTTTTTTACTTTTATTGGGTGAATGTCAGTCGAGTGGCACTCATGAATACCTCTTGAGCTGATGGTTCATTGCGACCTATCTATCATCAATTGCTTTAATCAGTGTATCTCAATCAATTGCTTTAATCAGTGTATCTCCCTTCTCCCAAATGAGGAAATGTTCGCTTTATCTAGTATGATTGGACCCGTTACTAGCAATAATTAGGAGGCTCTTATTTTTTTAATCAAAGTTCCAAAAACCAATAGAAAGACAAGGAAACTGTTCAAAATTTGTCCAGTATGGTTGAACCCATTATCTTCATTAATTGGTGGTTTCCTGTTCTTTGGATCTTTGATCATACACATGGCTGATCTTGTCAACACATCCACTCAGGGTGGAGTGGTGTTTAGCAGTAATACCAATATAATGTCCCTTCCATACCAAATCAACACTTCATAAGAAATATTCTCTTGAAATTAATCTTTCAAGCTAGGTTTGGTGGCGCCATCCTGGATAGTATTGTTGGTGTTTACTATTTTCTGTGTTGCAGAATACAATAGCCAGGCGACTAGTACATCCATCTTATCCTTATGCATTTGTAAGTATGTCTAACAATAGTATTTTTATTTGGCAGGATGATGCCGTTCCTTGTCCTCTCGGGACAGCTTTGCCCACCTGGAATCGAGGGAACACTATTTGCTCTTTTCATGTCCATAAACAACCTCAGTTCGACATTAGGTTCATTCCTGGGAGCTGCACTGTCGTCAGCTTTGAACATCTCATCTTCACAGTTCGACAATCTGGCACTCGGTCTGGGAGTACAGCTGATTGGCACTCTCTTACCGATCGGATTTTTGTTTCTGATTCCAAGGGATGTTACAGGACTAACATCATAGGAACAGGGATACAGACCTGATCATTATTTTTCCAGAATGGTCTGTACTCCCTAGTCTTACTCATACAATAGAAACCAAATTGAAGCTAGCAGGAAGGTAGTTCAGTTTTGTTGAAAGATGTATACAGGCATATACTAGAATGAGAGGAAGAGTGCAATAGATGGTTAGACATTACCAAGCGTTACGCATATGACAGGGTTCTGCTACCTGTGTAGAAAATGTACTTGCCAGAACATATGCAACAGGGAAATTGTCTTTTTTATGAGTACGCTTCGACATACTCAATATACAAGATATCTATATGTTTTTGTTTACTCGCTGAATTGTGGCAGAAGTGAAGAGTATCCTGAGCACACTAATGGCCATAAGGCCCGTAACTCAGGCTATTTAGTTTATATTGAAGAAAGGAAAAAGGAAAATAAAACAAGGATGCACATTTAAGAAGTACCCATGAAAATTACATCTGAACCCTACACCAAACCTGATTCTTTTTTGAACAGCCATGCCAAATCTGAAACTTTGCTGCTTGGTTAATTTGAATCATGTGCATTGCTTTTTCACCAGGGAGTCTAATAACATATCAGAAATTCAAAATACAATCTTATACTTGCTTCCTTTTCCAATCTTTCAAACACCAGTTGTTGTAACCTCTCGAGAAGTTTCAGTTGTTACATAGAATGTAACCCTAGCCTGAACCTGCGGGGGGCTATCTGAACATTGAGAACCCTAGCCGAGTTCCATTTTTAGCATTAAGACTTGAGAGAAGCTAAATCTGACTGGTTAGCTTTGGCAGACTTATATGCTCTGGTTGAGATAGAAATCTCTGACGATTTCCGCTTCAGATTCATAGCCACCTCTTCGCCTTGGCTGCTGAGTTCACCGGGGGTGGCGTTTTGGCTCTTTTGTCATTTGAACCTGCCAATGGAAGCAGAAGCTCTTTCAGTAAGAACAGAGGATCATCACAGAAAACATTCTTTATAACATAGAACACCAGGATCTGATTGGCTTTTTCTCTGGCAGAAATCTGTTTCCATTTGGTGCATTCTTAAGAATGCACTTAGGAACAAATAAAATTCAGTTCCAAGCATCAACTAGGAACAACAATATAGGCAGGAAGGCCACCTATAGGCTCAGAAGCTAATGGCACGAATCCTTGATGATGTCTTGGATTTTATATGTATCAAGATTGAAACATTACTCAATCCATGGTGAAATAAAACGCAAGCAGATCAAGAAGGTTATAGTGGTTCTGGCCTGGGAAACAAAGGATTGGTTAAGAAAGAATGGAGAATTCACATTGATGTTCTTCAGGCCATCGGACCCAGGAGAACGGCAGTGGCTTGTACTCGCTGGCAGCACACGCATTGATTTGGCTATTTTTTACACCTTCCAACAAATGGCATGGCATTAGGAACAATTTAGTTGATTAATCCTCTACACGAGGCAGCCTATGTTGTTACAATATTACGTATGTGACCATAAGAGCAAAACATAGTTTTCTTTATTAAAGAACTTACTCAAATCCGACTTTCCTCCTAGAGAGGATCTGCGTGACATGGTTGACGATGCTGGCGGGAGACCTGTAAGAGACTGTCTTCTCCTTAACCTTGCGTTAGTAGTAATCAGAGATGGGCCATCATAGTTTGTGTTAGTAGTGATTTTGTCAGGAGTTGCTTGTGCTGAATGTGGAGCATTTCTGCAACATTGAATCAATCGCAAAGAAAGCTTAGTGCACATGCAGCATTACAATCTATACTCGTTTGCAAATACATACTAGAATTAAGAATGCATCCCCTGACATACCTTCTTTCAGAGCCATGAATCAATTTCCCTATGCTGCTCTGAATGGACCTTCTTAAATGTGATCCTTTCTTCGTCGCATTGCTCTTTGCAGAAGGTTCATCCATCCGACTCAGTTCCACGCTCATGTACCTTGATCTGCACGGTGTTCTCTGGAGACTATCCAAAGCTGACTGCTTGGATTGATTATAAGCATCAGGGGGTAGCTGAGAAAAGGTAACCGTATCAACTGTTGTAACTATCTTCTCATTCTCCTCTCTAACCGGCTCTTCAGATAATGTCGGGGACATCTTTTATCACAACGAGCAAGAAAGATAAAAAGATCAGTTTCTTACATCAAATAATATGAAGTTATTAAGAGCAAGATGTACCTGTATTTTTACTGATCTGTGGTGTGTGTGATTGAAGCCATCAATATTGCTTTCCTTGTCATGAGTTATCCCATGATCTCTGTTGAACTTCATCATTGAAAGAGGTGATTTTGGTGCCTTTCTGTCTGGTATGCTACCTTTACCACTACTAGCATTCTCTAGGCTTAACCTACGTGGCCTTGGCGGGGTACGCTCTGGGAGTTGCTTTGTTCTCTCATTCTTTACTGTATTTTCCTTGAGTTTATGTGATGATCTTTCCAATTCTTTGGTTGCCAATGCCTTTTTGAGAGTTTCTACCTGACAATAGGTTGAACATTATATGCTTATTCCTCCTTTTGTGGAGCAAATGAAATACAGATCAGATACAAGTATCTGGAACACTAAAAATTCAATGTACATCAATAACATAGAGATAAATGCAAAATTCTAGGGAGAAAGTCTTCCATTCTTCAGTTCGATGTTTCACTCAAAGATATAGTGATGAAAATAATACATCTAAGCAAAGTGCAACTGTAGAGATGGAGATGGGGCTAACCTCGTGCCCTAGCTGCCGGCTGCTTGAGAGAGTAGAGAGAGCACGCGGGAGAGGAGAGGCTCACACTGTACATCTAGGGCTAGGGTTTTTCTGATGGGCCTCATGGGCTAGACTAGAAGGGCCTCAACTATTCAACACTCCCCCTCAAGATGGGTGATAAATATCGATCATTCCCATCTTGTCACATGCAAGATTGCACTCTTTGGTTCCCAACCCTTTAGTAAGACAATCTGCAAGTTGCTGTCCTGAACTCACATGTTCTAACTTGATGATTCCTGCATCTAATTTTTCCTTGATAAAGAATCTGTCAATTTCAATGTGCTTGGTTCTGTCATGCTGAACCGGATTGTTGGCAATGCTAATAGCTGACTTGTTATCACACCACACATTCAAGCACTCATTCTTCTGAATCTTCAGTTCACTTAACAGGTTCTTCACCCACAACATTTCGCTCAGCCCTTGTGACATAGCTCTATATTCAGCTTCTGCAGTTGATCTGGACACTACTGATTGCTTCTTACTCCTCCATGACACTAAATTTCCACCAACAAAGACATAATAGCCTGATGTAGATCTTCGGTCATCTAGACAGTTTGCCCAGTCTGCATCACTATAACCATCTATGTCAAGGTGCCCATTGCTCTTAAACATGAGTCCTTTTCCTGGTGTTCCCTTCAAATATCTCAAGATTCTGTGAACAGCCTCCATATGTCCACTTCTGGGATCATGCATGTATCTGCTCACAACACTTACTGAATAAGCTATATCAGGCCTGGTATGACATAGATACAATAGCCTCCCAACCAATTTCTGATACATCTCCTTGTCTACTGGTTCACCACACTGAGCTTCAACTTTATGATTCTGATCGATGGGAGTTGAGGCTGTCCTGCATCCCATCATACCCATATCACTTAGAAGATCTAAGGTGTACTTTCTTTGTGATAGAGCTATTCCCCTTTTGGATCTAGCCACCTCTATACCCAGGAAGTACTTGAGTCGGCCAAGGTCCTTGACTTCAAATGCCTCACCCAATTTCTTCTTCAGTCTAGCTATCTCCACCTCATCATCACCAGTGATTATTATATCGTCTACATAGACTGCAAGTACTGTAATCTTCTGCTCAGAGTGTCTATAGAACACAGTGTGATCACCATTGCACTGTCCATAACCCATGTCACACACAGCACGTCTGAATCTGTCAAACCAAGCTCTAGGTGACTGTTTCAGGCCGTAAAGAGACTTCTTCAGCTTGCATACCTTGCCTTTGACTTCTGACTCAATAAGTCCCGGTGGGACTTCCATATACACCTCCTCCTGTAAGTCCCCATGCAAGAATGCATTCTTGACATCCAGTTGGTGTAGTGGCCATCCAAAGTTGGCGGCACAGGACACCAGAATCCTCACTGTATTCATCTTCGCTACAGGTGCAAAGGTTTCATCATAGTCAATGCCATACGTCTGACTGTATCCCCTAGCTACAAGCCTCGCCTTGTATCTCTCAATCTTCCCATCTGGATTCTGCTTAACTGTGTAGACCCATTTACAACCCACTGCCTTCTTTCCGGCTGGAAGTGCTGTCAATTCCCAAGTCCTATTTTTCCTCAGTGCCTCAAGTTCCTCTTCCATCGCGGCGCACCACTTGGGGTCTTGCCGTGCAACTCTCCAATCAGTTGGAATAGACACAAGCTGAAGAGAAGCAACAAATGCACGGTAGGAAGGTGACAGAGCCTCATAGGACACATAATTACCGATGTCATGAGTGTCAAACCCATACCTCTGTGGCGATCTACCAGCAGTTGCTCTAGTCCCTTTTCTAAGTGCAATCGGCAGATCTACAGTTCCCTCTGAACTAACTGAACCACCTTCAGCCTGACTTTCTCCAGATGAATTAGAGTTATCTTCTTGTTGCTCCCCCTGCTCCCCCTGAACTGGATTCTGCTGTCCCTCATCCTGCTGTTCATTAACCTCCTTCCTTCTGCCATAAACACGTGGAGGATCACACCACCTTTCCTGCTGTTGCTCTCCTGCTCCTGCAGTACTGTGTTGTTCTCTTACTGTACCAGTATTCTGCACCACCACTGGAATAACACCCATCAGAGGCTGTTGATGCTGCTGCCCTTGTACATCAGTACCAATATCACTACCACCACAGGGATTCTCCCCCTCTGGACCAACGGCAGGATGGTCCAGATCCTTGAACAGCAGGCTCAAATCAGTCTTCTCTCCATAATACGGTTCGGATTCCCGAAATGTAACATCCATGCTCACAAAGGTCCTGCGTTCCACAGGACTCCAACACTTATACCCTTGTTGACCTGAGGGATACCCAATGAAAACACATTTGACAGCACGAGGGTCCAACTTGTTCACGGACGGCCTGTGATCACGAACAAAAGCTGTGCAGCCAAATAATTTTGGAGGCACGACAAACTTGTTTTCTCCTAGCAGCAACTTACACGGAGATTTCATACCTGAGACTCTGGATGGCGTGCGATTGATGAGATAGGTGGCAGTCATCACAGCCTCGCTCCACAGAAATTTGGGCACATTCATAGTGAACATCATAGATCGAGCAACCTCCAGTATATGCCGATTCTTCCTCTCAGCTACACCATTCTGGGGGGGGTGTCCGGACATGAAGTCTGATGAAGAATTCCCTATTCAGATAAGAAATCACCAAGCACTTTGTTAACATACTCAGTACCATTATCAGACCGAATAATCTTGATTTGGACATTGAACTGATTCTTCACAACAGCAAAGAACTTCTTAAAACATTGAAACACTTCATCTTTGTGACGCATGAGATAAACCCAAGTCATACGGGAATAGCAATCGATAAAGGTCACAAAGTACTTCATACCACTTACTGACACAACTGGACATGTCCATACATCAGAATGCACCAGCATAAATGGAGCTATACTTTTGAGCCCCTTACTCACATAGGAGGTTCTGGTGTGCTTGGCATACTCACAAGCATCACACTTCAGTCTACTTCGGTCTACACCGTCCATTACATCAGGAAATACAAGATACATCTTATCAAAAGACACATGTCCCATCCTACAGTGATGGATCATCGCCATGACCTCCTTATCTCCAGAACTGGCTACAAGCACAGTGTCCTCCGCCAAGACAGGTGCACCACGGTCCATGTACCACAGCCCCCTACGCCTGGTCCCCGTCCCAATCCTCCTGCCAGTCTGCCTCTCCTGGATCAAACACATACCTTTGTCAAGAATAACCCGGCAGTCTTGCTGATCAATTAAAGCACTCAGGGAGACTAAATTTATAGGAAATGCAGGGACATGTAAGACAGAAGACAGCTCAATCGTGGATGTACAGTTTACTGTCCCAACCCCTTTAATAGGCTGTGCAGTGCCATCAGCTGTACAAATAATTTCCTGATGTGTAAGAGGATATTGGGTATATGATTTAAACTCCCTCATATTCCCTGCGACATGCTTCGAAGCCCCTGAATCTAGTACCCATTCTGAATCTATGCTTTGTGTTGCACCAGAGATAGCTGCGAGATTACCTTCATCTGTGTAGACAAGATGGGCAAAATGTCCAAAGTTCTCAGCCCCCTGTTCAGCAGAACTTGCTGCTGCACTTGTACCTGCTCCGCTATCACTCCCAGAGGCTAGGTGAGCTCGATGAGGTGGTCCACTGCTGCGTGCATGGTACGAAGGCTCACTGCCACGGCCCCTGCCTCCACTGTAGCTACCACCACTGTAACCTCTACCTCCTCCCCTTCTAGGAGCAGTGCAATTGCGCTTGAGATGCCCAGGTTTGCCACAGTTGAAACACTCTCTAGTGTCCTTCCACACTCTCTGCTCATCTACCTTGTAGGCTGATTCATTACTACCACCCTTTGAGAGCTGCAGACGTATCTCTTCCTGAGACATTGCAGCAATGGCCTCATCAAGGGAGCAGAGCACAGGCTGGTGTAGTAACGTGGCCCTCCTGCTCTCAAAAGATGGGTTTAAGCCCTTCAGGTACTGCATCACACGCCTGCGTCCAATCCATGCTTCTGCAATTGCCAAAGATTCAGTGTGTGTCAGCTGAAGAGGATCACATTGATCCAAATCTGCCCACAGTTGTTGCAGCTCAGCAACATATGCTAGCACACTCCTATCACCCTGACGGACATCATGCACCTTGCTCTCAATCTGAGCCATCAGCATCACATTTCCTTTCCCAGAGTACCTCTTTGACAGAAGGTCCCATACCGCAGCTGCATTGGGAAGTGCCTCAACTGATGTTGCAATATTTGGAGCTAAGGAGCTCAGCATCCATGCAAAGATCAGTGAATCAGTAGCACTCCACTTCTGCCAATCTGCACCCTTCGTGTCAGCTGGCTCCACAACCTCTCCCAGCACATGTCCTGTCAGCCCCTTTGTTTTCAGGATGAGTAACACTCGCCTAGACCAGCTCAGATAGTTGTTCACCCCCTCCAGCTTGACAAGGACGGGCATGAGTTCCAATTTGTGGATTGTCTCAGATTGTGGAACAATAGCACCCGAAGTGGATGAATTTTCCACATTCTTGGCGGTGAGAAGCTGGGCAAGCTTCTCCAAGGCCGTGGCCAATTCGGTCCCCATTTCAGCAACTTCTTCTGTCGGCTTCACGCACCCGCTGGTCCCTCTTGCTCAGCTCCTCTGGCCTCCTCCCCAACCTCCTCTGGCCTCCTCCCCAACTGCAATAAGCCTCTCCTCTCCTCCTCTGCCTGGCCTCTCCTTCTCCTCTGCCTGCAGCACCGCCCTGCGCCTCCCGCGCCTCTGCCGCGCCGCCTCGCGCCTCTGCCGCGCCTCTGCCGCGCCTCCCCGCGCCCCCCGCGCCGCTGCCGCGCCGCCCCGCGCCCCCCGCGCCGCCCCGCGCCCCCCGCGCCGCTGCCGCGCCGCCTCGCGCCTCTGCCGCGCCTCCCCGCGCCGCTGCCTGCCGCGCCTCCCGCACCGAGCAAGCAGCCCGCGTCGTCCGGGGCAGCCCGTCCGCCTCCCGCAGCTTCCCGCAACCGCGCCGCCTCCACCGCGTCCGCCGGTGGCCGCGCCTCCGCCGGTGCTGAGCCTCGCCACCGCCGGTCAGCACCCCGCCTCCATTCCCCCTTGCTCTGATACCATGTAGAGATGGAGATGGGGCTAACCTCGTGCCCTAGCTGCCGGCTGCTTGAGAGAGTAGAGAGAGCACGCGGGAGAGGAGAGGCTCACACTGTACATCTAGGGCTAGGGTTTTTCTGATGGGCCTCATGGGCTAGACTAGAAGGGCCTCAACTATTCAACAGCAACATTGTAAAAAGATGGTCACATTATACTATTTATTGTAGCAAGCTAGCAATAACGCTCAAAAGAGATGCTGGTGGTGGTAACAGGAACAAAATTACCTGTTCTTTAAGCTCTCTTATATCATTGCTTTCTTTGTTTGCATGAGCAGTTCCAAGTTCAACAGTAGAAGCCCTTTGAGCAAATTTAAGTGTGCTAAGAGTTTCTACATAAGATTCTCCCCCCGGACTTATGTGGGCAAACATTAACGTCTTTGCATTTCCCCCTGTCGTTAACATTGCAAAAATAATACAGAAGATGTCAGTTGCATATATAGCTTCAATGAATAACAAGTTAGTATGGAGCTTCCTTTATTATACTCTCAACAAAACTAACGGCTTCACTGTCAGCATTATTGCATGGACTTATACTATGATGCTAATTATGTGCCACATACTTCAAGTTAAGATATATAACACCAAGAGTGACCGATCAATTGACTGATCAGTAGTATTAGTATCCATAGCTAGACTAGTGCATGTAGAGAACATGTTCAAAGATATAGAGATATACCTAATGAAGGCTGTAGCAATTGCGTAAGTTTGCTATTTCTATAAGGAATGTGAGAATTCTTCTGAGCTAAGGCAGTGATGACATCTCCTAGGCAGGAAAGTGACTTGTTAATATGCTGAGCCTCCTTCAATCTGTCCCCTGTGGCTTCTGACCTGTCAACCCTTTCACTTCCTGCAAGATCTACCAAATGCAAACAGCTACAGCTCACATTGCCAGACATGTCCTTCCCATTTACATGGACAGTCAAGATACTGCAAGAAAGCATAAAAGATCAGTTGCAGCAAATATTGAACGGATAACAAACAAAAAGGATTACTGGGAAGATAATGTGGATGCAAACCTATGAGATCGACTACTTCTTTGGTTCATTGCTGTTGGACTAGAAGCTCGGTGCTTTTCCCCCAACAGCATTAAATTCATAACATCAGAAGGGGACTGAACCGGGCACATCTTTGCATCTGGGAGGTTGAACAGACCATTGCTTGAAGTTCTTATATCTAATGTGAAATTAATGTCAGGAACCAACACTAGAACAAAAATAACAAACAGCACATAAGGCATGAAAGGATATTTCGTGCTTGAAGTATCTTCACTTAGGAGATCACGAACTTGCTCGTTGTATATTTCAACCATTTGCACTTGGATATCATACTTTACATCTTCCCTAGAAGTTGATATAGTGAAGAGATCGTTCAATGCCATGTAATTAATTCCCAGATCATCAGACGATAACCCACCAGACGGGCCGCACTAATCACCAACATGCATAGATAAATAACATAAGGTACCAGGCAAATAAGGAGTTACTGTATAAAATATGATTTGCCTTATACCATTGTATGAGTTTTGCCGGAACCCGTCTGCCCATAAGCAAATATGCACACATTATAACCATCCATGACAGATCTAATCAAAGATTGGGTCTCCTTGTAAACGTCATCTGCACAAATTTGAGCATGATGTAACAACTGGATAAACACAGGTGCATCCAAGTACAGTTTAGACCAATATTTTGATGAAAAGTTTAGACCAATATTACCTTGAGTTGTTGTTGGCCCAAAAGTTTTGTTGAATTGGAAGATCTTACGTGTAGTTTGTGGCTTAAATGGATCACAAACCATTATCGAACCATCATTTCCAATATGTTCAATCGAAGATATAGACTCTGAGTTCATAAGTGGTCTTATCCGGCAGAAGACTCGGATATTTCCTATAAAAGAGCTCTTAGAAATCATCGAAACAGTAACATCAATGATCACACTGAACTATACTGATACCTCGCACTTCTTGAAGCATGTTATACAGGTTTCTGTTTTCTTTCACAGCTTGGTTATAACCAAGAGCAGCCTTGGAAAGCCCTTGGATATTATGATCTGTAAAGTTTAAATTGCAGTGTTATACCACACCACTAAGCTTGAAAATGAGGTTTACTTAGAACACTGAAAATGATGTTTAAACAGCATACCTAATTTGGCGATATCATCTTGAAATTGGGTCTGCAAAGACCTGAAATCAACTTTAACCTCTTGAAACATTGTCTTGAGCTCCTGCAAAATAAGTCATGTCATTACCAAGTAATAACTGAGTACTGAGCAATACGTTGTTGAACCTACAAAGAGATAAACATGCCATTCAAGGACCATATAAGATCAGTATGGTATCTCAGAAACCTCGAATGGATGATATTGACAATTAAACTAAATATAATTCAGTTAACAGCATGAGATCTCACCGAAAGTTCAGATTCCTGTGCTTCCAAGAGGCGCAGTCTATTCTCAATCTGTGAGTTTGAACACTACAAGACAAAATGGTACAATGCATCATAATGATGTACAGCTTGAGTGCTTGACTGTGCAGTGATATTTTGAATGACTAAACATGCAAACTCCGACAAACCGTTTTGTTCATCATGGCATTAAAATAGCTTCCAGACTTTAAAATCATGCATAGGTTTTATTATTATATTTTCACATAAAAAATAAATCATGATTATTAAATGTTCATTTGAACTCTGCTGCCATATTAACAAGATACAAGCGCAATATATCATAG
Source organism: Stipa capillata (assembly GCA_019208055.1). NCBI lineage: Eukaryota > Viridiplantae > Streptophyta > Magnoliopsida > Poales > Poaceae > Stipa > Stipa capillata. The sequence goes on from JAGXJF010004390.1 coordinate 470,714, forward strand.
GCTGAAATGTTGTTCAACTCAGCTTAAATTTTTAGATAATGGAATAGAACACTCCTCTGGCCTCTGCACCTAAAGGTGCACACAACCACAGTTTATTACAAAGTTAAGACTACAAAAGACGCTCACCCAGCAACATTGCAATGTTTAAACAGTACCTCAATACGCTGAGTTGATTCATTTTTTATTGTAGCCCCTTCTGGAGAAAAAAGTTGAAGAAGTGGTTTGAACTGCATAAAAGGCATTGATTTTTGCTGTAATTAGCCTTAATTAAAAACAAAGCGCAAAAAGGCAAATGCCCATTTGGAAATAAAGTACTGAAAAAATGTTGGCGAACAAATACATAAACCAACTATGCGAACTTGCAAAATCATACAGGTCATTGTACAAAATGCACTTGTGTCGCAACACAAACAAAAGGAACTTGGTATAACCACAGTTCAGAAGTCAGAATTGAAAAATATGGAAGATCAAAGATCTCAATTTCTGCTTGTATCACATGTTACTTTCTAAATATTGTGCTTCAGGGCAGTAAAATAAAATACAAACTTCCAGGCGTTTTATGTGATTTGTTTCCTTTGGAGGAACTGAACCACTAACACTAAGAAACAAAGTTAAGATTCCTCATAATTGTACAGTTCTACCGAGCTGAATTTTTATAGAACTGTTTCTATGTTTTCCAGAGAAAGATGTAGTTCTAACAACTCTTGAAGTGTAAAGTGTAGTAAGACATTAAAAAGGTTATGATGCCATATAATCACTAATCTAGGGGAGTCACACATCACATATTGGTTTACACTAAACTGAACAAGAACACAAGATGCATGAAAACAATAGAAAAATATTTTGTACAACAACCATCTGGATAGACATCAAATATTTTGTACAACAACCATCTGGATAGACATCAACTTATGATTTGCACAAGTATGCTGAGATGTCATGCAAATAATAGGACTGCAACTAATAGTGGAGGGACCAGAAATGCATGTGGCTTCATAACCATTTGACACGGACCATTTTCAGGAAAGATGTCTTAGACAGAATATGGAAACACAGGTGGTAAAAAGCACTTTGAAATGTGTGTATTGTTGAGGCTAATAAAACAAAAGCGAGCCCGAGCATGGCTAAATATTGGTGAGGTAAACATCAACAATATGTATGGCATTTGAGAGGAAGTATCCAATAGATAAGGTAGCATTACAAATCACCTGTTCTTTTTCCAGCTGATTTGATAAAGTAGTGCTAACTAGTTTTACTGGATCCTGGGAAAACAGTAAATCCATATCAGAAACTGATACATGGTACAATCAGTACAGTACATTTAACTACAAAATATATTTGTTGACTGATGACCTTTTTCAGAACGTCTTGGTCCAAATTTTCCTTGCAGCTTATCATGCAATCAAGAATAATCTTCTGAAGCTTTTCAATTGCCTCTGCAAATGCACAATATATAGATGGTTAAATTCTTCATGACGGTGACTATATTTAATCAAGTCACTACAAAGTAGCAAATGCATGCAACATAATACAAACAACACCATTAATTGACAAAATAAACTAAAAGCAGCATCTAATGTGGTGGCAAGGGCGACTTATTGGCCATAAAAAATTTAGACATGAAGTGTATAACGCGTGCGAAGAAAAATGCAGCGCAAACCTTCCTTGTTAGGATCCACGTTTTGAAATGGTTGTCCCTCAGCATCAGTCTCTGTCAAGTCTAGATGCTTTTGGGGGGTAGAAGATCCCAAAGCAACATTTTCAGACTGAACATGACCTGCAGAACGCGGTGCAAGAGGTGATTTCATGTACTTGAGTGGCCCATTGGCTCCGCCAGAGTGCTTCCGCTCGTGGTAAGACTTCAAAGAATTGACACAATCGACAATCTTGCCCCCTGACCCAATATCAAGATTGTCCTGCACAAGCAACCCAGTTAGCAGGGTGACTAATAAGCAGCCCTCCATCATCAATATTAACTTGCTGAGCATAGCTAGCAAACCTTTTCCAAATCAGAGGCCTCAAAGCTCGGCAACTTCAGCTCCTGGACAGCAACCAAGAAGTTGCGGATGTTCTCAAAATACTGAAAAGCCGTTGATGGTTGGCTATCGCAGGGGGCATTTGCAACAACCTTCGGCACGGCACCTGGCTGTATTTTGTTGATCGCCTTGCATAGGACAATGCCATTCCTTAGAGCAGCGACAAATTCTTGCTCTGACGGGGAAGGGGATAGACCGAAGGGCCCAACCATGCTCTCGAGCCAGGCTGCAGCCTGGTGCCGCCTCCATGCTTGCATAAAGCAAAGCAAGAAAGTACAATGAGACAACGAACTTTACAGAAATACAACTTCATGTATTTGAAACTGTTGCGTATTATAGATTGTATTGACTTTATATACAAAGAAATACAGTAATCTAGCAGCAAGAGTGACATTCTTGCATTAGAGCTAGCCAACTGCACGATCCAATTAAAATTTGTTCTCCGCAACTAACGTTGCTTACATAGATTAAAGCATGGAGCATCGGAATAAAACCTGCACATGCATTTTTTTTTCCTACTTTGTACAGTATTGGAGCAAGGTAGCAGTGGCAGATTCAAGAATCACCGAAAACTATTTCCCCAAGCGCATCTCTTGCAGAACCAGAGTTCAAGTCACAGCAATAATTCTGATAAACGCGAGACTACAGGCCAATGTCATCTAATTACAGCAAACATCCCGCTAAGAACTACATCAATTTAACCAATAGAAGCAGGGGGAAAAAGATAGGCGCATCAGATGGCGCAATATCCGCAGGATCCTGGGGACTCCCATGATTCAAGACCCGTCCCACGCGATCCAGAAATGGAACCGCGCGATTCTCGCGAGCACTACACCAATGCTACTACAAGAAATGCACCCCAAAAAGACCAAGAGCTCGCGCGCTGCAGGACAAACCCATCTAAAACCCAACCGAAAGGAGGCGCGAAAAAAATAAAAGCTACAGAGATCTCCTCAAAGGAACACCGCAAGAGGGATGAACCGATCAAGAACCCCACGACCGGAGTACCCGAGACAAAGAGAGATCTACGTACATACCAGCCTCCTCCGCCTTCTGCGATGCGAGGCGGCCGTCGCGGAACGACACCCTCGGCGGCTCTGCCATCCCCCGGTGGCTTCGTGTAGGCTCTGGAAGCTTCGATTCGGGAGGAGGGCGAGGAGAGGGAAAGCGAGGGGAGGAGAGAGGCGGAGGAGGAGGAGGTAGTTTGAATTCGAAATGTGGGGTGCGGCGGTGGGGCCCTGACCGGTCGCCGGGCTGTTAAATCTGTCCGAGATCTCGACACGCCCCCGTCAAGATCGGACGGACAGGGATAGCTCTGCTGGCTCGGGGCGTGTGCGGCGCCCGACGTCCTAGGTTGAGCGTACGGAGTTGACGCTTACAGGTGGGGCCCAGAAGTGTGGGGGCCACTGGTCGGTCGGCGGCGGGGCGAGACAGAAGCGAGAAGACTTCAGGTGCCTCGTCGTGCGTGAAAAATGAGTCCACGCCCATGGCCACCGCTGCAACCGACGGGGAGCGCTAATTAGGAGGTGTTTGGTTGGGCTTTTCAGCAGCTTTTCACTGGAAAAAGCTGCAGCCCAATCAAACGGCCAGCTTTTCAGCAGCTTTTGCTAACGGTAGCTGTGGGCTTTGCAGTGCAAATTCAGCTGTTTGGAAAAGCTGCCTTCTGCCAGCTTTTTGCAATGTGTTGAAACTTCTGTGCTCATTTTACAAAATGCTATAGATGATTTGGATAAACCAAAAGCCATATGTTCACTTTCTCACAGCTACAACAGCTTTTCCAGACAACCAGCCAACAGCAGCTTTGTCAACAGCCACAGCCCAACCAAACAGGCCCTTAGTAGCTGACCGCTCGCAGTGGCGGTTAATTCCAATGGTAGCCTTAACTTCTGTTTATTTGTGTTGTAGCTTTAGTTGAATCTGGTCAAAATTATAAAGTAGCTGGAGCTGATCAAAATAAGGAAGGTCAAGGGTGTTTTTGATGTCGGTTGCACTTCCCACATAGTTGGAAAAAAAATTGTCAGCTAAGACATGATTTTTAAACTCCTGTTTCGAATATTATACCAAAAGTAGATGGTAAAAAAAAATATGTAAAAATTGTTCCACAAAATGAGATTATCATAATACACCTCAATACCAACACATAGATTCAAATGTGGAAATTAGCTCATTCTGTTTATATATGTAGACATAATTACATAATAATCATTTGATAATTGTTGTTAAAAGAAAAAAGAAGAAAATATCAACCTGCTTGCAATAAATGATCTTAGAATGTCCAACTATATATGATATGCTCATTTAGAAAGTAATGTGATTTGAAGCTCCCTATATAAGTTAATTCATCCTTTATGATAAAGTTTAAGACTGGTGGTCATGCTAATTGATGAGGTGGTCACGTTCCCATCAGCAAAGGAGGTTGTCACCCCAATTAGAAGCAACCCCACTCTATACTCTACTTACTTTAGTTTAGCCCGAAAACGATATGTTGTCCCCGGCTTATGGTTTGGTGGCCACTGCACCTGCACAGATGAGGGTGGCAGCGACGATCATTTTGTTAAGCCCTTCGATCATCTAAAGAAAATTGGCTTCATGTGATACCTAGTGGCTCGGCCAGAGTGGAACACTTGCTATCATTTTGTTAAGGGTCAAGTGTTACCGCAAGGGTTAAAATTATCTCCTTGAGGTTTGTAAAGCTTTTGAAGTTATGATTGGATAGGGTTGCTACTATGCGTTCCTACTTATTTCTCATTGCACTTGATTTTCTAATTTATTTTTATAACATATGTTCAGTTCAATTTTGTGTTATGCCTTTTCATGCGGTGTAGTATCTTCTTAGTTTTGGATGTTGGTTCCAATGGATATGCTAATTTCTCTTTCCATACATTATCACAGAGAAAACTGAATGCAACAATTTGTGCATTTCTTATGATGAGATGTTACATGTCAACATTATTGGAGGAACTAGATAGCAAATGTTAGGATTTTCATTATGATTTTTGTGTTGGTTATCATATTTGTTTTTATGTAGAGAACCTTTTATTGAGTGGGATGTTTTCTCCTAAACTAACCAAATAATGACATAATTGATTTTCTCCATAAATTAATCCGTACCCTTTAAATGCATCCATATTGTGTTCTGTGTAATATATGTCAATTTCAGTACCCCTTTAATATCTTGCTCGAGGGTTCAAGACCATACAAATATTTAACAAATATCTTGATACAAGTTCTAGAGTGTATGAGTATATATCTAAGAAATATCTTTGTAAAGGTTTCTAGACTCAATGAAATCTAGCTTAATTAGGTTCGACTTAATAGGGAATTATATAGTATATGATATCTAGTTTATGTTTAAATGTGCCTATTGTAGTTGAAATTGAATGGCTGAAATAAGTGATGCTATCATATCTTGTGCTTCATTTTATGAGTATGGAATATAGATGAAATTGTATTCGTCAAATCTGAAATCGACCGATCGAAAAAGAAATGGTGATGTGCCGCTTTCTTATATTTCATGTTGCACTCATTAGATTTATGAGAGAATTTCCTAGATTCCCTCTCCCCTTTTTTAAAGAATCATTCTAGGATTTCTGTTACTTAGTTGCTCATAGGAGGTTACAGTAATCAAAGGTTTGTACTGAATGCCATATGCTTTAGGCCTCTTACTTTTTTTTAAGGAAAATAGTAAATATAACTTTTTATCCGTACAGGATGGGACCCTATAGGTGATGGGTCCTATATGTGTTTACCTGGTCCCAAGGCCTGGCCTATACCTCTCAAACAACAACTCTACTGCTCTTCACCTTTTCGAAGAACTAGCATCTTGGCTTGCATAATTTGCGCAGCTATATAGTATTTATTTTAAAAAATAAATATGATGTCTTGGATCTCACACGTTGTTTATAGACATATTTATGGTGCCATTCTCCTGGTGCGCAGCTAGGACATCTTCATTCTTCTCTTCATGCTAATATCTGCTAATTATGTGGTGCCCTTCCTTCTCAGGTCCTTTACCACTGTGGACCCTGACGCCTACACTATCCTCCACAAGGAACTACCAAGCGGCCACCCATGGCTCTAGCTCCTGCTTGTCGACGCCAGAACAATGTCACATGCATGATACCGTGGTCGTCAAGATTGCCATAGTCTCTGCCACCATAGTGTTGTACTCCAGCGAGTGCCACACATTGGTCTCCCACTTGGGAAAGGTCAAGGGCAACATTTGGGGCTCTGTTGTGATTACCGCCTTCGTCTTCCTCCTGCAAGTGGTGTGTCTCTCAGCAATCATCATGACCTTGGAACTGCTATGTTTGCTTGGGCACGAGCACCTATCTTTTTTATTGATGTTTCTCATCATGCTACTCCTTTTCCTCGTGGTACTTTCCTACTCCTACCTCGAGGTTGTCTTTGCGGTGGTTGGCATGGCATTGACAATGGAGCTAGACCAATATGGCGCATACGCGGTGGGCGTGTGAGGCAGCTCATGCGGGGCATGAAGACATCGTTTGCTTCTCATGATTGTGATGTGGGCGCTCAGCAGGGTAGTCATGTCAAGGTATGCTATCGTGATAATGTTGTCCCCACTGAGCAGATCGGTGGAATTGTCCACCTTGGCATCGCCGGCTTGGTACTATGTGTTGTGGACGTGCTCTTCATCCCTATCGTTACGTCCTACCTCGTCTAGAGAAGGCATACCATATATACAGTAGATAAATGTATCAGTTTTACTAATTCTTAGCTGGTTGAAATTTTCACAAAATCTCAACCACCTAAAATTAAGGGGCATTTTGTTTTGTGGCAAAACCATGGCGCTCTCAACGTTAGGTAAGCTGAGATGTGTGTTTGGTTCGCAACAACCTAAGATAAGACCCCCTTTTTTTGGGGTCCTACACGATATACTCAAAAAGCATGGCAAAGTTTTCTTAGACATGGCAAAGCGTGGCGAGAATTGATTGGCCTAAAGTTAGACAAGTTTGGTAACTATTTTATACTCCCTCTAGTGTCAAAAAACTTGACGTTTTGGATATTGACATGGTCTTCAAAATACAACTTTGACCACTAATTTCTATTGTAATATATGTATAGAACCTAACAAGTTATGATATTATAAAAATACTTTTCGAGATGAATTTATGCATATGATTTTCAAGTGCCTAATCTAAATATTTAAAACGATATCAGTAGTCAAAGTTTTAAAAGTTTGACTAAAACTATGTCCAAAACGTCACTTTTTTTTACACTGGAGGGAGTAGCAAACTATCGCAACGTTATATCTTGATCAATTCCTTTGTAATTCCTTCACTTTGTAGAGGATTTTGTTGTTAATTTAGTTATTTTTTTCTAAGAAAAAAATCATGTGATCAATTCAATGCTTTGATAATCTCTAGTCACTCAAACTTTTGTGCACTGTCAATCACTCAAATCGACCTTTTTATTCCGCACCACTCCATTGAATTATTGAAATTCCACGGAGAAGGATTTTAGTTCTGTTATGATTTATTGATTTTCGCTCTCTTGAAATAGAGGATATCGGGTACATGAAAAGGGAGAATTGCGTATTGGACATCCTATTAGGATGCGTTTGGTTGCAAGTATTGGATCATCCCTGCACCATTAGATCTGGGATATGAGGGGATCCAGGTGTTTGGTTGGGAGCATTGAACCAAATGGTCCGGGATGAATTCATCCCCAAATCCCGAATATTCTTCAGAAATTCCGCACCGTGCGATTCGGCAAAAACGGTCGAACAAAACGATCCGGGACCAGTCTGAGCCAGCCGGGGTTCACTCCCAACTCCTCCCGACTTCCGGGTTCACCCCCCAACTCCTCCCGACTTCACCCATCTCCTCCGTCGCTCACCCCCCAACTCCTCCCTTCTTCACACGAGCTCGCCCCCAGCCACCTCCCGCATCCAGCGACTAGCCCAGCACCCGGCGGCCGGCGACCGGTTGCGACGTGCGCTGCTCCTCCTGCTGCTCCCCCGCTCCCACCTGCTGCAAGACGAGACCAGCGGCCGACGAGACCAGAGGCCGGCGGCTTCAACCTCCTCCCGCAGACGACCGGAGACCAGCGGCCGGCGGCTTGAACCTCCTCCCGCAGGCGACCGGAGACCAGCGGCCGGCGGCTTCAACCCCCTCCCTGCTGCTCCCACGCAACTAGTCTCCCTCACCTAGGGTTTGAAGCAAGTGCTCCAAAAGAAGGTATGCAATCCAAATCCCCATGGATGGATAATGGAGTTGGGTCTAATATTCTGAATTTTTTTCCCCCGCATTTGCCAAAAGGGCTTGCCAAAACAGCTCTAGCATTTACAGATTCAAGAACTAGTTTGGCACCCATGTTGGTAGTGTTGAGATATAGGAAGTTCTTATTGGTGGCATTAAGATATAGGAAAGTTTATTCATCTTCCGCAGCACCTCAAGAAGTATTGGAAACATATCAACCAACGGTGGTTTCTGAACAGTACATATTCTTCTGCAATAGCCTTTCTATAAATAGATGTAGATAAGGCATGTTTGATTTTTCTACTAAGTAGTTTGTGATGACATTAAAGTCATGCCCATGATTTTGATGTATACTTTTGGTATATACTTAAGTACAGAAATCTACTATTGATTAGGGATACTATTGTTGATAACCATGGATGATTATAGGTCCTGGTGAGTGTGACCATTGGTTAGTTAAAAAGAATATGCTATACTCCTCTGTGGTTAAATCCCTTCGGTCAATAAGATTTGGTGTTTGTGGCTCTGATAGCATAAGTTCGTCTCCATATGCTAATTTAATTGGAGATTGGTATTACACTTGATTTTCGTTGAACATTTAAAATTATCAAGTGTATGCTAGATTTGCCTTGAATCTATGGTTATCTAATTCTGCAATGTGTGCTGTGATGATTCTTTTATTGAGAAGATGGAATTGAGGTATAGTTGAGACTTCTAATAAGAACAGATACTATCTTGCTCTTAGCCTCTCCCTGCTAACTGTCTACATATATCTACTATATTATTTGTTGGATTGAGGAACAGATGATAATACCTGATTTATTTCTCTATTTTCATGATGATTAAATACTATAGCCGCTAGTTAAGCAATAGTGTGTTATGCCTTGGCATGGTATGAAATTCTTTACTGGATGTTTTATTATGTGTTGAGATTTTTACACTTGAATAATTTGCTTGGCTCAGAGTAATCTGTTAACCTCTACATTTGTTACTCCAATAGGTAAAATGCAATGTTTGCTATGGAGCATTATATGATTGAATTCTTAGCTGATATGTTCTAAGACATATTCGTGGCTTAGTGACTATGGTCATGCTCCTTTCTATGTATGTGTTTCTGCCATAGTCTAGTTTATCTATTACTTCCTAGTTTACATGCTACCGTTTGTTGGGTCTTCAATTTCTTTGTTGGGTATCCAGAGGGAATATGAGCAGCTACTGCTCTTGCCTGATGTTGGCTAATCTGAAGTACAAGGTCTATTGCTAAGCTTATATGTTCATGTGCCTTGGTCCTCTTTCCATATATGTCAGTTTATTAACATGAGAGAACAGACTGCTACACTTAATTCTGCTTCCTATATGTATATGTATATAAATATATGTTGGTTCGTTAAACTGAAAGAACATATGCTTCATTTATCTTAGTTTATTCCTGTAATGGCCGCCTACATTTCCGAAGAAACCTCTACCCTCCGACTCTCGGCGTTCTTCTCCGACTTGAAGACTTCGAAGATCCGAAAATCCAAGGATTAGGGTAGATTTTTGTATAGGTAGAAATATTGCAATATGTAATTTTTATTTCTTCTTCTTCTTTAATTCATTTTGTAATCACATTATTGTATGATGACATTGTAATATTCGTTCAATCAATAAAGTTTAAATTTCAATTGTATTTAAATGCGTATGAACAATGAATGCCATGAATGCGCGGTGGGGGAGGCCGGACGGAGGGCTGCGCAGCGGAGCTCGGCCGGCGGCGAAGCGGTCGCCGGCAGTGGCGGCGGGTGAGCCGAGGGGGAGGGGAGGGGCGGCGTGGAGAGCGGGGGCTGGGGCGGCCCGAATGCCCGGTTTTTATTTCTTTTTTTGGCTGTTACATGTTACTTCTCACTTTTCAGATCAGATAGTTTATATTGATAACAGAGATGCAAAAAATATTGTATGTTTTTCCAGCACTATGAATAATACTCTAAGAATAGTAACAAAATCAGTAGAATAGCTGTTAGCTCCTATTGGTACTACTTATTATGAGTTTTGACCTAATCATCATGCTTTTAGTGCAAGCAGTTAATTTGCAGAAAAGGTAGCTGCATTACAGATATGTTATTTTTATCTAACAGAGGTGAAGGAACTTAAATTTTTGAGCTCCCCAGAATAAGGCTTTTACATGTGTATACCGATTGCTTATATGCTGCATATTTGTTCGTCCTGCTGGATCCGTGAGTTTCATTTACATGTTAGGCTTGTTAGTCTTGGTATAGTTTTATCTGAAACTCGATATCAAATTTTGGTTTGTCATCTACGTGAACTTCAAGTTCGGGTGAAGGAATTTTGGAGTTTCTATGTCCTATCGGATTCATCAGCTACCCAATTATAATACGAAAACACTAGGGGTTGGATCGGATCATCTGTACGAAAATTTGTGCTATATGGTGGAAACAATTTTATTGTGTGATAGAATATATTTTTTAACCGTATGCAGTATGATTTTTGTGTGTAACAAATTTTAGACGATGTAAATATTTTTTCTGTACGATGAAAACATATTTTTATGTAATAAAAACTCATCTTACGAAAAATAAAAACCGAATTGTATATATTGTAAACAACATTTTCTATTATAATTATATTTCTCGGCGCACGAAAACTTGCTTGATATTCACATCATGTGAGTATTCCCGTACCATCCCATCTAGCTAACCAAACAACATCTCGAACCTTCATGTACTATCCCATCCCACGAACCAAACACATTCTCGTACCATCTCATCCAGCTAACCAAACAACATCCAGAACCATCATGTACCATTCCATCCCACGAACCAAACACATTCTCGTACCATCCCATCCTGCCAACCAAACAAGCACCCGGTACCATCCCATCCTAGACCATCATAGACCATCCGGTACCATCCCATCTTATCCAACTTCATACTTATAACCAAACACAACCTTAGTCTCTGACGAATCATTATTTTCTCTATATATTTTTCGTCTCATTATCTCAGTTTTTACGTGAGAAGACTGTTTTGCCGTGCGTTCACTTCATTGCTATGCTGTTGGACCTAGAACGATCGAGAAACTCGCGCTTATTTCGGAAGCTTGCTCTTTCGGAAGGAGCCAGTACAACTATGTAACCATGCACGCTAACACGTGACTTCTCATTATAGTGTCCAACAAAGGATACCCGTCAAAATTCAGAAAATTGATCTGTAAAAACTTTGCCAGTTGATAAAAGAAGAAACAACACAAAACTCCAACACAAGTACAACTTTGTAACGTGTCAAGAGCAGTTCCAATAATTCTTACTTAGCCCTAACCAGTCGGTTGATTAAATTAGTTTGCACCCTACAATTAGCCAAATATATTAATCGAAGGACATCCCCGACGGTACGCTTCAGCTCGTAAGCAAACAAAAGCGTTTCAGTAAAAGACCTGTGGCTGGCACGTCAGCGCGTGAGAAGGAAAGAACAAGAAGCCGCCGCTAGTCCAAGAAGCACGAAGAATGGGAAGCAACGGCGTCGGCGTCGGCGGCAAGCCGGCATCAGCGTCGGCGTCTTGGGAGTTCCACGCGACGGGGCCTCGCAACCTCTCCAACCCCAGCTGGAGGGACTTCATCCGCTCTACCTGGTTCGCAGCCCTACTCTCTCCTCTCCTATTCTCCCCTAGAGGCTAGAACGCGTCGTTCTTGGACCTTGTTTCGTGGGACGCTAGTGTGTATGGTTAGCCACAATCTGTGTACAGGTATTAGGAATCTGAATGTTGACTTGTTTAGAAGTCTAGATTAGGGGATTTTTGCCGGAGTCTGAGCATTGATGATCCCATTCCAAATGGAAGGTCAAAGCAAACCACGTGTCTGCTGTTTGCTGAAATGCCACTTGGATTCTCAAATAAATTTCAGGTCTTGTTCTGATGATTTGTCGTGCTCTCTTCCAGTAAAACATCTACTAGAGCAAGCCCTTCTCGATCGGGGCACACGTCTTCCTGTTTCTTGTCTCGCCCTCTGTCGAAGCTGAGCTACTGCCTTGAAATGGCTATGGCTGAATTCATTTTGCGTGTTCTTTGATTGAGTCTACTGAATTGCAAAAGGTGTTCTTTGAAATGACTGTGGCTGGTTGCCTGGTTCATGCCCTGAGTTGTCGTAACCGATTAACCAACCATTAGAGAAATGGAGCGCAAAGAGTTGTCATAACCAATTAACAGGGGCAATGGGGGTAATAATCCTATATAATCCAGGTCCTATGCATGTGAGATTGGGCCCTATTCAAAATTCCAAAGTATGTCATGCGGCAGCACCAATTTTTGGTGGGTTAAGGGAAAGTGTATTGAATCTAAATAGATGCGACGTGTCAGTACTTAGAATAAGGTCCAACCTCAGATTCATAGGACCCGATTCCTATAAGATTATTTATTTGGGTGATGCATGGTGTTGGTGCCAATGTTTTGTTCTAAATTTTCAACATTTAAGGGTCACAAGTACTAGAAAGCATGCTTTTCACACTGCTCAAGCTTGTGAAGAAATTCATGAAGGAGAAATTAATATTGATGGCAGTATGGAAGTTTAAGTTTTGGTACCTTGAAGTGCTAGTCATGTGACGAAGCTAATTTCTGAGGGAAAGGGTCATGAGCTTTTAAGGCTTTAGTATAATGTATTAAGGTAAAAAGAACTACTAGCAAATAAAAGGATGGCACATTTTTTTCTCTCTCTATAATCTATAGTACAAGTGTACAACGTTATGTAAAGAAATGTTGTTGAAATGTAGCTAAAATTAAACTCACTGTTTTGTCTAAGGAGTAAGGAATATGAATCTTCTGATATCTTATTCTGCTCGTATTCTCAGTCACTTCAGCTATTGCTGGAAGTCATGCCTTTTGTTATGCTTGATAACCAGGCTAGTGATGCATGAAGTACTGATGAACAAACACAATGATTCTGCAGGACAAATCCCAACTACAGAAGAATTGCAATTTCATGTTTCGTGCAGGCTGCGTATCTACTGGAGCTAGACAGGCAAGAGAATAGAACTGGTGAAAATGCCATTGCTCCTAACTGGTGGAAGCCATTCAAATATAAGCTGGTACGCCCTCTAATTGATTCGAGAGACGGATCCATATACGGGGCACTTCTAGAATGGGACCAGATTGCTGCACTATCAGACTTGATAATGCTGAGGCCTAATGGTGCTCCAAAGGCTGTCCTTGCACTGAGGGGAACAGTACTAAAGCAGTTAACCGTTGTGAGAGACTTGGAGGATGACTTCAGATTCTTTGCTCGGGAGAGCTTGAGGGGTTCTGTCAGGTTCACTGGTGCACTGGAGGTGCTCAAGTCAGCAATCGATAAGCACGGCAGCAACAATTTGTGCATTGCTGGCCATTCCCTGGGGGGCGGATTTGCTATGCAGGTTGGCAAAACTTTGGCCAAGGATGGAGTCTTTGTAGAATGCCATTTGTTTAACCCTCCATCAGTGTCACTTGGCATGGGCCTGAGGAAACTTCAAGAGAAAGCCAACAAGGCCTTGAAGCGATACATCACCGGCAGCTCTTCAAATGCTGGCGAAAATTCTCGCCCAAGAGAGGAGGGAGAAGTCGTCTCTGAAATTGCAGAAGATAAGCTGATCAAGGAGGTAAAGAGGTGGGTGCCAAACCTGTACATTAACAACTGTGACTACATTTGCTGCTTTTACGCTGACCGTAGCGGCATCGCCACTGTTACTGCTGAGAAGTGTGATGATGATCATTCTGAGGCGCATGCCAAGGTGTTTGTGATTGCCAAAGGACCACAGAAGTTCCTTAAAGCTCATGGGTTGCAGCAATGGTGGTTGGATGATTCTGAGCTCCATCTGGCTGTGCATGATAGCAAGCTCATGTATAGGCACCTTAAGTCTCTGTACGTCAAAGAATCGTAGCAAAACCAATGTCATTGTGCTGTCTCCTGTTCTTTAGTCAAGCTTTTACATCTTCTATGGAGGGCTCCAGTTTCTGCTAACTTTTCTTAGTTCTTTCAAGTTCCAATATCTTCTGTTGGCGCATAGCATCTGTTTCATATATCAAATTGAGATGTGCCAGGTGTTTTGTGGTAAAATCCGTACCATTTCTACATCTTGTACATCACGATTGTCACTGGAACGTTATAATCCCGTCAACTTTGCAAAGCCTTAGATTTTCGCCATGAAAATTTTGTGATCAATTGATTTCTGAAGTCCTGCTATTTCACTTCGTTGTTCCATCAAATGATGGAAGACGTACGTTCTTCCAGCACAAGAATCCGCACTGACAATAACAGCAAAATTTTATCGTAACTTTCCTTCTTTTAGACTTAAGAAACTCTCTTTTGTGTTGTAGATCTAAACTTAAACCAGCTGACAATGATAAACCAAGCCTCAATTATAATTTTCGTTTCAGAACCGATGTTGTTTGAGCATTCACAAGGCAAGGTCATGTCACCCTGATTTATTTATGACCATGACCAAGGACTTTGTTCTCCTTGTCATACATTGAAAATTTAAAGTTAAAATCACAATAATAACTCCATTACAGTGCAGAAGAGATTATATGAAATATTTGCGGATCCATGAAATGTACAGCATGTACAGTGATAGAACGTAAAATGACATCAATAAACATGAGCTCCAGCGGTTGCTCCAATGATCACGGCAATTGTAGCAAGGACAGCCTGTTATAGAAAGTAATTCTCGTTAGAATAAACTAGAATTTGAAAATTAGAGGTGACAAGTGACTGATAAAAAAGTGGTCTAATCTGTGCTTCATCGAAACATCTCTAAAGAAAGTACTAGTTTCCACATAACACGACACTACACGTAACACACACTACATTAACTGTTTGGCACTACCAAAAGAATATCATGCATTCTTTTATAAGTGTGCCCACGTTCACTGAATCACTCTTTGTTGATGTAACATAAATATGCTCTAGCTACATACATGTAAAAACGTAATGCATTCTTTTATAAGTGTGCCACGTTCTCAGAATCACTCTTTTGTTAATGTAACATAGATATGAGCCAGCTACATACATGTAGAAAAGTCAATGCATGAATTAAAATGATACAGCATGCAACTGGTGAACCGTAGGGATATAATTTTTCAAATATAGCAAGACAGCCACCTAATTAGATACCATATATGATTGGATTAGCAATACTATCTTTATCATGACATCACAGACATGCCCAGATACTAACATCAGTCACAAGTTCAGTCACACAAAGAAACGATCGTACAGAAAGCAAAAGGTGCCATAATGAGCAACTGGAACAAACATGGCAATGAATGTTGTTGTTAGACATGATGATCATAATATATCTGATGAACTTGACAATAATTTTTTACTCACCGCTATTGTGCATGCCACATATCCTGGTTTCTCCCTGTAATCCACTCTGGAACACCACAGCAGAAAGGCTCCGACATACCAGGGAATGGCACCAAGGAAGAAACCAATTATGAATCTTCAGAACAAGAGGTGTATTGTTAGGATTAAACAGGTATAGCTAAAGCAACATCGTAGCTGTACTGTAAATATATGTAGTATTTATTCAGGTATGATGTTGCTATACATGAAACTAGGATCAAAAGAGAGAAATGGAACAATGATCACTTACAGAAACCAGCCAATGCCAATACCACAGCAAGGGAGGTGATCATGTCTATGTCCACGGACACCTGCTTCGTAATCTTGAGCTGCAAGCAGAAAAAATAATATTAAAGATACATGTAAGAACCTTGTAACAAGCTCTGGATAACTAGCAGTTCATATCCATGATTAATTGCAAAATGTTGAACAGTCTGCCGCCATAACAAGTTCCGAGTGCAGAATGAAATGCATTTTTTCTAGTGGTATCCAAGTATACAATCAAGACTCAAACCCTTTGAGATTGAATGAACTCGGTAGGATTAATATGACTATATTAAGCCACGGTGCAATCAAAGGCTGCAAGAATAACAAGATATGCTGGGGTCTGCCTAAAATCATTGAGGACAAGAAAATGATCACTGCATTTATTACTTTCCGTTGCATTTCCCAAACTGCCAGTACAACCAAAAGGACAGAACTACTTTTCATGTCAGATCTATCGAACCCCATGTCGTGCTAAGAAATGCAACGATGCTAACCTTGCAGCCTCTGATAAGACAATGTATCTCCATGTCATGCTATGAAATGCAAAGGTGCCACTTATTACACAATCTGCGCAGGGTGACTCCGGTTGGGTTAATTAATTATTCTCTGACTACACAACACAGTACAAACATATTTGTTACGGGGCAATGGGGTGGAACAACTAGCAGGACTGAAGGACGGTACCTACATTACAAACAGAGGACACTGCGATAAGGTCCCAGTTTAGATCAATCAACTCAAAAATGAACGCAGAATTTCAACGAAATTTTCGATTCCAATAGTCACAACAAATATGAAACAGAATTTGGCATCCAGAAGCCGAAATGGAACTAGATCAAACAATCCAAAATTGGGGCCCGATCCCATATCCTGCCAGAGATCTCGCAGCAAGTAATCCGCCTTTAATCCCACCAATTCCACACCCGATTCCGATCAACATCCAACAACCGGCGCTATACAACCCAGATCAAATATGTCCCTCATGATTCGATCCCGATCACAGCTTCTTGCAACGCCAGACACCAAAATTCTAGTTTCCACCGATATGCCCCCACCACGTCTCCAAATGCCAGGAACCCCAGACTGAAAGGATCAGGAAATTACCGGTCACGGCCTGGTACCCGCCACGGTGGCGGTGCTGGCCGAAGAGGGCGGGCGGCGGGACGGGCTGGGGGTACCCGACGACCGGCGGGCGCGGCGGCGGGTAGCTGGGCGGACCCTGGAACGTCCCGTAAGGCCCGCCGCCGCCGCCGCCGCCGCCCTTGGCCTTCTCGCCGTCGTCTCCGCTCATCTCTCCCCTCCGCTCGCGCTGCCTCGCCTCACTCCGAAGCTCGTGACTGCACAGTCCGCTCGTATAACAGTTGCGGGCCAAGGAGGACGAGACAGGAACGGGGGTGTGGGCTGTGGTCCGTCCGATGGAAACATGGACGTGTGAGATCGGCCGCGGGAAATTGTCTCGACAAGGTAACGCTCGATCCCAAGTTCTATCCGTGAAAGTCGATCAGTGATACTCCTATTTGATGGTGCGACGACATGGGCATCAGATCTGTTGACACGTGTATACCCTCGGAGACACTTGTGAACTGTCCCCTTTTTTTCCCCTTGACATTGGAACTTTAAAAAAAAATAACAGCACTATATTCATTGCTCAGGAGAAATAGGTAGAAAGAACCCGAAACAAACCAAAAAAAGGCAAGGTCAGAGAGAGAGAAACCCGCAGGATAAAGAAGAAGCACAAGAATCAGCCCGGGTTGAAAAGGATGGAGCTATCTCCTTGAAAGTGCTGGAAGGGGGCTCCTACCTGCCTCCAGATCTCACCTTCTTCAACGATTAACTTGACCAAGGCAAATGAGGGCATTTCCTTCTTGTTCAAAAGTCTCCTATTGCGTTCTTTCCAAATTTCCCAGCAGGTTAAGATCGCCGATGATCGCGCGCCCTCCTTTTTGTGGACAGAATTACCGAGAGAGAGCCTGGCAAACCAGAAACGGCACAGAGACGGCTCGAAGCAAGGCACAAGGGCTGCAATGCTTATGAATCTCCAGACCTGCCTGGACCAAGGGCAGTCAATGAACAGGTGACGGACGGTCTCAAGATTATGCCAGCATAATGGGCAGAAATAGTTGTTTTCCCATTGGCGATGAAGAAGGATATCTGCCGTTAGGATGCCCTGAAGCATTGTCCAGATGAAAAACCTGCATTTGGATGGCAGAATACTCATCAGAGGCAGAAAAGGACCAGGCGATCTCGTCAGGCCTGGCGAGAGGCTGACTTGCTCCAACAAGGAGGCGAGTAAAGTAAACAGGGAGAGAGGATAGGGTGGATTTTAAGAGCACAGGCGTCCCCCTTTGGACATGAGTTTTCCTTTCCACGTGCCAAGCTTCCAATCAAAATGGTCGAGCATTGGTTGCTTCTTGAGGAGCTCAGAGAAAGCTGCATACCCAAATCAGTGCACGGAAAGGAGGCAATTGGGATTCCCAGCGGTCTAAGGAGCGTCTCACAATCGAGTCCATTCTAGCGAATAAGCAGTGCCGAGCTCTTATGAAAGTTGGTGTGCAGGCCTGTTGCTTTGCCGAAGATGCTCAGGATTTCTTTTACCATCAGGGTGTCTTGGGATCCCATTCTTACCCATTCTACGTCCTGACATATCGTCATCTTGCTATTAATTCCTCACCGGATATCATCACAGTATGAATCTAGCACCCAAGAACAAGGGGCTACCAGTTGGCCATTGATATTGCTCAGTGTATAGCATCAAGCAGCATACTTCTGACGTTGACACTTGTGAACTTACTTACAAAAAGAGACAAGTGGAACGAGGAGCGGTTGTAGTCGTGTAGGGGCTTCAGCGTCGGTTCTAGAGCTAAGACCCATGGAATGGCTCCATGGAAAAATTAACAAAAACAATCTGTAGAAAGGAACGTAGCCCAAGATGGCCCAGCTCGGGGCGCAAACCATTTACAGTTTTGCTCGTGCTTTTATTTGGGAAAATCTATTGCTTCAATTTTTTCGCGTACTTAATACACGTGCTTTAAGAGCATCTTCGTCCCTAGATTCTAATTAAGGCAAATCAGGATGAAAGAATATGGTTAGCATCAATGCTAAGTATTATACCCCTGGTTCCTAAGGTCAGATTGCATGACAGCAAATTGCTGATGGTGGTAACTGAGGGTACGTTTTGATCCCTAGCTTATCTTGCTTAGCTAGGGCAGATTAAACTAGCTCATTTGAGCATAGCTAATATAAGCAAGGCAAGCTACTAGGTCAGTAGCGGACAAGTAAGCACGATGTGTGTGCAGTTAGAGAGGCTGCTTTGCTTTCTTGCCTGTTCGGGAGAGCTAAATCGGCTCTCCTCCTTCTGCAAGGTTCTCTTCGCAGTTATTAGCTATCTTGCTGAGCAAATCGAGATTTCTATCGTATTACCAAAGACCCTCCCTTGCCTAGCTAGGCTAGTACTCTCCTAACCTGAGATCCAAACATGCCCTCATTTATCGTTCATTGTGATATATTTGGTACCACTTCGCGGTTAGCATATATTGTGAAATATGACTTACTTTAGCACCCACTTTAGACGCTTAAGGGGTAAAGATGATCTAAATCACCCCCCAAAATGGTTATTTTGCAAATGAATAAAAGTCAAGGTCACCACATAGGCAAGGTACACTTTAGCTAACGAAGAATTGGCAAAGAGGGTACACGTAGCGAAACATTTAATAAGCTTAGCTCCTTATTCCTTTGTCGAGTAGATAATAAGCGCCGAATTTTGCACGCAAAGACATTGTGCAGAATTTGAGATCGACAAACAACAGGGCACTTGTCTTCCTGGGATTGATTGCTCGCTGAGGAGAAATTAACAAATAGGATTGCTCACGACCAAGAACACAAGACCTTTGAGCGATGCAACGACGTACGCCTAATGGCACTTGATGGAACCCTCTAGTGCATCCATCACTCATAAGAACACGACCTAACTAGCTCCTGTATGGCTCCCCATGGCACGCGTTAGTCACAACGTGCCGTCGCTTTCTGAATCCGATAATATCTCCTGCCTAATTAAATGGCACCGATCGTCTAATCCACAAAGAAACTCTGTAGCTAATCTGTTGAAATATATTACACGCTTTTTCTTTGTTAGATCAGATTTTTTGTGAACTAGTTAATGTATACAATTCAATCGTAATATCAGAGTCAAGAAATCCTATATTTAAGACCTAACCAACATATTATTAATAGAAGAGCCTAGACGTAAGGGAGAATATTAAAGTATATTTACTATGAGTGTGTTAAAATATATTTACCATCTTTCTCTAACAGCTTGAATTTTTGGACGCACTGGTTGTCCATACATTTTGATATAATTAAATGGATTATCATAGGTACAATAAAATTAATGGATGATTGTGTAGGTTTTTTGTAATCGAAGGAAACGTCGTGCCATGGACGTGGCGCGTATTTCAGAATAGAATTGAGTATCTCGAGGGTATAAACTGCCTCCTCTCGTTAATGAAACCACTCTAATGTTACATCAATTTTAGTGGTCAATAGATGTGAATGGTATATGCTTTGATGATTGTTTGTCGATATACTCTATTACATTTTAAAACACCGGTACTGTTATATGAGTGACAGCATAGGTCATATAATATATATATGTGATCTGACGTGGTTCCGTGAGTTTATTCATTTGCAGAAGATAGATGTCCTGTTTATAGAGTTTTGAAGGTATTGTGCGACGTAAAAATCATGAGAACCGGGCGTGAGAATAATGTGCACAACGAGGCTCACTTAGATAGGAGAGAGTTGAGATGTAGAATTTAGCATGGTTATATAGAAACTAATCGTGCGTAATATAACAACACTAATCCTTAAGTAATATATCTCTGCTTTCAAAAAGTCTATATATTATCAAAAGATACATATCTACGACAACATGCAGAAGTTCAGAAAGGCGCATGGTCTTGGTTACTTGAATAGGCAATATGGAAGAGTCACCTCTATTTCTTTCTGTATTCTCTACTATGTGCAATAGAAATTTTGACGTTACTTAACACAGTCGCCGTAGACAACTGGGAATAAGCTTAGATGAAATAGACCAATCAACATCAGGATCCTAATTACATACTATCTCGCTCAACCAATGGTAGGAAAAAGCATCGAGAAAACAGCTACATATGCATGGAAACGACTAAAACGAGCTGCAAATGAACCTTCATCCATGCCTGTTTGGACATAGCGGCAGGATCTACGCCGTGAACGTAGTCCCCTGCTGTCAGATCTGGATCCAACATCAGGTGAATTGACCTTTCTAGCGTCGGCACGACGGCACGTCAAGGCAGATGAGGTGAAGCTATCGCCGAGGGATATCCGCGTCGGCTGCGGGTCCCAGCCAAGCGGATAAAAGAAGCTCCGATCTCGTACGGATCCCCGTTCCACACCCGAACCAATTTCTTATCGGATCCACGGTTGAAAGAGGCACAAACTATTCTCCTCCGTATCACTTTGTAACTCCTAAAACGTTTCTCGTTTTTCGGTGCTTAGCATGCTAACTCTATCGTGAATTCGTGATATGTTCAATTCTTGTCATATGGATAGGGTAGGACGTGCGAAATTATACGTGTTGGTTATCGCCAAACACATTTTTCTTCACTAGACCAGTATTTAATAGTTTCAATCAGATAAAATGCTATGACCGTTTGGGACATCGGAATTTTTCCTAATTAAGAGATCAACTATTCTTTTTCCATACGAAATTCTTAGGTTACATATCTGCCCCAGAGATTAGACGCTAACAATTTATTCAAGTCGTAAAGGAAAATTAGAGAGTGCAATGCTAATGTGTTTTCACGGACATTCCCTCAAAAAAAAATGTTTTTTCACGAACAGTTCTGGAACTAATAATTCGCTAAGCATTTGTTTCGTGGGGTTAGTGCAGTGATTTGCTAAATATTTGTTTAGTGCACCCTCGGCGGCTCCTGTGGCTGCTACGGCTGGTTCTCCAGTGGCAAGTGGCCACCATCGCCTGGTAGTTGCCACGCGGCAGCAACTACTGCAAGATTACCTTGACAAGGTATTGCTAAGCCGCTTTACTCTCTAATTTTGGTGGGTGAGGCGGCTTTACATCGGTCAATTTCGTTTTATATAAATAATATAGTTCTTGATAAATAAATATCATCTAATCCTATACAGATTATCTACTTATATATTAAATGGCTACGTTCTTAGTCTTTACCATAGCGATCGCAAGACAAGAAGCTGATGGTGGCTGGCGCAATGAAGCTGGACTTGATTATGAAGAGGCTTATGTCCTGGTTTAGGTGGCTAGCACAGCTTAGACTATATAATACTTAATTTTGATGTGGCCTATCAGACCTTTTTACCATTTAACCTTTTATGTATTAAGACGTTGTAATAAATTATTGGCTATGTGCATCTTATAATATCTCTCTAAAACTTTCCCTCTTCTATTATTTGAAAAAAGTGTAGTAATTTTTCGTACCAAAGCTCACCTGCTGCCAGTGTTTTCTCCCTCATCACTGATAAGTTCGGTAACTGAGGCTTGGCTTTTCCCTTTTTTTATTAACCAAACCGATGTTTACCGAGCATGTTTTTATTTTTGGCAAATGTTTATTGCGCATCGACCTTCCATGGCATTCTTTTATCTCCACACTCCCTCTTGGATCCTTATGGAGGTCGTCGTGAGCTGGGATGGTGGAGGAGGAAGAATGCGGCGTGGCGACAGTGCCAATTGATGTTTACCGAGCATGTTTTTATTTTTGGCAAATGTTTATTGCGCATCGACCTTCCATGGTATTCTTTTATCTCCACACTCCCTCTTGGATCCTTATAGAGGTCGTCGTGAGCTGGGATGGTGGAGGAGGAAGAATGCAGCGTGGCGACGATGCCAATTGAGGAGGAGGAGAAGGCCATGAAGAGAGAGCTGTTGCCTTTGAGCATAATCTGAACCGCACCGAGCCCGAGCTCGGTGCGTGCGCGCCACAATCCACGCCCTCCGCCACCATTGGGCACTTTTGCCACTTTATATTTGTCGGCCCCGTCGGATCGGATCGGGTCATGGATGACAATAGTTTCTCACTCACCCCCCTGTCATTTTCAGAAATCCCTTTCCCAGGACACGCACCACGCCCACCTCCCGGGGGTCCGTTCCATCCAGATTCACACACAACATACCCGCTCCCTTTTCGCGGCAAAGAGATCGCCGGGCGGTCCTCCGGCGGTGGCGGCAGAGGGAAGCAGGAATGGACGCCGGCGAGCTCTCCATCGTGCACCACATCGGCCTGGTGCTCGTCGTGCTGTGGGCCGCCGCCTCCGTCGGGTGGTGCCACTCCGTCCTCTTCATCGTCGCCTTCCTCTACCTCTACATGGTAAGCATACCGCTACTTCTGCCGCAGCCTTGCCCCACCCGAGAGTCGATTTCGCTCCTAGAACTGGATTCTCTACATCCGGCTTTATACCATACCATCGCTTTGGCTGCAAGATTCTTGCTCCTTTCTCCCCTTTTTCCGTATCTTAAATCCGTTTCCTTTTGGTGATGTAGTTGTTGTTAACGAACTCTCTAGAGGCACATGGTATCTGATTCTGGCTGTGCTTGTTGATCCTAGCGTTCCCGGCTGGATTGATTTTTTTTTCGAAGTAAGGAGCTCAGGCTCCCAATTTCATTCATCATGAAACTGATAAAAACAGTGTCTAAACAAAAATAACCCCAGAGAACGTGTGTGATCCTAGAAAACCGAAACCCATTGGAACTGAAATAGCAACAACTCATACTCTGAAACTTTGACACAAACAAAACTCCCTGCAGGTTACAGAAAAGCCCCATATTGCTTTGGCATTCTGGATGCTTCCATTCTCTGAACCGTCGGCCCCCATCCTTTACTCCTGTGAAAAACTTTCAGACGCTGCTCGCCACAGCATTCGCGCCCCTCTGCGTTGCCTGCTTCGCAACCCTTGCTTCTGAAGACCAGCCCACAAAGATAACAGATGTGAGATAAAGAAAACAACACTAGTTGGATCTTGAGGTAGCATTCCTTTAAAGCAAGCATTGTTCCTAGTCTTCCAAATAGCCCAAAACACCGTTACTACTCCTAAAGCAATTAACTGTTTAAGATTATCAGAAAAATTCAACACCCAAGTACAGATATCAACAAAATTATTTGGAATGGAGTCTATACTACAGGCACACTTAATAATATTCCACACATACCTTGCCAAAGGACAATGAAAGAAAATATGCTCTACTGATTCAGACGCCCTGCAAAACATACATCTAACATCCCCTTCCCAACCTCTATGGGACATATTATCTTTAGTAAGAATGCTCTTTCTAAATGCCAACCAAAGAAATACTTTGATCTTTAAAGGAACTTTGATATACCAAAATTTTCTAAAAGGCCATTGGACTTGATTAGCTTTCAAAGCTACATACATTGAGTGAACTGAAAAAACTCCACTCTTGTCTAATAACCACTTACATCTATCTTCTTCAGCTGTGAGAGTAACTCCTCTACATAAATCTTGCAACTCCTGCCACATAGTGGCTGTTTCTCCCCAAAGGACTCGTCTAAATCTAATGCAACTAAAACCTTCCTGAAAAACTACAGCCACTGTTACATGAGAGCTAAAAGTCAAATTGTACAGCCTAGCAAATCTCTTAGCTAAAGGAACATTACCAATCCACAAGTCCTCCCAAAACCTGGTCCTACACCCATTACAAATGATCTTCCTGCAAAAACTGAAAAACAACTCTTTTGTTTTCATTAAACCCTGCCAAAAATGAGACTGGGCAGATCTACTAATATATTGAGACAGAGGTATACGCTTCAAATACTTAGCTCTTAACAAAGTTTGCCATAAACTGGTTTCATTTTCTAGTTTTCAAAACCATTTACTAAGCAAACAAATATTCATAATTTCAAGATCGACCACCCCTAAGCCCCCTTGATCTTTTGGTTGACACACTGCATCCCAATTTACTTAATGATGCTTCTTCCCACCGGCACCCGTCTGCCATAAAAACCTCCTACGAAAAAACTCAATACGGTTGAGAGGACCCTTAGGGACTTGAAACAAAGACATCATATAGAAAGGTACATTGCTTAAACACAATCGAAGCAAAACCAATTTTCCTCCATACGACAATATTTTTCATTGCCAAGTACTTACTTTCTTCTCTACTTTGTCCTCAGTACTTTTCCAATCACTATTCCTAAGCCTCCTGGTATGTAAAGGAATTCCTAGATATTTGAAAGGTAATGTCCCCTCAACACAAGTAAAAATAGATATATACTCCTTATTCTTTTGCCTAGCTTTTCCGAAGCAATACAATTCACTGTTATGAAAATTTATTTTTAAACCAGATAAATGTTCAAAAACACATAGAAGAAATTTCAGATTACGAGCACTTTCAAAATTGTCTTCAAACATAAAAACCGTATCATCCGCATATTGCAACATTGTTAAACCTCCCTCAATTAGATTTGGAACCAAGCCTTTAATCAACCCATGCTCTTGAGCCCTACTAATCAATAATGTTAGCACATCCATTGCAATGTTAAACAAAATTGGTGATAAAGGATCTCCTTGTCTAAGCCCGTTTTTAGTTTTAAAATATGGTCCTACTTGATCATTAACCATTATTGCCACACTATCATCAGTAACAGACCCAATTAACATATTTCGCAGGAAAACCTTTCATAACCATTACTTCTTTAAGAAAAGACCAATTAATGTTGTCGTATGCTTTCTCGAAATCAACCTTAAACATCACAGCATCAACTTTACTCTGCTGCACCTCATGCAACGTTTCATGCAAAATGACCACACCATCTAAAATGAATCTGTTCTGAACAAAAGCTGTTTGAACAGGTGAAATAACTCTATCCGCGACCTTTATAGCTCTATTATTCACAACTTTAATAAATATTTTGAACAAAACATTAAGAAGGCATATAGGTCTATACAATTGAATATCAGCGCCCAATTTCTTAAGCAGTAAAGTAATAATGCCATAATTCAAACGAGCTATATCTAGATTACCTAGGAAAAAATCATGAAACAAGAGTAAAAGATCCTCAGAAATTAACTCCCAAAAAAATTGATAGAATTCAATAGGGAACCCATTTGGACCAGGTGCCCTGTTATGTTTCATTTGAAACACAGCAGTTTTGACTTCCTCTACTGTAAACCTTTGTATTAACATCTCCTTATCACGAGTATCTAAAACTATATCCAAAGGTATACTAAGAGACACATGAATCACTGAGTTGATTGGACCAAATAGATCTTTATAATAATTAGTAGCATATATAAGAATATCAGCATCTCCTTGAATAAGACCTTCCTCTTGGTGTAAAGCCAAAATTCTATTCCTTCTCCTTCTACCACTAGCTTTGGCCATAAAGTAAGACGTAAGATCATCGCCTTCTAAAAGGTCCTTCTCTTTGGATCTTTGGAACCATTTAACTTCTTCCTCCCTCAAAATTTTGGGCAACTTCGTATCTAAATGTTTCGTAAGTATAAAATTCACATTTGTTAAACCAACCAACTCACTTTCCTTATCTATATTATCTGTTTGCTCTAAAAGATCCTTCTTCTGTTTTTTGTACAACCCTTCATAGTTAAGATTCCACCCTTTAAGCTTTCGTCTCATCACTCTCGCCCTACTCTGCCACCGATCTAGAACTGATCTACCAACATACCATCCATGCCAAACTTTACTTACTACCTCAAAAAGATCCTCTCGAAGGAACAAACTAAGTTCAAACTTGAAAGGTCTATTAATTTTCTGTTGATGTAAACCTAAGTCTAGAAGCAAAGCAGCATGATCAGAAATAGCTCTAGGTAAAAGTCTAATGTGAGTAAGAGGGTATCATTGTTCCCAATCTGCACTAACTAAAATTCGATCCAATTTCTCAAAAAGAGGGGTGTTCTGATTATTAGACCAAGTAAATAACCTGCCTGCTACCTCTAAATCTCGAAGCTCCCAATGATTAATCACAACATTAAAGAGGAAAGACCACTTAGAAAGTTTTCAAACTTTGTTACACTCACTAGCTTTCCTAATAATATTAAAATTACCACCCACCACAAAAGGAAAGGAATTACAGCTCAAAATATGTACCAATTCAGTGAGAAAAAATTCTTTATCTTTAGCATGAGGAGCTCCATAAACAGATACCACATTCCACACTTTTCCAGAAATTTTATCATCAGCATTCTAACATGATAAAGACCACAATCTGTTTCTAAAATTTCATACAAATCTTCATTAACCCCCAATAAGATGCCACCAGACTGACCTTTAGCAGCCACATAAGACCAACAAAAAGTACACCTACAGCTAATATGATTAAACCAAGCAACAGAAAACTGTTCTTTTTTTGTCTCTTGAATACCCAAAAAATGAATTTTGTTCTCACTAATCAAATCTCTAAGAAACCTTACTTTCTCGGGCTCACCTAAACCTCTAGCATTCCAAAATAGACCAGCCATGCTAACTATTCTTTGAATTTCTACCTCTACCTCTTTTACCAAAAACAACCCCTCTACCTCTACCTCTACCTCTTCCTCTTCCTACTGGACTAATCCTTCTTGTCAATTTTCCTAAAGATGCAATACCACGAACACATCTATCTACATCCTCTACATCTACATCAGATTGATCCTCATCAGAACACAGATCTTGTATGGCCTTAGAGTCAAAACTGTCCAATTTTGACTCCCCACACTGAATCAGCGAATCTGATTTGTTTTGATTAGCTAAGAATAAATTACATCTAGCTTCCTCTAAAGACTTAAGAGCTTGTATAGATCTATTAATCTCTACATCATTATTTCCTAACTTTACTCCAACTGTTGTCGCAATATGAAGGTATCATGTGCAGAATTGAGAACAGTAGGTATAAGAACATTACCAGGGAGGACCTCCAAATTCTTGACTTTTGCTCTGTCAACCTCCTTATCCATAATATGTACTTCAGAGAGAGTTCTACCGCTTCTCCAACGCGCTTCATCCACCACCACATGCGTTGCCTGGATCTTATGTGCTACATCATCAATTCCAGTCAGTTCCTTACTAGCATGAAGCCCAAGACCCTGCTCCTTAGACGAGACCTCTTCCCCTCCAAGGCGTGTATCAGCAATAGATACAATATTGTCTGATCCATCTGCAGAATCCGCCATATGCACCTAAAGAATAGCTTGAGTACTCAACCCAACACCTCTAGCAAAGCCCTCTGAATCCTCCACTTCAGTGTCATTCTCCTCTACCTCATCAGCACTTCCAGAGTGATCCATGTGACCTCTACCAACATCTGCAGAAAAGTACATCCCTTCCATCAGTTCAGCATCCATAGCAAACTTCTTATTGGTAGCCCTCAATCCAGCAGAAAAGAGTCTTCCTGGAGCTTATCCTTCTCCTGTTTGTGCTGAAGCATCACACTCCTTAGCTGCACTTCCATCTGCTTATCTATCTCTTGGTGAGAAATCTGAGCACTCCCCATAACTACATCTGTGACTTGCTGCTATTTTTGAATCCCTCCATCCTGCAGCTCTGTATTTTCAACAAAATTCCTCATTCTTTTGAACTCTCTACTATCAGCTAGACCACAACCTCCCCTTAGATCATCAGGATCCCCTCCCCTAAGCAGAATTCCTTCCCTCAGGTAACCACCTTTCTCCACAATCTTTTCAACATCAAAGAAGATATGATAGATAAATGAATCCTCAGTTAATTCAGCTACATCAGGTATCAAAGTAGGATCCCGCACTCCCACTTTAATTCTAATCAATTCATGAGTTCTAAAACTCTCCATGTCGATATCTTGAACCGTACCCAGCATGGATCCAATTTCAGAGAAACCATCTCGATGTAATTTAGATATAGGCACCCCTGTGACCCTCACCCAAACTGAGTATAGTTTGTACCTAGCAACAGCTGCTGAAGTCCAGCTACTAACACTCACCACTGTTTTACTGCCTTTCAAACCAAAATGCGGATATTCACTCATCTCTTTCAATCTATGTGCAGAAGGAAATTGAACCAAGAAAGCACCTGCACCGTACTCCTCAACCTTCCAAAGACCCCCCCATCGGAACTGCTTAGTGAAAACTTCAGCCAACTGACCAGCATATAAATCAAACTGAAACCAAACCCATAGTAGATAACACCTTATCCCCTTCCAGTTTCTTTCCTGACTGTGCCACCAACAATTGTAAACCCTCAGCTGCACAACCAACCAGTTTTACCACAGGACCAGGTTTACCCAGCATGCCACACCGCTCCGATAAATGAGTATCTTTACCACAATGAATACAGAACAACACAGCGTTGCAATCTTTTATAAGATGACCTGAAGTATTACATCTGAAACAAGCTAAAACCTTATCACCATTAGAATCTGCTGTAGTGTGAGGTTCCTTCACCCCCTCAGCACCTGCAACCTCCATCGAGCCTTGCTATAACAGCACCCCAGATTGCTGAACACTACCAGAAGAATCAGAGCTCTGAGAAGAAGTCTTACTACCAGCACCTCCACCAGAAAGAACAACTCCAGTACCCGAGCGCGGCACATCCATGCGACCATGACCACGACCAGAAGAACTCCCAGATCCCGGAGGAACTCGCTGAAATTGTCCCCCGACCTGATTGCCCGTCCAACCCATATGATCGATCGGGGGAAACATACCTTGAGGAGGAGGAGGATTGTGACGAGAATCCATGTGATACGCTCCCCCAGGACCATAACCAAAATGCTCTTGAAATCCGTTGGGATCTGAATAGGGAGCATAACCTGCAGCATCTGGAGCACCAAAACCCACACCACCACGGCCAACCGGACCAACTCCAGCAACCGGATTGATTTTCTTTAATGGGATGTTATTTGGTCTGTTTGAGTGTTACAGTGTTTCTGATGATTCAGCAGATTGAGAGTGTAGGATGCTATGATCGGTTGATTACCATGGCACATGGTGGCTGGTGCTGATGATTTTCTACATGTGTATATTACTCATAGATTTCTCTAGACTAATCTCACATTCATCAACATTGAAGCAAGTAATGTATTTGAGATGTTGCGAACTTGTCAGTGTTTCAGATATTTTCCCCTCTTGATGGTATACCATGACATTTTCCTTCTTTTCATCAACACCAATTACTAGTTGCTTCGAGCTCTCTTTACTGCACTGTTTTTCTTTGCTTGTTTACCCTCGTCTTTCCATTTGAAATATTATAGCTTTAACATGATTTTTGTTACTAAGTTCCAACTTTTTGCATGCATTAACTTTAGCCTTCTATGTAGCAATTTACATGTTTTTATGAACATTTCTAGATATCAGATAATCAGAACGAAATTAAACTATATTACTGTTTGGTTCCAAAAATAAAAAAAATATGTTTCTTATTATTGCAGGTAAATGCCCGCTGTGCAATGAGATTGAGAAAGAGAGTACAACACGGGGAAATGAAATCTGCCTACCAACGGAGAGTATGTACCTTTTATGAAATCCAAGATTGATGCTTGTGTTAAATATTGCTAGGATGAACTGGGGTGGCATACTCTTTCTCCTTTTCATTTCTACTGTGATCTGTGCCTATGCTTGAGTATTTAGCTCATATTGGTTCTGTATCAGCTGCTTTCTGATGGAGAATCTGTACGCTGGTTAAATCATGCAATCGAAAAGATGTGGCCTATCTGTATGGAGAAGATCGTTTCACAACTTCTACGGCCCATCATACCATGGTTCTTGGATAAGTTCAAACCTTGGACAGTTGTATGTTTATAACTTTATATCTTGTTTTTCTAATTCGTGATGTTCTATTGCATGGCCTGTAACTGGAACTGCTACTTCAACCTTGTCTTTAGTTAACCTTTAATTTCTTTAAGTAGGTATCGCTCAATAGCTCAATTGATGTAGTTGTTGTGCAGAGTAAAGCAAGTGTTCAGGAGCTTTACATGGGTAGGGATCCACCAATTTTTACCTCGATGAGAGTTCTACCTGAGACATCAGATGATGACCATTTGGTGGGCATTACTATCTTATAATCTGAATGCTTCCTTTTCTTCTATGGCAACATTAGTAATGATCTGTATACCATCCAATCGATTGGCCTAGGTTCTGGAGCTCGGAATGAACTTCCTATCTGCTGAAGATATGAGTGCTGTGCTTGCTATGCAGCTGCATAAGAGTGTGGGGCTTGGAATGACCGCAAACATGCATTTGACTAGCATGCATGTCGAGGGAAAGGCAAGTCACCTAGTTAGCTTCATTATTCTGTCATGAACTAAGTGGATTGATAATTTGGCGCTCTGGATAGTATGTAGAGAAAGTGTAGAAGACTACCAAATACACATATGGCAGAAGTCTTTCGTTTCTCCTTGATAAAAATAGAGGCATTGACTAAAAAAGGAATAGAGTATGTCTTACCTTAGTGGAGTTAACAGCTAACACTTATGCACCCTAGGGTGAACCGAGACAAACATTATTGTTGCTTGTGTAGGTCGGAACACAACAAGGGGAGGTCCCCAACTGTAAAAATGTACTGAAATAATTGTAAACAGACATATACAAATTACCAGGCAAATCATCATTCACTACACATACCAAGCAGTTTCTTCCCGTACATATTTATCCTTACCTTGTTCTCAGCACAATAATATGTTACATCATGCAGATTTTGCTTGGTGTGAAGTTCGTTCGGAGTTGGCCATTTCTTGGCCGTCTAAGACTATGCTTTGTGGAGCCTCCTTATTTTCAAATGACTGTAAAACCACTCATTGGTCATGGACTTGATGTCACTGAGTTTCCAGGAATTTCAGGATGGCTGGTAGGCTTCTCCTGTAGTACCATACTTTTCCTTTTTCTAAACCTTTTGGTATCATTGGTGACTCTATTTCTTACTGATCACTTGGCCTTCTGTATTTCTTTTTCCAGGATAAGTTGATGGATACTGCATTTGGGCAGACATTAGTTGAGGTTAGATCACAACTATTTTATCTTCTACTCTGCTCCATTTAGAAATCTTGATTTTACTTTTTATTATTGATATTTTCATTGCTGAAGTATTTTTTTCTTCTTCCAGCCCAACATGCTTGTCATCAATATGGAAAAATTCTCATCTACTCCTTCAGGTAAGAAGCAACCTTTCTTTTCCACTTGTGTTTCAGAAATCCTCCTTCATTCTGCTGGTTTAAAAAAAAACTTTTATTTGTAGTTTCAGAAATCCGACTGCACGTAATGTTAGTATCAAGCAGTTCTGATAGGGTGTAGAGTCAATATGAATCAACATCTTTAGGTTATTTGCTTTATCCGAGTGTGCTAGCAAATGCTTATATGATATGTCCCTTCGAATACCATACTTAAATTAAACAACTTCTGTACTTCTTTGTCCTATTTTATGCAAAGGTCTATTTTGACTAACATCACGAGAAGAATGATACTTCTCATTTTTTATACTTTTGTGATGATAAATCTTCTGTCGCCTTCCTATTATTTTATCTGCTTTCTTTCAACAAATTTCTTACATTCTGCAGAAAATAACTGGTTCAACATTGAGGAGAGGCCTCCTGTTGCATATGTGAAACTTGAGATTTTGGAAGGAACTGACATGAAACCATCTGATATAAATGGTGAGAATTTCCTTGAATTACCTGCGGCGATGTTTGTATGCCACGCTTTAGTTTGGCCTTTGATAAAATACCCCATCCAAACTAGTGCGTGGCATTTTATCAAAATTTTCATGTTTGTATTACTCATCCTTTGTTTAACACATTTTCATGTTCTGTTGTATAGGGCTCTCGGACCCTTATGTGAAAGGTCGCCTTGGTCCTTTTAAATTTCAAACACAAATACAGAGGAAAACACTATCTCCTAAGTGGTTTGAAGAATTCAAGATACCCATCACATCATGGGAGGCATCAAATGAACTTGTTATGGAAGTTCGTGACAAGGACCATATGTTTGATGACTCGCTTGGGTATGTTCTTTTCTCTGAATTCATCTTGTTAAATGAAGTTTTGATCAGGAAATCTAGGTTAACATCTGTACTGTCTTGCATTTGGTACTTGGAGTAGATTAGCAATCCTTAAATGCCAATTTTTGGAGTTGCAAATCCTTAAATTTTCCTTGGAACTATATTTTGTAATGAAGACAATGTTGTGATTCAGTTGTGGTCTGTAAAAAATGACAATCTGGTGTTTGTTTTATCTCAGCTTGGCCATTAGCCTTTCCTCCTTTTTTATTTTACTGAAATGATCCATTTGGTCTTTTACTGAAAGAAACAAAAATATGCTGCATCCCAATTTGTTTACAGAGAATGTACCATAGATGTACATGAGCTTAGAGGTGGACAAAGACATGACAAATGGATATCACTGAAGAATGTCAAGAAAGGAAGGATTCACTTGGCGATAACAATTGAAGATATATCGGAGGTTGGTGATAACATTCTCTACTTTAATTTTTGGAGACCTTTTTGCTGGTCATTTGACGAAGGTAGAAAGGTAGCACCTAAATGATTCGTAACAAAAAATACGCTCTCTTCACTTGGACATTATCTAGTAAAATAACTGATGCGCCAGACTAAAAATGATACATTCGAACCTTCTTTTCTTATGTGAGATGTGTATATAAGTTGAAACAGTAGAAGTTTCATGCTTGGACTCAATCCCAATTGTTTTTGAAGGAGAAGAATGTAACGAATTCAGAAGAAGGGCCGAGGAAAGTTGATGCCGAACTGCCAATGTCAACCTCTGTTGACAGCAAGTTGGATGCTGGTGAACCGCCTGAAGAAAAGGTCTTAATGGATGAAGTGGAGCACATTAACATTGAGGGACAAGAACAACCTGTAGGGTTATATGTACATCGCCCTGGCACTGGAGTTCCCAAGACATGGGAATCCCGGAAAGGACGAGCACGTAATCCGGACACAGAGATTTACCAAGAGGTTGACAAATCAAAGGAAACACCTCCTACCCCAAAAAGCAGTGGACACGGAGGTCTGTTCAATCTTGGTTCTTTTTTCCGGAGGAACTCAAGGAAGGAGAGCTCCCGCGATCTTGATCCTAGCCTGCCTACAACTCCGCATCCGCAGATTGCGACAGAGCTTGATCCAAAGCTTCCTCGAACCCCACGTCAGAGTGCGACAGAGCTTGATCCAAAGCTCCCTCGAACCCCACGTCCCAACCTGAAGGAGCTTGGCGAGAAGCGGACGTCAATAAAGATTGTCGTTGACGAAGATGCGGGCCAGGCAAGCAAGGTAGGAGATGCAGAGAGCTTGACAGAAGATGTAGCGAAGGTGGTGGAGAAAAACGCAGGCGAGCCAGGTAGATCACTGACAAGCGTATTCAGCAGGAAGATCTCCAGGAAGACACCGGATGACAAGCTGTCAGATATTCCAGAGCAGGCTGAAGCTCATGGACCTGAGCTGGTGAATGTACCAGTTGAGGGTAGGCCTATCGATGGCCGTCCAACTGCAGATGGCAATGTACAGGGTGTTGCAGGGGAAGCAGTGGAAGCAAAAACTACTACTCAGACTTTATAGACCTCCATAGTAGTTGCAAGATCAGCAATTGTTATTATTGTTGTTACTGCTGGTAGATTTGCTTTACGCATATCGCATTGTTTGCTGTTCATACGTGTGAAGAATTATAGTTTGGAGGTGGCTGGTTGTAAAATGTGAAAAAGAGTACTTTGCTGTGCATTCATGGGTGCTCATGTTGTAAGATGGACTTCATCGACAGAACACTTGTAAAGATATGTGACTACCCGACAATCTGTACGTAAAAAGATCATAGGTTTTCTTTGTGCTCTTTTCTCTGCGTAACTTTTGTGTCAAATACATATTTTTTCTGACGAAGATTTGGCGAAAATATGAAAATATTTACATGATAAGTACGTCATATCATGTCAAACTTTAACGGAAAGATGTCAAGACAAAAGAAAGACTGGCATGTAGGCAGCTAAGACCGGTCCAAATTCGTGCATATCCTTGGAAAGCCCGGCCCGGTAGGCCCAGTAAATCGTGGGCCAATTTTCCGGCCCGTCATGGCCTTCGCTGAGGCCTCCGCCTCCGCCCTTCACTCCTCCGCCTCCACCCTCCGCCCACCAGAGCCGCCGTTTCTCCGGCGACTCGCCCCCACGCACGAAGCTCTGAGACTCACTCGCTGCGGCGGAGGCCAGGAAGAAGGAGATGAGGGCGGTGGTGCAGCGCGTCCTCTCGGCCAGCGTCGAGGTGATCACTTCCTCTTCGACTCGCCACATCGCTGTAATTTGCGCGGGATCTTGGGAGAGATGAGCGCCTCATTGGTTCTTGCGGGGGGTTCGCAGGTGGAAGGGCGAGTGGTGTCGGCGATCGGCCCGGGCCTCCTCGTACTCGTCGGCGTCCACGAGGCTGACACTGAGCGCGATGCCGACTACATGTATGAACCCCCATCTCCCACCCATAGTCCCATCCTCCGCACACGACCGTCCTTCCTAGTTGCTTCTACTATCTCATTCTTGTTTGCTTACTATTTGGTTCTTTGGAAGGGGAATTTTCCGCTGGAATCTGGGAGAATGATGTGTTGGTTTAGTAATTGGTTAGCTGTATTGGTGGATTGAGTGATTAAGGTGCAGAATGGAGGAAAAATGTCAACTGTTGACGAATGAACGAATTAATGCTAATAAATTGTTGCTACATTCTGTTGATTGAATGTTTTCTTTTGCGAATGTGTGTAATCTGAAAAATTCTGTTTATCTCATGTCTAGTTCACTTAATTAAAGTCTTCGCTTGTCACGTTTGCTTTTCTGATACATTTTTAAGGCAATTGCTTTTCTGATATTGTATCATCTATTTCATGAAATTTGGTTTCTACTTAAGTGTTCAGTTAACATATCTTGCTGTTATGGTGCCTGCTAACACCCCTCTTATGTAGTTGTCGGAAGATCCTGAATATGAGGCTATTTCCTAATGAGAAAACAGAAAAAGCATGGGATCAGAGTGTAAGTCTTGAAATCATCTATCTTGGTGATTCAGTTTTTGCGAGAGCATTTGCCATCTTAATTACTGCCTGCTCATCGTTTTAGTTTTGATTCTTAAGTATAAATTTAAACAGCTTTCACATCATTTGCAGGTTATGCAGCGGAACTTTGAAGTCCTATTAGGTAATACAATGCAACTCCCTATCTCTATTCCCGAGTTTGTAAACTCATAACTCTAATAGTTGATTCTATTGTTAATTACTCTATTTCTGAGCTGATATCATATCCAGTCAGTCAGTTTACCTTATATGGAATCCTGAAGGGGAACAAGCCAGATTTTCATGTGGCTATGCCACCTGTGAAAGCAAAACCCTTCTACGCTTCTTTAGTTGAGAAGTTTCAGAAGTCATATTCGACCGATTTGGTGAAAGGTAATATGTACTGTGCTTCTAATATTACGTCTTGCATTTACAAAGTTGGCCATCTTGAATTGTTGATTATCAAATTGATGTTCTTTTTAACAATTGACATATATGCTTATATCGAAATTTTGCAATTGACATGTATGTTCTATTTTGGCAAAATTTGCTATAGGACACCGCACTTAATCGGCATTGGTCCAAACACATAGCAAAATCATGTCATGACTCATGATTCAAACACTGAAATTGTGTTACTTTGCCGCTGGGCACTTTCGCTGCCTAAACACACTAGAAGTACCATGCTCATTTGCTAATGGACACCCATGTTCATTTGCTGGTGGACATTACAGTGTCTGCTGGCAAATGAACATAGCTTTATAGTGTGTTTGGGCTGTAACAACTTTACTGTGTGTTTTGGCGAATGTCAATGAAGTGCAATATTGTCCTGCACCCAGTTTTCCCTATTTTTTCTAGTTGTTATGTAAATATTTACTTTTCTGATATTTTTCCATGAGTATGTCAATTTACAAAGCATATTATGCTCAGCAAATACAAACTTCATGTTACTGCTATTGCTTTTGAAATCTGTTCCATGCAGTTTTGAATTATTTCTGCTTTATGTCATTGTGAACCTCTAACATTGTCCCTACTTCTCGTCTTGGCAGATGGCATTTTTGGAGCAATGATGAAGGTGCCTCTAAGTAACCATATGCTGTAATTGACTTTTCTATCACATTTCGATTTTCAGAATACATGTCAATCAGAAACTTTTGCAGGTTTCTTTAGTAAACGATGGCCCTGTAACAATTCAAGTCGACTCACCCTCATTGCAAGACCCTGCTCAGTCAAGGTGACTTCTCCTAAAATATTTGGTGCTTGGGGCATACTTGCTGGTTACTGGTTAGAATGCCATGCTCGTACGAAGAACACTGATTTATTTATCTTTCTGCACCTTGATTAGCAATAGTGATGCTGGTTTGGTTAGAGACGGTGAAGCAGGACTACCTAATGAGACTCGTTAAATCAGGATGTCTGTTCTCCTGCAGTCCTGCTCCCTCTTCGCTTGAGTTGGTTCTGGACTTCTGGTCAACTTTGGAATTATATTACTTCAATGTGGAGTCTTTACCTTTTGTCGAGTTTGGAACAGAAGGAAGCCTCCTCATGTTCTCTTCCGATGAGAAATATCAAATGTAACTTGTGTCCATCCACATGTTGATCACAAGGAAATATTGGAGAAAGTAGTTTCTGTCATCATTTTCCATATGAATTAACACTAGCCGGCCTGTCATTAATTCTTGAATTGATCCAACCGAACTTAGCGTTTTGCCATTGCCAGTCAGCTCCAGTTTGTGCTAACGTAGAATATGTGGCACTCAGTACGTTTTTCTTACTAGCATTTGGCTGTGTATTTTTTGTAAGTGACAGCAGCGGCACTTTAGAGTTTAGCTGATTTTATTCATTTTATTTTTTAAGATGATAATATTATTCATGTGAGGGTAATACATCAAATGGATAGACTGAATATAACTGAAGTAATACTTTTGCACTATAATGACCTGCGACTCAAATCAGCATGCATAGCTGAAAATTGAATTCATCTCTAATCAACTTACAAGAAGGTATTGTAATAAGGGACGAGAATGTGTTGTCTTCTGAGAAAAAACATAATTACCAGTCGTACAAAGTTGGGTTTTTATACTGTGGTTTTTTGGTATCCTACTCAAGCAGAAGAGAAATAATAACAAATTCAAAGAGCAGGAAACCGTCAATTGAGGAAATCCCACGTTGCAAACAGGGCCTTAACCCACTGCTCTACTCTCAGCGTCACCTGCAGTTGCAAAACACAACGCAGAGAATCCAATATATCCACCGTGCAAACCTCCGCTTCAACGTAAGCAAGAGAAAGTTCTTATCTTACCTCGCGCTGTTCTTGTCCACCTGTCCTCTGATAGCTGCGCTGGACCTCGGCACGCCGGCGGTGTCCCCTCCCTTCACCGCCGCATAGTGGCGGTCGCCCTGCGCGAAGCCGATCATTGTCTGCGTCGCCGGAGCTGACAAATGAGGCCGCATGGCCATCACCCCATTGCCGTTGGCACCACGGACGCCGACGTCCCCGGCATTACCGTTGTACCAACCGCCGACGAAGCTGCCAGGCACGACGGCGTTGTTGGCGCCGTGCAGCACGCTGCCGGGAGGCCTGGCGCCGCTGTAAGCCGAGACCAGCAGCAGCTGCTGCTGCTGCTGCAACATCGTGTCGCCGCCGCAGCACCCGCACTGGTCGGCCCGGCGCCGGAGCGCGGCGTTCTCGGCGCGCAGCACGGCGTTCTCGCGGCGGAGGCAGGAGACCTCGCGGTAGCATCCCTCGGAGGGGTCGCGCTCCCGCCACCTCGCCTCCCAGGTGAGCGTCTCGGCGGCGCGGCGGCGGGCCGCCTCCGTGGCGTTGGCCTTGATGAGCTTGGTGAGGTTGGCCACCCCGAAGACGAGGTGCAGGGCGCGGAAGTCGTTCATCCTGTTGGCCGGGAAGTAGGTGGCCAGCTCGCAGTTGGGCTCGCACTTGCGCCGCTGGTGCTTGCACACCGCGCACGCCCCGCCGTTGCCGTTGCCGTTGACGCCGCCAGTCATGTCGGCCCGCAGAATGCAGTGCAGAGAGGAGAGAGATGCGTGTGTACGCGTCTACACGTATATATGCACTCCCAAAGATAGTAAGGTGAAAGTAGGGTATACGGTTTTGTAGGTTGCTCACGGGAAGATTTCACCGGAGAAATAGGGGCATGGAAACTTCCAATACATTGTATATACATGCAAGCCACAGATATAATCAGTACAAGTAGAAGTAGTTTCATTTGACAAACCCTACATCATGTTCCTACATCATGTGACTCAATGCATTGTGTAATCCACTTGCAAGTGAATTCTATGCAACACAAAATGCATTTAGTTTTACACAACAGTGCAAGATGAGAATAGACATGTATAATTCACCAAATTAAGAAGCTTAGAAAGCAATGATGGACATATTGTATCTGAATAGAACTTCCAGAATGCATAAGCAGAAAACAGCAGAATGCGAACTTGTATATAGTAGTGAATGTCTTCAGAAAATGGGAAGGCCATCCCCACTTGTGCAGCAAAATATTATGATTTTTTCTAATCCATAATTCACATATGTGTTTAGGAACAAAATAAATAAAATAGAACCAGTTGAAATCATTTACTTGTTAGCAGGCCACAGTAAGAAATAGATAAGGAAAAATTTTCAGCTCATAGTCATACTTGTTAGCAGGCCACAGTAAGAATACACTTTCATCTTTCCATCTTGTTCTGTGGTTACTTACCGAGAAGCAACCTGGAGTGTCTTTTTTTCTTTCCTTACAATGTATTATTTCAGGGTGTCTAATGGATCAACCACCATAAATTTTGATCCATACACCAAAAGAATGGGCACGGCAATAGAATCATAGAATTGTGACAGAAGAATTAGGAAACCAATTAGCCAATTTCGAGGTGTTGTGCGCATCAACTTAACAAGATAACATCCTGTTTTGCCTGACCAAAGTTCAATTGATTACTCAAGCAGGTGTTGCTGCCTTGCTGCTTTCCGCTCCATGGACACCTTTGAGGTTCAAGATTCCTGAAAGGCCTCGTCCTTTAGCAAGGCGCTCAATTTCATCCAGCTTCAGTTTAAGATCTTCCAAATCTTTAGCTAAACTATCTTCCCTTTGTCTCAATTCCTAGGGATCAATTAAAAAAAATATTAAGCTAAATGGTCATTATTATAAACTGGGACGGGAAACAAATAAACACACGTGTCCCAAACCTATGCGCATACAGTCAATTTGTCATGAAGGATTAATTTAATAAACTGATCAGCTATCAATTACAAAAAATGATTATTATTTTTATAGGCATTTCAAAGAGAATCTGATGAACATTCTTGTTGGCGGTGTTTTTTTAATGGAAAGTTGTAGAATTCACATTCTTAATTAGCCTAATTCTGAATGTGCTCAGTTTTGCTCAACTTCAGCTTTAGGATTTCTTCTCCCAGACCTTTGAACAAATGCCAATTAGTTGCAAAAGCTATAACTGGGATATTTGCACTTATCTTATGAACCCCATCATTTTTCAACGTGTAGTATTCCACCCAAACATATATTCACCAATAATACAAAGGTAATAAGCCAGAGAAGATTTTTTCGCAAAAGAAGAAAAAGAAAAAGAAGAGCCTGAGAAGAATGTACATTAAATTTTATAGGCCCTATACTATATAGGCTGCTTCTCTACTCTATCCTTGTAATTCAACTTGGAGCACAACATTCTCTGTAGTCATGAGTTATGACCATGGAAGTGGAATGAATGCCTTACGGTCGATAATGTTTAGTACTTTAGTATGTTTTTGGGTTAATTCCTAGCCTCTTAGGCCATGAAAATTCTCTTCCCACATGCAAAGCTTCATTGGGTAAGAGGTATTTACATATTTTCGCATGTTTTCAAACAGAGGCACTCAAGATGGTGACCATGTGGTTGCATAAAACCTTCTGACTTATTGCTAAAGTTTCTGCATGTCCATTCCATATAGCTACTTCAGCATAAATCCGATTATGTGTTCGTAGTAACAAACATGTGCAAACTATCACTTGATATACAACATTAGGCATAGATCATACGATCAGTTCCTGGTAGTCAAACTGAATTTGGGTGTTTGGATGAGGTTCTTTTTTGAGATATAGTTCAACAAAACCCCAAAAAAATCCCCCCTATTGAAGATCCAGTGTCCTTTAGAGATAAGACACTAGAGCTGTCCTAATATCTCTTATTGTATCAAACTGTGAATTTAATAAAGTTTCTAACACAAATTGTGCAAAGGTGAGAGCTTTCTTTGAAGAATTGGAGTATAAAATTTTGATTTCGCAAAGGGGGCTCATAGACAACATTTCCAGGTCTGCAGTGTTTCTCAAGAGAGAAAAAATAATCCTTATTGGATTCAGTAGTGAATGTGGCATGTATTGACAATGTTAGCATAGCACATTTATCAGATTTCAGAAAACGAAAAAAAAGATACCAAAGTAAGATAACTTAGAGAAATGTCATAAAGTGAAAAACATTATTTGGTGCTACCTCAAGTTCCTGTTTACGAGCTTCCTCCTTTCTAGCCTCTGACCTTGCACTTCTTTGCACCTCGAAAATTAAAGCAGCGACAGCAACCTATAACCAAAAGCATAAAGGACATTATCCGATGAAATTTCAATTAATTTTATTTTCACAGAACACAGCAGGGTACAAACAATTAATCTGTGGTTTATAAAAATACCGAAAAGATGAAGGCTTCTCCAATGAGATCTGTAGCAGCTTGTACTGCTTTCTGCTCATCTAAAGGCCTGATCTCCACATCTGTTGCATGGCCATAAATGCGCCTTTGTATCCTTGTGGTGATACGATGGTTTACCTGCAATATTTGTTATAGTGATTATCAGTTCACTATGTATCGACAACTAAAAGAGAATGCGTATCAGGACCTAGAGTGTAATTAGCTCCAGATCATTTACTCTAGTAACTAACCAATAGCCAGTTGTACAGGTACCCAAACACATAATCCTGAGGCAGATAATCTCCCGTCGAGGTTCAGATGCACACATTTTGGATTCAAATAGTACCTGACTTGTCCTCTAAGTCAACCTGGCAGACATCAAACCTATCATAAAGCAATCTCTCATTGCTCAGGAAATAAAACACTAACCAGTTCCAAGGAAACCCTTAATAAACTAGACAAGTGAGCCTGATCAATAGGCGCACAATCTAAAGGTTCGTGGTTAGTTCTTTCCTAAACCCTTTGCAGAAATTGTGCTTGTCTAAGTCAAACAAGGCAGATTGGCATAGAATCAGAAACCAATCATAACACGGTCTCCATTCGCTCAAAGAGATAAACCACTGATCAACTTCCAAATCAAACGAAACCCTTATAAGCTTATCAACTAGTGGCCAATCAACCTACAATCCAACTAGTTCATCACATTTCTTCCTAAACCCCCGGAAGCCGTGGCGAGTTAATCACTACACGATGCTTGCCCAATAACAAGCACCAGTTTCAACATGCTCCATAGAAATGGAAATTCTCCACTCATATGAGTACTGTACTAAAGTGTCTTCAGGCTGGAGCTAGGTGCTAATTCATTCAATTGCAAACTGTAAATCATGTGAAATCCCCTTTCACGGGCACACATTTTTCCGGAAAAAAGAATACCCTCTTAAATTGTTCACCGCGTAGATGTAATTATGTAAGTCTGGCATTGAA
Source organism: Stipa capillata (assembly GCA_019208055.1). NCBI lineage: Eukaryota > Viridiplantae > Streptophyta > Magnoliopsida > Poales > Poaceae > Stipa > Stipa capillata. Next base: position 513,286 of record JAGXJF010004390.1, read on the forward strand.
GAAATGAAAGTTCGGATAAACAACCCCAATCAGATCCCCTTTCCACGGACCAATTAGGAGTAATTTCGATCATTTTCTTGCCAGGTCTACCCCCTTTGGGGTTCTTGCCCTAGAAACAAGATCGGAGAAGGCAACCTGCGCGATGCTGACGATGAAGTCGCGGAACTTGGGGTGGACAGCGGCCTGGCTCTTGAGGCGGCTAGCGATGGGCTTGGACAGCGTCCGCAGCGCCAGCGTCCCCAGCTTCGCCACCGGCAGCGCCATTCGCGGCGGCGGCTTTGGTCCTTGGCCTCCTCCGCGCGCCCTCCTCGAATGGCGGGCGTGGGCGATCAATAGGGATGGGGATGGCGGAGAGTTGGGGGGATTCGATCCGATTCGATGGCGCGATGAACGCAACCGGTAAAACGGAAAGGAACGAGGCAGGGAAGAGGAAAAGGCGCTTCCCCTGGGAAAGTGGACTTTTGTGAAGGGCTTTTGACATGGCCCCTTATAAATTTCCACTTCAAACTGCTTTTCTTGCCGAGCAAGCCTACACAGATTAAATTAGTAGACTTTGGGTTGAAAAAATGGTAATATCTTTTATGGTATCGGTGGTATATTTGAACAATTTTGTTTGTGCAGTGATCTAGGAGAACTATAATTTGTGATCACTTGTCGGAACGATCGAGTTCCGACAACCCAATCGCTCCTGTCGGAATAAACTTGTTCTCTTTTATTTTCCTTCTATACCTTTTCACATCTATAAAAAAAAATACTTTCAACTAAATGTTCTATAGGTAGATTTCTCCTCCACCGAAAATCCAACCTCCAACAAAATCACAAAAAGTTTTCAATCACCCCGCCAAAAAACGTTGCATCAATTTAACCCAATCAAATCAACTTCCAACAACACCCCGGTCCAACTTTCAAGTAAAAAAAATGTTCAGATTTCAACTTTGAAAGAACCAATTTTCATTCAAAACTTTTGCGTTAGCTTTCAAGTGGCCAAAACGCCACTTTCAACAAAAAACATATCAGCTTTCAACCCAAATGAACTTTCAACTCAGATGTAGATCAGCTTTCAACTTGGAAGAAAAATGAAAAGAAAATAGAACATTAGATCGCCGCCCTACCTCCTCCAGCGGCGGTGGCGCGCCATGGCGATGTCTCTAGTGGGGCTTGACAATGCAGTGCAACCGGGATTTGTGCTCACTAGTCTGTTGGGGGCCGCGACGACCATGACAGCGGCGACAGCTTCCATGACAACTAGGCGGCACGAAACCCTAGTGGTCATGCGACTCCCTCCATGCAGGAGCTGTCCCGAGCGTGAGCACGTGGATGCGGCTAGGCAACGACTCGTCAAAGCGGTCAAGACAAAGGTGCTCGGGCGAGGGGCAGAGAGGAGAGAGAGACAAAAGCAGCATTAAGGTGAAAAAAATAGAAAGGGGAATAGAGAGTGAAAAGAGAGAGGAGCGCACGGTGAGGACAAAAAAGGGAGAGGGCCACGTGAGTGAATACGCGGTCAAAATTGTTCGTCGCAGCGATCGTATATTAATTATGATTTTTGGTAGTCTTATTGTGTTTTGCATAGACGTGAAGTACAAAAATACTCCTAGTTTATTTGATTTGATTTATTTTTAGGCCATGTGGGGCTTTATTTGCTTAGAGATCAATCTCTCTTAATCTGAAACGTTCACCTCAACCGTGCTTAGAAAAGAGATAATGAACCGCAAATATAGTCATGACTTTTCTTTGTAAATTTGACTTGTCCAATATAACCAATTATGACCAAGTAATGAAGAAAATCACACCATGCCATGGTAGTGTTACACCTATTTGCGTGTCCTCAATTATACTTGCTTCATCCTTTTTTTGACAATTTATATTGCAATCACTTTCTGACAATACCAAGCCTTCAAACTTTTATGTGCAATTCAATTGATCGATACTGCATTCAAAAATAAGAATATTTCAATACATGCCAAGCCCTAGTTAAATTTTAGGTACGCCACTTCTATATATTACTCACATATGGAACAATATATTACTCACATATTGTCTCCAATACATAATTACTTCACATAAGAGTCTGAGATTCATAAATTTAGGTGGTATCAGAAGGTACATTTTCGTGACTATATTTTTCATGAGGTATATGTTACGGAAAGATTGCTAGTCAACTAAAATTTCTATGGTCACTCGGCAACTACACATCATCGGTTTTAACATTGTACGTGCACCAGGATCTAACACCATCGTTAAACATGTAATATTGTATTTGTTGAAAAATGTTGCATTGTAGACTCTTTTGTGCAAATAAGACGACATTTCTAAGTTCTTCAAAAAGATATTTTTAAGGTTGTATTTGACATTACTATGAATAATAATAATCCTACTTAGTTAAGCTGATTTTACACATTTTGTTATCTACCTTTGTTATTAATAGGTAGAAAACGAGTTTAAAATTACTAGCTAACAGAAAAGGAAAGAGATATATCCAACGGTATGATAAGTGTAGTGTTTTTAGTTTAGTATACTTCAGAAACAGTTAGACTATAATATAGTTGCCAAATAGAACACCAATTTTTTCATTGCTGCTTCTCCACAACAGTTTATAATATAAGTTCAGCATAACGTAATATAGTTCATTAACCATAATCGGGCCCTAAATCGCTATCTATTTTAGAGCGATGAACATAGATTCTTGCAGCAATTAACTTTCCTGACACGTATGTTCTCCACAACATCTCACACAGTAGTAGTACGGAGTACTGCTGTGCCACTGCAATGCCCAGGGCCAACTACACAGCTATATGCCTAATTCGGTAGTTCCATCATCGAGCTTTCGACTCTTAACTTCTTAAGAGATTAAAAGCGCTGCCTAGTGGTAGTCTGATCTTTAAAAAAAAAGTAGTTGTCGGTGCTTACGTACAGGTCAAAGTTGATACTGACCAACTCCAAGAAGTTCCATGTAAGTGCAACAATTACCTCATATGTAACGATAATTACAAGGGGTACATCCACAGTTTCCCTTTTACCCCGAATTAATACGATTATTGTGCAATCATGCTACTGAGGATCAAGCAAAGCAGATTCTGCTTTTCCAACAACAATCCTGAACAAATTAATGGAAATATCTCCAGACCAGATATCCTGTATAAGTACACCTTCCATTACAACCAAAATGCACTAAGCTAAGCATGAAGACAAATAACCAATTAAGTTAAGCAGCACTAGCCAATGTGTGGTGTGGATGTGCACCACTGGCTAAATCATTAATCAATGCAAATTTCTGGAAGGCCAAAACCAACCAGTGGCCTCTCCTCAATTGGATAACCACCTCCCCTAATTGTTGGTAGGTTATTGGGCACCCCATTGCTATGTTGCAAGCTCCCTTTTAGGCTTGCTTGACCTTAGATTCTTTGACATTTGGACAAGCACTGCAAGACAGCTACTTAAATCTGTTGATTATTAGGGGCAAAGATCCCTCTTTATGTATATGACTATGGCTAGAAATAAAATGCACATGTGTTAAAACAGGATCAAGCTGTAGATAGCTAGCTAGCTGCACTGAAAAGGTTAAATTATGTGTGCAATAATAGAGTTGAAAAATGGCTGGCCTCCCTTGCTTCCTTTTCTTAAGAACAAAGTATAGTAAACTAAAGGGAGCTAGTCTATGATCGATTAATGGTACTTAAGAATATGCATGGATCTCTTGCCACCTGTTTTTGCTCGCCATTGCCATTCTTCACTTCTCCTTGCTCTATATCTCCTTCCTTCTGTTAGCTAGGCATCAAATACAAGATCAAGCTCCACTGATTGCTCCTCTCTTCATGGCTCAAATTCCATTGAAGTGTAAGTAACAAAGGACATAATATGCCAAGACAAGAAATGACAGTCGAGTAAACTAATTGAAATGGAATGCCCTTCTGGTTCTTCTTGAAGGTCGAAGCTGCATGCATAGTTCTTGCCATTGTAGCTCACTTGCTTACATAGCTTCGAATTAACACTAATCATCTCTCCGCTGCTACATAATTGACGTGCAATTTAATTAAGGATTAAATCCACCCATGTATCGCTGATGAGCACAGTGCTTGCATGCCAACGCCCAAGAAATCCCTAGTCTCCTCCCTCCCAACGGCGTCCTTCAGGCCGGCGTGGCCGTGGCGCGCCGCGGAAAAAACGTCGTACGGCACGTTTCCGGTGGCCGCCGTGAGCTCGCTCATTGTGTCCGAGACGTGAGCACTGTGCTGGCTCGCGCCGAACATAGCTCCGCCGTCGAACTTGCTGCGCTCCTCGACCCGCGCGGCGGACTTGGCCGGCTCAAAGCCCCCCCATTAGCGGCATCGCGGCGCTGGACGTCACGGCGCCGATCTGCGCAGCCTTCTGCAGCAGCGCCGTCGCGGACATGTCGGTGGGCGCCGCGGGCTTAGCGTGCTGCTGGCCGCTGAACACGGACGGCGCGCTATCCGCCTCTTTCGACGCCGCCGCCGCCGCCGCCGCCGTGGCGCTCGTCAGCTCGCTGGCATTCGACGACGAGAACTTGCCGCCATTCCCGTACAGCCAGCTCAGCTGCGCCATGTCGAACTGCGGCGGTGCGCCGGAACTCGGTGCGAAGAGGTCCGCGTACAGCTGCGGCTGCATTGGCGTGCCACCACCGGCCAGGACACCATTGTGGCCCATGGACGGCAGCATGTCGGCGCCCCACAGCGAGAGCCCGCCGTGCCGTGCCGCGGCGCCGTCGTCGCACAGGTCCCCGACGCCCGCCGCGGGACCGAGCATCTGGTGACCGGGCTTGAGGTGCGCGGCGGCCGGCGGGAGCATCATGTTGGGACGCACGGCCAGCCCAGCCGCCGAGCCGGCAAACAGGTAGTTCTGCCCGCCGCACAGCGACGGCGCGGCAGCCGCCGCCCCGCTGGACGCCGCGCTCAGCCTCGCCGTCTCCTCCGCCAGCGCGTCGCAGAACGCGCGATGCGTTATGAAGCTGTCCCTCCTGCAGACGCACACACATAGAAGCACGCATGCATCGAATGATCAAGCTAGTTCAACATAGCAACACGAACATCAAAATTTAATTTGCATGGACCAGCAGCCGGCCGGCTATGGCGGTGGCGTACCTGGAGAAGAGGGTGCCGCAGTCGCAGCGGTACTCGCGGGTGCCGCAGGTCTTGGAGTGGGCCTTCCAGTCGGACTGGACGGCGTAGCGCTTGGAGCACTTGTCGCACTTCCACTTCTTCTCGCCGTGCTTGCGGCAGAAGTGCTTCTTGATGCCGGTGAGGTCGCCGAGCGCGCGTGACGGGTTGTGGTGCACGCAGCTCTTCTCCGGGCACACGTACACCCGCTTCCGGGGCTCCTTGCCGCTACGCTGCCGCAGCTTCCACGGCAGGTTGTGCCCGCGCCGGTGCAGCTGCAGATTCTGGTCCCGCTGGAACCCCTTCCCGCAGATCTCGCACACGAACCGGTTCGTCGCCATCAGCGTCCTCGGCGACAGCGCGATCACCTCCGCCTCTGGGTCTGCACCGCCACGTACCACCACAGCAGATTATTAACCATGCATGTCTCAATGGCCACGAACATCAAGAAGCTACTTAAATTTGGTGTGATATGGATATCGATCCATCAGATGACTTGCCTGGTGTGCCGGGGAGGTTGCGCTTCTTCTTGGGGGGAGGAGGGGGAGGGTGATCTTGAGACGGTTGCTGCTGCTGCTGCAGCTGCTGGTTGGTGAGAGGAGCGAAAGGGTTGGAGATGGCTTCACTCGCCATTATTGTTTCCTAGCTTGCTCTTGTTGGGATTGTTCTTGAGATCCCCTGCTTGTGCTTAACTACTCTGTTTGTTCGGAGACAAAAGGGCAACTTTTTTTCTTAGGTCTGGATCATTACTCTAGCTAGTGGCAGCAACAATACCAGCAACTGGATAAATATAGAGGAAAGAAGGGAAGTGCAGAACTAGTTAGGGCAGTCCCAGTGCTCCAGGGTATACTATATCTTAAGCCTGCCAACTAATCAATTAGTTGATGTGGAGGTTTAATTAAGGAAGAGAGAGAGCGTAACCGTATCGTGAGGACGATATGCATCTTGTCGCTAGAACCAAGGTGAATGAATGCACCGAACGATCCCGTGCGATCCCCCGATCCCGCAGAAATTTTCCTCCGCCACACCTTCCCTCCCGAGCGCACTCCTCCCTTCCCGCGCGCTTGTTCCTCCTTCAGCGCTCGCGTGCCCCCGCCTTATCGCCTCCTCTCGCCGGTCGCCGCCAAAGGCTGCCGCGGGCCCTACCCTGCCCTCCCCGCTAGCAGCTCACCGCCCCGAAACGCGCCGCCACCTCGCCTCCTCTCGCCGGTCGCCCCCAAAGGCCGCCGCCGCCCCTGCCCTGCCCTCCCTGCCAGCAGCTCACCGCCCCAAAACTTGCCACCACCTCGCCTCCTCTCGCCGGTCGTCCCCAAAGGCCACCGCCGTCCCTGCCATATGCATCGCCGGGAAAAGGATGCAGGGGAAGGGGCAGATGGTTCAGCCATAGCGGCGCCGCCTCCTCGCCCCACGCCGACGTGGCCTAGTCCTACTGCCGCCCCAAAACCCGCCGCCGCCCCTAGTGCTTGCTGGACCGGCGTTACCTCCGTCGGCAACTCGTCACCGAATCCACGGCCAAGTCCTATTGCCGCTCATGGTGCTTGCTGCACTGCCGTTCCCTCCATCAGCAACTCTTCACCGAATCCGTGGTAAAGATTTGAGCTCTGAGAAATTCGTAGTTTTCTTTGTACAGATTGCTATGCTGAGTGTTTGTGTGGCACTATTTGATCCATGGTGAATACTTTTCCTTGTGATGCCTGGCAATATTGTTCCTTTTATTCCTAGAGTTGAAATAACATTGCCCTGGTGCAAATGGTAAGAAAATAAAACAAAATATCTTAGTTACAAACAGCATGCGTAAGAAAGCCCGTTAATTTGCTGAAATAATGGATTCTGATTGTGATTGTGATTGTGATTCTGAAATAATGGATTCATAGATTTTGGGTATGCATTTTACTATGGATCTTTTCGGAAACATAGTTCATATATAACTAATATTGTGAGCGAAGTGCTCTAAATATTCCCATCTGCTCTTTGAATCCAGGTCATTGCAATGGCTGGTTCTTCCTGCTTTCTTTTTCTTCGTGATTTCTTGGGCTGTCTTATTTTTGCAATTTTGGAAACGGAAGAATTCAACACTTCTTGCTAGATAGTACATGCAATTCTAGGACATGCAATTGTTATTCAAGCTCAAGTTAATTAAGGTCCTGATCACAACCTTTCCTTTCTTCTATATGATGTGCCTGCTGAGAAAAGAAGATTTCAAAGAAATGAGTGGTCTGGTGTCCTTCTTAGAATTAGGAACAGTGCGATCATTGTGTTAGCTATTATTTGTCTTCAGCTGCCATTTGAGTTGGCCTATGCTCATTTGATTGTGATTCTGATAACCTTTGGGATAATGGATCAGTACATGGTATACATTGCAGGTCAATGGATCCCCGTCCACCTGGTGGTTTCATGAGTTATTTCCAACACCATCAATCCTCGCCAATCCCCTCTCCCCAGCCTACTTCAGAGAATTTTCATTTTGTTGGTGTTCCTGAACATTCTGCTTCGTTCTCTCCACCACCAACACTGCACAACAACCAGACTCCACCACCATCCCTTCATGCGGCTAAAGTGGCTCCATCAAATAATGTGGCATCTAAAAAAAGAAGAAACATGTTGATGTTGTTGATCTCAACGACGACGACGGGCCTGGTAGGACGGCGCAACGTCTTACTTGGTCATATCAGGAAGATAGGCGCTTGGTAATTGCCTTACTTGCTTCATTATTGAATTTTGTTTACTGACAGTCACAAATAACTTTATTCTTTCCAAATGTAGGCTAGTGCTTGGTTGGAAAACTCAACTGATCCAATGAACGGAAATAACAAGAAATTCGAAAAGCATTGGGATGACATTGCTGCAGAGTACAATAGAAACACGCCAAAAGATCGGAGAAGAGATGTTGTCCAACTGAAGCTTCGTTGGCAGCGTGTCAAGCCAATAATCAACGATTTCCATGGTTGTTGGAGTGCTGTGACTAAATTGTACAGAAATAGTTATTCAGGTGACCAATTGACAAAGATGGCCTTAGAGAAGTATTTGTCCTTGCGTTCCAAACCTTTCACATTGGGGCATATGTGGAAGTACTTAAGGAGCATGGGAAGTGGCTGGCTTACGTAGCTAAATCGAATGGAGAGGCAAATAAGAGTCCTTCTGGGAGGATCGATCTCACGTCGCATGTTGTCGGTGCAGATGATGAGCCGCGCCTGGTTGGTTGCAAGTCAGCTAAGGCTGAGCGCAATGGTAAACGCAAGAAGCAAGATGTAGTCAAGGTTGTGATGGTGCTAGGAGAAAAATTAGACAGATTTATCGAGGCCCAAACTCAGTCTAAGCAGCAGCGGCAAAAAGTGATAGAGACGCAGCAGCAGATGTCGAAGGATAAGCTTGAGATGGCAAGGATTGAAAAAGAGACCAGAATGCTTGATGCTTACAAAGAAATGATGCTTGCTGACACTAGGTGGATGGATGAAGCTGCAAAGGCTCGGCATGCCAAGTCATTAGCGAATATGGAATCCATAATGTTTCCTACTGGAGTTTGAGGTATGATTAGATGAATGAGCATTTCTTTAGGATCTGGTGGAGTGGTCTATTTGATCTTGCTATATGAAGATGCATGGATTTTACTTTTTGAAGATGCATGTATTTTGCTAGAACAGTAGGTGTGGGCTTGTGATAATTGGCTGATGATGATTCTGTTGAGTGGTCTGGTTGCTCTTGCTATATGAAGATTTTAGAATGATGTAGCAGAGGTTTATATATATCTATGTGAACTGGACCTTAATTTTGTTGTGTGAACCGGAGGTTTATTTTGCTGTGTGAAGAGGTTTATATATATATATATCTATGTGAACTGGAGCTTAATTTTGCTGTGTGAACTAGAGTTTGGCTGGCTGCATGCATTTGTATATATGCATCGCCGTTGTCTGGCTGCATGCATTTGTATATATGCATTCACATTGTCTGGCTGCATGCATTCTCTATCTACCGTCTATATATGTGGACATATTCATATCTCATCTTCCATTCCATCTCTTCCTTCTCTCTCGCCGTATACAATGTCTCACCAACCGGACGATGCCGATGACACACCTCAAGAAGATGGTAGCAGTGACGCAAACATCATGGATCCAGCTGATTTGTACACATTGGATGAATTCCTTGCCGAGGACGAAATCCTAGACTCCTTTGCCGAGGGAATCGCGGTCAATTTGAAGGAAGGCCTTGAAGCTCTACGAGCAAGCACTCTCAGCAGAAGTGGTCCAAGGAGGTACGTTAACAGACCTCGTGAAGAAAGCCATCAGCGATTAGTTGATGATTATTTCTCCGAAAATCCTCTGTACTCTGCTGCAACATTTCGTAGAAGATTTCGGATGACGAGACCAATCTTTCTACGTATCGTCAACGCACTCAGGGAGTGGTCTACATATTTCACCACAAGGACAGATGCCCTTCAACGCCAAGGGCTCTCATCGCTGCAAAAATGTACAGCAGCTATTCGCCAATTGGCGCATGGTAGCCCCGCAGACTTGCTCGATGAATATCTGAAGATTGGTGAGAGTACGGCAGTTGAGTGCCTAAAGATGTTCGTGCAAGGCGTGATTGCTACATTTGGTGATGAGTACTTGCGACGCCCCAATCCAGAAGATGTGGAGCGTTTATTGCAAATTGGCGAGAGCCGTGGGTTTCCAGGCATGTTAGGAAGCCTCGACTGTATGCATTGGCATTGGGAGAAATGTCCCGTCGCATGGAAGGGACAATTCACTCGTGGCGATCATGGCGGGCCCACATTGATTTTAGAGGCAGTAGCCTCACATGATCTTCGTATATGGCATGCCTACTTCGGTGTGGCCGGTTCGAACAATGATATCAATGTGCTTAATCAATCATTGTTGTTTACACAACAATTGAGAGGAGAAGCTCCTCAGGTCCACTTTTCTGTGAATGGGAATGAGTACAATAATGGTTATTATCTTGCAGATAGAATATACCCAGAATGGGCTGTATTCGTGAAGACGATACCCCTCCCACAGACAGATAAGCACAAGCTATTTGCATATCATCAAGAAGGGGCAAGGAAGGATGTTGAGCGGGCATTTGGTGCCTTGCAAGGCGGCTTTTATATTGTGCGTCAGTCAACCAGCGCATCTATATGATCGTGGCGATATCGAGAGGATCATGATAGCTTGCATCATTCTTCACAACACGATAGTTGAAGATGAAAAAGAAATGGTGGCCATTCCTCTTGATCTTGATTTAAACATGACTGGAAGCATGTCGACCGTTCTACCACCAGTTTTTACTCATGGCAATATCACTGTATTTGCCGACGTGCTACGAAGGGATTTTGACATTCGGGCTCGTCCGACTCATATTCAGCTTAAAAGGGACTTAGTTGAGCATATTTGGTAAATGTTTGGGCCAAAGTAAAATTATATGAATGGTGTAACTTTTTTTTATGAATGTCGTTCGTTCGTGTATGTGATCACGAATTTATCAATTCTATATGCTATTTGTATATACAGTGTTACTTCTTTGATCAATTAGGCTTAGGCGTCGAGCATATTTGTAGAACGTGATTATTTTAGACTCTTCAAACATGAATCCGATACTAAATAACACAAATAGGCTACAATGTATAAAGTTAGTTTTGATTGTAAAGTATAATAAATAAAAGATCCTTTAGATACAACAATAAGATACAATACACTGGAAAAGCTATATCCAAACAACTATTTAATGCAGATAGATACACCCTAAGATATAGAGACCAGAGAGAGAGACTAGTTGTGTATGAGGAGAAAAAGAAAGAGAGAGGAATATATAATAGTCCAAAAAATTGGAGTGGTAAAAAGGTGAAAGTTGAAAGGGTTGTTTAGGTGTTTGTGCAGCAGTGGCTAGTGTGTGGGTATGCGTGCAATGCATGATGACACATATGATGAGGAGAAAGATAGGGAAAGGAGAAGGAAGGGTGTGGTAAAAAGCTGCGGCTTGGTGCCTTTGCATTTGGCATGATTAGCCCATAATGTGCTGCTGCGCCCTTTGCAAAAGAGCTACGAGAGCCTGCACGGTCTGCACTGCATGGTCTACTCTGACCTGGACCCACATGCATGCACACGGTGCTTTCTTCTTCGCGATGAATACCTGTTCCATCGATCGCTTGGACTGGATATAAGTCGTCGTGGTACTTGCTCCAAAAAAGGGTTTTTGTTCACCGTTCCAATCTTGAGCCGTAGTCGTCGAATCGATGGATACAGTTTGAGTCGCCCTCCCAAATCGAGGCCCTATGCAGACTCCCCAGTTCCCACAGGAATCGAATTATTCCCGTGAAATTTCTGCAGGATTTCTGTGGACAGGAATAGAATTATTCCCGTGAAATTTCAGCAGGAATATAGCCTAGCTTCTATTGAATCGCCCATTGTTGCATGAAAAATATTATTTATACAACACATCAGTGAGGCTATTGAACAAGTATGCCTCAATAACCATTTTATTTCGAACATGCTATAAGGCCTGTAGTATAGTTGCAAAACCTATCCACATCCGGCATCCACCCCATCTTGTTTTGCTGCCAATTGTCTGAAGAAATCTTTGAAATGTGGTCCGGCGTTCTATCCCATCCAATTTATGTGTTCTAAACAAACCCTTCGGGATTCTTTGAGTTGGATTTGAAGGATGTGTGTTGCCAATTTATGTGTTCTAAACAAACCCTTCGGGATTCTTTGAGTTGGATTTGAAGGATGTGTGTTGGTGTTACTACTTTGTGCGCATGAGCTCATGTGATTAGGTTAAATTAATTAATGACTTTGTTGAGTATTTGATAGTGTCTATCAATTAGGGGTGATGCTGACTAGAGTGGAGCTTGAGTCAGTGTCCAATGGAATGATTTGTTTATGTTAGTTCTCGCTTCAAAGTTGGGGATTTAGTTTTCAATATCATTGCACCAGAGTAACTAAAGATACGAGGATATATGCTAACAACACTTCAAATTAAACTTAGAAAATCCAATTACTCCTATATCATGACCCATGCATAGAAATAAATAAAACTCCATTAGATTATGTTGCAGATTTATTTCATCCGCCTTTGTCAATGCAAGCTTAACAACAATTCTTACAGCTTCAAGACTTGGTGGCCATATGCATTATTCTTTATTTGCTGACCAGTGGGTCTATATTTGGAACTCATTCAATGAAGTTCTATAAAATCGGGCTATTATTTCATTTCTCCTCACTTCAACCGGCTTTGAAAGAATTCTTGTAGAGGAAGCATAAAATCTTGTTTTGGTTGCTCCTTCATGAGGAGAAAAAATTTCCACATGCGCAGTTATAGTTGTGCTTTATGCGGAGAGAATGTTGAAGAAACCTTGCTGAATTTGTGCTGAGATTGTATCCGGGACTCCCTTCAGGTGCCTTTTTTAATGGAAATTGTCATTTTGACGTCCTGGTGTATTTAGACCTCTAGAAATAGGATGATCTTCAAGAGCGAGACGACCCCTCCTTCCAGACTTGGGGCACAAAAGTTTCAAACATGAGATTGCCATGGTATCCATAGGGCAAGGAAGAAGACCCCTCAACAGTTTATTGCTATTTTTTTTTCGATCCTACACTAGTATCCATTTAAAAGTTCCACTCAGAATTATAGGTCAAAATCTACTTACATCCTGCTTCCATCGGATGCCTTCGATATTCTCCGGCCGCGCGAACGCACGAGGCATGGATTAGGGGCCAAATTACACGGCAAATTAATTATAGCTTAATTAGCTAGCTAGCTAGCTAGCTACACCATACCTTTTCTTTCTTTCTGTTTTTTGAGATCAGCTATGCCAAATTAAAAAAATTATCAAACGCCTCACACGATCTCTCCTTGCAGTACTGTGCACGCTCGCTCGATCGATCGATTGATTAATCCAACCGATACGTCGATTAGGCGTCCTACTAATAATACTACTACTACTTGGTAAGTGAGCTGGTCGTGTGACTCGTCGTCCTGCGTAGTAAGTAGGACTGTAGGAGTGAGAGTGCTAACTAGCTTAGGTTGGGACGCGGCGGGCACGTGCATGCGCGATGCATGGGTGCGCGAAGCGGACGCGGAGGTAGGCGACGGCGGAAACGACAGGAAATGGAATATCTTCCCGTGGATGCATGCATGCATACTGCTCGCATACATCTCTGTCTCCTGCAGAGACGATCCGGGAGAACGGTCGCTTGCGCGTCCTAGGCAGCGACACACCGTCCGATCTGGTTTCTGTGGGTATGTTGGATTTCTTCTGGTAACGCGGGCACACGGAGGGAGCATCGGTTAATGCATGGCATTGCTAAGTTCACACGTAGAAAAGACAAAAACAATGATTTTAGTATATTAAAAACTAATTTTCGAAATTTAAAATATTTTGTAGCTCAATTTATTTTCACCATTGTTTTCGTCTCGATGAGAGCTTAAAAACTAGAGTATATTCTAATAAAAAAAGGATTCTTTAATTACCATGCGCTAATGCATTAGTTACCACCCTATTTATAATGAGTTATTAGGTAGTTGAACCTCGTGGTCTAACTTTAGCGTATTTGACTTAACTTTCTAAATAGGTTCGGCACACCTTCAAATCAAGTCCATGTGCAAGCCGAAGGATGTTAGCAATGATTTGCCTTTTTTGTTTTTTGGTTCGTGGATCAAATTTAGATTCGAATGTTTGACACGTGATAAATACACGTAAAAAAATCAATTTTTTTTCATTAGATATGCTAATTGTGTCTCTGGTGCATGAGTAGACCTAAACCTCATAGTACACATAATATGCTACCGTGATTTTCTTGTTCCATCATACAGGGCATCAGCCCTGATGATTCTTAAATGCATGATGCTTGGATCTGGTAATTGATAATAGTATTTGCGTGTTGGTTGTCCTAAAATCTACTATTAACAAAGCGTTTCCGCCGTTGGTAACTCCAATAGTCTAGCTTGGTGCTTCCACCACTGATCATAGTTGGTGCAAACATTGTTGCAGCATAGTGAATTAGCTAGTCAATTAGTTTATTTTTGTTATAAAGCACACAATAGTAGCTCTAAGTACTTGTTGTATGAAGGGTATCCAGCCTGATAGTACGTGCAAATTAGCTAGATAACTATTTATCATGCGACATGGTAACTACATTAGTACAGTAGTGGTAACTGTTCAGTAGATAGTTTGGTAACTACATCACCGTTAGTGGTAACTGTTTAATTACTAAATAGCTTGATAAGTACATCACCACTATGGTGGTAGATGTTTACAATAAGAGGGAATGCATTATTACGCTAGTAGCCATAGAAAAATAATCTGATAAACAGTGAACTGGTTGGATAAATATACATAGACACTTTTTTAAAGGGGTGTGGAGAATGTATTATCATATGCTGATAACTAGCTATTTGGTTAGTGTAATAACTAAGATGAACTGATCAGATAAGTATAGAACAACATCATTTTTCAATGATGGGTGTATAAATATGTGGGGATGATGATATTATTTTATGCTGATAACTACATGTAAATAGTCTGGTAACTCACATATCACTACTTGATAATTTTGAGCTCGAAAAAGTCGTCGAAACATATTCAAGTGGGATCTAGTGTTGAACCTCTCGCTGAGAAGAACTCAAAAATAAAAGCGGATTGTGATAGAATATATGGTTTAGGAGATAAAACATCTCATATTTAAATTAAATAAAAAATTTAGATTATTCTGTATCTATGCATAGACTAATGGAGTGCTCTTCTAATTGACGCCGGAGGATGAGGATGGCGGCACATATAAAGCAGCTCCATATTCATATAAAGCAGCTCCATATTCGCTCAGACACTAATCTCATACACACATGCATATCATCTCTGATCTTCGTGGTCTCCCATTGACCATTATTTTTACTTTATTGTATTATTAAAAATTATAAAATTTAATATAGAAAGTACTTTTTTAATCACAAATATACCGATTTGACGTGAATCTAGCGGTCAAATTATAAAACGGTGAGTATGCGTTGCATGGTACGCATGCATGCATGGAAATAATCCTCATCTTTGGTCGATCTCGTCATTGACACAAACAAGACGATTAGTAGTTTGCCATTCCATAACTTTGTCATGCACGCGTCAGCTGGTCACTGTCATGTAACTTTGTACGCATGTGAGCAGTGCACATCCTTACGGACGGACCTCAAATTCAAGCACGCCCTGCTGGTGCCATTACATTGCAAACACGCGTCTGCATATACACACATGTTTACTAGCTAGACACACGCATAAAGATAAAATAAGCTGGTCACTGTCATGTAACTTTGTACGCATGTGAGCAGTGCACATCCTTACGGACGGACCTCAAATTCAAACATGCACGCCCTGCTGATGCCATTACATTGCAAACACGCGTCTGCATATACACACATGTTTACTAGCTAGACACACGCATAAAGATATAAAATAATGCCCATTTAGAATGACCGGATGGATGCTGCTGACCGGTTTAATTAAGGGATTCAAACCGTAACGCTTCGACGATATCGGTATGCATGCATTGCATAGCTAACCTAACACACTGTGATAACTAACATGCAAGCCCAGTTTGGTTCAAAAAAAACATGCAAGCCCAGTCAGCTAGTCACATGCACGACGCAAGGCTTTGTCTCACTTAGATTCCTTTCCGTGTAAGCAGAGTGGTGACAGTGTCAGGGATTAGGTAGCTAGTTAGATGATGACCACCAAGAAACCAACCCGGCCATTGCTTAAAATCTCTGACCAAATGCATAAAAAAAACTGGACTTATAGCGATAGCTAACTAGTACATACACTACTTGGCCATAGACATAGAGATTGGGTTTATGAAAACTAACCGCAAGTAGTTTTGCAGGGGTAAGTACATGGACTGTCGTGTCTCACTTGTCACACACTGATCGATGGTGATGGAAGCTTTCTCCTGGTCTGAGCGCATGTAATGGTAGAATCAGCGCGTAATTGTTTTACTGTTATCTTCAAATCGAATTATTGTTTATCTGAGAGCGCATATATACACTATACAGAAGAAAACGCATGCATATTTGCGCTGGACACGTTTCTTTCCCTACGAATCTTTCTGTAAAAATCATGCAAAAGAAACGCGGCCTTTAATTTGAAAGATGAGCTGTGATGTAGCTAGTCAGTCAAAAAGCAACTGATCCCACGTTGATTTTAAGATCGATGTGGATGGGTTCATATGTAGTTTGTTAACTGAAAGTGTCATGAACATGTCATGTCTGTCAGTCTGTCAGTCTGTCACTAGTGGCAACGTGTTCGGTTAAACATTGCGAAGTCTTCCGAAATCCAGAGTGATCAGCAGCAAGCAAGATCGCATCAAGCAGCAGCAGGATCAGGATCATATCACAAGTAGTTAGCTAGGTGGCAGGTGAATATTTGGAAGTGTGGGAAGGGCGTCTGCTTGCGAGCTGACTTTAGTCCAAGGCCGGCCCTAACCCAGATTTATGCCCCCTCTAACACCGGTCCCAACGAATTAACCTTTTCGGGCCTTTGGGTTTGTTTAGTGCTAACCCCTTGGACTCTAGCGTATGAACTCTTGCAAGCCCTGGGATATTCTCCTCTCGTTCCCCTAGAGAGGGGCTCCACTGGCTTTCTAAAGAGACACAAGATTCCTTTCCAAAGTCCATAGAAAACATTTCACCTTTAGAAAAAAATTCACCTTTTTTGGTCCCTACTGCCTGCCTTGTGTAGCTTGACACTATGCTTTGGGAGAAGAAAACGAACAAGGAGGTTTGGGTAAAAGAGAAACCTTGTCACCATGGGTATGTTTGCTTCCTTGGATTGACCTTGGGCACTGGTGAGTTACACTATACATCACTAGGACCCCAGTTGGCGGTTTCTTCTCTTTTAGCTAGGTTCAAAAGATTAACTATACCACTTCATAGAAAACTCGGAGCAGTTTTTGTTTCCTATATTTCTAAGAAAAACTAGTGATTTCTAGGATATATAAATTACATAAATCATAAATTAGAAATTTATGTGGGTGAGAAATGATAGTCTCTAACTTTGTCAAGATAACTAGCAGGATTTCCCATAAAATTACGCAAGAAATTTATTTAATCATTTTGATTGTTTAAATTCATATAGGTATATATAATATGCCAGGAATACCAAATTACCGTCGGTCAGGCCGATTGCATATGATATTGGATCATTACACATAACTAAAGTTCAAACTCGCGTGCCAGCCGGTCGGTAGTTTGTACATGTGTTGATATATCGTTTGTACATAATATCAGTACATGGAATCAAAGTTCAGATCACTAGTCAGTTGGTCATTTGTACGTGATATTGGATCAATACGTGAAATTGGTCAAACTCACTAGATCTAGATAGACGTTTGGCCATTTGTACTGAAGTATATCGAGACAGACGTTTGGTCGTTTGTACTGAGTCGATAGATTCTCGTGACATTAGATCACTTGGAGTTAAAGTTTGGATCACGATTAGCGATTTTTTATATGTTAGTACGTGGAGTTAAGGTTCAAATCGCCATTGTTGATATTAGATCAATATATGGGCTTAAAGCTTACGTAATTTTCTATGAGGTATAAAATTATAAATATCTATCGCTCGTGGGCCATTGATAATTAAAGTACAGTGGATTTATGACAGATAATGTTTACGTATAATTATGTAGATTTACACGTAGTTATGAAAACTTATCAAGTACAATTATGAAGATCTATCGGTTATTCATTTGTTTAGGTACAATTATGAGTATATATTGATGGTGATCGTTAGGATAATCTAACGGTTGTGATCTATTAAGATACAATTATATAGATCTAGTGATTATGATTTAGTTAAGTAGAGTCATGATGATCTATCCGTTCTAATTTAATTAAATATAATTATTGAGATTTAGTTAGTTATTTTGTTTTTCTAAAATTTCTACCGTGTCTTTTCTTCCGCCTAATTTTAAATGTAATAGATTTTACGTTCGGTTGCTACACATCGGTCATATCCTATTGTTTCTTTTTCTAGTGCGGACATATACAACACATATATACATATATGTCCTCAAACTAGTGGTAACTGTCAATTACTTCCTTTTTACTAGAAAAAAGCAAGCAATTTTTCCGTGCTATGATGGTTGTACAATAATCCAGAAACAAGGAAGCATGCACGCACGCAGAAGTCTCCTGCATCTACATATAGATTCTCGGTAGATGGAATTATACACGTACGTGTGTGTTACCATGACATTAATTGGACACGTACGGCTTTCTGAAAATGACGAGCATGAACGTGCGGATGGAAGACTAAAAACTCTAGCTAACTATATACCCAACTATAATATATCTAATACGGTTTTTCGCCACCACGGCGTTTTTCCCCGTTCTCATCCTTTGACGCCCATCTAGACCAATCCCATGCTGACACGTCAGCAGGCTTCAGTGTATTTTCTAGAACCTTACAAGCGTCGCAGGTGTTCTGAAGCCAGGGTCCTACAGGACCGTTTCCTCTTGCCTTGTGACCGGGGCGTCCCGGTGGCCACAGGCTCCATCAGGTTGGCCTCTTCATGACCGGGGCCTCCGGTGGGTACGGTTCCAGTCGAATGAGGCCAGTGTGTCGTCGCCTCCGTGACATCATCCTTTCGGTGTCTCTACTGTCGGCTCGACTACGTCAACGCAACCAAATGCCCATCCTCAATAGCCACCGTGTGCAGACCTCATGTTTATGGCCGTCGCTCCCAGATCTGGCCACCACCAAGCGCACACGGCGGCGGTTACAAGTAGGAGGTCATCTCCTTGAAGACCAACTTAATGAAGTGACAAGGCCCGCTCCACGATGCCAAGAAGTCAATTACCATAGGATTTGAGCGAGCATGCATTGGACGAGGGCATTGGAAGGCTTGTCTTCACCCACGCAGCCTCAGTCGACGCACCGCCGGATCTGGGTTGGCTGAGGCCTACGATGCCCGCAAGCTCGAGCACCTGGTGGATCTACGAGCCAAACCACCTAGGGTCTCAGGTCATATGCCCCTTCTGCTTGTCGCTGGCTCGTCACCCTACTCCGGCCGGCATGACGTACCTTGTGCTCTGTCCGCCAAAGTGTCCCTCCCTGCTCCGGCCGCCGCACCTTATACCACTACTCTATTCGCCATCGTGGAAACAGATGGGAGAGAGAGACGAAACAGAGAGAGGGAGAGAAATCTGGACTAGGTAGAATCGCGCGCTAAGCCGCACGACTGTTTATCCTTATGTTGAGACAAAGATGTACCAACTGTTTTGAGACATAGATAATTACATACCAAGAGGTACCTCATCATCTCGAGTATAGCCCCTTTTTAAAAAAGAAATATGGTAGGAGAGTTGCCGATTTCATTAATAGAGCATAAGGTTGTAGACATCATTTTTATTTACAAGTAGGCCCAAATGGCCCAAATAAAATCAAGCGTTGCTCTCGTGTGATGATGAATGCAATTCCCTTACAACTGGCAAGTGAACAAGATACCGCCTCCTTTATTTTACCAAAGGTTTGGTGTCGAAGATGATTTTTGTTGAACACTCTTCCGACTCTCTCCTTCCGAATCTCCCAGGCCACAAGCATGAGGGTTGAGGCAACCCCTTTCCGGTACGGGCCTCTGACCGATGTGATATCCGCCACTAGATGGTGAGATCATTGTACCCAAAAGCCAAGATCAAGGGCTAGTGAGTCCGCCCAGTTGGTCACGAGCTTCCACTCTCTCTTGGAGTATCTACAGGAGGCAAAATGGTGGAATGTTGTTTCCATCTCGCAACAACAAAGGGTGCATCGGGGCTGGTGTGACCATCTACGCTTTTGCAGTCTATTAGAGGTTCAACGTCTATTTTGCATCACATGCCATGTGAAAAATTTACATTTCGAAGGTGTCCAATTCTCCAAATTGTGGTGTTGAAGGTGGAGCGAGTAGAGCCTTGGAATTGAGCACAGTACGTGGAGGCGTTGAAGTTATCATGGGCGGTGAGGGTCCAACGGATTTGGTCCTCGACAAGAGGCTGAAGCTGGACCACCTGAGATGCCTCCCAAAGGGCAATGAACTCCTGGAATTGGTCGAAGGTGAAACCCACCTGGTAGTTAAGGTCCAAGATCCACTAGTTGTTATTTATCGCCTTGGCAACCATCCTATTCTTGCGCTTGGATAAGCGGAACAAGTTTGGAGCAACGTCCATAGGGTGTTGTCCAACAAGCCATGTGGACTTCTAGAAAATAGCACGTTGGTTGTTTTCCAATCTGGATCGAGGTAACCATGTCAAAGAGACAACGGTTAATGTCATTGCATGGGATCTCCAGCTCAGCCCACATTCTCCACATGTTTTCCCACTCTAGTCACAACCAACGAAGACACAAAGACGCACAAATTTCTCGAGGTTCATCACACCTAGGCTGATGAACTTCTTAGGGGTGCAGACACGACATTATTGACTTTACATTTGCCACCTAAAACAGTCTCATTTCCAGACCAAAGGAATTGCCTTCGTAATTTTTCAATGCTACGAAGGACGTTCGAAGGCACTCTAACAGAATTCAAGAAGTTAACCGGATGGCTGAGAGGACCAACTTTATCATGGTCAAGTGACCAGCCTGGGTCACCAAGTGGCACTGCCAAGAGGCTATTCTCCCTTCTATCTTTTCCTCGAGGGGTTGGAAATCAACGCGCTTGAGTCTAGACGTGGACAGGGAAAGCCCAACATATTTCATTAGAAAGCCTATCCTAACGGCTTGAAATCGCTGAAGGATATTCTGTAGATCAATCCCCTTGCATCTGATGGGGGCAGCAATGTTTATTGGAGATTTGTGTTGAGACCGTGATGTGGCCAAAATTTGTGAGGATTGAGGTAACGGCGTCTATGTAACGCTTGGAAGGGACGAGAAAAGATGCAGTGTCGTTGGCATAGAGGGAGGTTCAATGGGTTGCCGCCTGGCCATTGAGTGGTTGGAGGATGTCATTCTTGGTTTTTCACTTTTGAAGCAGATCGATGACCAGGACAAAAGCCAGGGGTGAAAGCGGGTCCCCTTGATGCAGTCCTCGTCCGTGGTTGATGTACTTGCCCTGAATACCATCTAGCAGAACCTTGGAAGACAAAGAGTAGAAGAGCACAGCGATCCAATCTATCCATCTCAAGGGGATGTCCAGCGCTGCATGTCCAGGATGTAATCCCAGTGCACGGAGTCAAAGGCCTTGGTAATGTCAAGCTTGAAGAGAAGGGATGACATTTTCCTTCGGTGGTAATAACAGGCCAGGTTTCGTACCTATATGAAGTTGTTGTTAATGACCCTCTTCTTGAAGAAGGCACTTTGGCTATTGGAGACCAAACCGTTCATATGGAGGGAGAGGCGCATAGCAAGAAGTTTTGCAAAGGCATGGATTAAGCTGATCAGGTGGAAGTGTCCGATCTCGTCAGTGCTTTGTTTGATCATGTCAGTGTTTTTTTGCTGAACGTAGGCCGTAGAAGGATTATAGCACGTGGTCATACGATCGAATACAATAGCCAACAGAAACTTTGGAAGGCAATATCACCTCACATAAACTAAGAATATAGATATATGATGCTTCTGCAGGACGTGTAGCTCATTCATTAGGACCTTTAGCCTCTCGATCATATTTGTGAAGTAACATAATCAGATAATAGAACTATAAACGAAGGAATATACAAACTATGCAAGGCACAAAACTGCCACCAGAATCATTTTCTGATGTGTTCCAGCACTTGTTATTCTTTTGGAGACGATGCTTCAGTTTGACTAATGCTGAAACATTGGTGAGACATGTAAATTATTATTTCAACAAATAAGCGGGAAATGATATGCTTTGCAACAAGTACTTATAACAACCACCTAAAGCCAGCTATGACGTTGGGCCCACCTGTAGCAAGCCAAACGTGCTCCCACACATGAATGCATACTCCATTATTAGCACAAAATCAGATAGGACAATGACAAACCCAAACAGACCTGCTATGGCTTATGTGGAAGCAAATGACAGCAACCTCATCTTGCATATTATGCAACGTGCCTTTCCACATAAGTATGTTCGGAGCATCAAGCGATACATCACCCTCAATTTGTTTTTCATTTATTTCGACGGCCTAGGAACCCTAAATCATGAATCTAGGTTGCCCTGGATGTTCTGTCAAAAGAAACCAAATCCTGAACCTTCTCATCTCAGCTAGGCAGTCATCTTCTCTAAGCCTCAGGCAGTTTATCCATCCATCGGTATATATGCAACTGAACTGTAAAAAGACAATATGCAAGAACTTATACGAAACGAAAGGATATCATGAACATCAGCTTCAAGCGTAACAGCTACAAAAAAAGTAAAGGTTCTTGGTAAAGAATATGAGATTATTAGTGAGTATAATAATGCATAAGGTCCATAATAAAACTTGATAAAATCAGTTCTTTTCTAAGGAGAACATGTAGGTGCATTCATTGTAAAATAATTATGTCACAGTAAGTAAGATGCATGTACATGCACCAGTGTGTGAGAATCTTTTACATGCACCGGCTCCACAATGCGATGCATCAGTGCAAACTTAGCCACCTTTAGCTTTATGCACCAGGAAAACACCACACTATGGATGGCCTTATAGTTGGAGAGGATAGATAATGTGTTGTGCAGCGTATTTTTCTGGTCAGGCTGCCAAGTGGTGGGACCTGTGTCTTGATGCCATCTCCACCCTCCCTTTGCTATGTCTTGGACGCCCGTGATGTGTTTGACGGAAGTGTTAGACCAGACATTCAGGTGCTACATTTTCCGTAGGTGTGCTAGTGCACGTGCGCACGTCTTGACTAATATAAATTAAACAAAATAAATTGACTATATAAAAAATTATTATACATATTGACCATAGTACAAATTTCATCAAAATTTAAAAAATCATTCTTGAAAATATCAAAAGATGGATAACATAATACCGCACTGAAAAGAATGGGTGACGAGCAGGCAAAGGAAAGATAAATAGCCAAACAACAAGATAAAACTTTGAACAAAGTAGGAACTTAATCATATGCCACTTACTTAATTTGCCTATGCTCCGACCTCCATTTGCAAATAGTCTCATGGCCATAACATACAAATTAACTCTAAGAGTGGGCCAATGCCATGTATGCATAACCAATATAACACAATGTCTCGGGCACTGAGGTTTGAGGGAACTAGAACTTACACAAAATTATATAGTAAAATAGAAATTAGACAAGTGATATGTTGTCATGGGTTCACATGTCAACCAAAAGTTCAAATAATAGGCTATGTTATATTTTTTGAGTTCAATTTTGTTCTCATACAAATTGATCTCATACTTTCAGTTCCACTAATTGGACAGTAGAAGGCATGCTAAACTGATCAGGACTCACATGCTATCTATTTCAATTAGCACTAAAACAAAGTCTTGGGACATAAAGGAATATTATATTACAGGGTGGTGTTCACAAGAACAGATATTCTGGATGTTTAGCGTTTGCAATGATAAACTATTAAACAACCTTTTTGTTATTACAAAAAATATTGCAAAAATAACCATGGTACTTGGGGAATAAGCATAGTATAGATAGGGTAGATACAAAACTTGCGCGTCGATAATGCCTTATTCTTACCAACGCTTTATTCTTTCAATTTGACTTATCTGTATTGAAGAGGGAAAATTAAATTGCTTAGTTTGTCCAACTTATACTAGCAATCATGTTTCATCAGTCTCAATGCAAGTACTTGCAGAAATTACACATGCTGAACAAAAGTGTTCCACATTTGGAGCACAATCATCCAAACATAAACTAAGAAACTGGAAGAATAAGTTACTCGTCTTGCAGATTTTTTGATGGATATCCCTGAGTGCTCTGCGCTTTCTTAGAATTTGTGAGCGCATTCCATTGTCAAAATTCGCCTTGTTCTCGTCATCAAGATAATCACCATTTTCTAGATCATGCTCTAGCTATCTGTAGTCAACTTTCAATCGATCCCAATTTCTTCTCCTTTTGCTCCTTGGACTGCAAGGTTTGAACAAGCACAATGTTGTTTACATTTGGCAGGGTCTAAAACTATCTGAAGTTAACCAAGTTGCTCTTAGAAAAACTGACAAGAGTAAAATATAGAACTCACCCTAAAATGATCCAAGACGGAACTTTTTGATTACTAAGTCACGTAAAGTGAAGTCTGCCCATAAAAGAGATTTTTAGCTAGCAGGGTAGGACTGATATTCAATAAAAAGCCTGGCAGCATTCATGGCTCAACCACAGTATTCAAAGTCAACCACTTCAATTTTTCATCTAGCATCAAGAATAAAGCGAATAGAAAAAAGGTGCCACTTGACTATTGGAGTAAAAACCCACGGTGGTGCTACTACTTTTCATATAGCACATTTGTGATTTGGCTAAAGGAGTATAGCTAGGCAAAACCTAATTGGTGGTGGTGCTGAACTAGATGCTAAATTGGCATTCATGACAACCACAATGTTGCCCCGGTCAGTAGCCATAGGCCTAGGAGGAACTGCTAGCACACTTGAAAACACTATATCATAGGACTCCTGGGAGTAATGTAAACTTGGAAATGGGAGAAGCATGCAGGTGAAGTATTATGTCAAACATTTTTCTAACCTTGTCGTCACCTATTGTCGGCGATCCCACACAGCTTGAGCGTGGACGGTTGATGGACGGCAAGCGCACCGGATTATCGTAGTATCTTTCATGGGAAGTATTAAGCCGAAGACTATCGAACCACGAGAGCAAAAGATAAATGTTTCTCCTTTCTCATAACTAGACTTGTCACACAAATAGTTGTGCTTGCACCCGAATAATAATCTGAAATTAATCTACTAAAATATCGTCTTCTACCGGAGCAATAAAACAAGGATTAGTACAAAGTAACTAAAGGGCAACAGGAAAGTAAACTAAAAACAAAAATAAAAGGACACAGCAATGGGAGGACAAGTAATGAATAATTTCTAGGTTATTGAATCTACAACATGTTCAAGAAATATTATGTATGCAAGCATGAGGGTGAAGCCAAAGATAGGTACATCCATACCCCTTGCCAAGGTAACGGCATAAAGAAGTGAGTCTTCGTGATTCCCCTGAATAAATGATTAAGAACTTTATCAGGATATGCGCTATCACCGCGATACCTATCCTACACATCTCATTGGTACAACCCCTTAGCATCAATCCAATAGCGTATGCATCCATTACCAGGACTATGGAATTACATCTACACATAGCAACAACTCATAGATCAATAACTTGATGGGTTACTAATAGCCAAGAAATGCCAAGAAATTATAGATTACTCAACACGGAATTCATCTTACAAGTAAATAAAAGGGTTCACAAGAAAGAGAGAGAAATGGAGGAACAATGGAGATGGTGCTTGACGTGGTGGAGGTGATTCGCATGACGTGGTGGTGATGATCTTCCTCTCTTCCTCCCTTGGTCTCCCTTGCAACTTGTAGATCAGTTCTTGAGGCTATGGTGGAGATTATAGATTGGATCTAATGGCCTTGAGGGGATCCCTCTCTTCGGGTAACTCTATTGCGGTGTCTCGCTCTTTTTAAATAGATTGCATGTGTTGTTTAGGGTTTCACGGAGCGTACGTCGTGATTTCCCTCGAGGTCCCTTCACGGAAAAGATTTTGTCTGATGTGGCGGCACCATACGCACACCATACGCACTCGGTACGGGGGTCACAGCCATACCACTAGTCGTTAGTTCACTAGATGCTCCGTTCAGGCACTCATTTCTTCATGAGCGCTCCTCTCGACGTGTACTTTCTAAATATATATAGTTTTGTACCCTTTTTCAGCGATTCTAAACACATTAAACCCAAAAAGAGAGATTTACACAATTCTAGCAATTAACTAGTCATTAGCAATAATTAACATAATTTATACAATGTAAACACAATAATCAAGATCAAACATGGAGGAAATGATGAGTACAAAATGGACTCATTAACAGTCTAGAGGTAAACATAGAAGAGTTTGATACTTGGATTGGAAACATGTGCTGGGTGGAGATGGAAGGGGCATTGCGTGAATTGATTCCACGGAAGGGGATGATTGTGCCACCTATTACAGTGTGATGTCAGCCATGCACCGGTGATGACCCTTAGCTCCCGCTCCGATCCCTCATGGATGCGCAACCACGCCACATGCCGGAGGAGGAGATGAACCCGCGGAGGGCAAATTGCAATATCCAAATCAATGTGAATGCTAAATTTTGCACGAGAGTAAAATTAAGATTGCATATTTCTGGGCTTTTTCTCACCGGAGATGGAGGTGTAGGGCACGGCACATAAACTCAACAATGAAAGAGTTCGGGGCGGCTTAGAAAATGAATTCAATGATGAAAGTGGCGGTGCGTTGAAGAGCTTGAGTGAAAGATTTACATCTATGAACAGGAAGGATAGGAAGAAGGTGGAATAGGATTTGAAACACTAGGGGCTGTAAAGGGTAATTACTATGGATTTTTTTAACTAGTAATTATTAGGGACTTTAATTGGGGATTAAATGTGCAACTAAAACATAATTTGCAAGGTCTAACTTAATTTGTGAACCATTGGACGATAACAAGATGGACAGTTTGGATCGGTTGAATTTCGTAAATTCATATCTTTTATATTGGTATAGATATAGATTTTTGGAGAAAAAGAGATAGAGACGAGTGGGTGGGCTGAGAGCCTGAGATAATAGTCTCTCTGATTCCCTCTGTCAACAGCACCTAGGTGGGCTCGCTTGGAATAATCTAACCGTTGGTTCCGACGAAATCGGAGGGCTCTGCTCTATCCCCTTGCTTATGCTCTGATCTGACCGGTAGTGTTTTCTAGCATGTCTCGAAATTAATACATACAACAACAAAAGGGCAAAAAGAGAGAAGATGATACAGAGTGGAAAGAAACAGTATATTTCGTTTGCTTAGTTGCTGCCGCTGGTGCACCATAGACCATAAACTTATTCATATTTTCTTTCTCCTCTACAGTAGGAACTGAAACACTCACGTAGCTTCGATAATCCCCAGAGGCAGGCTTAGTATCATATATTGAACTTTTAAAAAAGCTTCGCTAAAATCACCTTTCGAGAAATTTGAATTGTATTAACTTCCCCTAAAAACAAAGTAAAAAAAACACATAGTGAAGCAACCCTGCACACCACTGCATGGTGTAATGTGCTAGTCTTTGACATAATATAAGAAAATCCCATGTCATTATATTATATCCATCAGAGTGTACAACAGGAGCATTGATGGTCCAACAACTATATATATTACAAACTCCAATATACAAAAGTTACAACAGAAATACAATAAGACACGTTCAACTGGAAATAACAACTGAAATATAGAGCTGAAAATAAAAAGGCAGAAAATCATATAAACAAGGTTTTATTTAACTACGATTATAACTAAGCTATTCTTGCTCTACTGCTTCTTGTTCCCCGTAGTCGATGTAGTAATCGACTCCTTCAATTCCACCTGTTAGGTCCGGCTTCTCTTTTTCCTCCTGGACTTCGACTTCCTCATATTTGACTTCTAATGATTCAGAGTCTAACAAAGGAGATTTTATGTAGGGGATGAGTACAGAAGGTACTCAGCAAGTTCATAATAGCAAAAGGTGTTTGCATGATTATTTCTATTAGGATAAAAGTCCTCAAAGGATATGCATTTTTCCAACGCATTTCTGGACAGAAGTCAAGTTTTAATTTATCTATGTTCAGAAGGCTTCACGGGTCGTTAGAACCTCCAATGGTTCCTTTCCTGCCACGATCGCAGTTCATACCCAGAACAGGGAGTGACAATGCTACACTTCATTACACTCTGCAGAGGTGCGCTACTTTACCCACAAGTGGTACTTAACCTTCACACCGGGTACGAGACCCATCACACTCCCATCGGTGCGTGGCCAGGTCTAAGGTTCCGAGTCATTTTACCCTTCCCTTGGCAATATCTTCCCTTACATAGTCGGTCTAGCACCGACTACCCACCTCGTCATTATAGCATATTTTTCTGAATATTTCAGGGACATAACGCCTCCCAAAATGTAAATTCAGGCTTTATCGCTCCCCTGGGCGAGGGACATAACGCTTCCCTAGGCATTACTTTACATACGTTTCTGAGAGATATGCACTAAAAAGGTGTTACTTGACTCGCATGTCCCATAACAGATCTTGTGGTTAACGCTATCTATACGGCGTGAGAATGCCAACTGACATTTGTTATTAACCTTATGATGATACCATATGCAATGAAACCCTGACCACCCCACAAGTTCCAAACTGGGGTTCCACTGCCCACCAATATATGATTCAACGAATCATAATGCAGTCCATTTATTAATTATCACAAGCCAGGTGATAAGAAGAAGGAAACTTGCATATATGTTGATAGAAATAATTCTTAAATATGAACAAGAAATGAACTTGCCTTGAGATAGATAAGAAATGAAGTGAGAGGTCCCTTCGAACGAAATCGGCAGAACTTCAGGATCTGAAGTGAAATAATTGTCCGATAAGGACTATTTCCAAAGATGGCAATTGTATATGCATATATGCATGCTCATGTTGATGAGGTTGATTTACAGAAATTGGATTGATGTGGACTACCTTGTCGAAGACAATGCAATAGATGATATTTATTACAACTTCCTTGATTTTTTTATCTGCTCTATCTTCTGAACTTATAAAATTTACTATTAATAACTTTGTGGTGTGGTGTGGTTATTAAACAATTGAAATTTGTAATTTCAAAGCATTTATGAAAAATCTTGAGTTCTGAATTTGCAGAGGGTTATAGAAAAAGGTTTTCGCTGAATGGAAATTAAAGAGTTCTTATGAGTTACTTAAGTTGTTATCGGATTTTAAATCATTCAATTTGGTTTGAAGTACAAACACTTGTCAATTTCTTATGACAAATTTTTCAAATAAACACAAAGAGAAAAGAGAACAAATAAAAGTAAAAACTGTTATTCTTAGATTGGGCCGGTCGTAGTTTTAATCTGGCCTAAGACCTAAATGACCCTAGTCTAATCTGTTCAGCCCAAAGGCCCATTTGGTCCGGTTTTGGCCTGCTTGGCCCGCACGGTTATCCGGTTAGGATAACCCTAACCGGCCCCGGTCTCCCCCTCTCTTCACACATGCCGCCGCCCCCCTCAAACCTTTTTCTCTTTCTCTCCTGTTGGCTCTCGAACTCTCCCCAAAATCGCCACCTCCCTCATTCAGATCCGCCCTGGCTCCTCTAGGCCTTGCCTCTGCCGCCTTCTTCTCTCCGGTTCCGCCGCCTTCAGGACCTACCTCAGTCACGAGTCTGGGCTCGGGCTCGGCCTCGCCATCGGCCACCTTCTCGCTTTGCTCGGCGTCACCGCCGCCGAACGGCGTGGATTTGGCCACCATCGCAACCGCACCGGTGGCGCCGCCCTAAGGTAAGCTTATTATTTCTCCTCCCTATTCCCCTTTTTGCACCCCTGATTCTGGGGTCTTTCAAATTTTAGGGTTCAGGCTTGATGTACCCGGTGGCCATGCTTGGTCCGACTTGAACTCGGTTAAGGTTTGATTCAATTCCCATGCTTGGACATTGTATTCAGTTTGGTTATATGAAATTTGTTGTTGGATGTTTTTAAGTTGATTTCCGCACTAAGACTTGGTACTTAACACTTAACAATGCACATGCTCGAATACTGGTTCTTAGCAATTGTGGTATAAGAGCTTAGTCAATTTATCATTTAACTTCTTTCGAGATACTTCTGCCCTACCAAGCACTTTACTATAATAATTTCATAACATAACTAATTCGTCCTTAAAAATCTTTAGCTCCTCCCTGGACTCTTTTGTTATTGACTTAGAGTTTAATCTTTCTTTTAGCATATATGGGTGCATACTGTAACTAGAGCTGTACACCAACTGGTATGATTTAATCTTTAGTGTTGTGCATCAGTGTAAGTGTGACATGCCTATAGTCGGAAATCCTTTTCTATTTTGCATCATCCTTTGATTATCTACTTCAAGTTCATATCTAGCCGTTGGATTGAAAATAAGAACTGATAGTATACTAGTTGTTGGTTGTTCTTTGATTCCCTTCCCTGATTCTGGGCTATTCTTTCTATGATTCTGACTCCCCCTTTCTTATCTACTTTTCAAAACATATACTATCCATGAATTTAGCTTATTCCCTCTTTTCTCTAATTACTCCTCTAAACTGATAAGAACAGGTGTTATCCCTTCTCCTCTTTTCTGATTTTAGACTGGCAAAAATAGTTTACTCATACTTCTTGATCTTAATAAGAACAGATACTATACTCTTTTTCCCCATTCCAATTTGATAAGAACAGATTACTTCTTCTTGATCTAGTAGGTGATTTATTTAGCCTAATGCAGAATATTTCTGTAGAACTTAAATACTTTTTCTCTTTTGCTAAAAATTTCTATCTTCTCTATTTCTACCTTAAGCAAGCTGAAGCTTGGTCTTGAGGTGTTCTGAAAACCTGCTTCTTCAGGCTTTGCCTCCTCCTCCTTGCTGCCTTGTTTACTTCTAGCTCCTGACTATTGGTGTTGTGCTGTTTGTGAGTGATGTTGGACTGAAAATGGAGCTCATAAGGCCCTATTTATAGGTGTTTGGGGGCTGGTGTGCTGGGATTTTCAAAATGCCTAGTGTGGACACCTATTGAGTGACTCGTCTCTTGTTTTGGTGAACAAGCTGCTTTCATGGCAGCCCCTAACTGATCCTTATCCCTCTCAAGCTTGAGGTGGCAATGCTGCTGCCACCAGCAGCTTAAAGCTGATTCATCCCCTTTGGCCAGGACTTTGAATATGTAGATGTTGTCTACTGTTGAGGCTGTCGGCTGCTGTTAAACTTTTAAATGCTTAGCATTTTAAATTGCCTAAGTCTTGCTGGATTAACACTTGAAAGCAGACTTCACTTCCATTTTAAAAATAAAAATCAGTTGCCTAATGGAGGTTAGTTTAAACAATTGACTTAAGGAAATCAATATGTTGCCTTGTTGCCTAATCGAATTCAGATGCCTATTCACTTGTTGCCTTATGTCCCAGGACATGTTGCCTTAAGATTGATGCCTGTTGTTTATTATGAACTGTTGCCTACTGCTTGAAAATTAATCCTAAGTCAATTTTAATCTATTTGAATCCAGAACCAGTTCTCTAGATTCACAAAACTAGCCTCCTAAACAAATGCATTTCCTTTTTGGAAATGCAACATTTTAACTTTAACCAACAATTTCTTTTTAGAGTTTTTCTTCTTTTGTCATGTGCAGGTTGAAGAAAAGAATTGGAGAAGAGAAAGGAATTGAAGAAAGAATGAAGACAATAAATAGATTTATATTATAAATTTTTACAACATTCATGATTTGTAATATTCAAATATTTTGTAATCTGATTTTGGACATTTATACTTGTAATTGAGTTATTGGAGCATGTATATATATATATGTATGTATATATATATATATATATATATATATGTATGTATGTATGTATAAGATATTTCATCTTATGTGTCAATTTTTTTAATTTCACTCAAATTTTGATATGCATGAATGCAATGATTGAATTCAAACTCCTAATCCTATTGTTTAGGTTTTAGAAAATATGAGTTAATGATATTATAATCATATAATTTCCGACTAGAGAATAACATAAAAATCATATCCTTTACGATTATGTCATTATACACATAAGTACTTTTCCTATTAACGGACAATCAACAAAATTAGAACATATCACTGCAATAAAAAAAGTCACTTTAAAATACCAATAGCACACAATTTAGATCCAAAAATTATAATTGGACATAGATGACATCTGCAACGTCGCTCAATGGGAACTATGCAAACAACCTGACATCATTGGCTCTACCTTTAGCTCCACTTTTCTCTTTGTTTCTGGATTTTTTGCCTTTTCCTCCAATTCATACTCGTTCCTTCCAAATCTAAAAAATTATGTATATCCATCATCATATTCTAACGCAAACACCTATTCAGATCGCCAATACGTGACCTCACACTACCCACAGAAATATAATGGCCCATCTAAGACCCACTACTTTTCATCCTATCTGTGAATTTATATTTCTAATTAATATAAAATAACATACACTCTCATTTATATATTATTTTCTAACTTCGAACCTACACTAACAAATATTATTAGCAACCAAAAGATTTATCCACCAGATCTCGGAGTTTCCACGCGGAGCTAGCGAAGAATTGGAGGCGACGGCGCTTGGGTGTCGGTGTATAGGAGAAGAGAAGGGGATCAGAAGGAGAGAGCGAGAGATGACAATATACATGCACGTGTGTGACCTGGGTGTGTCGGAGTCCAACCAGGTTGTGTTACGTGTGTTCTGTGTGTATGTATGGGTTTGTTAGTATGCTAGGATATTTTTTTATTTTTCCTTCCATTTTGTCTTTCTGTTAAAACTTAATTAAATAAATATGTTAACAATTCACTTTAATATTTTTTTAGAGTTTCTAATGCTTTTAAAATAGACATTCAATATTTTCTAGCAAATATTGAATATAATGGAACACTTAGTCCTATATAGTTTGATAACTAATTAATGAACTTGATAGTAAAAGTGGAAATATCTGATAAATCAATGCATAATTGTTGTTAAAATTTCTAAAATAGTGATTTAATATTTTATAGCAAAGGGAAACCCTTTTATTTGAAGGTTAAATATATTGCACTCTTATTTCGATTTAAAAAGATATAGATTAGTAAATAAATAAATTTTCCAGTTTAAATAGCAAAGATGGACATATCTTCTTACAGTAAATATATATGTATGTATCTAATTTTATGAAATTTCACTAAGAAATGTGATCTTTTATGATAACAATTATATATTCTTTTTTATGTTTCTCAACGCTTAAAAATATGACGGAACTATAGTTTAACGGGGTGTACACGGCCTGACGGCGGACCCCTTTGCCGGTACTTTGGTAAAGAAAAGCGTACTCCTCTCGTTTAGGATAGGTAGCCTTTTAGTTCTTCTATCGATCTCTCTCGTTTACATGTCGCCCCTGCTTTGCTTTCTTTTTCTGAGTGGGTACATGGGCCAAAGCTGGCACCGGCAGATGCAGCATGCATGCATGTTCGATCGATAGCCGAAAAAAACACGCAAAAATGAATGAAAGGGATGAAAATCTCATCAGAGTATCGTTTTGGAGCGTGCATGCCAAATGCGGAGGAGGAGCACGCACGTATACCTGCATGCAGTGCGCATGACACACTGCATGCATGCACCGATGCACCTCATGCACGCCGTGTGTGTGGATGCCAGAATCCACCGCGTGCAGTGGTAGATGATAACGAGCGGCGTCCTGCATTTGGTAGCTCGTGACCAGATACCAACTGAACATGTCATGCAATATTGATGAC
Source organism: Stipa capillata (assembly GCA_019208055.1). Taxonomy (NCBI): domain Eukaryota; kingdom Viridiplantae; phylum Streptophyta; class Magnoliopsida; order Poales; family Poaceae; genus Stipa; species Stipa capillata. The sequence continues at coordinate 546,788 of JAGXJF010004390.1, forward strand.
TGGTGATTTATCACTACTTTGAACCTGTGGCAGAGCCAGCATATTTTCGAGCATGATCAAAGTGTCTTTTTTTTGTATGGATAAAATATTTATGATGCAACTTGCCCTGGAGCTTCACTGGAGATGCGAAGTCGCGTCATCAGCAAGCCCGGACAGCTGTCCAAGTTAGAGGGACACCAGCTTTGAACAGAACCTGACAGAATTGTGGATTCACGCATATTAGCTAGCCTCGTAGAGGGAATTGCTTTCAGGTTTCGTAGGACACTAGAATCAAATCCTTAATTTTAGTCCAATGTATATTAGCTACATTGATTGATAATTTTGTTTTATCCTGTTGTTTCATCGTCGTACGGTTGGCTATTAAATTTCATATATTAGTCAATTCAACCAAAAGTCTAAACTGATAGGTAAAATGTGCAATATATTCTTCTCACATCTAACTCCTTCAAGCCTAAAACGTGGACCGGAATGGACTGTATGTAATTTTTTATTTTAAATTGTTCGGACATCATCTTTAGTGCTCGTTTAAATTAAGTGCTATTTGTGTAGATGGCAAAGCTAGCTTCTTTGCACAATGCAACCTTGCTGCTGTTGGATCGGACTGATTGTGGCTACATGTGTGGTGGGTTGCTACCTATGGGCCTCAGTCTCTCGTTGACTTGAACGTCGTATTTCAATTCACCACGTCTCCATGTACAGTTCCGACTTCTTGTTTATGCAGAGCATGTCCCAGTGCAATCAGAACTTATGCACCCCTTAAGTTGTGCCTAAGATTGCTAATGGTATGATTACTTAAACCTGTGTGTTAATTAACAGTGGTGTGCATGAAGATCTTTTGTGCATACTTTCTGAACCTGGACTTGATTTGTGATAATGTCAGGGACTTAGTACCCACCCAATTGTATCTTCTTTTTTTCATCCACGAAATTTGTATTTTTGTAGATAATATCCGCCAGATTGTATTATCTTGTTGGGCTGGTCGGTCATGGGCTGAATGGGTGAACTTTGGGCTGGATTTATGGTTGAATGTCCATGGGCCTCACCTGATGTTTAATAATCTTTTGGAAGTGCTATTCTTCAGGCGACCGAGGGCCGTCCGATTGGCGCGGAGATACGTACGGTTTGGCTTTTGGTAGCGTTATGGGTTACGTGGGCTTTTTGTTCTAGTATGGGCCTTCTTTTGGGCATTTTTCAGGTTGTTTCCTGTGTGGGCCTTGATTTTTTTTCTACGCAACGTGGGTTTTCATCTTTTTCGGCTTTTTGCGATGGCAAATGAAGAGTCGCATTCGCAGTAGAGAAGCAGAGCAACTTGTTTTCATCCATGTGCATGAGAAGTAGTGGGCTCAGCAACAACGTGTGCCAACCCTAAGGTTTCATGTAGGCCGAAGGCCCATCAGAGGAGCAAATCAATGATCCTATGTTTTTCTCGGTTACTGCACATTTATTAATACTAAAGTTGCACATTTTACCCGTGTGCAACTAAGAGATTATAAATGTACAACTGGGATTGGAACTTGTTTTTGCAACAATTTTTGCTAGTTAAGAACAGTAGTTTCGAGATAATTTTATAAATTTTCAGCAACAGTAAATTACACATTTATTAATACCCTAGTCACACCTTTTTGTGTGTGTGCAACTTAGGACTTAAAATTGTGCAACTTGGATACAAACTTGTTTTTGCAATAATTTACAGTTGTTGAAAGTTTTATCCTTAGTTAATAGATACACATCATAAAATCTAGTGGCATCATCAATCGAAATCATGAAATATTTCTTTTCATTCTTCGTCAACACAATATTCATCTCTCAAAGATCAAATGTATAAATTCTAGAGGTGCTAAGTTTCTCTCCTTTGATGCCTTGTGGGATTTACGAGGTTGCTTAGATTGCCCACCATTTTGGTATTTAAAACCTTTGAGTAGTGAATATCTGTAACATCCTGATTTTCAGAGCTTTTTAAAATCTTTTTATCAAAAATCAGAGCTGGAAAATTTTGTTGTTTATTCTCTAATTAATTAAAGCTTAATTGGAATTCCAGAGTTAATTTGAATTCATCCAACTTGAATTTGATTTGCTTTTCAATTTGAAATATGTCTCCAGAGTTTTTCTCAGAATTTTCGGAGTTTCGTTTGATATTCAATCTCGCTCTACTGTTCTTTGTTTTTATTTTGGTTTCTCCTTTTCTTTTCTCCTTTCCTTTATGGCCGCCATCCCGGCCCATCTCCTCTCGGCATCCCGCCGTCTCATTTCCTCTCTTGAGCAGGCGTTCCGGCGAGTGTTGCATAGCGCAGCATGCGTCGCTGCATCTGTTTCAATAGTATTTGGGCCAAATCCCTTTCCCCCTCCCTCGTATAAATACCCCACACCCCTCCCACCTCTTCCCCACTCCCCCAAATCCTTTTCCCACGAAACCCTAGCCCCCAAACCCCTCTAAACAGCCGCCACCCCCCTTTTCTCTTCCCGTGCAGTTCCTGAACAGCACATCCCACCTTAGTATTTTGCCAATTCCCGTCGCCTCGAACATCTTTTGGAAAATCCCTTCGGTGAGATTGTTCCTAACCTTTTCCTCTACCTCTCTGCAAAATTTGGTGAAGATCCAACGGTGCAATCACCGGGAAATCTCCAAATACTAACGTTCTGTTTGCACCCAGATTTTCTGCGCGTGCCTCTAGATTGGAACGACGCCATTGTCGGCTCGGACCTCCTTTCCAAGATCCGTTTGGTGGGATCATGGATGATGTTGTCAAGATCATCTCCACAAAATTTGAAGGCAATCCAATGGTCCAATCTCCGGGAAATAAAGTTTCTTCGTGCTGCTGTTCGTGTGCAGATTTGACTGTGCGAACGGTACAGCGGCATTATCTCCTCTATCCCCGTTGATCCGGTGAGTCTTTGAATAATTCCTTTGGTGAAATTATGCCTTAGGTATATATAAACACCCCTGTAAATTTTTACCTTGATCCATGTAGCCGTTTGGCGGGAATTGATCCGTCTCCGACGTGCTTTCCGCGGATGTCCAGATTCAATCTGCAGAATGTCTATCTTGTCTGATCTTTTCCCATTGACTCGGTAAGAATTCTCCAAAACCCTTTGGTAGGATTGTGCCTCTGTATGTCTAGTTTCTAACCCAATTGGCGGATTGCGATTTCGTTGAGCGAGCATCGCGCAGCATCCAAAATCCTCCGGTCTGTCCAGAACCAATCTATAATCTGTTCCAACCGTTTTGTGTTGCGAATGTCGCCACCACCCATCTTGTTAATCTCCAATCATCTTGTGATGCATCATGGCATTGTTTCCTGTCATTAATTCTTGTTTGAAAGTACTCGCATATTCATATGTTCATGTCCAATAATTTTGATGATTGTTTTCATCATCCAATTGAATAGTATGTTATGTAGCATATAGTTTCTTGTTGTTATACGTATGATTGTTATATAGTCATATAATGTTAGTTTCATATAGTTATATAAGGTTATATAGTTTCATATTGTTATATGTATGGTTTCATATTGTTATATGTATGATAGTTTCCTGTTATATAATGTTCATGCTTAAGAGTATTCGTCATACGGATCAACCATGCTTCATTCATTAATAGGTGTATCCATATTCATATAGCTACATGTTGCATGTTTAGATAGTTGAATATAATATGCATGCATACAATATGGTTCCATCTTAATAGTCATTAGACATGAAGTGGTTCAACATATTAGTTCAAACTTGGTTGTATCATGACTAAAGTAGTTCATGTTTAATAAGATTCATATGGCATGATCTTATGTATGTTCACATATATTGTGTTATACAATATATAGTTGAACCTAATATTGCATATAACCTATAGTAGTAGAAGCATAATCTTTGCTAAACTAATATTAATGTGACATATCATATGTAGTTATGGTTGCATGATGTATATTAAATAGTGGTATGTGCATATATTCTTATAGGTTAACTCATGTTTATTTAAGGATTGTTATACAATTGGTCATGTTATTAACCTCTATTTATAATATGGTTAAGATTGCACACATGTCTCATATTTGTTCGATGCATTTCATGTGATTTACATATGCAGCTATGTGTATATGTTTATGCATATATACATAGGCTAATCCATGTTTTAGATAATAATCCGTCATGCAATGGCTGAATACATTATTTTATTGATGTGTATAATTTAATTGTTTGTTTAAACACGATTAAGTTGCATGTTCAATATGTCTTTATGTTGCATAATCATGTAGTTGCATATAGAGATATGTATATAATTGGACTTAATATTGTTGACAATCTATATGTTGGAATAATAACCCCTTACTGAGTTTTTATTATTTAATCATATCGTATGTTAGTTGATGGGCATATAATATGTATGTACTAGTATGCTTAGCTTGTTATCTTATGTTGCATGTTTATAATGTAGTGTATAGTCACATATACATGGTTAGCATTTAGGTATCAATTATAATATATGCATATATGTTGCTAATAATCATCTTTACTAAAATATTGTTATGTGTAGTATTTGTAGGTTGATTGCTGCATTTTATTCACACAATAGCATGAGTAGAGTTAATGTTATGTCATAGATTGCATGTATGTTGGTGCATGTCATATCGATGCTAGTTGTTATTTGATCATATGGTTTAATCACCGTTTGCATTATCAATTATCGTTATTAGATTACAATTGCATAGTCATATGTTATCCTATGCTTGCCTTGCCTAATTTCTATTTCATGCCTAGTCTATCTAGTTTGTTACATGATGTCCAGTTGTATGTTGCACAGTAGTTTCATATAGATTGACATGTTGCATATTATCATCTCTTGCCAACTAGCATGCCAGGACCTCGCTTGTTTACAAATATGATTGGTCATATTTGTTTTGCTAGTATGTCGGGTTTCCATGTTTAATCATATGATTGTGCTATTGTTGTCATCAACCATATCCTATTCTCAGTTGCACATCTATCCCTATCTCGCATGTGGATTAACTTTAGTCCTTTGACATGCAAATTCTATCATCCATAAATCTATCCTTTTTCTAGAATGATATGATCCGGAAGACCATCTTTCGAGTACATGTACTCTATCTGGTTGAGATATATAATCTCACACCTTCCTAGTTGTCTTTCGACAATCCTATCCCTTCGCCTTTGCCCTTTGATACCTATCCAACCTTGCTAGCCCTATTCTTCTGGTATTTCCATTTTGATATTTAATTTAGATTTATATTTATTTGTCTTGCACTTTATTGCTGTTGCGACGAATAGGAAGTAGCGAAGTTGGGTAAGGTCAAGTTCCTGCAGAAGAAGACCAACTCGTCAACGAAGGCATGCCCCTTTTCTTGATCATATTTGATCCTATATTTTCAAAGTCATTATATTTTATTGTTTATAAACATGCATGCTGTTTTAATCTAGTAGCTAGCGTGTCGATTGACACACTTTTACCCTGTCCGCTTGTCGCCCTTTATACTTGATACCATGAGTAGATTAGTAGGTTTTTATTCTGAATAGAGTAGAGATGCTTAGCCATGCTTAAATTCATCATTAGGTTGTTTTGATTTGCCTCTACGGAGGAATGAATACCGGATAGATGATCCTCGTTGAAACTTGTTGTTGAGCTCGCTGGGCTAGGGCCGGATGCCCGATGATTCCTCTCTCTCTATTCCTCCTACTCTACTCTGGGTGAAACTTACCATCTAATATGGTGCGGGCGACAGCTGGATCATGTGATGAAGGAGCATATGGTTGTCCTACCCGCAGAAGGCCGGTTCAAAGGAACCATTGGTCGTCCGTACCGCATAAGGCCGAAGTCTTGAAGTTGGAGAATTGTGACAACAGTACAACCACATGCTATATGGGCACTGGCTTGGTCAAGTAGGTTAGTCAGCCTTTGGTGCCGATGTTGCCGTACCGCAGAAGGGGTGGACGTAGCTACGAGGACCCTCGGCACAGATGGGGGGATCGGAGTGCGGGGATGTACTCTCGACTCCGAGCCAGACCCGGTGGGCATGTCACACCTCAGGGGGATCTAGCTAAAAGGCCTCGTCACGGTCACCCTGCCGACACACCGATGGGCGTGTGTACAAGCCCGATCAGCTTGGCATAAGGGGATGATCGTGTCATGCGGGTAAAGTGTACAAACTCTGCAGAGTAATAAACTAATCGATTAGCCGTGTCCACGGTCATGGACAGCACATGCCTCATTCTTGATGAAAAGGACCTGTCCCTCTCCCCCTTGCTATTTCCCTCTACCCCATTTGCTGATGAATCCTATGGTCGAGCTAAGGCGGGAGTCCTTACTCGAGTGTGTTGGTCGTGGACCACACTTGTTGAAAAACACCCCTGATAATAAAAATTGGTTTTCATCAAAATGATGCCTTTGAATCTACCGTAATATTTCAACTAAAACTGCTTTTCTGCAAATGAACCATACAGCCTTCCGTTGAAGCCTTGCATGTAGTTTAATAGGACCATCTGCCGCCAGGTGGCTTGCTGAGTACGTAAAGTACTCATCGATGCATGTTGTTTGTTGGACGTGTTCAGATATCTTGAAGATGGTGGTGAAGACTATGAGGAATCTTCTACGTCAATGCTGAGGGTTTAGGTCACGTGGCCTCCGTCGACTGCCTGTGGTTGAGATGGAGACATCTACGCTTTATTTTCCGCTGTGTTTCTGAATGGTAAGGGACATAAGTCCTAGTTACTTCATTTAGTCTTATCGCTGCTAACTCAATTGTTTATGTTTCTAAAATGTTTCGTGATGTGTGCAGTGATATCAATTCGCCTGTGTTCATCAGCTTGATCCTGGACTGATGAGGAGATACACAGGGAGGGTCTGGAAGTTAAGTCCGGATCCTCACAATATCTCATGATTAAATTCATGCTGGAAAGCCGAGTCATCCAATCTTAATTAATATAACATAATTATAAGTACCAAACACTAGCCTCACCTCCATTAGCATTATCACAAATATGGTTCATTGCTTTATTAAAGAAATCAGAAATAAAGAGACAGAACAAGTCTCCGCACTCATAGTCTTTACTAATAAAAAAGTCCATAGTTAGATACTACTACTTTATTAGACACAAGCACCAATTTGAACCCATCTCTATAGAGAAGGGAATCACTGATAAGATTTTTATTTACCAAAGGGACATGTTGCACTTTCTTTGATCACACAATATTTTCTGAAGTAAACTTCAGATTTATCATGCCAACACCATAAACAGAAGCACATGGCTCATTTTCCATCAGGATGGGGGAAACCCAAGTGACCTGATATGAACAAAACAAGAAAACATCAGAGCACACATGTATATACCATTATCAATCCAATAATCAGTAGACTAACAAACTGAAAGAATAGTAGGTAAATTACCATACCCGGTTGTCCCCGCTTCGGCATTGCTAATAGTCGCATTGACAAATTTAGAGGTCCTTGCTGAACCTTTCTTCCTTTGCGCTTTTGCAATCCTTAGCCCAATGGCCAAGTTCACCACATTGAAGCAAAGTTTTTTTGCTTTGTTCATCAAATTCTTCCTCTTGTTGTTGGCAGTGGTCTGATTAATCTTGTTTTTCCTTTGAACTTGTCGCAACCGTTCTGATGTACCAAGTTGGCACTGGATTATCCGTTAGCCCCTTAGGGTGCACATCCTTTACTCGAGCTTTCGTCTTAACATCAAGAGACTCTATCAAGTTCTCAGCAGAGATTTCTTGTCTCTTGTGTTTTAGAGTTGTGGCGAAATTCCCCCACGAGGGAGGCAATTTGGCAAGAACCCCCTCATCCACAAACTTTTCGGGTAACGCGTATTTGAGGAGTTTGAGTTATTTTACAATGAACTATATCTCATGAGCCTACTCGACTACAGAACGGTCATCAACCATTTTGTAGTCATGATATTGCTCTATGACATGTAGTCCATTGCTAACGTCCGATGCACTAAACTTAACTTCAAGTGTATCCCACAATTCCTTTGTGTCTCTCATGTGCATGTATACATCACAAAGGCGGTAAGTAAGGACACTAAGAACACCACCTATTAAGAGCATGGTAGCCTCCTCGAACGCCTTCTCCTCCATAGAGATGAGGATTCCTTCAAATTTTCTAGCTACAACCCAGTAGACATTCATAGCCATCAGCCATAGAGTGGCTTCCATTTCTTAAAGTGCACGTCGGCAAATTTGTCCGGCCTCGGTGCATAAGAAAAACCAGCCATCATAAAATTCAAGAGACTAAAATAAGGTTTTTGGATTGTTGGAATAGTTAACACTTTTGGGTTTATTCTAATCCACGTATAAAACATGACTAAGCATTGCAATATTAAGATGTAAGCATGACACGTACATCCTAGACATGCTAGTAATTATCAAGAAGCAATTAAGTATATCTATATGATATGTACGTGCTAACATGACAACTATTAACAACATTAGGGAAGCATGGTTGTAGGAGTGTACTCGCTTTTGGAAGAAGAGGATGCCGTGGGCGAAGAGGATGTCACGGATAGAGCAAATGTTGTGGACGAAGACAAAGTCGTGGATGAAGATGTATCGATGAATCGGCAAGCAGTTGCATCGTACGCTCCCCAAAAACCTTATTCACCAGAGCTCGATGCAAGCTCACAGCAAATTTAGTTCCATAGGTTTGTTCTTTCGCCAAATGGTTCGCGCCAAATGACAGAACGGTGAAGACCTTTGCAGCAACACAACAAAAGGAACGAACACAAAGAGTTTGTACTCTTCTAGTTTGAGTGGCAAGACAATGCACCACTCAACTGGCCCAGGCCGGCGACAGACAGCGCACGTGAGCAGGGCAAGCAAGGGAGGTAGTGAGCGCGCGAGTATGTTCCTTTTTTACCCCACTACAAGGAGGTGTGACATATTCCATTTTATATATTGGTGTCTTTCTATCTCCACTAGAAATATAGGACTAAAGATTGTATACCAGTCTTTTAATTAATAGATTTTCAGAATTTATGTAAATATTATTATTATTATAGATTTTGGGCCAATATTTCAAACGGAGCAGGATGGTCAGGATCGGCTTTCTTCACGCCACACTCGGCAGAGCGGCCAACTTGCTTACCTTTAATCGGGTCTCTGTGGTCCTTATGATGAATTAACAGTAGGGACTCCAGACAGCTCCCAAGGAAACATCGTGTGCACTGCACCGGTGGGTTAGGTTTATCATGTACACTGTCATTCCTCATCTACCATACTGGCCAAATAAGCATTAGTATCATCATGCGTTCTTCTACCGTAGCCAAAACTAGGACTGGAAGTCTGGAAACAGCCATTCCTGAATTAACACTTTTTTTTCCGGTGGTAAGCTCCATACTTCACACATATGGCTGCCCAAATAGTACAAGCATTAGGGCACGACACAGGATGGAGACCACTGCTACAAAAACCAACGGGCATAGTTGCTTTGCTGCACACACAAGCACACAACACAAAGATGACCATGTGTTCGACCATGGCTCCCCTGGCAATGGCGAACTCCAGCAAGCACGACGGAGGCGCGCCACGTGTCATCTTCATCCCGAGCGCCGACATGGACCACCTCCTCCCCTTCTTCCGCTTCATCGCCGCTCTCGCGAGGAACGACGTTGTCGATATCTCCGTCGTGACCGTCCTCCCGACAGTAACGGCGGCTGAGGCCGACCACTTCGCCTGCCTATTCGCCGCCTTCCCACGCATTCAACGCATCGACTTCAACCTGTTGCCACTTTGGCGATTGCCGGTGCTGACCCGTTCCAGCTCCGGTGCGAGTCCCTGCGCCGCTTGGCCCACCTCCTCGGCCCGCTCATCGCTGGCACCACGCCGCGCGTGTCGGCCATCATCACGGACGTCACCTTTCAAAAGATTTAGATTGACATGGTGTTTTGGAGAATTTGCCATACCCAACGTGGGAGGCATCTCATGTATTTATACTTAGATATTACAATCGTATACATCAAGGAAAGCTACAGATTAATCTGTTACAAACAACTTTGAACTGCTGAATAGATTCTAACTACCAAAACCAACTTATTGCTAAACTCTGACTATTGCCGGATATGCAACAGTGCCAACCGACAACCTTCAGATATTCAGGTCATTTAACAGTCCCCCACAATCTCAACTAGCATCAGTGAGATTGAGATTGCGATGTAATCTTTCGAAGATATGTCTTGGCAGTGGCTTGGTGAATATGTCTGCTACCTGATCTGCCGAAGAGATGAATCTAACATCAAGTTGACCTTTTGCAACCCGTTCACGAATAAAATGAAAATCTATCTCAATGTGCTTGGTGCGGGCATGGAAAACTAGATTTGCGGTTAGATATGTAGCTCCTAAATTGTCACACCATAATTTTGGTTGATGAAACTGACGAACCCTCAATTCCTCCAACAAGGATTCAAGCCAAATCAGCTCTGCGGTTGCATTCGCAAGAGACTTATACTCAGCCTCGGTGCTGGACCGTGAAATAGTTGGCTATTTCCGGGAGCTCCATGAGATAAGATTAGGTCCATAAAACACTGCGAATCCTCCGATAGATCGTTGATCATCAGGGCATCCAGCCCAATCGGCATATGAGAAAGCACTGAGGGATTGTGCAGCAGATTTCCTGATGTGCAGCCCCACTGAACTAGAACCTTTCAAGTACCGCAATATTCTTTTGACTGCAGCCCAATGAACACTAGTTGGACTGTGAAGAAACTGACACACTTTGTTAACTGAAAAGGATATATCAGGCCTAGTCATTGTTAAGTACTGCAATGCCCCAACTGCACTGCGGTAAAGAAATGCATCATCTTCCTTCAGCAATGTCCCTTGAATTTTTGAGAGCTTTTCTGAACTAGCCATGGGAGTATCAGCAGGTTTACAGAACTGCATGTTTGTGCGATGTAGTAAGTCAGCAATATATTTCCCTTGAGAGAGCACAAGACTACCATCCCATTGGTGAGTTGCTTCAATGCCCAAGAAGTAGTGCAAGGAGCCATGGTCTTTGACTGCAAAATCTTCAGAAAGTTGCTTGAGAAGTCTGTCAGATGCAGAGCTGCTGGAGCTAGCAATTATGATGTCATCAACGTACACGAGAACATATATTGTCACTGCTGGTTTGTGCAAAACAAAGAGAGAGGAATCTGCCTTTGAAATCTGGAAGCCCAATTGGAAAAAATTTCTGACTCAACTTCGCATTCCACGCGCGTGGCGCTTGCTTCAAGCCATATAAGGCCTTCTGAAGTTTACAGACATAGTTGGGGAAGTTGAGATTCTCATACCCGGGAGGTTGATGCATGTACACCTCTTCAGAGATGTCTCCATGAAGGAATGCATTTTGAATGTCGATCTGTCTGAGATGCCATCCATGTGCCACGGCAATCGACAATACAAGTCATACTGTAGCAGGTTTGACGACAGGGCTGAAGGTATCCCCATAGTCAATTCCTTCCCGTTGAGCGAAGCCCTTTGCAACCAATCTGGCTTTGTAGCGTTCTATTGTCCCATCCGATTTCTGTTTGACTCAGAAAACCCATTTGCAACCAATGACATTGTGTCGGGGTTCTCGAGGTACAAGACACCAAGTTTGTTCTTCATTAAGGCATTATATTCAGTATCCATTGCTACACTCCACTTTGAATACTTTGTTGCTTCAATGTGTGAAGAGGGTTCAGCAGGACACACACTTGTGGAAGTCAGGAAAGCACGGGAGTTTGATGGGTACCGCACTGCTCCATCTGTAAATTCCTTAGTCTTCACAATATTGTCATGCAGCCGTGTCTGCATGGGATGCCTTGGCATCTGAGGTGGAGATGGGACTGGAGCTGCAGCTGACTCTGCCGTTGAGTCTGGCCCTGCATTTTCAGTTTGTGCTGAAACCTCTGCATTCTCAGGTTCATTTCCTTGCATTATACCTGAACCTGCATCATCATCAATACTAGCAGCATCGTTAATAGCAACAGATGGCTCACCTCCTATGTGATCATTCTCTAAAACTGGTTCGACACCCAAATTACCAGAAGAGGGAACTAGTGGAGTTTAGAAGATGACACAAGGATTTTGCGAAGAGTTTGATTGAGTTGGTGTGAGAGTGGGGCTAGTGAAGGGAAAGACTGTTTCATCGAAAATGACATCACGTGATATATATACACGTCCAGTCTTTTGATCCAGGCATTTCTATCCTTTGTATTGCCCACTATAGCCAAGAAAAACACAACGTTTGGATCGGAATTCAATTTTTCTAGTATTGTAGGGCCTTAAGTTTGGCCAGCAGGCACAACCGAAGACACGAAGGGAAGAGTAGTCTGGAGGGGAATGGAAAAGACATTCAATGGGTGAAAGGCCATTCAACACACGAGTAGGCATCATGTTGATGAGATAGCAGGCGGTCAGAAATGCCTCATCCCAGAACCTAACCGGGACAGAAGATTGAGCAAGGAGAGCTATGCCTGTCTCAACAATATGACGGTGCTTTCGCTCCGCAACACCGTTTTGCTGACTTGTATGAGGACAGGAAATGTGATGCAAGATTCCGGTGGATTCAAAGTGAGAACGGAGTTTAATATACTCTACCCCTCCATCAGATTGCACAATGCGTATCTTGGTATTAAGCAGATGCTCGGCATGCTTTTGAAATTGTAGAAAAGCAGATGCAACATCGGATTTGAACTTAAGGAGATAAATCCAGGTAAAATGACTATAATCGTCAAGAAAGCTGACGTAGTACGTATGACCTTTTACAGAGGAAATAGTTGGGCCCCAAACATCCGAATGAATAAGCTCTAATGGACTCGTTGTACTACGACTTGATAAACTATGGGGAAGCTAATGGACTTTAGCTTGTTGACAAGCATCACACACATGAGACTCTTTATTTTGAGGAACTAACTTCAGAGACTGAAGAACAGAATATACTATTGTTGCCGATGGGTGACCAAGCCTTTGATGCCATCGATCTTGACTGACTCGGGAGGAGACAAACGCTTGACGAGCTGGTGGAAGGTGTGTAGAATCACCGAGAGAATAAAAGCCTCCTTTAGATTTGCCTTGGAACAGCACCGTCTTTGTTGTTAGATCCTTAACAAGAAAGGAGTCAGGGTAAAATTCAATGGACGCATTGTTGTCAGACGTGAGTTTATGGACAGATACAAGATGCTTTTTGATATGAGGAACATGAAGCACATTGTTAAGAGCTAGAGAACGTGATGAACCACTAATAGAAGTATGACCAATATAAGAGATGGGCAAACCTGAGCCACTTGCGACGTGCACTTGATCTGTTCCAGCGTACCGCTCCTTGACCGTGAGTCGATCAAGGTCTGAGGTGATATGATCAGTTGCACCTGAGTTGGCATACCAATTTGTATCAACCTGATATGCTTTGGGTGCACGCTCTTCTGGCTGATAAGTGTCGGAGTAGCGTTGGTAGCAGCGAAGAGCGTCGTGACCACGCTTGTTGCAGATCTGACATATTAGAAGGGGCGGACGATTGTTATTAGAGTTGTTGGTGTTAACTTGGTTGTTGTAGTGCCCTCCTCAACCTTGCTGATGTGAGCGTCCACCGCGCCTACGGCCGCGGTCATCGCGGCCACGTCCATGACCGCTTTGGTATCCAGGTTGATGCCCCCGTGAGACTTGATTGATGGAGGAGGTGAATTGCTGACTGGATCCACCATCCACCATTTGCTCATGACTTAGGAGATAGCCATAGAGTTCAGATAGAGAGATGGGCTCGGAGTGCGTTGTTAGCGAGGGAGTAAGATTGGCAAACCCTGGTCCGAGTCCGGCAATGATGTATGAGACAACTTCGTCTTCGCGAAGTGGGAATCCAATCGACGAGAGCGTGTCGGCGAGGTTCTTGATCTTTTGAAAGTAATCTGCCACTGGTAGATCTTTTCGTTCATGTTGGCCAGCTGTACACGGATTTGCATTACCCGTGCACGCGAGCGCGACGCGAACATCTGTTCAAGTGTGCGCCATACTTCAGCCGCCGTGGTGTGGAAGAGTACATGGCCGAGAATGTCCTCTGAGAGAGATGACAGCAGGGCACTCATGACGAGTTGATCAGCTTCATGCCAGCGTTGGTATTCTGGATTTGGAGTTGTAGTCACCACACCATCCTTGTCGGTGGAGATGACCGTCGGCGAGGGTGCCGAGATTGCACCGTTGATGTAGCCAATCAAGCGGTGGCTGGTAAGGCACGGGATGACTTGTGCCTTCCAAAATAGGAAGTTGTCTCTGGTCAGCTTGAGGCTGATGAATTGCGAGAGAGACGGCGGAGCTTGTGTAGATCCGAATGCAGCCATATCAAGCTCTGATACCATCAAAAGATTTAGATTGACGTGGTGTTTTGGAGAATTTGCCGTACCCAACGTGGGAGGCATCTCATGTATTTATACTCAGAGATTACAATCATATACATCAAGGAAAGCTACAGATTAATCTGTTACAAACAACTTTGAACTGCTGAATAAATTCTAACTACCAAAACCAACTTATTGCTAAACTCTGACTATTGCCGGATATGCAACAGTGCCAACCGACAACCTTCAGATATTCAGGTCATTTAACAACCTTGGCCTCCGAAGTCATCCCCATCGCCAAGGACGAGGTGCACCTCCCGTGCCACGTCCTCTTCATCTCCCTGCGCCACCATATGCTGTCTTTCCTCGCATACTTGCCCATCTACCTCGACGACGCCAATGCCGACCACGTCGTCAGCGACGTCGACGTCCCCGCCGTGCTCCGTATCGCTAAAGCTTCCATCCGCAGCCGCTGCTCGACCCCAACATTCTCTTCACCAAGCAATTCATCGCCAACGGCCGCGCCATCACCAAAGCAGACGGCTTTCTGGTCAACACAATCAAGGCCTTGGAGCCGGAGGTACTCGCGGCCCTCCGACGCGGGAAGGTCGTTCCCGGATTTCCACACAGTCGGCCCGCTCAAGTCGACTAGCACACTGGAGAGCGAGAAGGCGAGAGCGGGCTCACCTATGGCCTGGCTCGGCGAGTAGCCGGCGCGGTCGGTGGTGTACCTAGCCTTCGGCAACCATAACACCGTGACCCTTGACCAGATCCCGGAGATCGCCGCCGGGCTATAGACCAGTGGCTGCCGATTCCTGTGGGTGCTGAAGACCACCAAGGTGGACCGTGAAGACACCGCGGAGCGGAGCTCAAGGACGTGCTCGGCGACGGGTTTTTGGGGTGTGTGCAGGGGCGCGGCCTCGTGACGAAGGCGTGGGTGAACCAGGAGGCGGTACTGAAGCACCCGGCCGTGGGGCTGTTCCTGAGCCACAGCTGGTGGAACTCGGTTATGGAGTCGGCGGCGTACAGCATGCTGCTGCTGGCGTGGCCGAGGGGTGGCGACCACTGCGTGAACACGACGGTGGTGGTGAGCGGCGGCGTCGGTGTGTGGATGTAGCAGTTGAGCTGGGACGGGGAGGACAGGCTGGTGACCGGGGTGGAGATAGGGGAGAAGGTGAAAGGGGTGACGGCCGAACGAGGCTGTGAGGGTGAGGGCGGCAAAGGCCGTCGCCGAGGGCGGCTCAAGCTACCGGAATATGCAGCAGTTCATCGCCAAGCTCAAGGCTACTTAATCACTTCCTTCATTAATCCCAAGCATGCATGGTGTAATGCTTGACGGTCCTGTCTCCTGTCCTGTGTGACTGCGCACGTCTTAAGCTTTTTTTTTATGAGAATAGAACCTTTTCTTTTGAAGAAAAGATGAGAAGAAAACTTCATGCTGCTACTTGAATAGCATCATCGATATGTGGACTTGGTCAATCTGATCATTACACAAATAGTCAGATGAGGGTGGAACTTCACAAAAAAGAGATGTAGCTAAACATGGAGAAGAAGAAGAGATTCACCTGATTTCTTATTGCTTTACGGATGTGGTCACTAGGAGGGTATTGATGATTGTATAAAGCTTTGATCTTGCTGTTCAACCCCCTGTACACCATGAAATATATGTTCGCCCTCAATAGTTCATCACTGATTACATACTTTTCAGCACATAATCCATACATGAATCGATAGGTACCTCTTCTTTGGTCAGTGGTGAAAGGGGTGACTCATCGTTGAAATCAAGGGCATCACTTAAGTACACCCCAATCCAGTTGATGTCAGGAACAGTAAGGCAGGCATTGTCAAATTGAATCGCAGGGATCCGGGTCGACAAACGCATACGCAGGGACAGACAAGCAATCCTTGAGTTTAAATCTAGTTGCCCATCGCCTCCGGTATAGCTAAACTCATGAAGGAAGTGCTTCGCGGCAAAATCATACTATGAAACAACCTTGTTCAATCTGGACTGCTAGGATGAAGTTCACCTCTGCACCTGACGTGACGGTAATCTTGGTCTCTTAGAGACGTATACGGAGTGCACGGACGGTGGATGCGGTTATGGGCTATGGGTTGGGCTTTTGTACTGAAATGGGGTATTTGGGCTTGGGCTATGGGCCTGACCGAGAAGTAGAGGCTTTAGTCGCTTCCCACCACTGTCCACAGCGGTGACAGCACTGGAGCGCACCACTTCAGCGGCGGCGGCGGAAAAGGAGAGGAAAGGCGGCTGCTTTCTCCCGCACCCTCCACTACCGACGGCAGCGCGGCAGGAAAGGTATGATTCACTGCCCGATTGCAGCAATCCCCTCCCCACCTATCTCATCGCAGTATTTGCCTTCTATGACTGTGTTTTCTTCATTTCTTGCCATTTCCCCCATCTGCTTTGTTGTGTTCGTGGTGGTGGTGGTGTTTAGCTCTTCTGTCTGGGATTATTTTCGTCTCGTTTTGATCTTTTGCCCATGATTCGAGCATAAGTTGGTGTAGTCCTTCCTTGTTCGTTTGGTCTTGGAGCTGATTAATCCCGGGGTGGGTGATTAGGTCTTAATTTAGTATATGTTTTTGATATGACTTGTTTTAGTCTAATGGGAACTAATTTGTGTTTGTGCTGTTCTTCACCTTTAGATTTTACTTCATGTCCCTTTCAAGGTTAGCACGTAGTCAGGTGTAACATATAGAGTGTTTGGACTCTACTGATGCTTCTGTCCGTCTCCTCTTAATATTATTTTTCTTCCATTTTTTGGATTTCTTGTCTAAGAAATAATTAACCGTGCATTCTGCACTGATTGGTGCCAGGAATTTATAGCGATTGGTGTGCTTGTAAAGGTAGGATTTTACTTAGATGTCTTTCTACTGTTAGAAGTTTGGGTTGATGTGTTCCCTTTCTCCACTTACTCATTTCCATGTGAGGATACCGTCAAGTGCATATTCAGTGAACTTGTTGAGAAAATAGCAAGCCGTTCTAATTAGTGTCTTAGCAAGACGCTTGAATGAACCGTTTTTGTGTTTTCCAATTTTGCAGTGGTGTGCATTCAAACTCCGCCATAAGTAAACATGGCAGAGAGCTTGGATGTACAAGTCAGCGATATCAATGGAAGTGCCACCGTTCAGGGTGAACCTTTTTTCGATGAAGATGAGTCCATCGGGGATCAGGTGGACTCCTTGTGGGAAGATGTAAATACCATGCTTCTTATCTCAAGTTTTGTGACTGGCTGTGTCATGGAAGGATTCGTAAGAGATGTAGAACGAGAAGTAGCTCGGCAGATTGCTTTCAAGGATGAAGAGATAATGCTGCTGAACCAAAAGATGCAGCAGCATGGAAATGGCAGCTTAAGTTTGTCTGAGGGTCGGGATAAAAGATATGATGAAGTTTATAGTCTTCGCCAACAGCTTGGTGCCATTTCAAAGTCACTCTTGAATTCTGAGTGGGGGCTTTCAGTATCGCAGTATAATTTTGAAGGTGCAGAAGATGGTCCAGCAAAGGAAGACAGTCCTAAAGTCTCTCCTGAAATTGTTTTCGTTGATTCGTCATATCTGGCACACATGGATAAGGATGCTTTGATAGCCCATTTTAATAAAGAGATGAATCAGATGAAAAGGCAGCATGATTCAGCTGTGCAAGAGAAGACAGAAGAGATATTTAGACTAAAGCGAGAGCTCCTAAAAAAAGAAGGATCCAACCCATGGCATTTGCGGAATAACAAAGAATTTGAGCAAATGAGGAAGAAAATTGGGGAAGTTATCGCGAAATTGGATGGACTTCTCTTGGAGAATAATAAGAGAACAACTTCTGGCATCAAGGCAGAAGAATTTCCTACTCAGGCTTCGCATTTTGCGTCTGTAGAGGCAGATCATGTAAAGAAAATTGGAATACTAGAATCCGATATTGAAGAAGCCAGGATGGCAACAATCATTCAAGAAGAGATAGAAAGGATTGTAGTAAAAGAGTTTGTTCATGAAATAAAAATAGGATTGCATGGTTATGAGATGGAGTATAACATGAAGCAAGACATTTGTTCAGTCATTCAGAATGAGGCTGTAGCAGAAGCAATGTTAAATATTAATTCTTCATTGTTAAAGTACAATAAGGAAAAAAGCTGCGCCAAAGCGGCATCGACTCTACAAAAGCAGGAGATTGAGAAACTGAAGCTAGCTGTGGACTCGTTTAATGAAGTAGTCAGGGAAAAGGAGGAATTTGTATCTCAGATTGAATTAGGAACAATGAAGGGTCATATGGATTTATTATGCCATCAACTTGATTCACTAAGAGACAAAGTGGAAAAGCAAGACTCCTATATATCTGAAAAGAACATGGAGTATAATGTCATTGTAGGCAGGCTGGACCAAGCTCTGCAACATGTTCATCACAACGCGAACAGTTTGAGTGAGTTGCATGATAGATTTAGAAATGCTACAGACTCTCTAAAGGAGGTGGAGAAAGAAAATCAAGTTTTACGTACCATCATTGAAGAAAAGGAGAAGATATCCACATCAACCATTTCTAAAGAAAAGGAGTTCAAAGAATGCATGAAAAGTCTTGTTGAATCTATGAGAGAGTTTGAAAATTTTGTTACAGATCAACAAACTGCCATTGCAAATAAAGTTCAGCACAGTGAATTAAGGTGCTTGTATTTGCATTCATTCAGCACAGATAGACTTATTTATTTTTGTGCGGTGCTTATTTTATGATTACCACTTTTATCTTTACCGTTCTTACCATATGGTTGGGTGTTAATATTAGCTTTGTAGTTCTGAGTACCCATAACTGGTCCTCTCTTGTATTTCTATGAATAAAGAGGATGGTGTCCTTTTCTTTGACAGGTTTTGTTTATTAAAAGAACAATGTAAACACCTCACCAAAGAAGGCAATCTTTTAAAAAAGAAGGCATTGCGGTACAAGGAGATATCTGAGACAAGAGGCTCTAATCTTCAGAAAGCTGAGCTCGAGGTAATATATTTTCACATTGTAACTAGTAATATTTTATAGCTGCAAAATGCAACAAGGCTGTAACCTAGATAATGTCCTTAAGAGAAGGGGGAGGTGAGTAATGTAATGATATGTGATCCGAATTTCTGCAGGTGGATTTACTTGGCGATGAGGTTGAGGCCTTAACGGATCTTCTTGCAAAAATCTATATTGCACTCGACCACTATTCTCCAGTTTTGCAACACTATACTGGAGTAAGTTTCGGTTATTCATAGTCCATCTCTGTTTTGATGTTGAAACAAACAAATAGTGCTATAAAACCTAACTTCATATAACATGGGTTGTTAACAGATATTTCAATCAGACTTTATTATTTTGTTTCTCCAGTGATGAATTTATTCTTTGCATGCAAGCCATGTGCATGTCTAGGACTACCTATTGCTCCATAGCGTGCCGATGTCCTAGCAATTGCTGGCATCATCCAAATATCATGATTTTTTTGCACCCTTATGAATTACGATAGTTCTGTTGCCTACTAATTGTACTCTTTCACAGGTTATGGAGACCTTGAACATGATCAAGAAACACATAAGCATAGCAAAGTAAAATGCCTATGCACATTTATATCTACTGGTCTAATGTTCCACAACCTTGGTTTTATTGGCTTAAAGGTGCGCTTCAGGCGGTCTGCGGTAACTTTTGTAGATGGTTGCTAGCCCTTGTTGTAAAATCAAGGGCTAGGTGATGCAAAGTAGCTTGCTCCCCTCTATAGGCCGTAGTTTTGGTAATCTTTGAGCACTTTGTAAATGGCCCAACCATAGTTAGTCCTTGTGTTTGGCTCTGATGCTATGCGTTTTGTCATCTGCTGGTCTGCAGAGAAACTGGAATATTGATCCAACCAACAACAGTGGCATTTGGTGACCGAAGATGTGTGGCATTTGTTGTACTGAGTTTGATAATCTGTGGTGATAATATGATACGGAGCCCATTTTGTCCGAGACAAGGAGTACCGGCGAATGTAGTCTTTTTCTTCTTCTGTTACCGTATGTTCCCTCAAAACAGAAAAGAAAAGAAAAACCTCCCTCATGTCCTCGTCCGCCGCCTCCGGCAACACAAGTCAAAATTGAGCCAATACGTCGCCTCGTCCTCGTCTTCTACATCCCCCATCCCTTCTATCTGGAAAACCCTAGATTTGCCCCCTCCCATAAAACAAGAGTGAATTTCACAAAACAACAACTTCAGCGTACCATATAACATTTACCTACAACTTTTGAATTTTTTTTGACAGAACCACAATTTATGAGCTAAATTTGTAATGCTGCACCCGAATCAGATCACACAGTGCCCTACTTGATTTCTTCTTTTTAGTCTGATGTTTAATGTATCCCGGAGGAGGCCGAGCTGATGTCTGAGTTGCCGAGTAGTGAGTTCAAAACCATGTCCGTCTTTAGCAATAAGATCCGGCGGAGTGCCTTATGCGCTACAAAGGGTCTGAATCTGAGGCCGTCGCTGCTGCCTTGTTGGTATGTATGTTCGTGCCTCTACCAGAACATAATGCGGTTTACATAAATTTGCGGTATTCATGCTTTGATGCTAATGAGCTTCTTGTCACCAATTTCCAAATGATGGTTCGAAGGATATGTCCAAGGAGACTTAAGTCCGTGCGTAACTTGATGAATCGAGGGAACACTAAGAGCCCTACTGACAGCAGTGTAGAGGAAGCAGAGTGTGGATATGACCGGCAGAGCGCTCTGCCACTTTTGATCAAACTTGAAGATTGCCTTCCTCGTGAAATTGCTGGTAACGTGGATGGTAATGCCACTCCTGCTGCGAAAACAGAGAAGCCTATAAGGTATATTGAATTTTGTTTTATTTTTCTTGTTGCACATATATCGTTGGGTAAGAAGTGTCATTCGTTGTGCTCTACTGTCACCAGGGACAACCCTGTCGAGGAATCGAAATCTGGCAAATCCAATTCAAATGATGGCTCGAAGCTAAGCCTGCGCTGCACGAATTGCTGGTTCCACCGGCAAAGACATGTTAAGACCCTTTTAGCTTTCTCGCATGCAGTTCCTGAATAATGGTATTATTTCCATGCATTCAACTGGACTGATCACTGCTCCCTTGGTGGGGGAAATGTATGCGCATCTAGATCCAACAGCAACTATGTTACTTACATGACCATTCATCATCTAAAATTACTGAAAGGATAAAAAAATTATGAGTTCAAATGTCAGAACTACTAGCATCCTGAATTGTTCGGGCACTTTGAATGTTCAAATCTCCAGAAAATGGCATGGCTATATGCACATAAAATAAACTCCACAACAGGATATACTAATATTAGTGATTATATACTAACCTCGGGCCGAATAGGATAGATCGGGAAGACGTTGGAAATGCATTTTGTGACCTCACCACTGATGTTCCATTTCTTAGTGCCTTCAAGGATAACTCCAACCAAAACAAGTGGAAATTTTTCCTTTCCAAATGCACGGAGTTCCTTCAATTATACACAACAGTGCTTTACTCTGTCAGTTCCAACCCTCTAAACAGATGGTGAACAACAGTAACATCATAGAGCTCTGACAGTATCTGGAAATGGCAATACGGTATCCAAGCAGAACATCTGAGACCAAAGACAGAATTTCCTGCTTTGATTCAACAGGCTCCTTAGTCCTTGACACTTGCCGGAAATGGAGCACATGGTGTGAATCAGTTCGCTGAGTTTAGTTGCCACTCTGACTCAACATGTGTGAATTGCTGTTGCCACAAAGTTACTGTCAGATGGTCAAGTAGAAGCAGTGTTAGACTAGCAGAATTATCTCGGCCGAATGGAGTTACCCCACACTAGCAGTTGCACGGCACTTCATTTTTGCTACAAGTCCAAACTTTTTTTTTCCATCTTTGATGGCAATTTTGATGAACAGCTTTTTAGCACACTTCTATTTGTGATGACCAGCTCTGGAGTGCCTTCACTGATGTTGTGAAAAACACCGAGAATTTTGTTCTTTCGCAAATGTTTATTTCATGTTCTTTAAAACCATG
Source organism: Stipa capillata (assembly GCA_019208055.1). Lineage (NCBI taxonomy): Eukaryota > Viridiplantae > Streptophyta > Magnoliopsida > Poales > Poaceae > Stipa > Stipa capillata. The sequence continues at coordinate 569,103 of JAGXJF010004390.1, forward strand.
TTAAGTACTTCCTTGTAACTCAAAAGAGATCGACTTCCCCCATCCAGTGGCCACAACTCTGCTCTCATCTGTAGTATGCTTTGCAGTTATCAAGACTAATCCATGTGCATCGAAATCTATGTCATAACTAAGAGTTCATATGGTTCCAACTGCTTTCTTGAGGTGCAATAGAACCATAAACTTTCTAATTCACTTTATTCTGACTATATTCCCCAGACCAGAAAGATTGAGGGAGTGAATGTGCGTTAGCCCATACACTGACTGACAGGGATGCTCTGCCTCCTGACCTCAGTGAGCAGCAAAAATATTTGATGTGAAATCGAGCGAAGTCCTTGTAGGGAAAAGGACTCAGCTGGAAAAGGTTACAACAAAAGATCCATGAGCATAAATAAGATGGTCCAAAGAAGGAATTAAGGACCCATAGTTCAGAAACAGATGGCAATTTAGTTGAACTGCAGACATCGTCCTATACTCCTATTTATGGGATCTCATCAAGCTTTCTGATAAAGAAAATTGATTGACTAAAGTTGAAGCGAATTGGTTGTGATTCTTGTGCTGATATATATGGTTAAACCTATTAGCTAACATCATCATATGATAAAGAGAATTTTACATATTTATCATTAGTGGCAACTTAAGTTGAACTTATGCCGTTAATTTTTTGTCATCTTACAGGAGTATTTGCCATTAGAATTATCTCCGTCACTCTGTTTTGTCACCGCCGTCGGCTATCTCACCGTTAGAGTTGGTCAACGTCCGTTAACCCTATGATCGGGCCCACATGTCATTTTTTTCAAGAAAATGGACAACGTTACCCTCCCCCCTTCTTCCTCCCTCTCTTCTTCCTCCTCCATGTTCTTTTCCCGTGTCTCCCTCCCTCCCCTATCCCTCTCTCTCCCCCAGCGCCCCCACCCCTCTCTCTCTCCCAGCGCCCTCTCCCTTGCAGTTTTCCTCCTCCCTGAATTCCGGTGCGCACCACCGTGGCACGTTGTTCCAGCTGCCTCCTGCCGTTCTCTGCTCGACTTCCATGGCACTCGGATCCCCCCTCGAGCTCGCGGCCTCGACACCACCGCCGCCCCGCTCCTCCTCCCATGGAGCCGCACCTATCCGGATCCACCTCGACTTCGCGGGATCTGGCCATGGCGAGCTAGAGTCGGCGCCGCCGCTCATCTCCTCGCGGTGCCGTCTCTTCGGCTGTTGCTGCTGCCGCATGGCCTTTTAGCGCCGAGACTCCAAGCTCCTGCCCGTGTCGCCTCGTTCGTGCTGATATCGTCAGACAAGTTGTTGTGCCCGTGCGTGTACATAGTGCATGGATCCGGTTGGTCCATTCCTTTGTATCCGCCGTGATGCTTCCCGATTTGCTTTTGCTTTTGCTGGCAAATTGATGCATGTCAATTAGGGATTGGGAGTATCCGTTAAATCAGGATCGAGTGCTCGTTCGTTCATGCGCATCAGCTGGGGATTGGTCAACAAGAGGGAGATAAAGATCGGGAATAGAGGAGGAAGAAAGAAGATGAATCTTACATGAGGACCAGGGGCGTCAGTAAGAGGGAGAGAGATTTTGACATGTTGAACGAGCGGTATTATGGTCATTTTGCATTGCAGACGCCCTGACAGAGAGATAAATGACAGCAGTGGCATAATGGAGTAACGGACAACGTTCTAGTGGCAGATGTGTAAGGTGACAAAAAGTAAGGACAAAAGCTGAAGGTTGCACTAGTAGTAAATATGTAAAATTTCCTATAATAGGAAATGGCATGATCTTCACATGATCAGTGGTGTGATGATCAGCGGTGTGATGCCGAGAACTGAAAAACACAAGGAAAAGAAAATATACACCGTTCAGGATAGAAGAACGGTCACCAAACCTGAACTCCTTTTGTCTTCACGAGACTAGGATTAAGGGACTTTCTCTTAATTTACGGAGTACTACTGACTAGGATGACATCATCACAAAAAATGGTGACGTAATTCGCACACGTGTTAGAACCACCACAACGTCAGCGAGACCAACCCCCAAATCGTCTCGCAGCGTAAGCCTACCTGGTTCTGTAAGTTCAAGGGTTATCTGGTTTTGCTATAGTAGTGAGTCTAAAGTAACCTGGCACATGAGCTTGCTTATTTAGTTAGAACTTGTAGACAAATGTATGGTTAGTCTAGCTCAACTTCGAGCTGTATTTGGAAACATTTTGTAATGATTGTACTCATCCTCCTTAAGCAATAACGCTGTCCCTACTTACTTGAATACGGTTTTTCTGACTTCCCACAAAGTTAAAGAGGATGAAAAATGAACTTATTCAACCAAAATTTCGATAGCGAATCATATTCAACTTTTTCTTGTTAGACATAAGGACAACCCCGCTTTTACAGGAAGCTTAAACGGAGTCTTCCAAGATTCAGACGTAATCAATGTCTGTGCATGGATATATATATTCAGCTTTATCCTTTCAATTTAAAGCCGTTGGTTCAACTGAAAAGTGTAGTCAAGCCACGTCACCAGGTCTATCCGTCATGACACTGACAATATTCGATCATGTCTTTTTTTAAAGAAAATTTTGTATTGATCTTCCGGCGCACTCGATCTCGATCATGTGATACAACATGCCTACACCTCGCTGGTAAAATTAAATCGACGAAAGCCACTGCGAGAAAAAAATATCTCGTGCCCGAACAATGCCTGCATGTCTCAACGCTCGACGAGATAGATGTGATGATCAGGAAATGTTAAGACCAGCCGGAGATGCGACACGCATGTTGAACAAGTGCAGTTAATGAGAGAACGGTACAACGATAAATGTAAGAATTGAATTTGATTAACCAATCTGCAGGGAAACCCTCCCTGATTTGCAAAACAATTTGAGACTTCATTTCTGTTCATGACCTCCATCCAAGCATTTTTTTTTCGTTTCTTTTTGAAATTTGGCCAGAAGCTCCAGCGTTCCTGAGAAAAGATGGTCGGTTTTGGGACTTGAATCCGGGTAACAGGTGCACCAGTGACTTTTTACGAAAGCTACTCAGCTCCCACGTCCAAATAAACAGGGGAATTTTTCAGTTAAGGGACTTCAAAGCCAAACGACCATTAACCCCTTAACTCATAAACCCATGTCATTATTTTTAAAGATCAATCTCAATGCATCGTATCTATAAGGTGTATTTAAATTAGAAAACATCTATTCTGACCCAGATTTTATGACCTTTTTATAAAAAATCACAATATTTTTTTATCGAAATTTATGATCCAGTATTTATGATATTTTGTACAAAAATTTATGATTGCATGTAGGTAATCTACGCTCTGCTATCAAATAACACAGCTATTGAAGACATTATATATACAATATTCACGATGCATGATATCTAACAATTAGATATACTTAATTAGTTTATTTTCTCCTTTCTCTCTATTTCCCTCGTTCGAATTAATTGAATTTTATTGGTTTCCTCAAAAAAGGTTGTATCTCACATAATAGAATAATAAAACTTCAGCAATTACGTCTCGTTTGAACACACGAGTTCCAAACACGAGCCCAAATTTGAACAAACCAAACCTAGAGACAATTCTGTGACACGATAGAAGTGATCAACAAGACAGAGCTGAGAGTGCAAGATTCAACCAAATTCATGAGTCCCCGGATCCTAATCAACAAAATGAAAGCCGATAGGCTGATTCCAACTTCCTGTGTACATCTTAGGAACGGACTCCGTTTCTTTGCCATTTCTTAAAGGAAAGGCTACAACTTCCATACATGGAAACAGGAAACAAACATAGAGTTGCCAAATGTGCTAATTAAAATCCAATATCACAAGAGACTCTTGCACACATGGAAGCCTGTAATCAAGGTGGAATTAACATGTCATTAACGGACACGCATGGACTCAGAGCCACAGGGCTCCTGCCTGCTTCAAGACCGGCACGAGCTCACCGGTGATGTGCATGGCCATGAGCCGGTCGAGCCCACCCACCAGCCTCCCCCCGATAAACACCACCGGGAACGCGGCGTGGCGCGTCGTCGTCGTCGCCGCCGCCGCCGCCGCCGCACCGTCGACGGCGTCCGGCGCCCCCTTCCTGTCCCTCGTCCGGAGCGCGACGACGAGCGCCGCGGGGTCGGCGTCGTCCCCGACCTCGAGCACCGCCGGGTTCGCGCCCTGCCCCAGGAGCAGGCGCCGGGCCACATGCACCATGCAGCACCCTCGCCGGCCCACCAACACGACCGGCTTCTCCTCGATCGTCTTCCGCACGTCCCCGACGTCGTCGGTGGCCACCGCCGCCGTCAGCTGCGGCGCCGGCGCCTTGGCTTCTTTCATGATACGGCTGCCCTTCGTGCGTGCGTGCGCGGCGCGCCCGTTAGGTTTGACGAGGCGCGCGTGAGGCCGGTTGTGGTGTGTGGACTTGTGGAGTGAAGATGGAGGTGCCGAGGTGGTAAGAAATACGGGTTGTGGTTAGGACAAAGTGCACGCATAGAGCCATGGAATGTTAGGTCCGCCTCCTTGTCCTGGCATGCACACCACACATGAGACATGAGACATGACACATGGAGATTTACTCCGTAAGTACTACTCATTGAGTCATTTCGAGTGTTTTTCAGTAATCGTCGATCTTGAAATTTGGCTACCTATCTTAGCAGTCTAGTCACAATTGCTAGAAATCATAATGTGTACAGAAAGAAACAAGGTATAAATCCCATAAATCCTGAACTCAATCTATTCTAACCCTTGGAGCTGGCCAGATTATCTTCTTCTTTTGCGTTGAGCTAGGCAGAAAATTTTGATACGAAATGAATGGATATGTTTCTATATCGATCTACAACAACTCGATACCAGTTTTAATCCTTCAAATGGTACTTGATTAAAAAGAAAAGAAATGCGGATGCTTTGTTGTACTACTACAAGGTCAGCAAACTGTTGCCGTCAGGTACCACGTACAAGTTAATCAGCGGACGTCACTGCCATCATCATCTGTTGAAAGCGGACGTGTCGTTTCCGTCCCCGCCGTTAGGTAGCAGTGAATGCGTCCTTGGTGCTATCGATCGAGTGATGGTCGCCAGCGATGAAGAAACGCGTACGCGTGAGCCTTCTGGCCCATCTGCTTCGTCGACGGATCCTCTTAATTTTCAGTTGAACCAAGGTAGGCCACAACTCGCAATGACAGCTTAAAATCCGACTAACCGAGAGCAATTCTACACATCAAATCATTTTTCTTGTTCTCAAACATCCAAAGCACGCTGTATAGCGTATATAACTGTAAAATCAACTTGACCTGCTGCGAGCAAGTTTCACATACGCTTAGTCCAAAAATGTTGCAAAACTTCATCGACCTTTTGCGACCATGTATTAATTAATTAAGTTGTTTTAAAGTACTAGATAAGATACATTTAGCTATAATTAAACTCAAAGTGGTGTTCACTCCGGCAGATTAAGGAACTGTTTGGTTTGAGTTTAAGTTTACTTAAAGTTGCTATACTTAAGATCATATAAGTTTGATCAACTTAGGTGGGTATTTGTTTAAGTCACACTTTAGATAAGAATTTTTTTTTCAACAATACTGCTCCACATATCATATACTTAAAAACTGTGACAAGATTCCCTTAAGACTTATCAACTTGTGACTTCAATTTTATTGAACTAACCTTAGGCAAATTTGACAAAAATATGTGGCAAAATGTGGCATTCTTAGTCCTTAAAGCAAACAACCCCTAAACGTGTCCGCCAAGGCAGCAAGTAGTGCGTGGTTGGCGGGTGGTCTTCATTGCTTTTAACCTTCCCTCACCTATCAGTGTTTCTAATATGTTTGAAAATTGGCTCTCGAGTATGAACAAATCACTACGAACACAAATTCTAGTGGGAATGAATGCTTTATGTTGGTCTATATGGTTTGACTGTAATGATTTAGTCTTTTAATAAATGGAAAGCTTTTAATTTTTTATAGGTTATTCATATGACTACCAATTAGATCTGTACTAGGTGCTTACTGTAGCGTGTGAAGGTGCAAGATACTTTGGCTACTAAGTGTAGCCATTTGAAAATGGTAGTTCATATTTGTTTACCGGATTTAATGACAATCTAGTAATAATGTGTGACTTGTATCGTGGTGCCTTATTACTTTAGTCTATCCATTGATAGGCTACTTTATAATAACTATCATCAAATAAAAACGGTTTTGTGCATCAGTAGATGCGAAAAGGATGTACAACCTCTTTAGAAAAAAAAGGGTAGTGCGTGGTCATCTGCGTCAACGTCGATCGTCGCTGAATGCGTCCAAAGTCTCTGACGGCAGCGACCGACCGACCTGCGACCGGCGGAGAGAAGACCGGGACGGATGGATATGCTCACTATCATAGATGGCAATCGAGCATGCATACACGTCAGTCGATGCAACGGCAGTCAGTTGCGCATGACGCGCGCGCGGACGTCGGCATGCCGGTGGCGACGTCGTAGCGCCTCGTGACGCCGGGCGGACGCGGCCCCCGGAACGCGAGCAAGGCACGCAGGTGTCACACTCGCTCGGTCACGGGGGGCCCCGCCCGGGTCAGCGGACCGCGAGGGCTCACCTACCGTTGCTGGTGCTACGTGCGTGCATGGTCCGCGCCATGTAGGCCTCGAGTCCTATCTCTACACATACGCAGCGTGATGGACGGATAATCGATCGAAGACGATGACTTCCGTACGAGACATACTTTTTTGACGGGGAAATCTACTTCTGTGAAAATCTATTCTAGCCCCTGAAACGTAAAACACTCGATCCCCTCCTCGCGCGCGACAAGAAACCCAATACAGTTTTGTTTTATTTCGTGAACTACATGTTTATATTATTGTACAAACTACGAAGGAACTATGGTTTAGGGAACTATTTCGAAAAATTAGCGATTTTTATATACTATTTGTATCACAGGGGTATAGGTGTAAGTGTGGATAGTGCCCACAAGCCAAACTGTTTTTCATACGCCACCATTTTCAATTTCTTCATTGTCACTGCTGACTACTTCTTCAACCGAGCCTCTCTTATTTTGCAACAGTGCATGGTAGTGCTCCAACTGAGCATTCTTTTCTATCTCCATATATCTCCTGATCAATGCAGAAACCTTTTACATGTTCTACTCATCGCTTGATTCGCGCTTGCCAATGTCCCACATCTCTACTGGATATGTCTTCTTCCCCTGTTGCGGTGGAACAGATGTAAGAGCTTGAGAGGCTGGCGTACGTGTAGGCCATGGATGTCGGGACAGTTGATGCTAAAACTTATGTGGTTTCGCGAAATGGCTCCTTAAACCTATAGCCCTCTGATGTTTGTAGAATAAATCTATAGTTCTTTTAGGGTACTCTGTTTTAGACACTACATCATTTTTATTTTTATTTGCAAACTGGCCGATAGGTGGCTAGTTCAACTTGAGTGGTAACTCTATCTTGCGTCTAACAACCATGGTTCAAATCTCACAAACTCATGTTTATTGTGTACTTTTGGAATTTGATTCCAAGCGCTCAAAGTTGTCGAGCTTTAAGGATAACTATGATAACCCCAACTGTGCCCGTTTTGAGAAAAACAAACTTGTCGCTGACTTACAATAGAAAGAGTTACCATGCAAATAACGAAAATAAATAGCGTTAACATATCCCCATGATTAAGTTACGACGCAAATAACAAAAACAAATAGCGTTAATACGCGGCCTGATCGAGTAGTAAACATGCATTACGGATTTACGCGATTAGAAACGCAAATGAATTATGGGATTTCGACTTCTGGAGGAAATATCCGAATGAAAATAAGTTGTGGGATTTTCGTCCTTTTTTTTCTAATTAATTGAACAATTCCTTTTCTTCTATAAATGAATTAGCATAGCCCTTGTTTGTTTTCGGCAAAAAAAGAGCAGAGATATTATAAAATATCCAGGCATTGAAAAACGTAACGCTTTCTACTATAGACATGCAATAGACATTCGTGAACTCAGTAGCAGAAAACATATTTGGTGAATCACGGCGTTCGTGTTGAGTAATGACGAACCATGAAATAAATTTAAAGGAGGAAACAACCCAGCCAACACCACAGCCCCCGTAGCTCAGTTGGTTAGAGCGTTGGTCTTATGAGCCGAAGGTCGCGGGTTCGAGCCCCGCCGGGAGCAATGATTTTTGTTTGGTTTCTTTTTATTTCTTTCCATGTGTTCTTATTTTTACGTGAACAAATGTAATTCCTTTTCTTTTGGGATGACAGATGCAGTTGTACTTTGCACCACTACAATTTTTCATGAATACCGCCGAAAAAAATGGTGCATCAGAGTATTTATTAACGAGTGATTGTAAGATCAAGAGATAACTCTCTCTATATTGTTTGAATTTTGAATGCGACATTCATATACACAATACACGTGCCATATATAAGATATACCAGCGTATTTTGTATTATACTTTGGTATCTTGTACAAGATTACTACTGTTGACGGAGTACAAAATTACAAGAATTCACTAGACACCATCACACAAACGGTCATGTATCTATAATGCATTCATATGTGATGTTATCTACTTGCGCAAAATTTTCACACTCAAAGAAAATGAAATAGTAGGATGCATCTCTAAACGCACGGTTGAGAAAATCAAAATCAGCAAAGAGGGTGATGATACTGGTACAGTATCATACAAGAATAGATAATTAAGTGGAGAAAGTCCCTGACTCAATAGAGAAAATCGACGCCAACAAAGTAAATGATGATGACGATGTTGATAGTCAGCGGCTGAATAGGATATCTCACAGATCTCGTTTACAGATTTGGATTATTACAAGTTGGCCTTGAACGGGGATGCTCTCCTCTCCTTTCCAAGTAATAAGTTCATAATTCTGAAAGAAAGGGAAAGAAAAATACTGCACTCATCTCAGAACAGATCCTATGGTAGGACTATAGAGTGTAGATGAAAAAGGAGGGATTTGTCCTCATGCCACTAGTGAAATCAGTAGTTTACCAAAATACCACTGAGTGAGATCCAAACCTCACCTGTTATTGTCATATCTAGCAATTCTTGATTTCACTAGTGGTATTCTAACAATTATCCCGCGAAGATGGGTGCACCAAAAATCTCCCCTCCAGACGAGCCTGCTGAATCCAGTATTCCAGTTCCTTGAGCGGCCCGTTTCGAACCTGAATCCGGTTCCTTCACGCCAATCAAGGCCCACGTGACCATATGCCAGGATAAACCCTAGTCCCCTCTATCCGCAGCCCACCCCCTCGTCCGTCGCCGTCGTCGTCGCATTCTGCTGGCTCCCGGCTTGCTCCGCGCCCTGAGGCTGCTGCGGCTCCCTTGCTCGCGCGCCGTCGTCAGGTACTGATCCTATCCCGTGCCCCGTCTATCTGTGCGATTGATTGGTAGGGAACAGTAGAACGGTGCCGCGCGGCTCCTAGATTCACAAGAAACTAAGCCAGCAATGAGCCGTCGTTGCTCGTCGCGTCTGAATTGCCCGGAATCGAGAGTAGGGTGTTGCCTACTCGCGCCGGCACGGTGAATCGGCGGGCCTGCTAGACATTTGTTTCTTTCTAATGCGAGAACGACGATTTGTTCTTCTTCTCAGTGTTCGGATTCCTATGCGATTTTTATCGTGAGGTCAGTTTATCGTTGTGTAGGCAAAGCGGCTTCTATGGGTTAGTGAATTGATGACGAATTCTATACTAGTTGAGTCCATAGGGAAAACTGTGATTTGTACCTATCGGATGATGTAGCTTTGGGGCAGACAGATCGATTTAGATTTGTGTCTTTTCTAGTATGACGGCTTTCTTCTAGCCCTGGGGTTTTAATTGGCCTGAAGTGGTTCCTAGCTTCTGTCACTGGGTTTGCAGTAAGTCGATTTAGGATCTACTTGCTTCTGTAGTTTAGAAGAACTGCGGTTTTCTGAAAATTTCTAAGTTCGTGTTGGAAATTTGAATATATAGTGCATAAATACAGATGAATGCAGATATTGCAAATGTGTGCATACGACTTTGTATGTGATTCTGCGTGGTTTTCAAGTTCTATTGGCAGTTTATACTTTATACATTGCTTGTTCAAGCTTCTTCTGTAATGATCTCCAACAAGATACTAGTTGGTTGGCTACAGAATGATGTTTGAGGATTTTTCATGTTTGCTTTCCATTTTGATTGATGTCCCGTTCATGGGTCTCTTGTTGTTGATCTTGGTGTTGGTGTTGTCTTATGGCACTGTTGTGGTTGTTCGTTTAGTTTTTAATATGTAGATTGGACTTAGTCTGCTTTGCAATAATGCTTGTTTCTGAATTTTGGCCTTTAGGTAAATATGCATGATTTGAGTGAGTAGAATTTTTCTCCTCAAGTTATGGTTCGTAGATTTTAGATTTGGATGAATTTTTTGTTTGATTTGGCACCTCGTGATGATGTTTGCGTATGGTTCCGGTCTTCTTGTTCTGTTACAAGATAGCATCATCTCATTGACTTCTCTATCCATTGGTGTGCTAGCTACGTTTGTAAATGAGAAATTCATAGCTGATTGCACCACTATAGTTTGTTCAAAAATAAATGTTCATCTTTTACATCGAAGATATATGATTTTATCCTGAATCGAGTTAAATTAAATTCAGTGGCTTGCCCTTTGACCCCTTTTTTTGTATCAATCAGGAAAATGACGTCATCAAATCCTGATGGAGGCAAAAGTTATGCCCGCAGAGACCTGTTGCTCAAGATCCAGTCAGATGCTCAAAAGTGTTGGGAGGAGAGCAAGGTTTTTCAGGCTGAACCTGGCAATAAACTTCCAGGCCCTGGTGAAAAGTTCTTCGGCAACTTTCCATATCCTTACATGAATGGCTTACTACATTTGGGCCATGCCTTCTCATTGTCCAAGCTTGAGTTTGGTGCTGCATACCATAGACTCCGTGGCTCAAATGTCCTTTTGCCGTTTGCTTTCCATTGTACTGGGATGCCCATCAAGGCCTCAGCTGATAAGCTTGCTAGAGAGATTCAACAGTATGGAAATCCTCCAGTGTTTCCTGCAGCAGAGGATGATTCAAGCGCTGAAGTTGCAGATGATAGCCAAGCTGACCAGGCTGCTGCTGTTGCCCCAGATAAATTTAAGAGCAAGAAATCTAAGGCTGCTGCAAAGACTGGCATGCAGAAGTTCCAGTGGGAGATCATGAGGGGCTTTGGCTTGTCAGATGAACAAATTGCTAAATTTCAGGATCCTTGTCACTGGTTGACCTACTTCCCTCCTTTGGCGAAGAATGATCTTAAGGCTTTTGGCCTGGGTTGTGATTGGAGGCGTTCATTCATAACAACTGACATGAATCCTTTCTATGATGCTTTTGTTCGGTGGCAGATGAGGAAGCTGAAGAAAATGGGCAAAGTTGTTAAGGACATGAGGTACACGATCTACTCTCCATTGGATGGCCAACCTTGTGCTGACCATGATAGGGCAACAGGTGAAGGCGTGCAGCCACAAGAGTATGTGTTGATTAAAATGGAGGTCATCCCACCTTTTCCTCCCAAGTTGAGGGCCTTGGAGGGAAAGAATGTTTATCTGGCAGCAGCTACATTGAGACCTGAGACGATGTATGGGCAGACAAATTGTTGGGTATTGCCTGATGGGAACTATGGGGCTTTTGAGATCAATGACACTGATGTCTTCATTCTGACAGCAAGGTCTGCCCTTAATCTTGCATATCAGCATCTATCTAGGGTCCCGGAAATGCCAACCTGCTTAGCTGAGCTTTCTGGCAACGATCTGATTGGTTTGCCATTAAAATCTCCTCTTTCCTTCAATGAAGTCATATATGCACTTCCCATGCTCACTATCTTAACAGATAAAGGTACTGGCATTGTTACTAGTGTTCCAAGTGATTCACCAGATGATTTCATGGCACTGCAAGATTTAATCACAAAGCCGGCTTTGAGAGCGAAGTATGGAGTCAAAGACGAGTGGGTTCTTCCATTTAATATTATACCAATAATCAACATTCCTGAATTTGGAGATAAGTCAGCTGAGAAGGTGTGTCTTGATCTTAAGATTAAGAGCCAGAATGACAAGGAGAAGCTTGCTGAAGCAAAAAGGATGACATATCTTAAAGGATTTACAGAGGGAGTCATGATTGTAGGGGAGTATGATGGCAGAAAGGTTCAAGAAGCGAAGCCACTGATAAAGAGCAAACTTTTGGAAGAAGGCTCCGCTGTATTGTATAGTGAGCCTGAGAAGAAAGTTATGTCGAGATCTGGCGATGAGTGTGTTGTCGCTCTCACAGATCAGTGGTACATAACTTACGGTGAGACTGAATGGAAGCAGAAGGCAGTCAAATGTTTGGAAAATATGAATACATTCTCAGCTGAAACCCGTAATGGATTCGAACACACATTGGGCTGGCTGAATCAGTGGGCCTGTTCACGTTCTTTTGGCCTAGGTACTCGCATTCCATGGGATGAGCAGTTCCTTGTAGAATCTCTTTCTGATTCAACCCTATACATGGCTTATTACACCATTGCACATCTTCTGCAAAATGGTAACATGTATGGAAAAGAAATATCTTCTATCAACCCAGAACAAATGACAGATGAAGTATGGGATTATGTGTTCTGTGATGGCCCAGCACCCAAGAGTGAAATCCCTCCTGCCCTCTTGAGCCAAATGAAGCAAGAATTTGAGTATTGGTACCCCTTTGATATTCGCGTATCTGGTAAGGACCTTATCCAGAACCATCTGACATTCAGCATCTACAATCATACAGCACTTCTTCCTGAGCATCATTGGCCTCGTGGCTTCCGTTGCAATGGGCACCTTATGCTTAACTCTGAGAAGATGTCCAAGTCCACAGGGAATTTCCGAACTCTTCGGCAGGCTATTGAAGAATTTTCTTCTGATGCCACTAGGTTTGCCCTTGCTGATGCTGGCGATGGTATGGACGATGCGAACTTTGTCTTTGAAACTGCAAATGCTGCTATTTTGAGGCTTACAAAAGAAATTGCATGGATGGAAGAGGTTATCGCTGCTGAATCTTCTCTGAGAGCTGGTCCTCCCTCTACTTATGCTGACCATGTGTTTGCCAATGAGATCAACATTGCTGTGAAAGAAACCGAGAAGAGCTACAATGCCTTCATGTTCAGAGATGCCCTGAAGTCTGGCTTCTATGACCTACAATTGGCTAGAGATGAGTACAGACTCTCTTGTGGAGTGGCAGGCATGAATCGTGATTTACTGGGGCGGTTTATGGAAGTTCAGACCAGACTTATCACCCCTATTTGTCCACACTATGCTGAGCATGTGTGGCAAAAGATCCTGAGGAAGGAAGGTTTTGCAATAAAAGCTGGCTGGCCAGTTGCAGGCACCCCGGATCCTACCCTAAGAAGTGCAAACAAGTATTTACAGGACTCAATAGTTTTAATGAGGAAGCTGCTTCAGAAGCAAGAATCTGGTTCCAAGAAACCCAAGAAGGGAGCTGCACCTCCTCCGTCAGTGGAAAACAAGCTCACTGTTGGTCTGATCTATGTCAACGAGCACTATGATGGATGGAAAGAGCAATGTTTGAGGGTGCTTCAATCAAATTTTGATAGCCAAGCACGTTCCTTTGCCCCTGATGAGGATATTAACGTAGCATTGAGGAATTGCTTCATCGACCGTGAAGCAAACTTCAAACAAGTCCAGAAGCTCTGCATGCCTTTCATCAGGTTCAAGAAAGATGAAGCAAGGAATCTTGGTCCTGAGGCTTTGAATTTGAAACTTCCTTTTGGTGAAAGGGATGTGCTTGAGGAGAACCTGGAGCTGATCAGAAGGCAGTTGGGCCTTGAGCACGTTGAGGTCCTTCCGGCATTTGATGGAGCTGCTCGTGCCAAAGCTGGAAGGCATGTTTCTGTGCTGGACAAGAACCCGCCTTCTCCTGGTGAGCCGGTTGCAGTATTCATGAGCAAGCAGGAGTTTGAAGCCCAAAACTAAGCTCAACTTACACCATTAGCTTGGAATATGCCTCTGTTAACAGGAGTTTGTTTAGATGCTCTTTCCTTCTTTTTTGTCAACATGTTTAAGATATATTAGCTTGGGCCTTTTACAATATCTCCCTTGTTTTCCGAAGGACCAATTTGGCTCTTTCTCTGCAACACAGTCTTAGCACAGGGTAAGTTAATTTGATGCTGTATTCTGTTGTGGGAATTCACAACTCACAAAGCTGTTTTGTGTTGTTTGAAGGCTTCTTTTCCGAATGTGTAATTTGGAAAATGCTGTTTATCTCATGTCTAGTTCACTGACCAAAGTTGTCACTTGTCACCTTTGCTTTTCTGACATTTTATCATCTATTTCATGAAATTGTGTTTGTACTGAAGTGTGGGTAGTTGTCGGAAGGTCCTGAATATGATGCTATTTCCTAATGAAAAGATTTGAAAAGCATGGTGTCATAGTTGGCAAAGCATGGGATCATAGTGTTCAGTCTAGAAGTAATCTTAGTAAATCAGTTTTCGGGAGCATTCAGCATGTCGATTGCCGCTTGCATATTTCTTTTGTAAATGATGTCCCTGTAACTAGGGCAAGTCGACTCGCCCTCATTGACTCTGCTCAGTCAAGGTGTTTTCTCAAGGACACTCATTGACACATTGTATACACAGGGTCTGTGTTGAACTCATGCTGCTTTGTACTACGTTTATGTCTGTTTTGATGTCTCGAAAGGGTATTTATATCAAACAAGGCGTGCCCAGTATTATCAAGGAATAGTTTGGTGCGTGAGAACAGTGTGGAGTTTGTACCAGAACCTGAGCTCCTTGCTCTTGAACCAGGTCACTCTTAGAACACAGACCCTGTGATCCTGTAGGCGTTTTTCTTCCTTTTAAGCTTACCTGGGTATACAATGCACTCAGCTGAGCTCCCGCTCCTACTTCCCAGTTCCTGCCATCCCACAATTTCAGTCTGATCTAAGAACAAAGATGCAAGACAGCGTCGTATGGGGAATCAAATCCCACACAAGCATTGATCTCAACCAGCCCATTAGTACAGGAAAACAAAGGGGGGAATTCCAGATCTACATTTCCATTGTTTTCACATCAAGATCAGTACAAGAAATGAACAAACCACGACCATTAAAAAGAGCAAAATTTTTGGAATGATTCAGAAGCTGTTTTTGTGAGGGAATTCAACAAGCGGTGTTGATTTTAGAAATTGAATTCACAGGCAAATTGGTATTTGCAAAGCACAAAAATAAATAAAGAAAATGAATCGGTAAAAACTCCTCTTTGGGCTGGGCTGGGCTGGGCCTCCGTAGCAGTTGCTAGTAAGCGGTCAGTTGCAGCTTCTTCACAACCTGGAGTGCACGGGCGGCGCTTCAGTTCTAAGGTTTCGGAGGGCGCGGCGAACCCTCCCAAATCCATCCGGCGAGCAAGCGAGCTGGAGAGAGGAGGAGGAATCGAGCAGACTCGAACTCCAGGGATGTTGATGGACGAACTCCAGGCATGGTGATGGACGATCGCCTCGACTTCGAGGGGGAGGAGGACCCCCTCCTCTCCGTCCGGCGCCCCGCCAAGAGGTACTCCTCCTCCCGAGTTTTTTGGGTGCTAAATCTGACGAACCTGCTGGGGTTTTGAGCAATCGGGGGGTGTGGATTCGCTGGCTGCTGCGTTTTCTTTTACTAGTGATTTTAGGGTTTTAGACTTTTGGTGGAGGCCGTCAAATGGGAAATTTTCCTTGTTTGAATAAGTTATTATCCATCGATCGATCGTGGTGTCTGGAAGGGTTGTAGCAGTAGCAGTAGCACTCGGATTAGAGGCGATATCCCTTAATCGAAGCAACTTGTAGTGTTAGGAAAATGTCTAGTCA
This sequence comes from Stipa capillata, assembly GCA_019208055.1. NCBI lineage: Eukaryota > Viridiplantae > Streptophyta > Magnoliopsida > Poales > Poaceae > Stipa > Stipa capillata. The sequence goes on from JAGXJF010004390.1 coordinate 584,869, forward strand.
TGAAAGCAAAGGATGGACTAAGCTTTGAGAACGTGCAAATCAAACGTCTAGTTAAGAAACATAGAGCCAATCGTGAAAGATGTTCGATGAGTGGTTTGCTGGTAAAATGTGCGGCTATATTTTACCCAGTGGAGGACCACAGACTAAAATTTTGGTGTGGCGGAGCCGATGGTGTGGACCAAAGAGTTATGCAAAATGGAAGTAATCCATACACAAACTATATTCAACCACGCTAATAAGAGTATATGGCACTAAATGAAATCAATGACTATAATTCGCATATGAACATTGAAGATGATAGTAGGACATAAGAATGCCTCACTAAATATAGCTTACGGGACAATATTCTAACAATTTATCGAGCTTATTAGTGCACGCGTGCCAGTGCAACGATTGGGTGGCCGCCTGACTGTGCCGTAATGGTGGTCCGCCCTGATTTTAGCACCGGAATCACTCATCCTCGTGATGTGCAATGGCTGTTCTATTAATGTGACCATTTTAGTGATTTAGCATGAACATCAACGCCAATCTTCGTTGCAGGAAGAAGGCCATCGGGTTAGATGACCTTCTACTCGATTACTTTGAAACCAGTAAGGATGAGCTCAAAGCTGATGGTGGTAAGTCTAAGTGTGGCCCCAAGGGATATAATTCAGACGAGGAAGACAAGCAGGTCAGGGAGAAGGAGATTAACTTTTGCAAATTTGTTGAAGAATGTGAGGAACAGGTCATCGTCAAACAAACAATATGTCTCTGTAGAGTTTGAGTACAGTTCCTTTTGTGGGTGTGTGAAGGGGGGGGGGTGCGCTTCTGTTTTTCATATATATCTTCTTGAATTTGCAGGCGAAAGTGATGGATGCTGGAGATGATGTACCCCAATGGGGTCAGAAAGTTTTTGGTTGCCAGGTTAAATGACCCTACCTCTATTCAGTTTATTTTGAGTGCTTGGTTCAGTGTTTTATTTTCTACAGCTAAAGTACCGCATGAACTGTACTTTCAGAGATTGCCCTCAATTCTAAACAACACAGGAGTTGAAAATTATCAACTTTTGCAATTCTTCTGTGGAAATGAGCATTTAGGTTTTGATCTAGACACTGAACAAGGTTAGTTCTGCTATGAGTGTAAGTTTCTGATTTAACTAAAAATGGATATTGTTGGCTTGCTTGTGTTTGGTTTAACCCCTGTCTTTTCTCATTGTGCCACTATGTCCCTTATGCTTATCTGTTAGGCTCTACTGCCATTTCTTCAAGCTGCCATTTCTTCAAGAACATACAGGACATCTGCGTATCATTTCATTCAGAAGCAGAAAACAGTTATACAAACTGCCGCTAAGATCATAACAGAACTAACTTAGGCTCAAATGCAACCTACTGCAACATTATCTTGTATTTACAGGTTTTGTTTTTGTTCCTTGCAGATAATTTCAGCAACTTCTTAATGTTATTTGTGTAGGAGAGTGCTTTCTAGAACGCATGCTGATGGATGGCTGGCTTTTGAAGTTGGTTCTCTTATACGGTTCTGTTGAAGACTCTATAGCATCATGGACACTAACCAAACGTAAGGATCAATTTTTATGCTTAGTTCAGTTCATAATTTGTTAAATTATATTGCCCTGTATGCTTATCACCATTAGCCACCAGTGCTGTACTCTTCCAATAAGAAGCTGCAAGATTCGGCATCTGACTTCTGGGATAGTCTTCTTTCCCTAAATGAGGTAACAGAATCATAAATTTTCTTTTGATTTTTGTGTTTTACCTTTAAAGCTTCTACACATAATTTTTTATCGATTGCAGGATGATAAACCATTGGCCAACTTTGGGTATTTTCCAAGTTACTCTATTTTGAAGGGTGCTGTACATAACTATGGATATCTACATGATGCTCCTTGCACTAAAACTTGCACCTCTGAAAGTGCAAGTGCAGGTTGGTTCCATGCAGATTTTTCTTCCTTCATTAATCAATTGACCCTTATACGCAATGCATTCAGTTTTTTTAGCCACTAATTTCAGACTTGTGATGGTAAACATTCTGAATATTCTATTTCTATTTGTTAACTATTTCCTAGTAGCTTGCCAATTCGAAAATAAAATTTTGGTTATTCATTGCCAGACATTCAGATGATGGTCCACCTCAAAACATCATTGCATGGTTAAGAGTTGTATCTGCTTGCTGCAAATTTAGGTAATTGGAAATTTGATACAGTGAGTACATTGTATTAGCTGTTTGTGCTTGTGATTCACTTATAAAATCTAAAATGGAAGCACCATATAAATTGGACATCAAGCGATTCACTTTAATTTTTATTTGCCTACTTTTTTGTGCTGTGTGTTTGCAAGTTTTGTCAGCAAAAGAATGTCTAGGACAAGGTGTCTATATTTTCCTGGCATTATGTTCTCCCTATTCCCCAATGTGATGTAAAATATCTGCCTGGAGTGGAATTCTAGAATTCATAGTTTCATACTACTATAGGGACATTCCATGATTCTTTCTTTGTTGTTTCAGACTTACAATGCAGCTGTATTGTTCCATTATTGATGGAATGATTTCTTTCTTCTAAAGTGACATCTGTTATCTATTTGTCCATTTAATCCTTGAATGATGAAAGCTGCGATGTTAACCAATATTTGAAATAGTTCTATCATTCTTTCTGTCTCAACGTTCCATTTATTTAATGTACAGAAAAAGGCATTCTATCTTCTCACCTTCTGAGGCAGAAGATCTCCTTGTTACTGTTATTTCCCTCTTTTTGGACCGTCAACTTGAAGGGCTGCTGCTTATTTTGGGAGACTGCCTAAATTCACTCATCTTGTACTTCAATACGAGTGAATGGGAAAGTAGCTGTCTAATGGTGGCTGAGTCAATTGCTAGGAGGTAAAATTTTCAGAGATGCCTATTATAAATTTGTAACCAATACTTGTTTCATCATATATCCATGTCCAACCGAAGAAGTGCTGGAGTAGTTTAAAGTAGACGTGAATAAATAAGTTAGATACTGACTAGCAATGACTGCTTCTCGACAAGTATATCATCAGTGAATCTCGGTTTGCTCGGTTTGCACTATGTTTAGGACTTATGCTTCTCTATTACATTCATGGCATGCAAAGACAGTAAAGTTGCATGTACAGTATCAGCTCGTGGTATTTTGTTAAAGAAACTTCCTTGAATCGTTCCCATGGTTTTCTCTTATGGTGTTTGCCTATCTGAAGTCAATTTCATAACATTGCAGAGTCACTATGGATCTTAATTGTTTAAGGATTGTTGACTGCATTACGGGAACCAATGACCGTAGCAAATTCCTAAGAAGTCAGCTGGCCCTTCAGTTGCTCAAGATTAACTTTGGCCTTAAAGTAAAGCATGATCATGTGTTTTCAGTATGAATTGCCTTTGGCTAGTGAGCTGACTGTATATCTTGCATATTTAGGTGGCAAATGTTGAAAAGATCTTGAAGTCAGTCGCATCCATAAATGTGAAGGAGAAAGAATGCAACTTCTTCAGGCTGTACATGTACCTAGTGTTGATGGACAACTTACTCTTCTCGAGTGATGCCTTTAGAAATAAGCCTGTGATAATCGAAGCTTGGCGTAATTATCTACGGAATTGTTCGACCCAAATAGGATGCACAGACTGGAGGTTCTATGCTTCGAAGGTACGAAATTTTTTCCTTCCTTTGAGTTTATGCATCCTTTTCTTTCCTCCTGCTTATATTAGAGCATATTGTTTGACACAGGTCCGGAACAAGGCGTCATATCTTCTGCAGGGTGCAATCTTGAAAAGATCTGGTGACCGTGGTAGCATTTCTGCTCAGTAATTTGAACCTACTGAAATGCAGCTGCTGGAAGGCACAAATACCAACGCTCGAACTTCTGCTCAGTAATTTGAACCTACTGAAATGCAGCTGCTGGAAGGCACAAATACCAACGCTTGAACTTCTGGCACAAATAGTGCATGGCAGGGTAAAACCTTCAGGAGATATTCTCTGTAGGAATTGTGGGTGTATTTTGTGGGCAAGGGCAAAATGCTCTCAGCTTTGTCATGGTACCAACCAGATGGCTGACCGCACTCTCAGCCCATGTGTAGCATAGTCCCAGCCTCCCAGTATGGGAGACCCCTCGAGATTTTGTAGGTGATCAATGCCACTTGACTAGCCGGAATTGTCACTTTGCAGCATGGACTTTTATTAAATATATATATCTGCTAGTCATATTGTACCCTCTAGTTTAGTTTGAATACCGTGAACTTTCAACACTGTGTAAGCCGTGCTAAGTTTCTACCAGCTTTGCATATTGTATCGGTTAGTGGGAATGATCTCTGTGTTGCACGATGTATGTAGCTTATATGTTGAACGAGCAATCTGAGCCGTCGATTCCCTGATCAAGTGGCTCCTATCATTACCTCCTTGCATGCTATGCTCTTCTGGTGCTACGATGGCAGAAGAAGTAAAAGAATGGCGAGCCGGCCGCCGCAGTCGGCGCCGAGTCGAGTTGCTCCGTCAGATATCTGACACTCGTTGATGATCATTATGCATATGCTGGTTGCCTACTGGGTTTGCATTGGATCTCGCATGTTACTGGCGCCGAACTGACCAGATTCCGAACATTGTTTCGGACTTGCCTGCTGGTAGCCAGAAGCCGGCACATGGGATTGGGCGGGCTGGCAGCAGGTATGCGTCGCCATGCTCTCCTGCTATATATTACACATGCATTATTGCCTCACCCACTAGTACACATACACGTATGTGCCAAAATTACCTTACATTGTTACGTGTGTGTGCCTGAGCCTCGTAACCTGGAGACCTCTAGATTTTGCTGCACTGAGAAGAAAGATAGAAACATTTAAACAACATTTTTGTCAAACACGGTAGTGACACTTCCGGCTGGTTCCTTGCCCATTCAGCAGTAACTTGAAATTTCGTACGTCCGCACGATTAGATGTGAGGTTTCTTACGGAACTCCTCTGGGAATGCTACCATTTCTAGTCTCAACGTTATGGTTGTACAAGGAAAGCATAGCAATGGCTTGATCAAAGGAATATGATGATTTCCACACTTTTTATTCAGAGGTCAATCAATCAGGGAAGAGTACTGCACAGCTATCTAAATATTTTTCCGATGTGGAATTTTGGCGGAGGCAGAAGTAACAAAAATTGAAGTATCATATCATCGGGAGTATGTGTTTGATCTTGATCTCCGAGTATGTGTTTCATCTTGATCTCTGCAGTGTCGTATAGTATCTTATGTAGGGTGAACGCGATGCGGCGGCGTCCAATTAACACTCTTGTCGGACGTTGCACGCGACGGCCTGCGCCCACATCCGGATCTGGTCCTTCATCTCCGCCGCGGACCTCGCGTCCGCCTGCTGCAGCCTTATCGCCGCCGCCGCCGCCGCGGGGGGCGCCGACCGCGCTTCCTGGTGCCACGCCTCCGACAGGTACGGCCGCCGCCGCACGGTTCCGGCGCCACCGGCGCTGGCGTTGCCGATGCCGATGCCGTTCGCGTCGTCGTTGTCGCTGGCGCTGCCGGAGCCGGAGCCGGAGCTCTTGGGCTTGACCTTGCTGTCGCGGAGGCCTGGGACGACGTCCGCGAGGCTCTCCCTGAGTTCCTCCTGGTCGAACACGAACCCAAGATCCTTGAACCCCTGCACTTCGAACGATTCCAGGTCGCTCAAGCTCTTCCATTTCTTGTCCTGGAACTCGCTCTTCTGCCGGACGATTGCCGGCTGCTGGCTGGCGCTGAACGATCGGAGCTCGCGCCGCGGCTGGCCCCGCGCCCCGCCGCCCGTCGTTCTCGGCGTCCGGTCAGGCTGCACAAGAGACAACCAGTCAATCCTTCGGACCCTAGCTTCAGAGCTCGCAGCATTCGATCATCCCTTGGTTGGAAGTCATGCTCGATTGCTATGGCGATCGATGCTGGGACGCCTATGCATTGGCAAGCGCCTATATACGTACCTTGGTGGGCGTGTGCGAGCGGCAGTGCCTCTCGAGCGTGCTGTACGAGTGCCTGAGCCTGGGCATGCTCGGCGTGGACTTGGTGGCCGCGGCGGTCGTCCCCACGCACCGGCCGCCGTCGCCGCTGCCCATCGTCGCGGACGACGGGACCGGCATGGACGGCGCCCGGTGCAGCGCCGACGACCCGCCGCCTTCCTCGGCGATCCTGGTGCGCAGGACGCCCTCGTAGATCGAGCTCCAGTTCATCTCATCGTCCTCCACCTCCACCACTTTCCGATCCCCACCACCACCAGCTTCCGCCGTCTCCTCCTCCTCCTCCACTATCTCCTCATCCTTGGTCATCTCTGTCTCCATCCCGACGCGACGCGAGGGGAGCGACGGCGTCCGGAGGAGCAGCCTCCGGCACCCGGACGCGTAGAACCGGGACTTCCCCGCCTGCTCGTCGGAGCCATGCCCCCTGGCGCCGCCGCCTTCTCCCTGATGAGCACCCTTGGTCCGCCCACCCGACGAAGACGTCGACGGCGACTTGGGCAGCATCGGCGGCCTCCTCCCGCCCTTCCCGTCGACCCTGCCGCCCAGCGTGTTGCTGAAGAACCAGAACTCGTCGAGCATGTCCAGCGCCGGGCCCTCCCACGCCTTCTGGCCCTGCATCCTCCTGCCGTCGACGTCGTCCTGCGAGGGGCAGCTCATGGCTGCGTGCATACGTGGCGCCGAGAAGGTAGAGATTGCAAGGAACCTTTTGGGATTGGCCTCGACCAGGCCGGGGGGGCGGGGGGGGTGGGGTGGTGTGGCGTGGTGGCGTGGCGCTGCGGTGCGCGCGAGAGAGGGAGAGAGGGAGAGATTGTCTTGTGTCGTGGTAGGGGGAGGGAGATAGCTGAGGTCGAGGCTGGAGGTGGAGGGAGACTGCGGGGAGGAGAGGTGGATGGACGCAGCCGGTTTGTTGTTTTCTGGTGTCGGGTTTGGGGGTTTCGTTGCGGGGCGCGGCGGAGAGGGGGGGATTTTCTTTGTTTGTTGCTCCGCCAGTTGGGGGTGGTGGGGCCAGGCACACCATATGCCCGGGCTGATGATTGCGCCTCGCATCGATCGCACATGATTGATTTTTGTGTGTGTGTGTGCGTGTGCGTGTGCGTGTGGGGCGGGGGTGGTTTGGAAAATGGAGTTGGGTTAATCGGACGTGTGATAATTGCATTTTTTCTCTCTTTTCTGGGCACTCGGATTGATTAATTAGGATCATGGCGCGGAGCCACCTCCCGGCGAGCGCCCGGGCTCCACCGACGAATTTTCGTCCAAATCACAGCAAAATATAAAGATTATGATAAAATTTCTATGGATAAATACTTGCTGAAATAGTTGAAGTTACAACTTATCTAGATTTGAGATACTGGCTGGCTCCGTCACTGATTAAGACTGAAATATTAGTGTAAAGTTGCTTATCCAAGAAGAACTCACGTACCACGTAGCAGGGGCGAGTGTGTATTAATCAACTGAACGGGATTAATTAGAGAAGAGAAATGATCGAATGGGTTTATCTTTGTTGATGTTGTTAAGTACAAATCCACTTGTTGGTATACTATCACACAAAAGTTTGTCAGCGCTACCGTTCGGTTTAGCGAGGTGGTTGCTCGCATGGCCGCTGGGGTGGTTGTAAGTCATCTTAGATTTTGCTCTATTTGTGTCTCGTTATGGTAGAATTTTTTTAGTGCTAAGCAACCCGTGGTTATCTAAGCGTCTATGGAAAATTCATTAGTGTTCTAACTTGATGAGTCTGATTTCCAATAGACTTATGCTTACTTATGAGTAGGTATGCGCGTGCGAGCCTCTACGGTTGTGCATGTGTACTTGATGTTTCTGAAAAGAAAAAGTGAGGAGAGCCGTCGTTTGGTTGTTTCTTGGAGTATCAACACCCCTTTCGCGGACATGAGCTATTTGTTTCCTTATACTCTTTAGCTACGTTTATCATACCCTTTAGCACCACAAATAGATGCTAAGCAGTGCTACTTTAAATTTTGATACTTACAATAAATATTGATTTATATATTTAGAGAGAGAATGCTGGACTTGGCTTCGATCCTCAGCTGTTTGGCCTTAACTCCTACCATTTCATGCCGTGTCGATGGTAGAAACTTAATTTGCACCGTGTGATACGGATGGTCACAGGAAAATAATACTGCTACAGCCTACGCCACCATCACACGCATGCATGTCACGGTTAACTTCTTCCACGTTGCATGGCCTGTTAGCATCAGCTTAATTAATTAATCATAGGCTAAGCTACAATCAAGTCGTCCTCAGAGCTCTCGAAAACGACCAACAGTTTTAAGTCACCACAGTAACAGTAGCCTGATCGATCATTTGTGATGACAGAGACGCGCGCATTACCGATCGAGTGATTGCCGCTTGAAACGCGCCGGCCAGTACGTGCGTAAATCAAGTCATCAACTACCGTGATGCGCGATTGTGTGTACGTCTGAATTGAAAAGCCACATGGCCAGGATTATATAGTTTCAAACTCGTTCTAAAAAAATATTACTCGTTGGGGTATATAGTTTCAAAAAAAAACATGGCCATGATTATATCCGCTGGACTGATGATAGGTTGCATGCAGTTGTACTAACTCGATCAGACGCAGTTGATTAATCCGGACGCAATGATGCGGGTCTTGGCTGGTGCTAACTGGTTGTGGTCGGGGTAGCCTAGATCGATGCCGTGTTGGTGATGTCGATTCTCTTTTTGTGGTTGCGGAACGGATCGATCGATCGGCTCGACTCAGGTGGGAGTGGGGAGTTGAAGGCGGGATTAGCATGTGGGGGAGGAGTTGGCTCCATGTGCGGCCGTGGTGGCCGTGCGTGGGGCCGCGGAGGAATGGAAAATGAAGTGGACTCGTTGATTGGCTATTATTGCTCCGCGCAGCTCGCGCTGCCAGTTTTCTTCTTCTTTTTCCAAACCGACCCATAGCCCATACGAATATTTTAGATAGGGTCGTGGGATCCCGCGGCGCCGCGGCGGCGTGTCCCCGGGCGCTCGTAGTCGTAGAAGCAAACGGCCGGGGTGCTGCACTAGCCGTCCATGCATAGCCACGGGCGCGGCTGACCGAGTGACCAGTGACCAACCTGGTGCGGTGAGGAGAGGCAGGAAGCCGCGACGTTGGCGAGTGGTTCTGCATGCGTCGCGCCCGGCCTAAAATAGGGTGCGGGGGCGGCGGCAATGCACGTACTTTAAGCCTTTAATCCATGTAGTTTAGTTCCCATCTATAGCCCTAACCAAGCCCAAATATTTCACTTTATAGCATTTCCATCCAAAAGAAGGTAACGGTGTTATCTGGGGAAAACGGGCCCTTCTTAACTGTCATGGCTCGCTCTTGCTGCTGTCATCTTCTTCCAAATAAAAGATGCACATGCAATCAAGATCTCCATTCTCTTCTAAACAAAGATCCACATGCTCATGAATATTTCTTCCAAATAAAGCAATCACCGAACACATGAGTAGCGATAGGGAGGTAGAGAATAGAGAACGAGCAGCAGCACTGTAGCTCGTTCATCCATGAATTGAGCCAGGGGTACGTATATTGGAAATATGAATTGAATCTCATGTTCATTTATTTTTCTGAAAAATAAAGGAAATGAAAATAAGTGACAAAAGGAAACGGAAATGCTACGGATGGATACTATTGCTAACGATAGTGCCATAGATGGAAGTTAAAAAAGTTGTGCTATTTTTTAGAAGTGTTGCCAAACTTGTGCTATAGATGCAATTCTTTCTCCATAAAAAGGAAACCATGGCTGATTCGTAGTGAAAAGGAAAGAAAGGAGAAACTTTTCTCTTCTTTTTTTTATTTCTTTTCATAGAGAAAAATCGAGCACCCTTTTTAGATTTAGGATTCAGACAAGTATCACAAGAGATCGATTTACAACTGAAATACAAACTTGACACACAGTATAGGTCCATAAAGTTGTGGTCGAACTTTCGATGCTCCAGACAGGGAGACACCATTGGGACTCCTGCAACAACCGATTAGGTCCATGGCTTGTTGGGGACCCCACCAAGCGACTGCCATGAGAGACGGGACAACATCAGTGTATCTGTGGAGCTTCGGCTCGGGCCGCAAGAAGAAACGTCTCCAATGCATTGGAAAACCAAGATCAAAGACGACATGAGAAGAAGAGCGAGGAAGCAGAAGGTCTCTCATGCGATCTACCATGTACCTTATTCTTGCTTCCATGTCGAGAAGAGCTGAAGTGCTGGACAGGAAGGACAACTTGAACAATGGCTCACCCCGATCTGGAGATCTAGATCTGTTGGACCCAAACACCACTAACTTTGCGGAGGTGCCAGAAGCAGCACCACACGGACGGAGATGTAGCTGAGAGAGCCTTATTCCTTGCGCCGCGCCTCTTTCGCCATGGTGACTTGCGTCGAACACAAAACCCTAGAAACCTAGGATCAAAACTACATGCCTGACATGTAGATCCACGATCTCCCTCTCTAAACGGTGCTGAAACGATCATCTGAGTCAAGAGAGACTGATAGATGGATATCATCGGCGGAAGGCGGGAGCACTGGCTCTAAAGGTAGCGCCTCGCAGTCGCCTCTCGTCACCCAGCGACCCAACCGCCGGGCGTGTAGCTGGAGGCCGCGCGGGCGGCGCATAGGAGGGCCCACATATACGGTGCGCGTCAGCCCGGCCTGCCTGGTCAATTAGGTCGTGTCAGCCCGGCCCGCCTGGTCAATTTAGCCTCGTCATGTGCGGGCACGGCTCTGTGCTGCTCGTGCAGCGCATGCGACTGATCACCCAGTAAAATCAGCAAACCTTGCATATGCGTTGTGCTCCTCCTATGATCCGTCAGCTTAATTTGCAGGAGAAATAATCACCAACTCCTGAAAGGTAGCAGCTAGCTAGCTAGCACTGCATATATATTGCATGGTTACCACTCCCAGAATTAATTTGTCTGAATACCGGAAATGATGAAACGACAATATCACAGTCTACAGCTGGCTCTCAGCCGTCACTAATTCGCTCGTAATTACCATGGAACTAGCTTAAGTTGCTTGTCCGAACAATAATGATGAGACTAAGAGCTCAGGTCAATCTGGGCGATCCTTAATTTCTTCCATTGTATGGACCGTCCACGCGCGCGTTGCTTGCTGGTCTATCTATTGATCAAGATCACAAGATGGCACCAAGCAAGCATTATTCTCTACAGCGACAGTCCACAATTAACAGTCACAACATTGTTTCCCCCGCTGTTGAGAATGAACTATAATTGACTAATTGTCTTGGTTTAGAATTAAATATCTTGGTTCCATCACAACTTTATATAATTAGTACTTTCCGCTTGTTATGGAGTCGAGTCGTAGTACTATTACTAATCACGGCTCGAGAATGATAACCACTATACATTTACCAACAGGTCTCAGGGAGAGTATTATCAATCAACCAAACTGCAAATCATGAGTTCATTTGTTACACTACATGTACAAGTAAAGCCAATTAGGGAGTAAAACGGCAAACATCGATGTGTACAATGAAAATATGTAAAAGGAAATATTAGAATTTGCACACTTCAGGATTTGACACTCCATCGATGTCTCGCTGACCATGGTCGATCTCCCGATGTACCATACGCTAAATAACGAGCGGCAAATGCTTGGTTACGGAAATTTGGATATTTGCAACACCAAAGAGAACAGCACTTGGATATATTAATTTGCTACTCAATGTCTCCATGGCATGTGGTCCCAGGGCCCAACACATCCGATTTATCCTAAATTACCCATACGGCGAAGTAATTAATCCGGCCAAAATATACGTAGGAAAGGCGAAGAACCCGTACAAACTTACGTATAGTGATGACAATCGTTTTTGACTTATACGGATCAGTTAAACGGCAGGTGCATATCACACCAGCTGGCGATCGACCAACCATGCACGCACGCTTAATTTCAAGCAGAGAAAAGTACGTACATGGACAGCGTGCGCCTGTCACGCTCATGCACACGAAGCTAGGTGATAATCTTACGGAAGCGTGGCGTAGCAATGGACGTCATGGAGGCTAATCCTGCAGCGTGCGTGCCCCATGTCCACATCTCATGCCCCCGTCATGCAGGTGTTGGTTCGATCTGTACCACGCACGACGTCGCTGTCCCGGAATTGATAAACTCGTCGATCAATTGCTAGCTTGTGTAATTAGTAGTGATTTCTTTCGATCTCATTGGCCATGGCCATGCATCGATATCGCTCGCGTTAAGTGCTCGGTATCTTCACGACATGTACACGGCACAACGCGCTCTATATATGCCAGTTCCTTAATTCCTTTCTGTTCCGTGTCCAAATCGAGCCAGTTCTTCGTCGGCGGCGGCGACTCAGTGCAAATTAATTGGTAGGTAGCTAGGGTGATGGAGGGGTTTGTGTTCCGGGGGTGCCAGCTGCCGCCGGGGTTCCGGTTCCAGCCGACGGACCAGGAGATCATCCTCTATTACCTCAAGAAGAAGGTCGCCTCCGCCGCCGCCTCTGTCACCTCCATCATCGCCGACGTCGACATCTACAAGTTCGACCCGTGGGACCTCCCCGGTAAGCATACGTGCATAGGCATGTCATGCAATCAAGCCGTTCCTCTCTATAATTTGATCCATTCATGGATGAGGTGCATGGGTTTAGAAACAACTATGACCATTTACAATCTCTGTATGCCTCGAGACAGCTAGCACGTTCTAATTAACAAAAAAATCTTTGCTAGATGGCATAGTTAGCTACCGAGTAGCCTTTTTTCTTTCGAAAAAAAAGTTTGATTTTCTGTCATCGTTCAGAACAAGAGATCGGATAGGTGTCCGAGTTTCTCCTCCTTGTCTTCTCCGCTAGATACAATTAATCTATGCACGTTAACGTACAGTGCATGTTTGGCAACCTGGCATACATTTTTGTCGCGACTGGATTACTGATGGAGATGATGATGAATAATGCATGCATGCGTACAGAGAAGGCGATATTCGGCGAGGGCGAGTGGTACTTCTTCAGCCCGAGGGATCGCAAGTACCCGAACGGCGCGCGGCCGAACCGCACCGCCGGATCGGGCTACTGGAAGGCCACCGGCACCGACAAGCCGATCCTCGCCGCCGGCGGCGTGCGCTGCCTCGGCGTCAAGAAGGCGCTCGTCTTCTACCAGGGGCGCTCCCCCAGAGGCGCCAAGACCGAGTGGCTCATGCACGAGTACCGCCTTCTCCACGCCGACGCCGCCCACCACGCGCCCAACGACTCCATGAGGGTAACCAACCATGCAAGCATCAATGAACCGATCGAACATATAGCTAGCTAGCATATGTTCTCAGATTAATTTCCTGTTCCTTTCGCATGCATGCACGCGCTCTGCAGCTGGACGACTGGGTCCTGTGCCGCGTCCGCAAGAAGGGCGCCGTCGGCGTCGCGCCGGACACGGACGGCAACCCCGAGGCGCCGAGCCACGCCGCTGCTCCGGCGGCCGCGGCCACGGGGGAGGTACAGGTGCCTAACACTGCATACGGCGGCTTCGATGACGAATGGACGGACGGCCAGCTCCTGCAGTACCTAATAGGCGGCAGCACCGGCCAGGACGCTTCCGGTGCCATCGGCGGGGCCGCGGACCATCACGGTGAGTACGGCGAGAGTGCGCCCCACGCGCTGGCGTCGGTGCTGGAGACCATCAAGAGGAACCTGTCGTTCCAGGCCATCGACGACGTGTACCTCCTCCAGCCCAGCAAGCGGGCCAACTGCACGAGGAGCGCCGGCGACGACGAGCAGCTGTCGCTGACGACGTCGTTGTCTATGTTCGAGGACGAGTAGGTGTTACATATAAGGTCTATGCATGTACGTAGTTTTTGTTTTGTTTTGTTTGCGTCTTTGCGAGGTAATAAGGGTACGGTGCTAATGTGTGTTTGTCGCATTCTGTTTTTGTGAGTACATAATTAGGTAGTGACGATGGGCTTGCTAGAAAAAAAGGCGCGCGTGGCTCCTAGAATTAGGGATGTACGTATTTGTTTCTCCGGTTGCAATAAGCTAGCTTTACCATGTTTGTGAATATAATTTATGATTTATTTCTTACTCACCTGCGCATGATTGTGAATATTGGGAAATTTGGGCTGAACCTAGGTGGCACTGCCCACTGCACTAAACTAATACTACTAGAACATTTACGCGAATGGACTAAAAACTCAATCAATGGAGCCGCAGTTAACGAAAATACGACATGTATGCTACAATCAGGACTCACCTGGCCAACCATTGCTAAGGCACATGGCATCACTAACTTCTTAATCATGCGGAACCAGATTAAGGAGATCATTCTTACAGGGAGAGAAATTTGCCTGACCTGAAACAAGCCGGAGACCAGCCTGGGGCTTGTTTGCTTGCCACCCTGAGTCCTTTCTCCGCGACTGGCCTGAGTGCATCCAGCGAGCAATTTGCCGGAGCTAGGTGTTGGAGTTTGCTCCAAATTCCTGTCACCTCTTTGCAGAAGACGTTCCACCAGTATCACTCACCTGTGTCAACCACCTGTGTTAGCCACATGTGACACAGGTGGCTCATCACCTGTGACACAGGTAGCTGACACAGGTAGGATTAGCTCTCTTGAGCCAGGTGCTAGCATGTTAAGTCACTGCCTGTGTCAGTCAGTTGTGTCGCAGGCAGTAGACTCAGATACCCCTTCAGCCACCTGTAACTATATATACCCTACCTTGTAGTCGTTATGGGATAAGCCAAGCATTGTAAATCCCTAACGGGTTAGGACTTCATTCATAGTGAAGTTGATATCCCCGTATGTCCGTGGTTTTCACCCTTTCTAGGGTTTTCACGTAAAATTCTCGTGTCCTGGATCGTGTGCGTGCTCTGTTTCCTGCGTGCGTTTTGTCGCTTGATTCTTGTCGCGTTTATCTTCCGCTACTTTGATTTCTCTCTTCCTTTGGTCATACCCATCCTATAACAAGTGGTATCAGAGCCTTAGTTGCTCGTTCTTGACATGTCGTCCATGAAGTTTGATCTTCCGCTTCTTGGTTGAGATACTCGATTCTCTTTGTGGCAAGTCAAGATGCATGCTCTGTTGGCTCAGGCCGATTATGAGGATGCTTTGGACTCTTTTGGAGGGAAGGCGTTGCTGTGTGGTCCGATGATGAAAAGAAGGACCGCAAAGCCGTCTCCCAAATTCAACTCCATTTGCACAACAACATCCTGCAGGAGGTTCTCCAGGAGACACATGCTGCTTCGCTATGGCTGAAGCTTGAAGCAATCTGCATGACCAAGGATCTGACCAGCAAGATGCACCTCAAGCAAAAGTTGTTCCTGCACAAGATGCCGGAAGGAGGTAACTTGCTTGAACACATCTCAAATTTCAAGGAGATTGTTGCTGATCTAGCATCATTGGATGTTAGTTATGATGAAGAAGATTTGGGTTCGATTCTCTTATGTTCACTGCCTAGTTCATATTCTGGTTTTAGAGATACCATGCTGTATAGCAGAGATACCCTTACTCTTCATGAGGTTTATGAGGCTCTGCATTCCAAAGAGAAGATGAGACAGATGGTGTCAGATGATTCAAGTGGCTCACATGCTGAGGGCTTGTTTGTCAGAGGCAGATCTGAGAAGAAAAACCCCAATCATGGTCATGGAAGAAGCTCTGCCTGTGCCACAGGTCAGAGAGGCAGATCGAAGTCCAAAGGAAATGGTAAGTTTTGCAGATACTGCAAACATGATGGACATGACATTTCTGACAAGGAGAACAGGAAAGGCACAAAGCCGAAATATAAGGCTGATGCTGCTGCCAACTATTCTGCTAACTCAGACATCGAGTCTTTAGTTGTTATTGCTGGAAGTTCTGCCAGCAGTTGTGGCACAGCTCATCACCTTAGCTATGCCAGCTCCAGCCGTGACACAGGTGATCATCCCACCTGTGACACAGATCATGAAGCCACCTGTGACACAGATACTAACACAGGTGTTGGACTATTGAATGCCGTTGTCAGTTCTACTAGACAGAGAGCTGCCACAAATGAGTGGATTCTTGACACTGCTTGCACATATCACATGTGTCCTCACAGAGATTGGTTCAATTCCTTTGAGCCGTTAAGCAATGGTGGATCAGTTCTTGACTATGATGATTCATTGTGCAAGATAGAGGGCATTGGCTCAGTTCAGATCAAGATGTTTGATGGCATGATCAGAACACTGACATCTAGAAAGCCATCCTTTAGTGGATCTCGTTACATGATGACCATTATTGATGATTACTCAAGAAATGTCTGGCCCTATTTCCTCAAGCACAAGTCAGAAGTATTCTTTGCCTTCAAAGAGTGGAAGACAATGGTTGAAAACCAAATTGAGAAGAAAATCAAGAAGCTTCGAACTGATAATGGTATGGAGTTCTGCTCCAAACAGTTCAACTCATACTGCAAGTCTCATGGCATTGTGAGACACCACACTGTTCCTGGCACTCCTCAACAGAATGATGTAGCTGAGCGTATGAATACGACCATTATCTCCAAAGCCCGTTGCATGTTGTCCAATGCAGGTCTGAACAGACATTTTTGGGCTGAAGCTGTCTCCACTACTTGTCACCTTATCAATAGATCACCTTCCATAGCCATTGATAAGCAAATACCCATTGAGGTTTGGTCTAGTTCTCCTGCAGATTATTCAAGTCTGAGAGTGTTTGGGTGCCCTGCTTATGCTCATATTGATAATGGGAAGCTTGAACTGAGGGCAGTTAAATGCATATTTGTTGGCTATAAGTCTGGTGTCAAAGGCTTTAAGCTTTGGAATCCTGAAACCAAGAAGATGATAGTCAGCCGAAGTGTTGTCTTCAATGAGGCTGCTATGTTGCAAAGTAATGATGTTCCAGTTGATCAGCCCAGAGGTTCTGAAGACAGAGAATAGAAGTCTAACTCTGAGGTGGAGCATTCAGTTAAGCTCAGTGATTCTCATGCACCTGTCCCACAGGTGAGTGCACCTATGCCACAGGTGACAGCTGTGCCACAGTCAGGCCTAGGTCAGCCAGCTGTGCCACATGCAACTCATGACCTGCCAACTGTGCCACAGGCAGGTGACGCAGGTAGCCAAATGCTTGCTGCTGTGAACACTCCACATCATTCCATTGCAGTTGATAAGCCCAGAAGGGATCCAAAACCTGTCAGGAGGTTAATTGAAGAGGCAAATATGGTTGCTTATGCTTTCAGCGTCGCAGAAGAAATTGAAGGATCTGCCGAACCTTCTTCATACTCAGAAGCCATTATCTCTGCCGATGCAAGTAAATGGATGACTGCAATGCATGATGAAATTGAGTCCCTTGACAAGAATGGCACATGAGATTTAGTTGCATTGCCCAGTGACAAGAGACCAATAAGCTGTAAATGGGTCTTCAAGTGCAAGGAGGGTTCTACTCCTAATGATGGGACAAGATACAAGACAAGGTTAGTTGCTAAAGGCTACAGCCAGATTCTAGGTGTTGATTTCAATGAAGTGTTTTCCCCTGTTGTGAAACACAGCTCTATTCGTACACTTCTCAGCATTGTTGCAATGCATGATTATGAGCTACAACAATTAGATGTTAAAACTGCAGTTATTCATGGGGAGTTGGATGACGATATCTATATGAATCAACCTGAAGGCTTTACTATTTCTGGTAAAGAAAAGCTTGTCTACAAATTGAAAAAGTCACTGTATGAATTGAAGCAATCCCCTAGGCAGTGGTACAAGAGGTTTGACACCTTCATAATTTCTCAAGGTTTTCAAAGATCTGATTATGATAGCTGTATCTACTTGAGATCTGCTAATGACTCTACCATTTATTTGCTATTGTATGTCGATGACATGCTGATTGCTGCTAAGAATAAAGCAGATGTTGAAAAATTGAAAGAACAATTGAGTTCTGAATTTGATATGAAGGATCTGGGTGCTGCAAAGAAGATTCTTGGCATGGAGATTTCCAGAGACAGATCTGCTGGAAAATTATACCTTAGTCAAAGAGGATACATTGACAAGGTGCTTCACCGATTTAATTTTCAAGATGCCAAGCCGGTTTCCACACCGTTAGCTGCACATTTCAGATTATCATCAAACTGTTGTCTAAAGTCAGAAGAAGATGATGAGTACATATCTAGAGTTCCCTACTCAAGTGCTGTTGGCTCTCTCATGTATGCCATGGTTTGCTCCCGTCCTGATTTAGCTCATGCCTTGAGCGTTGTGAGCAGATTCATGGCCAATCCTGGAAAGGAGCATTGGAAAGCAGTCCAATGGATATTCAGGTACCTTCAGGGTACATCTAATGCTTGTTTGCATTTTGAGAAATCTAGAGATGGAATTGTTGGATATGTTGATTCCGACTTTGCTGGCAATTTGGACAAGAGAAGATCACTCACAGGCTATGTGTTCACCATTGGTGGCTGTGCTGTGAGTTGGAAGGCAATCTTGCAGTCAACTATTGCATTGTCTACTACTGAGACTGAATACATGGCCATTGCTGAGGCATGCAAGAAGGCTATTTGGTTGAGAGGATTATATTCTGAGCTTTGTGGAGATTCATCCTGCACAACCATCTACTGTGACAGTCAAAGTGCAATTTGCCTTACAAAAGATTCCATGTTCCATGAGAGAACTAAGCACATTTATGTCAGATTCCATTTTATCAGAGATGTTGTTGCCAAGGGTGATGTCAAAGTGACAAAGATCAGCACACATGATAATGCTGCTGATATGATGACAAAGCCAATTTCTACAGCTAAGTTTGAGCTTTGCTCAAGCTTAGCCGGTGTTAAAAGATAGTCCCTAGTGACTATTGACGCATGGCGCGTGATGAACTGTTTAATCAGTTGAACTTGTTATCCCAGGCATTACAAGGAAGGAAGGAATTTGTCTCAAGGTGGAGTTTGTTGGAGTTTGCTCTAAATTCCTGTCACCTCTTTGCAGAAGACGTTCTGTGTTATCGGTGTCACCCACCAGTATCACCCACCTGTGTCAACAACCTGTGTTAGCCACCTGTGACACAGGTGGCTCATCACCTGTGACACAGGTAGCTAACACAGGTAGGATTAGCTCTCCTGAGTCAGGTGCTAGCATGTTAAGTCACTGCCTGTGTCAGTCAGCTGTGTCGTAGGCAGTAGACTCAGATATCCCTTCAGCCACCTGTAACTATATATACCCTACCTTGTAGTCGTTATGGGATAAGCCAAACATTGTAAATCCCTAACGGGTTAGGACTTCATTCATAGTGAAGTTGACGTCCCCATACGTCTGTGGTTTTCACCCTTTCTAGGGTTTTCACGTAAAATGCTCTTGTGTCTTGGATCGTGTGCGTGCTCTATTTCCTGCGTGCGTTTTGTCGCTTGATTCTTGCCGCGTTTATCTTCCGCTACTCTGATTTCTCTCTTCCTCTGGTCATACCCATCTTATAACATTAGGCGTCCGATTTTGATCGCCGGGCTCGGGCACACAAAATTACGATGCTAATCGCTTCTGCACCCTCCATGTTACTTCTGCTGCCTCTCCATCCCGTCCGCCGCAACTGCTCCTCTCACTACCGGAGTTCCGTGTCCGTGCACGACAAGGCCGGCTAGCTGCAAGCTCCGACGAGCTCTTTCGAGGTCCATGCGCTAGGAGGTCGGCCAGCCGGCTGCAAGCTCCATCGAGGTTCGTGCGTGAGGAGGAGACCGGCCGGCTGCGAGGTCTGGCGAGCTCCATGAAGTTTCGTGCGCAAGGTGAGGGTTTACCGGCTGCGAGGTCCGTGCTTGAGGAGGAGGTTTGCTAGCAAGCTCCGTCGAGGCGTCGAAGTCCGCGCGTGAGGATGACGTTAGCCGGCTGCGAGCTCCGTGGTTCTCTTCGGTTACGAGCTCCATCTTAATTCGAGAAGATCTTTTCGTTTTTTATATTGTGTGAAACCGTGAAGGGGATTGATATTGATGAAATTGATCTGTGTATCCTGGATTCTTGGTTGCTTTTCATCTTTTTTTTTCCTGTTGTGTGAAAAGAGGATCGATGTTGGTCTGTGTTCATGTGCATCCTGGTCGATGTTCTGTTCTTTTTCCTATCGTGTGAAACCGTGAAGTGGATCGATCCTCTTGACCAGTGTTGCTGTGCATCCTGGGAAGAACTAGGAACCAGGCTTGTGCAGTTGTAAGAATGTGAACATTCAGAAGAGCGAGAAGAAGACACAGAGGAGCGGAGGAAGAAGAAGAGTTGGGATAAAGATCAACAAGTATCTGTCTATTATATTATCTACTACATCTAAACAGATCACGGCCGATAAATCTTCATAACTGTACCTAAACAAATCATAACCGATAGATCTTCATAATTATACCTAAACAGATCACAGCCGATAAATCTTCATAACTGTATCTAAACATATCGCAACCGGTAGATCATCATAACTGTACGTAAACAGATTGCAACTGATAGATCATCATAATTGTACCTAAACAGATTGCATCCGATAGATCATCATAATTGTACCTAAATCTTGCGATTTGAACTTTTATTTCCGTACTGTTCTAATATCACGCGTATGTGTAAAAAGATAAAGATGAATTAAAAACATTTACCGCGCAAAACAATAGAGAAAAGACAACCATATTAGTCTATATAGACTAAATTATTTACATTGTTGATCATGACGGATTCGTGGTTCTAAATTATATCAGCCGAGATTTATCGGCATGAAATAGACCGAGAAAACATAAAGAGCTAATGTTAGTAGAGGAACTCCAAGCGCATGAGTAAAAGAAGGTCCAAGCGCACGACGGAAGGACTTGGGCATGGATTGGAAATCGACTTGGGATGGAAATCAATACATACAAAAAAGAATTGGAAATCAATACAAAGCTCAACGTGTGCTACATGGCTGGAGTGCTGGACTCCGCTGCACGTCGTGCCCTCCGAGCCGAGCCGCACATCCCATCGCAGTGATGTCGTTCCACAAGGCGAACGCGTTGTAGCCGCTGCCGCATGCTGACCGCCGCGGCCTTGCAGGCGAGCAAGATGATCGCAGAGGAAGATGCCAGTAGCAGCAGTAATCTCAGCGATGTGGGATGTCTAATTCGTTGTTATACTGAACAATTCGACCTGTGCTACGGTACCGCATATGTACGTGAGTGCTTAGAAAAGCCACTACTGCAGAAACAGCTATAGAAGACATCTTATCAGTGACGAGCACCAAAAAACCACGTCACTGATATACCAAAAATATACCAGTGGCGGGCGTCAACAGCCACGTGTCACTGGTAAATAATTACCAGTGACGAGTACCTATTAACGCCCGTCACTGGTAAAGTACCAGTTACTAGTGGCGGGCTCATAGAGTCGCTCGTCACTGCTATATGATATACCAGTGACGTGCTAACTAAAGCGCCCGTCACCGACACTTTTTCCCGCCAAACTTTCTCCTGGCCTTCATACCAGTGGCGGGCTCACGTTTGACTCATCACTGGTAAATTGTTTACCAGTGGCGGGCCTGTATATGTGCCCGTCACTGGTAACCTGCCCTTAAATAGATTCAGCGAGCTCGCTGCTGGCCAGTCGTAACTCCACTGGCCAGCAGCGAGCTCGCCGATCGCCTGCGCGTCCGCCGCCGCCGTAGACGCCCTTGGTAATTTTCTAGCCCTCCAAAATCTTCCCCCACCTCCCCTAGCTCCCTTGCCATCTCTCTCTCCCTCCTAATCTCTCCCAAATTTGCTTGATCATCACCATGCATGATCATCACCATCGATCCATGGAGCCCACTAAAGAGCTTAGGATCATCACCATCATCACCATCCATGCAGCCCACCATGATCATCACCATGATCATCTCCCTCCTAATCTCTCCCTCCTAATCTCTCTTCATCCATGATCATCACCATCCATGCATGATCATCACCTCTAGCTTGCTGATCTCTCCCAAATTTGCTTCAATTGCAGCCCCCAAACCTCTCCCTCCATAGCTTAGCTGATCTCACCTTAGTGCATGCTTCCATGTGTTTAAAATTGATAAGAGCAGATATCTCTTTTGATTTTGTTTTAGCCATCTAAACTGTTAAAGGAACTGTTGTTGTCTTCGATCCCCTAAATTGATTAGTGATCATTTGTTACTCGTATGCATGCCTTGCTATATGAAATATGTTTGTATACTTATGCTTCTTATGTTTGTATACTCGTAATTATGTTTCTTATGCACTGAGGCAGAATCATATATATATGTGTAATTATATATGACAAGCAAATGATACTTTGATTCGGTGGATCTGTGGTGATGTGAGATGTGCATGAAATGTATTTCGTATATGTGAATGTGAGATATGCTTGTGGTACCGGCCGTCGAGCCGAGGCAGCATTCGTTGCTTTGTTTATTTTTTCAGGGAAACTGAGTTCAATGTTTTGGCGAAATGTTGCTTCGTCAACATTTTGTCAACGTTCGATACTCAATTTTGCATAATTTTAGCAAAGGTTATGCCGAAATTTTGAATTTTTAACAATTTATTTCAATAACCTGCCAAATTTTGAAATGTTTTATCTAATATTTCAAAA